>CM021766.1:113660929-113707719 GCA_011076525.1 Nettapus auritus
ACAGTCCTGCAGCAGTTCATGTTCTACATAGAGAAAAAGTATTGGTATGAAACTAAGGGAAGTAAGATTATCAGATAAGAAAAAAAAAAAAAATCAGAAAATATCTCAGCAGGAGTAAGCTGCTATAAATCTGAGTGTGGTACATTTTACAGAGAAAAAACTGTTCTCTGGCTTTGAAAAGTGGAATATCCAGTGCAATCCCTTATCATTGGATAAAATTTGCTGCATTAACAAGACATAAATCACAAATTTACAAACGTATTATTTCATTGCCACTAAAAGTTAAAGGGGCTTTGTATGAATAAGTGGCTTTTCTGTGTCATACTAAGTGACGCCTAACAGTAAAATGAATAAAATGTGTATTACACTGGATTTTTGTTATATTTCAGAAAAGGTCAGTTCTGAAGATGGGTTATGTCACTGCAATTAGTTGAATGTGCTACAGTACAAAAAGGCAGCAGGAGCTAGCAATAATGGAAATCAAAGGAAGTCTGAAGAAATAACAGGATCCTGTGCCTACTCTGAACGGGTCATGCAAACTCTTAATTAAGAATCTCTGGGTTTGTAGTACTTAGATTAGGGATAATTATAACATCCCGGAGGGTCTTTTCCCTTTATCCTCAATTCTGTTTTAGCATAATTTTTGTCTTATAGATAATAGTGTGAAATATTATAATCCTGAAAATGACAAATTTACTCCAAGGACACAACATCATACTGCCATAGTCTACTGATAAATCAAGGGGGAGAGTTGGTTAATCTTCACAGCCAAACTTTATGCTGTTTTTTGCTTTTTTGTTTGTTTTAATAGATACACTGTATCATTACATATATTAACATAATTTACAATGTGTTCAGTATATTCTACTATTCCAAACGTTTGATTTTTTATATATTATTTATGTTATTATATTATTATATTATTTATAGAGAATGCTAAACAGCAAAGTAAGAGTAATAGATCTTTATAGCATTACACTTACGTATATATATATATATATATAAATTGCTTTTTGCATCACTGCAGTTGACTTGGAAAGTAACATCTCTGCAGTTCAAATCCTGATATACTGTGCTGGAGAATGAAGCTCTATTATCAACCTTCTCTTCCTGAAGCTTTTTTTGCTTCTATAAGTTTGACCTTTCAGTTGCCACAGGATTTTTTCCTACAAGCAGTTTCAAATCTCCCTATGAATGAATTTTTATTCTGGTTCTTTATTCAATCTTTTCCTTTGTTTTCAGGATGTTAGAAATTGCCCTTTAGAGGCAACTGATTAAAAAAGAAAGACAAAAAAACAATCTCTGCAAACTGGTAAAACCTTAAGATGTTTCTTGTTTCCAATTCGAGTTAGCCATTGGCTAAAATAAATAAATAAATAGAAAACAAATATAAAACAAAAAATTATTTTCACATATTCTCAGGGATGTGTCTAATTTCACATTTTGCCTTTCTAGGAAAAAAAAAATATATATACATATATGTTTGGGACTAAACAAGTATAGGCTTGCCTTCATTATGCACTCATTTTCACACAGTGTTTACCCATCAATAAACACAGTTATGAAAGACTCTCGCACTGTAACCATACCCTGGATTTTGAGGGAGGTGTTTGTCAAAATCTCAGGATGATGTGCAACGGAGTAAGTACCTTAGGACTGACTATATGCCACTTCTTTTCCTCTCCATCTTCATATCTCTTTTGGCATCTGATACCATTCTGAAAACTATGGGAATTTATTTTTTATTTTTTTTTTTCCGAGTTGGAAGGGACCCATAAGGATCATCAAGTCCAACTCCTCACACTGCACAGGGCTACCCAAAAGTTTAGACCGTGTGACTAAGTGCACAGTCCAAATGTTTCTTAAATTCATACAGGCTTGGTGTAGTGACTACTTCACTGGGGAGCCTGTTCCAGTGAACAACCACCCTCTCAGTGAAGAATCTCCCCCTGGTATCTATTCTAAACTTTCCCTGCCTCAGCTTCACCCCGTTCCTGTGGGTCCTATCACTGGTGTTTATGGAGAATAGGTCACCCACCTGTCCACTCCCCTTTGCGAGGAAGATGTAGACCTTGATGAGGTCTCCCCTCAGCCTCCTCTTCTCCGGGCTGAACAGGCCAAGTGACCTCAGCCGCTCCTCATACGTCATCCCCTCCAGGCCCTTCACCATCTTTTTCGCCCTCCTCTGGACACTCTCCAACAGTTGAATGTCCTTTTTGTACTGTGGTGCCCAGAACTGCACACAGTACTCAAGGTGAGGCGGCACCAGCGCAGAGTAGAGCGGGACGATCACTTCCCTCGCCTGACTAGCGATGCCATGCTTGATGCACTCCAGGATACGGTTGGCCCTCCTGGCTGCCAGAGCACACTTGCTGTCACCACTGCTATGCTTTTCAAGTTAGTGTCTGGGAATATTAACTGGTGTCCCATCACCTCTAATTTTAGTTCAGCAGCACAGTAACGAACAGATGTAACGGAATACCATGATGGTTCAGAGCCTGTGTTTTCTTCTTCTACGACTTACTTAAACAAGACAGTAAAAAGTAGTAAAAAACACAACTGGGAAGAATGGACTGACATTCTCTGAGGCCTTTTTCTTGAAATAGTTATAAATACTGCTCTACTGCTCTCAGTGTAAGAAAAGCACTGTAGACTGAAAGGAGAAGATGAAGCTCTAGAGCTAAAATAGTTACCAATCACATGAAAACCAGTTAAGTGAAGACACATTGACCACTGCGTCTCTAACTTCAAGAACCTAGATTTTGTCAACAGTTTTCATCATGAAAAGAAAGGATCTTTTGCCAGCCAAAAAATCAGCATTAACACAGAAAGTTTTGAAGTCTTATTTCCTATTTTTAAGGTCCTTACTATTGTTTGCTGCTGTGGTATATTTTGTTAGACATCTGAATACAAAAATAATAAACTACACCCACAGCAGCTACAGGATAACCTGGGGCACTTCTATAAAAAGGAATTGGGAGATTTATAGTTGTCGACTGGAAGACTTAAGAGAGTCATGCAGTACCTTTACATAATGTGATGTGTTGCAAATGTAAAGGATCTTAAAAAAGGGCCTTAAAGTCAGAAAAAAGATACTATAGTTCCAAGGCAGATTTGGCAGCCTCCAAGATATCCACTACTCTCTGTCAATAGACAAGCACGGTATATTGAAACATTATGGTGCCATATTGTAGAAAAAGCTGAGAATTTTGATGGTTTGATGTTCTTGCTTATTTCCTGACTATAGGAATATAAACTATACATATATATATATGTGAATATATATATATGAGTAGAAAGATAGATAGAAATATGAACTATTGAGAAAAAAAGGGTGTGTGTGTTAAAATAGTCAAAATGGTCAAATAGGTATGTGGGTTGCCAGCCACAATATGTCGATTTACTGATTTTAGAGATAGTGTACCTTCTTATCCTTGGGCATGAAAGGGGAAGACCATCCTGTCCACATGATCTTTGGCACATTAGCCATTTCCACTGCTGTGAAACTTTACCTTTTACTAACGAAACACATATGGTCCCCTTCATTTTGTGTTTTTTCATGAACTTTAACTAACATTAGACAAGAAGATTTAAGGCTTCCTTATAAGTAAACAGCCTATTTTGTTCATTAACGACATTGAAAACAAAGCCAAGCAACTCAAATCAATAAGGCTAAGAGAGATACAAAGGAAAACATTTTAGAGATTTTACAGTCCATAACCATGGGTTCACTACCGTGATGACATACATATCCTTCTTCCCAAGCAAAAATCGGGAATTTGGTGGTTAGCCTACTACAGCATTACTCAGGTATACTACATAGATCAAAAATCTTGTTCAACAAAGTTTGCCATTTGGCTCTGTATACCTTGAATCATACAGGCAAATGGTTATTCCCGGAACAACTGCTCGAGCATTTGTTTAATCATAATTAATGGATCTTTTAAATTCAGTGCATGGAATCTCTTCTCCAAGACAGCCAGTCATCTTTTTACATCTGTTGACTGCCCTATTACCAGCATCTCTATTAGAAAAATACTCTCTGAAGTAGAAAATGAATTATGTTGGATCCTGCATTAAACTGACTTCTGTAAGCTTCTTCAGAACTTCAATTCTTCTCTCACTATAGAAAACTCCTTCACTTTGACAACATGAATAAGAAATCATTTAACATGTCCTCTAGTGTTCATTTTATTTAATTCATTAAGTCTGACACACACCCGAGGCTGGTGCTTGTTTCCATACAGGTCTGAAACTCCAGAGTGTCAACTAAAGAAGGCAGAAGAGTAACAATTTTTCACAGAGGCTGTTTTGTGGTTTCAAAGATATTTTTTTCTTTTCTTCTTTTGCTCAGCTATTCTGGAGTATTGTGCAGTTAAGTTTCTTTACAGACTCTCAGAGGCCAGGAGCTAGCTGTCATTTGAAGCCCTCCTTTATAATCACTCTCAAAAGGATTCATTAAAACTTGTAATCGCGGCTCTGGTAGACTGCACTGTGACTTACGCACTGTTTGTTGCCATGTTTTGTTTCTTTAAACACCAAGAAAGAAGGTATTTGATGCTCTTAACATCTTAAATTGGGCAGAATATCTGTTTGATAAGGCATAAAGAGAAGAACAAACTTTGGTGTAGCTTAGGTAGTTCCTAACCATGGTCTAGTCCAGCAAGTGCCTCATTATTGGTAAATAGTTTAAATTATTCAGGAACTGAACTGTAATTCCACTAAGAGCTCTCAAAATTATTTTTGTTTTTCCTACAAACACTTAATGTGATTTGATAAATAGCTGTAAAGAATAGTGAGATGCTTTAGAGTACTTTGATCATATTTGCACTCAAAAGCAAGGTGAAATGTTGTTCCAGAACTATACACAGCTCTCTAATAAAAAATAATAATAAATATGGTCAAAGAATAGAGAAGAGGCCACAGAACTTACTACACAGTAGAAAGATCAGAGAATAATTCTCAAGAGCAAAGAGACAGTAACCTTAAAAAGACCAGGTCATCAACAACTAAAAAGAAGTGATTGTAAGACTGCTGTCACCTTTTTTCTATATTAAGAACATACACACAAAAGCTGTAACAGTTAAGTGAGAATTTGGAAAAAGTAATCCACCCTCGATCACAGCATCTGACTATCAATGAATATGAATGACATTTGACATATGATACAGCACTGATAATGCATGTTTATAATTTTCCTCCAGATATACGATTTCCACAGGCAACAGGCTTTAAGTCTAGGTTCAAATGCTGCTTGTTTCCCAGTATGACTTGTAATTCAGGAGACAACAACAGCTGCAAAGTAGCTGCTTTTTTTCCCTTTTTTAAATTCTATTGTGTAGATGCCAGTTAATCACAGAATACCTTAGAATGTCTTTAGAATCTGGGATTTCAAGGAGATCTACCAATGGTTACAGCAAACCATTCATGTAAATACTTTATGCAAATTTATCACATTTTATTTTTTTTCGAAACAAACTTATCTTTTAAATTTATGGTTTAATATACACTTTAGCACATCGCATTATTTTGTAATTCTGCTTAAACTCCTCATTCCCTGCCACAAGCTGAGTATCTCTCATAATCTTAAGTGTCTTGTTTACTCTTAAGCTATCTCTCAACCAATGTTAACTATTCTGTTAATGCACATTATGTTTTGTTTTTTTTTTTTTTTCCCATGGATACATATTCAAGCATACCAAATTCAAAAGCATAAATATTGTAGTTCTATTACACTAAACATAACTATAGTCATAATTCTTATTCTTGGTAATGTACTTACTGAAAAGTAACAAATAGTTTCAATACTGATACCTTTTTGCACAGCTGCAGGAAGCTGCTGCAGCCTCCAAAGGGACATACGATCTATTTCCATGCTGAGCTTTTTCCTTCGTTGTCTCTCCCTCTCCAAAGCTTTTTCTGCCTCCTCACGATCGGCCTCCAGTCGCTTAATTAGCTCAGTAACTTCCAGTAGCAAAGCTTCTGTTTCGTGCTTCAAGGTTAGTGTCTTACTGTCTTTAAAAATACATTAAAAAATATTTTTTTAATGAAAGCTTAGTCATATGCTTTTTATTCCAGCTTCATTCTCTACACAAAGTTGGCCTGTCCACATGTATCACGCTAAGCATAATTAGTTACATTGCTTTTTAAAAATACATTATAATCATTTCTTATGAAGACTTAAAAATACACTCTTTATTCCAGCTTCATTTTCAATAGAAAGCTAGCGCCAAGGCAAGCACAATTAGTTGCAAATAAAACTTACATGTTCAATAGCATTTTCCTTCAGTTTAAGTCAAATGCAGAGTAATACAAAAATATATTAATAAAGATGGTACCAAATTTTTATTTTTGCCTTGTCACTTGGGTCAGTAATCATCCAAGTTCCTAATTATCTCAATTTTTAAAAAATATTTGTTTTGTTTTATTTTATTTTATTTTCCCCAGGAAGTATCAAAGACTTCAGAGTTCTAACAATATTCAGTGTAATATATCAAAAGCAAACAACACTGTTTTTAATCATAATACAAATGGGTCATCAACACCTTATTCTGTGAAATCTGGCTAGCAAGAGTGCCTGAGTTATTTGTTTCCATACAAGATTTTCTGAGGCCATCTTCCATTATCCTGATCTATATAAGCTACAGAATTCAAGACCTTTACATTTAGATTCCACAGTAGATTATCATTAATTTCCTAAATTATTTTGATTAAAACTGTAGGCATTGAAAAAAAGGATAACTACTTAAGCTACTTTCACTGGAAAGAACTTTTGAATTGCTGGCATCAACAGTCACACAATTTACTGCAGACAGGATTGCCTCAGGCTAGCAGTAATTTAAATGTTGTAGTGTGGCTTAAAAAATGCACATAATCTCCCTAATACTTAAAATAATTTTAGAAAGTATAATCTGAATAAAGAAACAAACTGTAAACTCTGTTTCAGGAGTATATTATGAAAACCCTGCAACATTGGTGCAGATATGTAATTTAAAAAAAAAAATCTTAATTTTCCAGCAACCAGCATAACTAGTTTTACCAGTTCAACTCCTACGTGCGTTAAAATACAGTATGAATCTAAATACAGAAATGTAAATTACTGTCTTGCAAACAGGATGATTTAATAATCTTAATATAACAGTTTAAATGTATGTCTTTCAGCTCGACAGACAATACACAGACAGATTTCAAAGGACACACTCATCACTTACATATGATATGTCAAGTAATTAACAACTATTATTAAATGCAAAGCATATATTAAATGAGGGCAAATAACTATAACCACTCATAGTGAGTACTGTAAAACATTTTACCTTCACAAGGTACATTAGCTTCTTGAAAATCCAATGACAACCAGACATCTCCATTAGATTCAGCACTGACCTGTTTTGTTACCCTGTGGATAAAACCCACTGTCACTAAAATTTTAGACTGAATTTAAATTAACACTGTTACATAGATACTACATTCACTAAGTCAAAAGTACATCTTCTCAGTCTTACACATTTAAACATTGGTTTAAGTGAATAAAATAATTGCTAAAAAACACTGCAAGTCATACAGAAAAATCCTTAATTGTACAATTCCCATATAAATGCTTTTCACACATTTCTTTAGAGAAATACAAAAAAAAAAAAAAAAAAAAAAAAAGATTTCTTTAAAAACTGAAACTGTTGTGAGAAACTGTTCTGGAAAAGTTGTTGCTCTTACCAAGCCCTGAACTTGGCAGAGCAATATATAGTTTCCAAACTCTTCTAAACAGCAGAAGCATTGAGGGTCACTGTCAGACACAGATGTATTTTGCACTGCAAGTTAGATGTAGTTTCACTTTTATCAGTTTAAGGTAAGCCATCACTGAAGGGTCAACAATGAAAAAAGTCGACCCTTTTTTTAGAGATATGAAGGCTTCATCAGTTTCCAACAGACAAGCTTTTGAAATCCTGGGAGACTCAAAAGCAGAAAAGAGGAAGGCATTGTTAAAATGAGATCAGGACAAATTTAAACCGCAAGTGAGAGAGGGAAAGAGAGAACCAAAACAGACAAATTAGAACACAAGCGAACCACAGCTCTCATGTGACCTCAAGAGGCTCATTAGCCTACTGGAGTTTAGAAGAAGGACGATGAAAGATAACCACCACCCATTTATGCCCACATGTGCGGGTTAAAGAGCACATACAAGTCTGCCACATGCACCAAAGACAAAATGAAATCTGTTCTTGTGGTACATCACACATACATGCATAACGTGAAAGTGCAGAGTTGAAAGCACTCCACAGAAATTTGGGGTTTCTATGAAGAAATAACAGACAAAAACCTTATGTCAAAAACAAACCAAAAGAAATAGAACTGAAGTCTCCCCAGATAACAGAAAATGCATGTAAAGTACTGGGAAGAGAACAACAACAAGATATTTGATAGGAAAACTTTGACTAGGTGGTGGAAGAGATTTCAAATCAGATAAAGAAGCAGGAGTTCAATGAACAGATTAAGTAGGCTGAATGCAAAGTAACTCAGTAGGCATATCTGAAAGAGTGAAAATATACAGAGAAATAGAGTGATAATTGAGCAAAACAGTCAGGACAACAAGCAGGGTGCATGAGATACTTTCTCCTCTTCAAACTCTTCTTTTTAATCTTCATAATGAGAACTACATTATAAAGTAGCCCGCATCATGCATAATACAATTTAAAGTCACACAGTCAGCTTTATTTTTGGGTATCTTTTAACTTAAAGCAATGAGAGCTTAAAATAAGGGCAATGAGTTGTATTTAAGTACCTGAGGTGAGGCACAATTTCAGAAGTATCAATAACTGAATAACTATTACCAACAGAAATTCATCATTTAGGTGGGTCCTGAGACATGAGATCACTTTAAAAATTACACACTGAATAGGAAGGATATAAGAAATACTCCATAAACACTTTAGGGTTCCTGAATTAACCAGCTCCTGCAGAAGAATACTACAGATATGTTTTATGCAAAGGAATAACTTGGTAAACTCTATAGTTCACAGAGCAGACTTTTTAGACAAACCAACTTCTCATCAGTTAATTACCTGACATTAAAACAAATACATCATTTTGTATGATTTTGTGTGTTTCTTTGTATGTTTTGTATACATTCCTTACCGTGGCATTTTCTCCTTCTTAAACACACGGTAGTACTGCAAAAGTAAAAAAAAACCTCCATCATACATCTCAGATAATACATACTTTTCCTGTTTCCTAATAAAAAGGCCACTGAATTTTTTTATCATAAGAGGATCTAATCAATGTACATATAGATGTATGTTTCTTACCATCTTAAAATAAATACAAAGCTTTTTATTTTTTAAAAGCTGTGTAATGATCTCAGAAGGTTGGTATAAAACCAATTTTTTGTAGATACATTAAGTATAACTTAATTTTGTAATGTAATTTTTTTTAAAGTAATTTTATATTGTTAATACCATTGATACTCTTTTAACATCCATTCTTTGTTTTTAATCTCAAAACTATTGGAGAGTGTCTGTCTGAACTTTGTATGCTTTTTCTTCATTAGGGTTATATCTAGAACAGTAAAAAACTGCCAGGCCCTTTGGGCCCAGTAACTTTACCACCCACATCATTAGATTGTTACAACACCCTATTGCTACAATTACTATATTTGCAAATCATTCCCAGTTTCCAAGCACAGTTCAGGAACTGGAAAGAGTGAGAAACCAGTCCCCAAAGCAGTGCGCATACTGTTCATCCTGTTTTCAAGGGAATTAATTTAACAATATGGATAGGAGGTTTGCCATTTCAACTGGACACCTTACTGGTGATATTTAATTTACAAGCAGAGATGTAAATAAATTCCTACTTATCCTAGTAAAGTCCAAGACACTCTGTATTTGTAGCAGTATATTCATTCCAGTAAATATTCGTAATTTTGATTTTTATAAGCATTCATGAAATATAGATCATGAAGCCACCCCATCTTTTTTTACCTTAAGTCACAGTTGTAATGATGTCACTGTCTAAAGGCCTTAAACTATTTTTAAGCTCTGTGTATTAAGTATACTCACAAAGTTAGAAGAGATGTGGAAAACATGCACAAGACTGCATATGCATTAATATGAATGAACGTCTAGTGTTTATCCATTTAATTCATGAATATTGATGACAAAATTATAACACTAAAATAATTTAACTGTTCTCACATCATTTTAAATATAGGTAAATGAGACAATATACAACTTTATACTTAAGTCTATGCTGTAAATTGAGATATTACTATAGTACATACACCTTGGATTCCTCTAGTATCTATGCTGTAGTTGCAGAAATCTCCCTGCAGTATGTTTAACAATGTTTTTGGAAGATTAATGTAAGATAGTTTTCCTGATGTGCTGCTATGATGGCACTACGGTCGATACTCGAGCTAAATTATTTAAATATAACTTGTCTGCAAAAGTAGTAATCAGATCTTCTTACTGCAGTGTAGACATATACAGAATTTATTAAAATTTGGAAAACAGTCCTCCAGTAAAGTGAATTATTTAAATAATACTAATCATGTTCTCAAAGTAGTTAATGGGAACATTTTACTATACTTTAAAACAGAATATACTGCATTTTTCTTCATCTACCTACCCATTGGTAGTTCCCACTTATTTCTATTCACACAAAACCTAAATAGAATATGAAAACATCATATATTGCTAGAAATAGAACCATAGTATTTTCAAATTCACAGCTCTGAACATAAGAGTAAAGAATATTTAATAAAGGAAATTTTAAATACCGTTTAGGAAAGGACATTGCTTACTATAAGTGACAGAAAATGGCACAGAGATCAGTTTGAGTATCTAGTCAAGATTAGGATCAATAAATATTTTGCAGACTATCTACATCATCAAAACAACATGATTCTGTGTGCACCTGAATTGTCATATATGAATTTACAAATATATATTTGATATATTATATTAACATGCTGTGAGATAGTTTGATTTGCCTAAATTGTTAAGCAGATAACACATCATGACTAGTAAAAAAACCTGCTGGGCACTGTTTTGGACCATACATACCAGCTGAAGTAACGTTTTTTAATAGAAATCACCATAGTAATCTTACTTAAAATATACTTGCTATATAAAAACGAACTTGGCCATTTTTAACCATAAATATACCTGTTGAAAACATTTCTCCATCTTTACTTCCAACTCTTGAATGTGATAAATAGTTTTATTAATACATGGTAATGGAGTGTTCACAAAAGCACAGCTACGTTGCCTCATGGTGGTCCACTCATTCTTATCTGGAGAAAGAGAATACAGAAGGTTGATAACTTTACATGCAAGCTGATACCAGATTTTTCTGATACATTATTTTTTCCCTTTAATTTGGAACTCAGTAAACCTTGGTCTTGACATTGACTAAGAGAATGTAACAGCTGCATCTACTGCTATGCACACTTTATGCAGAAAACATTGTTCCTTTTCAATACAATCTCTAGTAGAAAGAGACTCAAAAATGCATGAATAATATGAAGGAATAATTTCAAAAAGATGAGATGATAAAAGGGGTGAAGGTCAGAATACAGTTTGCTATAATTAATTTTATATAATTAATCCCAATTTAATTGAGTTTGATGATTTTAGGCTAGTCCCCAGTGAAGATTTTGTCCAAACAGAAAAAATATCAGAAACCAAAAAGGCAAAGCTGTCAGCTGCTAAAAAAAAAAAAAAAAAAAAAAAAAAAGCCCAGAGCAGGTCTCAAGTCCTGAAGAGGAAAGCTTAGGATGCTCTTATGCACATAATACTTATTACCTCCCAGTGTTTGCTTCAACTTTTTGAAGGGATGAACTTCCAAAACAGTAGTTCTTGTGCTGGGAAATTAAAGCTAAATGGTATGTTATGAGAACATGTAGATTTAATAACTACATTTTCTTAAACTCTGGTAGCCTTGTAATGACATAATTAAATTATGCTGTGTCACACTATTAATGTTAACTATTTAATTAATACACAGAATGGTAATCTGACTGCAGAGATCACTAATGAAAGGTGTCAGGAATCAGAACAAGACAGTGAAACCTAGACCTATGAAAAAGTATAAGCAGTTGTCCTACAAAGATGGAACATTAACCTAATTATGTTCAGGGGGACACAATGCGGTAAGGGGCCTTGGAGATTAACCAAAAATAACAATATTAATAATAGGGATTATACAGTAAAGTAGATAGATTAACAGACAACCTTCATATACAGGTTGTGAGCAGATGTGTGGTTTTTTGTTGTTGTTGTTTTGTTTGTTTTGAAGAATAAACTCAGTATCTTGATTAAAAGTGTCAGACTAAACAACTAGAAGCCTGTAGGTAGCATAACATCCTTTTAACCTTACCTTATGGCAAACTGCCTTACTGGAATAGAAAAGATGGTTTGCAAAATTTTGTTTGAAAAGAAGCCCAGTAAAATTGGTATCAAAAACAACGTCACAAGATCTCACTGTGTTTGTTTCTACAGCCTTCACAGGATGCCTACTGTCCTAACAAAGCATATATAAACATTGGATCTTTCTTATACTCTGATGCACAACATCAGTTCAACAACAAGTTCAGATTTCCAGATAAATATTAATTCAATTTCACTTAATTGTTTCTTCTCCTATTGTTTTTGTTTTACTAAATGAACATTAATATTGTTGTAAAAGCATTTATTTTCTTTACATCATTAATGTAACTAACAATAACTTAGTTTAAAAAAATCTGAAACTTTTAAAAAACATAAAAAGAGGATTTTCTCTTTCTTATTTGGTTTTCCTTGGTAAATGCAAATATTTTTACAAGTCTTCTAATCCATTTGTAAAAACAAGTTAGAAATATAACTCAGTAATAAAGTGGAACCATGAACTATTTTCTTACAATCTAAAAAAATTAAATCTAGATGACATGAAATACTGCTAATTTTGCTTCCTCCAAACAGAAAAACTGAACTATGATTAGAGGATCGAGTGACACCAATGACTGACACTCAAAGTATACAAATGCATAATTGTTATGAAGGATTTTGAGCAGCATGACAGATAACCAAGAAAAGAACTAGCACTGCAGACTATTAAAATACAAAACATAAAATAGTTACTTATGTCTTAAATCTAAGCCCTACTTAAAACCACATGAAAACTGTATTATAGAAGACCTATCTGACATACCTTGGGGTGGCTCATCACTGTCCTTAGAAGAATAGGAAATCAACTGTGTTTCAAACATTATTGCTGGTAGTATTTTGCAGCCTAATAAGCAGAAAAATAATAATACATATATACATAATACACATTTTAAACACTTATTTTCATCTGCACAATATTTATTCTACCAGTGACATATATCTATAGTATTTTTAAAGGTTAGCAAATCTGCTTTCTCTTTTTCTACTAAGAGAAAGACAGCAATTAACCAGCTGAAATTACAAACTGCCCAGTGGAGCCTACATAAGTAATGAATTTATAATAAAATAAATAAATAAATAAATAAAAGATAGGCAGATTTCAACTTATGTGGACCAGCTTTTTTAATTACACTTTTTTTTTTTTTTTTTAATCCCACAACAGTGGAAATTAGCCCTAACTGGACAGATGTGTAGAGTAGATAACCTATGAGATTAATATTCATTACAAAACTGTCAGTGGAAGTCCATAAACCTTTCAACTGAACCACTATCCACTCAACGGATAGATAACACTGAACAAAACAATCTATTTTGCATACGAAACAGTAGCTTTTTCCATTTCCTGAAACAATTATTGCCTGAAACAATTATTGGTGGGTCTCAACGTTGCTTAAAGAAATATGCCAACTTGGCAAGCAAGAAGTTTTAACTCTATGTGTGACAGGATGTCGGCTTCTTGGACCCAGGAAAGCAATACAACAGTCTCCTACTGGCTTATCCTAACTGTCAGACCTGATCAGCCACACTAGCTCCAAAAAGGAATACAAAAGATTCTTGACCTCTCAGAAAGTCAATGAAAATAAGTATCTACAGGCAGAATAGCTTTAGAGCAAGGAGAAAAGAGAAGAAAAACCACATATACAAAAGGATGAGATCCAGAAAAAAAAAGCTTAAGAAACAGTTTCAATTCATCATTTCTTATAAAGCCGGTAATGCATCAGGAAGGAGGTACAAAACATGATATACAAGCATGTGTTAAGAACAAGGTGTGAACATCATTTGCCTGATGCAGAATCATTCACATTACACAGAACACAGAAGACTCATTCCACTGTACATGACAACCCGCTGAAAAAATATATTGGACAAATCCTCACTTGATGATAAACGTATTGTGTATGTCTGACGCTTGGATAAAAAATTAGTCAACGCTTACTTCATTTAGTATCTTTTGAAAATCTTAGCCTTATTATATATAAATACTATTTATGTTCATAGCTGTAGTTATAAATATACAAACGAACAAATTTCTTTGATACTATCCTACCCAGACGAGTAAGTCAAATCTAGTGAGTTAGCACTGTTATTCTGTAATATGTACCTCCCACCTCCAGGAAGTGTTATTCTGCACAAATAATTTTACAGCATTCAAACTGAGTTTCTCACTCTGCCAAAGATAACCACTACATTAAGCCATACTGCTAGAATATACCTTTTAAAAGCCATTGTTTGCTACTTCATAAAGGAGTACAAAAAAAAAAAAAAAAAAGGCATTGTGAATGTTTCATCACATATTTTTAATAAGTTTATATACATACATGTCAGATGTATTATTAAATATGACTAGAGCTAAATTAAAAACATAACATTTAAATTATTTTCTTGGTACTTTAATATAAATAATTGGTCATCTGCTAAAAGCAAATGCTTAATGTCAACATCTCAAATAGAAAGATGAGGAACTAACAATTTTGTTAAAAGTAAAACTGTAGAAAAATGTTTTTCTATGAGAGATTAGACTGCAGATGTTAGAATTACTGTCCATGTAACATAAATTACTATTACTATTTCTTATCATTTCTTATCAGGCAAAGTCTGGGGATATTCATAAATACACTCCATAAATAACCTATTCCTTATGAACCTTTCTCTCATCAACTCCGATACTTACCTCTTCACCAAAACTCTCATTCACCATTAAGCAAACTATGGGCAAATTGAGATTATCTACCTCGTAAGACTAACAGATACGGCCAAATTACAGGAGAATTTTATTTGAAGTGTTTTTGCTGATTCCTGCTTCACTGTGGCCATACCACAGTGTTGGAATTTTTCCTCCTTCCCCCAAATGCAGTGAGCATAAATAAAAATTATGAACTAATACATAGTTTAAAGGAGCTAACACTCCGTGAACAATCTTCATTTTACCCTATCATTTCCTGACCTCCAAGTGCTCGCTTTCTGCAAATCCAGCATTTTATCATTCGGTGTTAGGGTCCTAGGACCTCTTACACAATTTCTGCCTGTCCTCAAGCTATGCAGTGAATCATTTTAATCACTGAAATGTGGCCCAGAATATGCAAGAAACTTACTTCAGAATATGCAAGAAACGATTAATATCCCTAGGATTATTCCCTCAAGCTACATTTAGTGTGCATATTTCAAAGTAGTACACAGTGTTGTTTAAATAGCAGTTTGCAACATCAAAATGTTTTATAGTGATACCCAGGTCTTACACTTGAAAATAAGACTTCATGCAGAATCTTGTAGGCAGGCTAATATAAACTAACACTAACAACAATAACAACAAAAATCAGAATTATTTCTTTCACAGAAACAAGATATCTGTGGAAGAAATAGTCCGTTATACTACCCACTGTATGCTTTAAAAAGGGACATAAAATCAATAAAGTACTCTCACAAACTTCTACTGGGGTCCAAAACTAAACTAAACATTCTGTACCTGAGATTTTACCACTATCATATAAATACCCAAATACTTTTGATAGTTCTGTATCAAAATCAGTTTGAATTTTTGTCCAGTATTCTGCTATTCTTGGGGTTCACTGCAACTAGATAGTCTCGCAACGTAAGTGAACTTAATCCCTATTCTTTTGCCATAGGCCTTAGGGTAAATATAAACTCTAAAATAAAAACCAGACAATTAGGTTGAAAAACAACTGTAAATCTCTAACAGGTAAGGGTATTAAATCCAGGTGCTTTGTGCCACAGTCTCAGATGATACAAATGTCATTATATATTCTCGAGTTCCACCTCTATGACATGAATAAGAAAAGAGGAATTACTCTCCTATCAAGCAGCATTGAGAAAATAAATGCCTTAAGAGCTTCTCACATCCTGTGACATGGATTCTCATATAACGTAACTACCTTTGACTAAAGGCGCTACCTAACTTGTTATTTCAATGTCCCTTCTCACACATTCTAAGGCCAGAAATGAAACAACAGAATTATTAATCTCTTCCTTATTCCTGGAAGGTCAGAGAGACCTGACAGTTGTAGGAACAATCTCTCTGCTCAAGCAAAAAACTAATTCAATTCAGTTGTTAGAAATAAGCATCCCAAATTCCATTACCAGAAGAATCATCCAAATATGTTTTAAAGATGATTACTACCAACGCTCATGCTACTAAGCATGTTAGCTATTTGATCCGTTCCCATATCCATAATTAAAATATCATATACTATAGCACAATATTTTTGAAAAGATTATTAAACCTTAAACCTAGCATTTTCTTCTGTTGTATACGGCTAAATGAAATACAGTGAATATTGGTTACCATAGTAACCACAGAACTGAAGAAATTTAGTTTTGGCATAATTGCCGCATATGTTCATACAAATCACATCTCCTATTCTGAGCATTAGATATGTAGACACTTCTGAATTCCATTTTTTAAAAATAGAGTAATGAAGTAACAACTAAAAAAATGATCAAATATTTACAGAACTTGCATCTTATCAAATCATTAAGTACTGCTTCTCTTTTTACTTATAATTAAGCCAGTTCTGTTGTTGTCATTAAATTCAAAATGCTCTTTTGTAATAATACATAAATAGTCAAACATCCAGAAATGGCTACAGAAATTTCAGAAAAACAAACAACAAAAAGAAACAGCATGTGACAAACTTATTTCTTTTCACTTGCAAAGAGGTTCACATTGAATAAGGATGAATTCACTAGTTTCTGTAGTTTCAAGAAATAGTAGGACTGGAAAAAGCGCTCTAGGCATGCTGACACTTACTCTTACAACAGCCTAATTGTCTCAACAGCATTAAAAAACACGCATTCAGCAGGAACAAATTAACTCAATTCAACCAGACTGTGAATTAGCTACAAACTCCTCTTCACTTTCTTATCAGCTCCCAGAATGAATCATAAGCATCTAAAAACAACAATAACAACAACAAAAACACAACCCTGCCAGTCAGATGAACAGCGGGACAGTTGGACTTGTATGTTTTTACTTCAGTGGTAGAACTCTTCTTTTTTCTCCTTTCCTAGCTTTGTTTGCTCAGTAACTCTGTTCTGTATCAGTTGTTTCAGAGCTGCCTTATACTCGCCAAGTTCATTGCCATCAATACCTTTCATTTCAATGTTCAGAAGTACAAACATTGGAATTTCAGAGTTTGACAATACAGAACAGATAAACAGACAAATACATCTTAGTCAAAAAAAAACAGACATCACCTCTAGTCAAAAGTTTTAACTCTTGGAAACTTAAAGCATTTTCTTAATCTGTTAAATGCTGCACAAGTATCTGTAGTTATCAGCACTGCAACAAAGGAATGCAAAGAAAAAGTCCAAGAATTTCTTTAGCACCTGCTATCATGCTTCTAGCTTGAACTACCAACAATATCATTTTTGGCCTACCTTGCCTCCTCAGACCTCCCTGGTATCTTAAAAGATCATTAAAAGATTAATGGGTCAAGGGACTGATGGAACTGATCCAGTCAAATTTGGAAGGATATAATAGGTTCTCCAAAAAAAAAATATGAAGATAAGCCAGAAATAACAACAGATGAATGGAAGATCATTTTAGTATTTAGAAATGATTACTATGTAATGCCTAATGGACTCTCTGATGTTGCAAAGAACAGAGAAAAACCACTAAAAACATTTTACAGCCCCAAAAAGCTAGCAGCTCCCATAACCATTAGACTCAATAATAAGGTCTGGTTTCCCCTGGATTTTTGTGCAGCATTCCCTCAAAGAAACCCAGTTCCTCCCAGGGACACAGAGACTGACCAGCACAGCTTCCCTTGGTATTCCCTTCTGGGCGTGTGCACATGCTAGGGCTGTATGGGAGCTTTACAGCCATGTGCTTGCTAACCAAAAGCACAATACGTTATTCAGCTGACTGCTACCCTACAGAAGATGTAAAGGGCTCATTTATAACTCCTTTCTTACAGTCAAGGGAATCATTTGGGTCTTTCTTCCCCCTGCTCAGCTGCCAATTTTCAGGAAACTTGGAAGAACTTTGAGACTCCTACCTATCTGTCAAATCTGGATGAAATTGGACGGTACGTTCAAAAGCTTCTGGAGGACGGGCACTGACAGACCATGTACAGTGACAGCACACACCTTGTTTCCTTAGATATACCAAAACCCACTCTTTAAGTGGAGGCTACCTAAAGTGACTATACTCACTTATTTCATAATCTTTCCATCAAACTGTATTTTGTAAGGATCTTAAACACTGATATTTTAGAAGTAATGTAGAATTATTTAATTTCTAAATTTAGAAATATAGGACAAAAAGAGAGACACCATATAAAAAGAGTCACCAGCTTTAAAAAAAAAAAAAAAAAAAAAAAAAAAAGGAAAAGAATGAAAGAACAAGAAACAAGTGAAAGAACAAAGTACAAGAATGCTGGCATGCTCAAGTAAAGCGGGTAAGATAAGGCATTCACAGGAATGAAGGTGTTTGCAAGGCAAAGCTGGAAAACATATTACACAGTATGGAAAGGTAATCGTTAAAAAGATCCAAAGATAACACAGAATAAATGAGAAATCTGAAAGGAAAACAGACTGACAAAGACATGCTGCTAAAACTGGAATGGGACGATAAAAGCAAAAAAGGACAGAGGATCTGTAAAGCAAAAAAAGAAATTGTGTATTTAATTAAGCAGTTGCCAAGTTCCAGAGCAGAACAGAAGGGGTAAAACTAAGCAGAAACTTTATTTCCTCTCTAATAATGACAGGAGCATAGCAGAATGTGAAAACAGATGCCATTTGTAAAATAATGCCTGGACGAATTGAAAGATCCAAGGCAGTTTCAATTAAATCCAAACCATTTCTGACAAATGTTTGTCAAAACCATTTTAAATTTTTTTAGAGATAGTTTCTACCAAATGCACAGGCAAACTTAAACCAAACTCAGCCATCTTTGCCATTAGTCATCTTTCCTAATGTATAATATAATCTGTCATATCTCTATGAACATAGATAATAATGGATTACCTTCATCCTGTAAACAATTTCTTAAACATTTGAGAACTGCTCTCTCTTCCTTTCTCTACCAAATTCTTCCAATCCCTCATGCCCCCAAGATTATTATTGTTTTTCCACTGTCTTCCCCCACATTCTCTACAGCTGGTCCAGGTCTTCCCAGATGCATCCTAAAGAAGACACAGCCTTCCAGATGATACCTCAGCAGTGCTAAGAAGAATGGAAGCATTACACAAGGCTTTTGGTTTTGTATCCTGATACAACCCTTGGTTCTGTCACAACAGCACGATGCTGTTTTTCGTGTTTAGCACTGTAAGCTGTGGATCATTCACTACCTTACCTAATATTTTCTTCTCTTTGTAAACATTATTTCTACTTAGCATACTACGTTGTACTTGTTATTAATTGGCACCCTGTCCCCTGACTTCCCCAGATCATTTCAAAGTCTAGATGATCCTGTCTTCTAGTGCTTGCAGCTCCTCCCAGCAAGACACTGTGTCCAAATTGTGCAAGAATCATGTGGCAAGCCCTTGCTGTCCCTATTACTCGGAGGGCCTCCATTCTTCCTAAGGGGCATGAGATAGACATGGCTTGTGCCTAGCATCACAATACCATGCTGTTTCAAAAGAAAAAAAAAGGATTTAAAGCATTTTAATAAGCATTTTGAAATGGTGATCCATCTTTATTTGATTTCCCATTAAGTTGTACGCAGTTTATTATTTCATGTTTCAGAGGAGCTCCCGGTTAAGTAGTAATTTTAGCCACTATGTATATTATATAAATAGTTTAGTCACAAAGATTAGAGGAACAAATGAGTTGAAAATTTGGCAGGTTCATACAGTCTATTTAAAATTTAAAAAAAGGAACACAACACACTCCTAAATAATATGAAATTGCATCTGTGTGTTTTCTAGTTTGAAGAGAAGATCTTGCCAAACGCCAATTCAAGAGCTGAGTAACTATAAACACATTCTTTTGTTCAGTTGGTGCAAGACGCATTTTGTGGCACTGCTGAGATGTTAGCAGTTAATTAATTCTTGATGCTGTCTTGTTTAAAAAAAAAAAAAATGGAAAAGTAATAGAAAACCTTGTTAAAAAAGAAAATTGAGAGGGATTTTAAATTATATATTTTCAGACTGCCTTTTTGTAAGCATTTAACATTAAAGATGCAATTCAATGCAGCCATATTTGTTGTACTTGTCCTGCAATACGCCCTTAGAAGTCAACAACTCCAAGTCAAAGTTTTGCATGAAAAAAAAAAAAAAAAGTAATGATAGTTAAGAAATCATCAATACCCCCACGGTGACTGGAAGTACTGCTTGCTCAATCTCATGCTTCCTCACTGTCTACCATCCAAGAGTGAGATATCCTGAACCATAAAACTTTTTTATTCAGGAATTGTGACCATTAGCTTCAAGCAGTGCTTGTGCTCCATGATTCAGTAATTCAACTTAAGTTTTCAGACAAAGCTAAAAACACCCAGTAAAATGAAGGGGAAAAAAAAAAAAAAAAAAGTTTAATGAGGCTTTATTACACATTTGAGCAACAAGAGTGTGGGAGGGGTTTTTTTTTTTGTTTGTTTGTTTGTTTCTTTGTGTTTTTTTGCTAGATTTATTCATTCTGTCTCTAAATTTCTTCACCACAGAATTGTTCTCAAATACATAAAAGTTAACGTACACAGATCATGTAAATGTAAAATGTCATGCAAACACCCACTTTTTGATAGATGGAGAGCTTCATTTCTTAACCACGTGCACAGACTAGCATAATCTTTTTTTTTTTTTTATTCTCCTTTATAGGAGTAATGAACTATGCCAGTACAAAGTCCTTTTTCAAGTACGTAGCTAGCACAGTACTAGGAGAATTACTGTATGCATTATACAGACCTCACTAAGGTTCACGGCACAAGTTTTCTGTATAGCCAAGTCCTTGGAGGTTAAATAGGAAGAGTCTGAGTGATCCAAATTTTCTCGGTATTCATTATTGTTTCTTGCTTATACTGTGAAGGAAAAAAAGATACAGAAAACTAGAATTACTCTTCAAAATGTCTAATGTCCAGCTTTGAGATACAGAATTCAAAAGCAGCTAAAAATCATTTTTTTCCTACATACCGCCTAATCTCAATAGCTTCCTGCTGCAACTACTGTAAAGATCAAAACAGTATGCAAAATCAGGAATCCCACAGAAAGCTAGAATGGATAAGCAGGCTCCTATGTATTATGAGATTTTTATCACTTTACAAATAATGAACATTTTAACCATTCCATTTCTATTATTACTCCAATCTCTCTTTTAACATCAAGCGTAATGCTTCAATAGGCATCTTGTAAATATTAGGAAAAATAATTTCATTGTCATTTAGATTGATTTCACTATAATTTCTACGGGTTCTGAAGACATGATACAAAATATATGGGGGGAGCTATTGCAGTGAAGACATGATACAAAATATATGGGGGCAGCTATTGCAGTATTAATTTTGGATGTGAGTGTGGATAACAATCTTCCAAATGGTAATTTCCTCCAAACCTGCAACAAGTACTAAAAGAGGAATAGAAAAGTTCTCCACTTCATGTCCGAATTGAAATAAACATTCTTGCATCACCCCTCCATAGGGGAAACTTTCCGTAATTCTGTCTTCCATCTTGACAGTTTCTGACCTACCTGTCCTTTATGTAAGTTATCAAACCTGTGACAGTTGTCTAGAGCAGAGCTACTGCGACCATGCCCTCTTTTTACTGAACTCCATCCAAAAGTTCCTTACAAAACAGCTAGGTAAAATGCAGACCATCACATCTACATCATAAAAATAGATCTTAGAGTCAGATACTTTACCAATATAAAACTCCAATGTCTATTATCTCACATAGGCAATATGCATGGAAAAGACGAGAACATTTAAAAAAATAAAAATAAATTAAAGCCCCTCACTAGGGAAGAAAGCTTAAGAAACACGTATCAAATTTGCAATCAATTGATTTTTTTTATTAAATACTGGTACTATCTCACTAACAAGATAACCAGGTTGCAACTCCATGAGGAGCAATCTTAAAGGACTGCAGACCAAACACCTCCAAACCTTAGTATATCTGTAAATTCCTGGAAGCATATTCAAAAGCATTTAATTGTGTTAACAAATGTATTCTATTTTCCAAGAAGAACAATATGAAAGAACAAGATTAGACTCATAACTGAAACAAATAGCTTTTCATTTGGGGTCACGACCAGCTCTTCAGCTTCCAAAATACATCTCACTATGACAAATATGGAAAAACTTACAAGAAACAATTGCTGCTTGGGGTATATTCTGCTGAAGCACAACAGCCAAGACTACAGTGCTTTGTAATATTTCTGATATATATTTCCTCAATATATTCACCTAGGCTCCCACAGCTGGAGTGTGACCAAAATTTCACAACCTTGTGAGCTAAGGCAAGTCCACTAAACTTGTCACAAACTCCCCCAATCCTCATCAGTTATTTTCCTGAGGAAATAGGAAATAGCAAGAGCAAGAGCAATTAGTTGTCATTATTGTAGTAACAGCTGCCCCTACTTTCTGTGAATTTTTCAAAATATTTTTTTTCCAAAATCTACTCTTTTTTTTTTTTTTTTTTTTTTTTTTCCGAAGTCTACTCTGGTGTTACTGTGGAGTGAAACAATGAGACTCCATTCTCTGCTCTGCCCTTGTGAACCTGGAATGCTGTGTCCAGGTCTGGGGCCCCCAGCACAAGAAAGATGTCGGGCTGTTAGAGTGGGTCCAGAGGGACGTGAAGTTGATCAGAGGGCTGGAGCACCTCTACTACAAAGAAAGGCTGAGAGAGTTGGGTCTGTTCAGCCTGGAGAAGGCTCCAGGGAGACCCTGCTGTGGCCTTTCAATACTTTAAGGGGATTTATAGAAAGGATGGAGAGGAACTCTTTACTTGGATAGATAATGATAGGACAAGAGGGAATGGTCTTAACCTAAAAGAGGGGAGATTTAGATTAGATGTTAGGAGGGAATTCTTCACTCAGAGGGTGGTGAGGCACTGGCACAGGTTTCCCAGATAAGCTGTGGATACCCCACCCCTGGAGGTGCTCAAGGCCAGGCTGGATGGGGTATTGGGCAACCTGGTCTGGTGGGAGGTGTCCCTGCCAATGGCAGGGGGTTGGAATGAGGGAGCCCCCCGGCTCCCCCAGCGCGGCCCGGTCCTGCCGTCTGAGCGGCCGCCAAGCCGGGCTCTCGGCCAGGCGCCAGCCCCGGGCCCCCCGCCCGCTACTCACGGCTCCGGGCGGGCGGGAAGCGGCCGCCCGCCGCCGCTCCGGCCGCGGCGTGCGTTAGGCCGGTTCCTCGGTAACGGAGCGGCGGGGGGAAGCCGGCCCCCGCCTCGGTTCTATGCCCCCCCGCTGGGGTGCCCCCCAGCCTGCTCCCGCCCAGCCTCGTGAGTGTTTACACGGGGTGACGGCGCTCCTCCGTCCAAAAATCCTCGGGAACCGCTGTCTGGGAGAATAAAGGCAATCCTTGCCCGTGTAATTCATCCCTGTGTAAATTACCGTTCGCCATCCTGGTACAGAGCAGTCCCCACGGCTGCTGTCTGTCAGTCCTGGTCATTAAAATCGACCCCTGCAAATTCTTGCACAGTGGTACAATGATGTGAGAAGCTATTTCACTCAAATTTGACTAGAGACTAGGGCTCCTATAAGACTTAATTAAATCTAGCTTTCCCTCACGAGAAGTATATTCTCAGCCTTCTTTACCTCTCCCTTATTTTAAAGTAGGAGCTCAAAATTAAATTGGGGGAATGGGAAAAGGGTGCCTTGGAACTGATACAGGCTTATATTTACTCCTAAAATAACCTTTGTCTTCTATTTTAACACTTTGTACCATAAAAAAAAAAAAAAAAAAAAAAAAAAGTTGGAAAAATTGAGGACACAACTAAAAAAATCTTTTCCCCTGTGTTTCCTTCTCATCACTTCCTTGTGCTTTCTGTGCATTTTGATATCTTCAACACCTATGTTTTCAAAGAGAAAAAGAAAGGGCAGTGGGGGTGAAGTGTTTGCCTTACCTTACTTCCTCAGTATAATCTTAGAGAAGGGAAGATGTAAGTGCTTTTTACCTTAATAAAACTGGACCAGGTGAAAAACCATAAAGAAGTCATGTGCCCCAACCATAAAGAGGGCTAATGGCATCCTGGGCTGCACTAGGAGGAGAACTGGGTCAAGTTCTGGGCCCTCCAGTACATGAAAGACCTGGACATACTGGGGAGGGTCCAGCAAAGGGCCACAGAGATGAAGAATAAATACCTCTCCTGTGAGGAGAGGCTGAGAGAGCAGGGACTGTTCAGCCTGGAGAAGAGGAGGCTCAGGGGGATCTCATCAATGTCCATAAATACCTGAAGGGTGGTGCCAAGAGGACAGAGCCAGGCTCTGTTCAGTGGTGCCCAGTGCCAAAACAAGAGGCCATGTGCACAAACTGGCCCACAGGAGGCTCCCTCTGAACACCAGGGAGCACTTCATTATGTGCAGATGTTGGAGCACGGGCACAGGTTGCCCAGAGAGGCTGTGGATCTCCCTCCTTGGAGATCTTCCAAAGCCACCTGGACATGGGCCTTGGCACCCTGCTCTGGGTGGCCCTGCTTGGGCAGGGGGGTGGACCAGGTGATCTCCAGGAGTCCCTTCCAGCCTCAGCCATTCTGTGATCATCTGATTCATGCAATGAGATGGATTAATAGCATTGGCACACTGGAATTCAAAACTACTCTTATCTCTCTAATGGTATTGCATTGAGATAGATATCTCAAAATAATTGCCCTTTTTACAAAGAACAAAAAAATGCTCTTCACTACTCAAGACAACTGTGGGGCAGCAATTATCAGGAGAAGAAATACTATGTTCCTAGATCATTTGTAGGTTTTGAAACCATAATTGTAACCTCGAGATTATTATTTTTACCAAGACTGAAGAGTGGAGATAGATAGTGCGTTTTTACTTTTTCAGGCAAAATCCAGAACTTCAGACCCCAGCCTGTTGCACATTTCTCATATTGTGATTTATCACTACTCATTTGGCAACACACAATTTCTGCCTTCTTCTAGGCTTTGCAAGGAAAAAGGAAACAACTCTGGAAGCAATGAAGGGAGCTTCACAAATGTGCAAGTTTCACTGTTACTGTGTTTGACCTGGAGGAGTAGTTACTGATCTTTGTAGCTATTGTGAGACAAAGAACATGTCTAATCTTTTGATTGCTATTGTAAGACTTCTGTGGTCTTCCTTAGTTGTAGAATTTCTTGAAAAC
Organism: Nettapus auritus; assembly: GCA_011076525.1. Lineage (NCBI taxonomy): Eukaryota > Metazoa > Chordata > Aves > Anseriformes > Anatidae > Nettapus > Nettapus auritus. The sequence continues at coordinate 113,686,592 of CM021766.1, forward strand.
ATTAAGAAGAAAAATCATTTAGATAGCTGCCAGCTATGTAATACATTTGGAAAATGTAGACAGTAAAACCTAGATTTACCCAAAAGTTGAGTGTCTTTGTAGTTAGGTCCATAATTTATTCATACTTGGGAATAAAGCTTCAACAGTGTATTAATATATTCATTAATTTCAGAGAATGTTTTAGAATAGCATGAAGATTATTCTTACGGCTGTATACTTTGAAAGGTAGGATCAATGTTCAAAAGAAGCAGAACTAAGCACATAATGTTTACTCACATATAGGTATCTCAAGGAACATTTTAAAGTTTTACAATTATGGAATTACAGGTGTATATAACATGAAAAAAAAAAAAGAAAAAAGAAAAAAGAAAAAAAAAAACATATCGATCACAAACTACTCTTTAGTGTGATAACCAAAAAAGTATATCCTGTGAACATCTCTTTGCACCTCTTATAACCTTTCTCCCTTATAAAAGATTGATCAGGGTCTTAACAGAACAAGAAAAATCCTGAACATGTACTACCCATCACTGTTTTGAGAATTTTCACACTTATTTTATGATCCACAGAATGTAAAATGATACAATAAAGAATATTGGAAAAAGGCACCTTACTCTAACATAAAGATTATTTCACTCTTATATAGGCTAGTTCCACTGTCCACAACTGCTATTTTTTTCTTTGTTATTGTTAGTAAAACATATTCCAGATCAGTCTGCAAAGGAAAGGAGATGGTCTGCATGGTGTATGCAGAAGGAAGAGGAAAACTTGAAAATGTGTGACCAGTTCTGCCATTTATTCCAGCCTGCATACAAGGCATACTGAACCTTGTTAGAAGCCTTCTTCTTAGCACTGAATGCTGAGTTGCAACACTGAAATTCAGGGTCTACTTCTTTATTCATCTTTTCCGCAATATAATTGAGAATTTTTTACATGTAGGAAAATAAAAAATACAAAAATACACAGAATTATGTATCTTCTGCACCAACAAAAAAGATAAAAGAACAAATATTGGAGAGATGTTAGGTCATGTCAGAAGAGGCACCTAGCCAGCATCTACAACAGTATTTATGCACCTAACCAGTAGCTAGAAACTTAACACAATGCTTTCCTTCAGAATGGGGTGCCTAAAATCACCCACATCTCAAAACCTCAGGACCTCAGTTTGCCCCAAACAAGCTCCCTACTTTTGTGCTATCTTTTTCTGTGCTACATCTGAAGGAATGTAATGGAGTTGCCCAGTCTGATTTGTGTGACTGGCTAAAACTGCTTTAAACCAAAATGTTGGTGACATAAAACCATTCATTCCCTTCATTTTTTTTTTTTTTTCCTTCTTCTTCATACTTAATCACTAATAAATTTTATTAGCTGTCCAAGTTTTGTCCTTAATTACATATATGGAAAATTTAACTGTCTGTAACTTAACACTAATTTTGGCAATGTGCAAGCAGCAAGACAGTCCAACTCACCCTGCCATGCTAATAGCGATATATAAAGCTGAACCTCCCTCCCAATTACCCATTATATGCGTTACAAATGTTTTAGCACATACGAGGAGAGAATGTATTTGTTTAGCAGTGGAATGTTTTCATTAAGAACATTTTCAGAACAAAATCAGACCCTAAGGTTACCTTTTAAAGTGCTTTTACATTTTCAGCCTTTATGCAAAATTTTATTAATACAGTATTGTCTTAAGTGGAAAAACAGAATGTGTCCCAGATTCATTTCATATTGTCTGTTTTCACCAAATCAAGCAGTGCAAAATTAATTGTATTTAGCATTATCAGTTGGCCATTCCACAACTTTGAAGATCTCCTAGTGTGTTGGAAGGATGTTTAAGCTCTTCTTATAATACTCTAATAGCTCATCATGTAATACGTAGCATGGGAAAAAACAAAGTGTACTGCAGGATATACTACTGCTGCCCCATCTTTTGTTGTGGCAATTGCATTACAACAAGCTGTATCATTGAAATGAGCTCTCAGCAGCAGCAGTGTTTTATATAAGACTGTGGAAGGACACAAAATAGAGATTTTTATGCAGAATTTTTATTGGAATCTTACTGGTTGTTCTATCAAATGTATTTGTCAATTTTATAATGGTGTGCTGTAATTATTCAACTTACATTAATAAGTGAGAAATACTAGTCAAATGCAATCAGAACAAGCCACTTCAGATCATTGCTTAGTAGCAATGGAGAAGATCTTAGTATGAAAATTGGAGGAAGAGGATTTTCCAGCAAGTTGCAGATTCCCCATGGTTTATATTGTGGTCTCAGATATTCTCTACATGGCCCTGCTTGAGCAGGGGGATTGGAACAGATGACCTCCAGAGGTCCCTTCCATCCTCAACCATTCTGTGATTCTGTGTGAAATGGTGAAATATTTGACCAAGATTTGCTGAGGCACAGTTTCTTTAATGCATCCCTATGGGATTAAAAATATGAGCTTGAGCTCCTCAAGGTAGAAGAAAACACTAGATATGGCAGTCTTGCATCTGGGTTGGCTGCTCCAGTACTGGCTTATTGTATTGGAAGAGTTTTGTATATGTGGATGTCTATATGCCTTTCTTTTATTTCAAGTGCCTGAAAATAAAAATGCTGTTACAGAACAAACATGATGTTTATTTAGCATAGAACTTCCTTTATTTTTAGTGTGAAAAGCCACAATTTGGTTCTTTATGTCTCATTCCCACCACACATATTTTTCACTTTGGCTGTGAAAGCAAATATTCAGTTATTCATGCAATGCTCTAGAACAAGCTGCAGTTATGACAATGCTGAAAAGCCAAATATTTTGCTTAGAAATGGTGTCTTGGCTGCCTAAATTATACCCTTGCACATGAAAGTTATCATGGTTCTCACAAAATTAATATTTCTTGTGCTGAAACAGAGGTACGATGATGAGAAAAACATTTTTATAGGGTTAGTGTCTCTATGTACAGAAATGCCATCTCTGTTGAATTAGCTAGCTGTGACAGGAATTTTGCAGGATACCTTTCTATCTAGCCAACTGATTTTGATTCTTGTAAGTCTAACAGAAACTGTCAGTAAAGGAATAGAGTTACTCACTTGAGCCTAGTTAGTTTGTGTTGAACAACTGATAAAGATCATATCTGGTATCAAAATACATGGTGTAGTGAGACAGACATTGTCTTCCCACCACGATGGGATAGCAGATGCAAATTCTTGTGACAGAGTTGTTAATAACTCAGAAGCTGCTGTCTTGAATTTAAATAGAAGAGTTCCCCACTCAGATCAGAGCTTGAGAACAAGATGAGGCATGTGAAGATAATGCGCACAAACACATGCTAGAGGCTTAATGTACACAGTAATTTAAAAGAGACAGTAGCAACCAAGGCATTAATAATAGATATGGAAATGCATTACGACGTGGCAGGGAAAGAATACTGTTTGTAAAACTATGGTTGACTTTATATTCATTTAAAGGTAAGTTATGGATTAGAAAATGCTGAATCGAAGACCTAGAAATTACATAAAAATCAATTTTAACAAAATAAGCAAATACAAAACACTGATTTAAAACAGCTGAGGGCTTGTTTCTTTGTTTCTTCTCCCAAAATACATCTGTGTATGAGAAATACTAAAATATGGATCTGTGTTTCTACATAATCCAGAAATATGCACATCAATGTATGATTGTCAGCACTCCTAACTAGAAATTACCCATTAGCAAAACTGATTCCTGTTGCTGTTTCATCGACTCATTGTCATTACTTCCCTTTTTAAAATTATTGATTTGAAACAATATAGTATCGTGAATCTTTATGCAGAACGGCATCCAAAGACCACTGAACACACAGAAAAACCTTCCACAGGTTACTAGTTTGTGAATTAATATACACCTCCACATTCAAAAACAACCCCACACAGAGAAACATAGAAAAACAAAACAAACAAATTAACCTAAGAGACTTTATTCGAATTAATACAGAAAAGTATCCATATTCTTCCTATTTGTTTCACAACTGAAAAGCAATACTTGGTTGTGCACTATGATACTCAACCTGCTTTATCATCTACAGGCTTTGCCAACCATTACTATATCTTATTTATCAGTCTCCCTGCCTGATCTTCAAATGTTGGTGCCACACGCTTCAGCTTTTCTCACATGAATTAGTTGTGTAAGATTTTGGTTTTAGTTAATGTTTTTTATTTCCCTCAAAGAAGACATTCTTAATATATATATATATATATTTTTTTTAGCATATGTCTATGAATATTTATATCAATGCAAAAGATGGCCAGGTTGGATGGGGCTTTGGGTAACCTGGTCTAGTGGGAGGTGTACCTGCCCATGGCAGGGGGGTCGGATTAGATAATCTTTAAGGTCATTGGGTTTCCAGCCCAAACCATCCTATGATTCTATGGAATGTCCAAAACTCTGCTGGATATGGCTATATACCTTTGGCTGTATACCCGATTTACCTTTGAAGTTGGCCCTACTTTGACCAGTGGGTTGGACGAGGTGACCTCCAGGGATCCCCTCCAATCTAAATTATTGTATAATTCCTCTGTATGATTCATTCTTTCAATGTTTCATTCATTCATTTTTATACACCAGAACAGAAATGCATCTATTTTTAAATTGTTTTGATTTTTCAGTTTGGAGAAATATTTTTATACTTGTTCCATTGTCATTTCCCGAAAAAATGCTTAAAATCCTGTTCTTTAAAAGAAAATATTATCTCAAAAATTTCATGATGAAAAATCTGACAATTTCAAAAATAATATTACCTCAAATTATTTGTCATTAAAATCATTTCAAATATTTTGACAAAGGACATATTTTGTACCCTCTTTGATATTCACCATATAATTTCCTGTTTATCATAACAGCAGTTTGTTTGTTTGTTTGTTTGTTTTCCTCCTGAAATCCCTTCCTTACATAAGCACTCCTATGAGATGACACTGAACCAGAAGAGGTTCCTGGCTGTATTTTAGATGGAAGCTATGTTTATACACAATATAGTACTAACAGCAGCATAAAGCAGTGGAGTCAACTTGAGATGATTTTAATTAATATTATTATTTTGTGTGTGTGTGTGTGTGGAATTTCCAATGAACATAACAATGAGAAAAAGAGCCAATGCAAATATCCTCCAAAGTGTACTGTTGGCAACCAGAAGTGTTTAGCAACTTGGAAGCTGCCTAAAACTGAAGTCTTGCCAGTAATATTATCTTATATCTCACGTATGGAAAGCAGTATTTTTAACTCTTTATTATATAGCTTAAATGAGACTTCAACTAAATAATTGAAGATGGGTAAAAAGAATAATTATTCTTATTTACTTATTTATTTATTTATTTATTTATTTTTCAGACTGCAATTGATATACCTCAAACCACATCTCCCCTGTTTGAACTGTCCTTCCAAACTTTTGTCATGGAAGGTCTAAGGTCTTAAAATTGCATGGTTTTGATCGGTATTCAAAAAAAAAAAAAAAAAAAAAAAAAAAGCAGATTAAACAGCTTTTATTTTGTTGTCTTGTGAGAAAGCAAGTGTGTTTTCTAACTATCAGCATGATTCTGATATAATGTAAAGGGTTAAATCATACTTACAACAGCCCATGTACTCACAGCAGCAATATTGTTAAGCCCTTAATTATACTTTACTGTTTGAACTCTTATTAAAGTAGCCCTCATTGGACAAGTCTGAAGAAATCCAATGAAGAGATTTTTTTTTTCTGAATTTCAGATATCTCTATTATGGATCTAATGAATTTTTAATCTAGTTAACATTTAATATAAGTTGAAAATGCATATTGTTTGATAATGTTTGTTTTAGTTGAAGAAAGTGACATTCTTATTTCGCATCATTATCATCATGGATATTACTGAACAAAAAAATTATGTCTTTCTATTTGCAGTATATTTTCATGGTATGATATCTGGTGAGAGCCCAAGTCTAAATAATATATATGTAACAGATTTTGAGAAAGCATTCTAAGATTTTCATTACATTGTAAAGAAATAGCAGCAGAATTTTCTTTGATTTATTTTGTTTGTTATGCTCATGAATGATTTTTCGTGCTATCTAAATTGCCTAGGAGTATATGTAATAAAAAAGCAAAAGAGAAAGGAGAAAATGGATTCCCTAATCATATTGGTTTGTGCCAGCATGTAAACTACTACCTTTCTATCATTGCTTTTAATACTTGCTAAATACATTCTTAAGTAACTGCAGATGTTTACTTTAAAGCAGAAAATGAAGCCATGTGGACTTGTCAAGAAATAGCTTATTACATTTAAAAGAGATGTTTAATTTCTTTGCAGTAATTAAAAATACAGTTAGTAGTTTGCACATACATTTGGATATACCACTGTTGTAGTTTCTAGTATACCCATATATCAAACAGAATTCCTTTTCTGGATAAAAAGGCTCTATATCAAGATCCTCCCAGGACCTTTGATTTAAAAAATACTGCAGCAGAAAGAGATTAAATAAAAGATGTTATGAATTGAGTAACATAGAACTAACTGATACACTACTTGGAATTTTCAGAAAGTGCCAACATTGCTTAGATCTTGACAGTGGAAATATTTCCCAGAAGCTCTGTAGTGCTCTACCTGGTATTTTAATTAAATTACGTTCACTATTTTATCATTTTTTACCTACTTTGTTGGAATGTAAGTTAGATCTCAGAGGGATTCAATCTACAGGGAGCACAGCAGAGTCTTGGGAAGAGGTGCTTGGCTGACGAAAGAATTATCTGAAATAAAATGAGAAAGTAGATGCAGCTAGTGTTATTTTTTATCTCAAATAAAATGCAAATGGGGGAAGGGAATATCATTCTAAATCAGAACCTACAAATGCAATGTTAGTATTTCCAGCTAAATATTATTTAAAAAAAATGTATCAAATTGAAACCTTTTCCTTTAATAAAGGCAATAGTTTTCTGTTGATGATGTAGACCTCTTTTGCTTCAACACCAAAATGATATTTTCAGAAAACAAAAATATTCCATTTCAAATTTAACTTTCCATTTCTATGAAGAGCTCTTCTGTAATGACTTCACAATCTGCAAAACCAAATCCTACATAATGTTCTGTTGGTTATGAGAGTATTCAGCAAAGAAATACAGTACCTATCACATCTTCATTTGGGGGCTCACAATTTATTAATAACATTTGCTCTGCAGTCCGTTTCTAAAAAAGGCAAGTGTTCCCATAATAACACTGTCGCTGGTAATTTTTAGAGTGGTTATATATATGGAAGTAATCTAAAACATTCACTGGTACAGGAAGTTTATACATTTATATATTTGATGCGTGGAGCGCAGACGTATTTCTGTACTTTCTATGTTCTGTTACATTTAAATAATGACCATCCTTCCAGATCAGATATTTTCTTCTATGGCTTTCTACAAGAAAAAAAATCTGACCAGAGATAAAAAGAAATGTAAACAGTTCCTACAACATAAAAGTTATGTTAAATAATTACAATAAAATTAGTCAAAATTCCCCATTCTGCCACTCCAGGTTTGCTAACACTTCTGCTTACCAAATAGTATCTAATTACAACCTCAGATTGTTTTATATATATTTTCTCTGGACTTAATTTTTGATCAACAGCCAGAGACTGATTATTCTCTTAATTGTGGGCATAATCAGGTAACTGTGACAAGATGCATTTTATCAATAGTCAAGTTTTTTAAATTCTCTCATATTATTGAAATATTTTGTTAATGAAATTATTCCAGTGTTCATTTATGATGAAAGAAAATGAGTACTACAGCGAAACAATTAAGCATGCCAATCTTTTCCTGGATCTGATTTGCATTTTTCTATGCTGCCATTATGAAATAGTAATTTCATAATTAATACTTAATTTTCTCATGGAATTATTTTAAATAAATTATCAATGGTCTCCTAAAGAAAAATGTAAATTTAAATAAAAGGGAGTCTGGTAGTTATTACTCTCAGTAAACCCAATCATGATATTTTAATTATATTTTCAGTTATTTCAGAGAACATGACAAATATATTAATTTCTAAATAAATTTTTAAATGAACTGTTTTCACAAAGTGAATAGCCATGTCACTTCTGATGGAACTGTTTTAGATGATAATGAATCACAATATGCATGTAGGTTTATAAGATATGTTACATGTGTTGACTTGCATTAGTTGTGCTTTTTACCTCTTAATAGTGCTACACTAGCAAATTCTACATCTCATGGAATAATAGCCACGTACTATGGAAACATTAATTTCAACAAGATGCATAAAATCAACACTCCCAGGTAATCTAGTGGGGGAATGGAAAATCCTGACCTCATGAAGTCAATGGCAAAATTCCCAATTATTTTCTTCTTTGAGTCAAATTCCCCATTCTTTATTTTGCATTAATATTAGTTGAAATTTCTTTGTCTTGTTCTTTGAAATATTTTATCTCCAACATAAACAATTGATTTTTTTTTTTTTTTGGTGGTGGTGGTGGTAGTGGTGTTTTTTGTTGTTGCTGTTTTTTGTTTGTTTTTAAAGATTAAAACACTTGTAAAATACAGTCTTAAGAAGAATTACTGAAAATACTAAGGAGGAAATACATTCACTTATTTGTGTAGCTCTTTTAACTGAGAAAATTAAACTGATAAAATTATAAATAAGGCTAGATGTTTGTATGAAATTGGATTAAGCTGTTGAGGGATTATTTTCAAGTATGTATAATGCTACATACAACCCCCACTCACTTTCTAAAATAAAGTATTTCATATATATATCAATTTAATTTTTTGAAGCTTTAGAGGATTTAGATAATGATTCAGTAAAAATGAGCATTCATGGTCTCATGGATTAGGAATAAAAGGTAAAATTGCAGAATTCCTTCATCGCTAACAAAATGTCTGCTGTTAAATTATCATGGAGAACATCAACTCCAAACAGCTGTGTTATATTTTTAATGTATTTGTCTGGATTGAATTGTCTGTGTTCAAATATATTCAGTCTGTACAATACAGATGAATTACAACAACATTGTCAAGATGTATTGCAGGAGGACAGATCAGAAATGTAAGGAATAGGCATATCCCAAATATGGTCATAATTATTCCATAAATTACTAGACGACATGTCAACAGCACTATGAATAGTATTGACTTTCTTTCCTGAGTTACAAAAATGTAATACGTTATCTGAATTATTTATTTGGAAGAAGAATGTATCAGTTTCCAAATAAAATGTCAGGGAACTGTTTGAAGTATAAATATCATAGGTGCATGAAATGTAAACTGTTCTGAATCTCAAACTTTTTGCATTTTTAATCAACCAATTATGGAACACACTGAGACTTTTAAAATATGGGAAAATATACCATGTAGATTATGGGAAAGCTATTGAAATCTGGCCTTTAGGAGAAAAGGTCAAAACCTGTAAGTTCCAGATGGAATAATACTGTAAAAGCTGAAGTCCCTAAATGTAGAAGGTAGAACACTACTGTCAGTGTTCAAAGAATACTGAGAACATGGATTTTAGAAGAATAACATGTTGGGAAAAAAAAAAAAAAAAGGAAAAGAAAAAGAAAAGGAATAATGACAGCCTAAAGAGTCACCATATCACATTTTATCTGTATTTTTATGTCCCCCTTTTTTGATGACAAAGAAATATTTAATCTGGGAATTGTCTTTTTACCTTTTCCCTCTCACTGATGATGAAAAATAATTCCTTTGTATTGGAAAATGATGTATATTTACTTGGGGACAAAATAAGCAGCATGAACAGTGTTGTATATGTCTCACTGGAATCACAGAAAAGTAATGTAGACCTATTCATTACTTCTAGACTTGTGAGGTCTTAATAACGGCAAGCTGAAGTACAGGGCTATATATTAGGCAACCTATGTTGGCTTCAAAGTTTCTGGTAGTGAAAGTAGGAATAAACCTATGTTTGAATTTCTCTTCTGTAGTTCATATTTTAGCCAGTAATACCTTTCTGAAGGATAACTGTCTTTGGTTAAAACTGGAGACCAACTTCATCTAAATTTAAGCCTTCTGACTATATTTAACAATGTTGGTTTTGTGGCTTTCAGTCACTAAATTGTAACAGTAGGGAAGATCTGCTTTAAGGGGGCCTGTGAAATTGCACGGAATTATGATTTACTTCACTGTTTTCAGATCCTTGAACTTCTCAGAAAATGGAATCATTCAAAAAGAAAATAAAAGAAAAAAAGACATGCAATTTATATTTATTTAAAAATCAAAACAATTCTAAGTAGATAAGATATATTGCCATTAGGACAGTAATTTATTCTGATGTTTGTATCTGTGCTGAAAATAGAATTGCCAGTATAGAATTGCCAAATTCAGTCAGTTTTGCCTTGTGATAATATTATGGCTAGTTCACATCTTTGTGATGTTCTAGTTGGGCAAAATATCCAGAAAGCTACACTCGCTCACCAGAAGACAATTTTCTCCCCCTCAGTCAGTGTCACAGTGTACCATTCCCATGCTACATTTCAACATTCAGCTTTCTCTAAATGTCTATACGGGGAAACAAGAAAAAGAAAGGTAATAATTTTACACTGGGAAAATTTTTTTTTTTTTTTTTTTTTTTTTTGGTCAAATATCATACAACTGCCATTTACTTTAATATATATACAAATATATATATAAATTCTTTCATGTGATAGCCTGAGACACCAAACCTAGATCAGGTTTCCACTTTATTTCATGATGTATACATACCAAGAGATTTTCATTCCCTGTTCTGACAAGCTTTCAATTTGAATAAGCAAGGAAGACAAACGGAGGAAGAAATGAAATATTAATATCTGTAGTTAGAGATGCAGAACTGTGCTAGTGAATATATATATATATGTATATATATATATATTCAAACTGCCAGGGGTTCAAAGAGGGTGCAGAGCCAGGATCTGAGCACTGGACCTCTGTGATGGTGCAGCATCTCAATATGAATGTTATCCTTCTGTGCCTTGTGGGATTTGACATGTGATTTTTTTTTTTTTTTAAACCAAAGCTGGTTTGCAATACTGACTACAGCAACCACAGTTTTTCTTGTTTAGACCAGAATAACCATCCTCCATTTATTCTGGAACTTGAAACTCTTGTTCCAATCTCTTCCCCACAAAGGAAATGCCAAAAGAAAAAAATGCTTTAATAACATATGGGTAACCACAAGAGTAAAGCTAGAGCAATTTTAAGTGAAACTTGATCTAATCAAAGAAAAGCTGTGTGTTCCAGTTAGCTTACTGACTCTTTTCAAAGTATAACTACAGCATTACAATAAATAAATAAAACAATGTCTTCTTATTTTTTAGAAGTAGAGATGGAGTACTAGGCACTTTGTTAAATGATTTAATCACAGGTAGACCGTTTGCTTTCACTGTGTTAATGTAGATATAAATACTAAACATAACCCGGGGTCCCATTGTACTCTGCTTATTATCCTTAAGGTAGGTTTAGGCCCCCCGCATGAACACGCAGAGAAGGCGCACACAGAAGCTGTGTAGTAGCAAGCACGCATGAGACTAGTGGCAGAACAGGCAGGCTCCCAGGGACTTCGTGCATTTCCAGACAGGGAAAATCTTAAACAGCTTTGGGGTTTGTGTCCTTGGACAAATATATTTTTCTGCATGAGTCTAATTCAGGCATCTTGGCCTTTTTTGGCCTGCAAGCATGAGAAATTTTTCTCGTGATCACCTCATGAATGCATAAAATGAATCCTCCATGCAAATATTTACAGAACTTGTCTTAAAAAGAGTTATTTAATTAAAGGGATGGCATCGCATACTTGTTAGTAACCTTAGACCGCTCCTCATTTGGAAAATTTTAAATGAAAGGTTTTTCTTTGAAATCACAAGGACACATTTAATCACAGGCTGCACGCACCTGGGACTGGATGCAGCTGCAGTGTATATGCTTGGACTACTCAGGGAGTGCTGGATCATCTGAACAAGAGCAGTAATCTCTATCAGGTGGTAGATTAAAAGCACATCTTTGTATCTTTGCTATAGCATATTCTATTGTATAATAGCTAACGTACACTGCTATGCCGCATGCCATGTAAATGATGTATAGTTTGTGAGCTGGTCCCTCGCTCAATGGCAAACTTCTGTCTAAGATTTTAGGCAGCATATGCAGTGTTTTGTTTAAGGAAGTTTTACAGTGTGCCTTTTGCTGCTGATCTGTAACAGATTTATCTGTCTGAAATATCCTTCTGTATGGTTTGCTATAACTGATTATTTTTTTCCCTTAGTGCTTTTTAACATGGAACATTGTCTTACACTCAGAAAAATACATATATATATGCTTATAATGCCCCCCTTGTACCGGTTACCTTATCTTTGATAAACAGCCAGTTTCAGTTTAGATATTTTAAATCAAATCAAGAAAGGCATTCACTCCTTTTTGTGTAAGAATTCCTATTTCCCTTTACTTCTCCCATATGTACAAAAATGGTTAGCCTTGATAAAGGCATGTTGTTCATGCAGCAGATTATTTTTTGCAACCATTTTCAGTACTTGTGCATAACTTTTTCTTTCCCATGTCATAAATTCTATGCAGAATGAATGCAGAAAACCATGATATTATTTTAATTGTTTCTTAAATGCAAATTGAGTTAACCAAACTGGTCAGCTATAGAAGCAGTTGATCACAAGTGATATTCTCCTGTTAGTAACATGTTTTAGATTCTTTCATTTCCCAAAATAACTTCCTTAGAGGCTTTTCCCCTCATAATTGTTGAATATAACCTATAAGCCATCTAAATGTAGTGATCTATAAAGCTCACAGTCCACAAACCTTTATTACGAATTGCACACTTATAATCTGCCTTGTAACCTTTACTTCCTGTCCCTGCCCTAACCTCAGGCTCTAAAAAGATGAGTCATCTGCCATGGAAATCCTTAAATTTTCCAAATTAGCCCTTCACTAAGTTGTCATAATTTAGCGGAGGTGTTTCCAATCCATAAACTTCACAATGGCCATATAAAACCCAATGTAGTTATGTAGGTAAATTGCAGTTCTGACAGTGAACATCCATACATGGTTATTCTTCTTGAGGAACATATAAAATCATCTGAGAGTATGTCCAATTCTTAAATGTTTATTTAAAAATAACTTTCTTAAGCCAGGATTAATTTTATAAATTTACATTTTTTAAAGGATGCTTTAAAAAATATCTAGAGATTGAAAAAATCAAAAATAAATCACTATTAATTACCCCTATATCTCACTACGAGACCTACAAGGCATGCAAGAAAAGTGCTACACTCTCTTTCAATTTTTTAATGGCTTAAAAAGAAAGAGCAGATCCAGATATCACAGGCATGCATCTCCTCCATGTGCCCTTGGCAATCCAGCCAAATATTTTCCAATGTCCGTACTACCTTGTGCCATGCAGGAAGCCTAGTTCTACTAATGGTTTAAGCATTTCCTGAACATGACTAGTCTCATGAACTTCAGTGGGCTACACACATATTTTAAATTGAAGGATGTTTAGGTCTAAGAATAGTAAGGGCTTTAGACTTCAGCTTGCTTTAAACTTTGAAATATCATTGGAAATATTGTTGGACATGCCAGCTGAACTGTGAAATGTCATATGTTAAGTATTACAATATGTTTTAATTTGTTTTTGCAGCCTGTAATAAGCATCATGAAATGTATATACAGAATATCAATGAAAGATTTAATTCTTAGCTATAGTGGGAAATTTTACAGAAGGTTAAGAGGTGAACTAAAATATTAATATTCTTTATTTCTTAAAGGTCTGAGTATAAGTGATCTGTCATGGGATAGCTGGACTATAGAAAATGGATAGCTCGCAGGAATAGAATTTAGGATATCCTTGTGTGGGCATGTTTATCTGAGAGACCGAGCAGCGAGTAGATGAGGACAAAAACAAAACAAAAACAAAACAACAGCAACAGCAACAAACCAACCCAAAACAGAGGGAAGGCTGAAGAAATCCAACACCAAATACTCTGACATTAAGATTTTTAACCTCATTGTTCTGACTAGCCTGTTTTTAATTAAGGCTCCTGGTTTCTTGAGTGATATAGTTTTGTAACATATTATTTAACAGGTTTTAAAGTCAAATATATGTAAGTCAAATGTGTGTAATTTTATCTTAAATATACATATTGTTATTGTTGGGATGCCTACAGACCACAGTTTGATGTGGTAGTTACACTGCAAACATACCGCCAAAGATCAGTCCCTGCCCCAGGTTACAATGCATAGATTTACTGTTAATAAAAAAATATTGCCATTTTAAGGACTATTTTCTTCAGCTTTCACTTGGCTTTTAAAATTTTTAGATTTAAATAGCTAATAGAACTGATTTTGTAAAAGAGCACTAATTCTGCAAGACTTTGCCTGAGCAGGGGCTCTTGCAATTAACATAGATTCATCTGTTAAGTTCAGAAGAAAAAATGTTCACTGTTCCTGCACTCAGCACAGCTCAAATGTCAAAATATAATATATTCTCTACATACTCTATATAATTGTTCTCTACAACTACCTGAAAGGAAGGTGTGGGGAGCTGGGGGTTGGCCTTTTCTCGCAGGTAACTAGTGATAGGGCTAGAGGGAATGGCCTCAAGTTGTGCCAGGGGAGGTTCATGTTGGAAATTAGGAGACATTTCTTCTCAGAAAGAGCAGTCAGGCACTGGGTGGGTTGCCCAGGGAAGTGGTTGCATCACCATCCTTGGGGTTGTTCAAGGAAACGTTGGACATTGTGCCTGGGGACATGGTTTAGTGGGTGACAATGGGTGGTAGGGGGATGGTTGGACCAGATGGTCTTAGAGGTCGTTTCCAACCTTAATGATTCTATGATAATACACCTAAACCAGAACTGTTTATTGTCTTATATCAAAATATCATATATTGTGTGGCAGAGCCAAAGTGTGTTTCCATAAAGGAGCAGCAAAGGGAAGAAAACCACCTCATGATATCTGCAGCAAGAGTCTGGACTAAACACACAGAGAGATGTCTCCAGACAGATTTTTTTTTCACATTGGTGCATTTGAGAAATGTACTCTGCTGTTTATCACCTATACCGCATCACTGTATTTTCCTCCTTTTTGAGTAATTAGTATTGTTAACAAACTAATGTTTTATCTTTGTGCTATTTTTTGTTATCTAAAAGTTTCTGATGTGTGCAGATATTCATTTGCAGCTAGCAGAAGGCTGACCAGACTATCTGGTGTCATTTGCTTTGTTATGTAGCGAAGGTAAAAACCATTTACAAGGAAACAATTCAAAGTATTTCTGTGTTGCCCTTGGCAAGCAGGTGAAAGCAGGTGTGTACTTATCCAAAAGATAGCTTATAGATGCAGTCTTTTTCTCCCAGCCATCTTAAGACGACATAAACTGACTCCCCTTTTCATAGGATGCCAGGGTTTTGCACTTACAAAGACAAATCAGACTTGCAGATCTATAGTACAACAATGAAAACTTTATTACTTTTCTTTCTGTTGGGCTGCTTGTTTTGTCTCTGATTGTGCTATTATGTCAGGTTTAGGATCTTCAACTTAGCAATGTTTAACTCAGTATGTGTAGCTCTCCAAGCATTAGTTTAGGAAGCAATTTCTGTGATTACACAGTAAGTTACTTCTTAAATTTGTAATTTGTAATTAGTTCATTGAGACGGTTTCCCAAGCTTTTCCTTCCAGGTTAGCTATGAAGACTTCCAAAATTTTACTCAATGTTCTAGTTCTTCATTGGCTTTAAGGTAACTTGATGTCAGTCTTTTATATATTCCTCGTTGCTGGAAAAATTCCACATTGTAAGAAGCTAAATGGTACTAATTCTTACAGCTTTTGTTCTTGGCTGAAAACAGAAAAGAAAGTGATTATAGCAGCAGATGTCACACAATATAAATGCTGTGTTTGGTCACTTTACGATGTTGTCTATCACAGACAGATAGCTAGACAGCCAGAGTAACTGCCCAAATGGGCTCTGATGTTATTCGTTCAAGGAGAAAAAGTAAGGAGTAGGTTGTAATGGTATAGTAGTGCATGAGTCACTTGCTTTCATTTTGGTGAGTGATTTTAAGGACACTGCAGTTCTTCATATCATTCTGGCCATGAATATTTGTCCTGTCATTTTTGATTTGTTCTGACAATCCCCTGAGACTTGTCATGAGCACTATGTATAAGTTTTACTTGTAATTTCTCTGGTACACCTTTAGAATTCCTAAAAATTCCAAATAACTTGTGATATTTTATTACCTATCTATCCTATGCATGAAGTTCATTCTGTAGGTTAAAACATGCATGGTATTAGAAGAGCATCCATGCATTCAGGATTCCTGGATCACCTCCTAGACAGGAAGATATGTAATTTTCTGTTAAATCAGACACTACAAGATAACAGCTTTGAATTCTTCTCCTGTAATTGCAGCAGTCATATTTATAATCCATGCAACAACTTCTATATAATCAACTAGATAAGCATCTGAAAAAGAGCAGATGAGATAAACTATCATCTGCTGTGTTTTTGATTTGACTATATAAAAATGAAAGCAATCTTGCTAGCCATCTGCAGACAGTTCCTGCTCCTCTGAGTCTTTCTGTCATTAGCGGAACTGCCAGGGAGGTGTGATCTGTACGCACTTTGAGTGTGATGCCTCAGAGGCAAGTTCTTTTCTGTAGTGGATGCACAAAGAAATGTTTTATTTCTATCCCTTTTATGATACCTTGTAAATCATTCTCGGTTCACATACAATGGACCTCTCATGAAAGTTGTTCCCACGCATTTGGGTAAAAGCAATCTCATATTCAAAGTGTGAAAAAATGTTGGCCAGCGTGGCCCAGGGAGGTGCTGCCTGGAAGGCAGTTTGATTCGAAGGTGACAGCTTGATGGGCTGTCCACACTGGGGTACCACCAGACATCTTTTGGGATGGCAAAGCCAACCCCCAGTCAACTACAGCTGGGTTTATTAGATCAGCTGCAATGCCACAGAAACAAACCTAAGCCCTTATCCGACCTCTCGGGAGCTATGAAATAAAAGAGATTGCCCTCCCCTCATAGCAGTTGGCCATTTCTGGCCTGAGACAAAAGTAGTGACAATGGTTGTGAACACTGAAGTGAGCAGTGTAACTACTGGCTGTATACAGGCAAAGCTTTCACTGGTAGAAAATTAGCTATGATGAAATTTGTCCAGTTTAATTTTAGGTTTTACAATGTACCGTTCTTAGTAGTAGTAGTTCTACAACCAACAATGCTTCTACAACCACCGCATACTTAGGAATAAACAATGTACATCCTGATTTTAGACCTGAAAAATATGGTTGGAATTTTTTTTTTTTCTTTTTCCACAGAGAAAGGTGAGCCCTCGTATGTGTTCTGTGACCTCTTTCAGTCCCAAGGGAGAGATGGTGTGCCTCAGAAAACACTTCCCTGTGCACCCAATTTAGTATTAAGCAAAAATCAGCTTCAGCCCTCCTGTATTGACATGTTAAAGTACAGCCTGTAGGGTTTTTTTTTTTTTTTTCATTTTTCATGAGCTTCAGGAGTCTTTCCAAATACAGTAACATTATCCAGATAATACTAGATTCCAAGCTTGTTATTAAGAATTATGAACATATTTGAAAAGCTCTGGATGTTGATTCAAGCCTGTATAGCGTATGAATAAAAGAGAAAAGTGCATTAAGTAAATGCTGTGAAACTCATGCGTTCTGAATGCTTGGTAATATGCATTCTTTAAATCAAGAGTAGAAAACATACTCTGCAAATACTGTGTCAGTATCTGTAAATAGATAACTGTCAATCACAATGACTGGTTTTGGCTTCCTTGAGCCTATACAAAACCAAGTACTCCAGTTTGCTTTTTGCTACCACTGTGCTGAAATTAATTCAGAAAATGCAGTGTCTTCATTAGTATCATTCCAGGCTATTTTTTTAATTATCTTGTGACTCAGCATCTCTCATTCAATTGTAGAGAATATAATTTCCATTGTAATAGTGGCACATTAGATTGAATTTTCATGCTGTGAATAAACCCTTCTGCACATCTGGTATTTCCATGTAATAGTTGATACTATTTCTTTTGTAACAGCTGAAACTGGAATTTGTATTGCGGCAATGTTTGATTATATTGAAGCACTGCGTCCAATATGTATTTGCGTATTTACTGCAGTTTACAGATTTCTGCTTGGCAAGAATTTTACTGTACACAATAAAGAATTCAGTGATATGTATCAAAAGCCATTTTTCTATGCAGGAAACAAGAAGAACAATGTTGTTCTTCAGGTAGCTTCACTAGATACGTCAAGTGTCGAGCTTCTGTAGCATTGCCGGGAAATGCATTCACTGAGTACTGAAACTCAAAAGCTGGTGTCCAGCGTTATTGTAGTAGCCTGTGGACATTATTCTGATCAAAGAATAGGTAACTGGACACAAATGCATCCATAATAAATAACTGCTTCTATCCACACACTCAGCACAGTAACATCTAGCACTGTAACTTCACACAAATATTGCTTAGCTATAATTTCATGACATATTTGAATATAACATCTTTTTGCAGTATTGCATAGAGTTGCATTTGTGTGTACATCTCACCCACACGCACATACACGGACATACTTCCATGAGATCATGGCTCTGAGATGTGTGTTACACGTGATGAGCTTTTAACCATAGCTTCAGCAGTTGCAGTTTGAATGTAGTTCACCACTTCTCATTCTCAATTTTGCTATCGTCAATTCAGTTAGAGTAGCAATGGTTACAATCTATTGCAGTGTCAGGTCCAATTCACGCAGTAAGCACTGTCTATAATCAATAGGAAATGCTTTCTTCCATAAGCTAAATTTGACCTTTTTCTGCTGTGCTTCAAGACACACGTGATTTTTAATTTCCTTTAACCAGACGTGGACCGTGCTGTTGATTCCCTTGGTTTCTAGATACACTGGCAGTGCTTACAGGATTCAGCTACATTTGTTGCAGACATTGCAGCAGCACGAATTCATTTTATTTTTTTACCATGAGGGAAAGCATGCAGAATGCACACCAGCTCTCTGCTCTGATACAGTAAACAACATAAATGGTTTTCTTCCTCCAGCAAGGTCAGTGACACACAGTATATGACTTCCAACTATTTGTGTTTGAACAACAGAAGGAACTTAAGAGCACCCAAACTTTGTAGGAATGATGCAGGTGAATTCAATGGCAGCACAGAAACTGGTCCAATTTCTTCAGTAGCTGAATTTAAAGTATAGAGGATGTAATACTATAAAGATCATTCCACATGTCCGTAGAAATACCAGATGAAAGCGTGATCCTGACTGCAGCAGGCAATAGTACAAACCAATCAAACCACAACACACACACCATAAATAAATAAATAAATAAATAAAAACTAGAGGATCCCAGAATTTCTCTTTACCTAAGGAGTGTCCTCCTATGTCCAATACCAATGGGTCAGGACCAAAGCTCTCCAGCTCTCCTGAGTAATGGAAATTCAGTTCATGTTATCTATGTGATGCAACCTGAAAAACAATCACATCATCATCTAACAGTGAACGGGCAGAAATCTAATGCAAACATTTATTTTAGTCTTAAAGCAGCCTCTTAGGATGAGAATGACTGATAAACTTCCTTATGCATTTTTAGTTTTAATGCAGTTTCAACGCTGAAAACGATCAGGGCATTTAAAAGGCAGCTTTAAGGAAGTCGCTAATGACTAAAGCCTTTCGAATGGGGGTGAGATGTGAATGATTCCTTTATGTCATAACGGAGTAGGAAGTTATTGAAGGCGAGGAAACATAAAAGGAAGAAGTGGGACAGAGACATAAAAGGTAGAAAGCAAAGTCAATGAAACAAAGCACAGACAATGAAGTTATCCTAATAGCAAGCATTTCCTTTCTAGATGTTACTAAGGTGACATAAAATATTCAGTAAATATCAAAGTTAAGGAATACGTAGCTGTTCCTACAACCGGATGATTTTAATAGCTGCTACACATTACCTAACTCTGCTGAACCTGAAAATTCCCAGTTCCAACACCACTTTTCTCAAGAACATTTCTGAGGCCATTTCAAATCCCCTGGTCAATTGTATACAGTGTGGAGTCAACCTGAAATTTAGAAGGAAGTGCTTTAATTGATTTTTTTGTTGTTGTTGTTAATGGTTTTATTTTCGAGTGTGAACATGAAATATGAAATCTGGAGAGGTGTCATAGTGAAGAATTATCTTCCACGTACTGTTTCCGATATAAAGATGAGGAGTATGAGGGAGATGTGTGGACAGCTGGAACCCTGTTTGAGTGCTCCTTGAGGAAGCGCTTTGGGTGCTATCAGGGAGACACTTTGGCTTCTTCTAGGGCTGTCCCCTGTCATTTTCTAGATAAGACAGCGTTAACATTGTGCTAGTTAGGACTGATTTTTTATTATTATCTTCTTCTCTCTCTCCAGTGAGCTGTGCCTTTGTAGGAAGACAGTTTTAACGTGATGGAGACCAAGAGAGCAAGCAGAAGAGCGGCACTGCTGGGGAGGGACGGATGCGGGTGCGGGCACCGAGCAGCTCGGCATACACAGCCCGAATCATTTTGAACTCATCTCAGTCCGAACACAAAACCGCCGAAAATATTCCGATAGCATTCCAAAACCACTTTAATATTTGGGGGAGGGGAGGAGATAGGGGCGAAAGCTCCGATCGCAATATCCTGTAACTCAGGAAGGGGTACTAAACCCGCAGCTCCCCGTTCTGGGGGCATCGTTCATCCTAAGCCGCCCGATACAGGACAAACATCCCCCGGCGGTTCCATGGACCTAGCCCACCGGCTGCCTTTGTTCGCACGGCAACGTGACGCCTCTCCCCCGCTTCCCACGGCACAACTTCAGCCGCGAGCACGGGCTCAGCCCGGAGCATCGCCGCCGCTTCGGCCGGGGCTCGCCGCGCCCGCTCCCAGCTCGGCGGCAGCCAGGTAGGCACCCCGCGGGGCCGCTGCTCCCTCAGCGAGGCCGTCAGGAGGGGTCCCCGTCCCGGGAGGGGGGGCCGGGCCGAGGGGGAGGCCTGCGGGCCGCGGGGAGGGACCGAGAGAGGGCGGCGGCGGCGGCGAGCCCCGGGGCGCCGTGCGCGGGATGGCGCCGCCGGCCACCCGCCGACCCCGGCGCCCCCGCCCCGGCAGCGCCCCCCCGCGTCCCCAGG
>CM021766.1:113708119-113731285 GCA_011076525.1 Nettapus auritus
GGGGGGGTATGTTTGGTGCGGGCGCCGTTCCCCGTTGTGACGTCAGAGCGCATTGTTGTGAGCGTGGCGGAGCACCCCGCGGGCTGTCAGCTGGGCGCCACGCCGGGGAGCCGAGCGGAGCCGAACCCAGCCGCTCGCCCCCCCCCCCCCCCCCCCAGAACCACCTCAATGAGATGCAAACATGAAAGACAAGAGGAAGAAGAAGGACCGCACCTGGGCCGAGGCTGCCCGCCTGGTAGGTGCCGCGGCAGCGCTGTGTGTGTGTGTGTGCGTGTGTGTGAGCGTGAGCGTGCGTGTGCCCGTGTGCGCGTCCCGCCGCCGCCCGCCCGCCGCTTTGTTGCCGGCCGTTGGGGCCGTTGGGGAGAGGGAGCGCGAGAGGGCGCGAGTGTGTAAGGGGGGGGCGGGGGGGAGTGTGCGAGGGAGGGGGGGGGGGGCGAGGGGGAGTGTGTAAAGGAGGGCCGGGGAGCGGGTCCGCCAGTGTGAGGGAGCGTGCAAGGGCGGGACGGGGCGCGCGTGTGTGTGTGAGGGAGTGTCTGTGGGCATGAGGTCCAGCGTGTTTGGCCGGGAGTGTGCGAGGGCACGTGTGGGTGTGCGAGGACACATGGAGGTGTGTGAGGTTATGTGTGAGGGCACGTGGGGGTGTGTGAGGGCATGTGTGAGGGCGTGGGGTTACGTGTGAGGGCACGTGTGGGTGTGTGAGGGCGTGGGCTTACGCGTGAGGGCTCGAGGGAGCCACGCGGCCACGCTCGTAGCGTGAGGTCTGAGTGTGTGGGATTGTGGTTTCGAGGGGCTGCCGCCACCCGCGATGCCCGGGCAGCCGCGGAGGACACGCGTGACGTGCGGGCAGCCCTCTGTCCTCCTCCCGTCCCCGGCCGGAGAGGAGAAATAGCTGCGGCCCGTCGTCAGTGCGTGTGTGAGGAAATGCCCGTTCTTTTTCTCATCTTGCGCGTGTGGGTAAATATCCAGGGATTGTTTCTGTCTCGGTGAGTTCATGCATCAGATATCCCAAGAAAATCCCTCCTTTAAAGTGCAGAGAAAAGTGAAATATCCGGGAATTGCCTTTTCATCCTGTTAGTGTGGTAAGGAGGACTGGGGTGAGGGGCAAGGACGTTAGAGAGAACTCCGACTGGGATTTCTCTTCACCCTCTCTACTTTCCCGGCTGAGCAGGGCAATATTCAGGGCAGACAGACCCACTTCTCTGAAGGCTCTGTGGCTCTGGAGACCCGGTCTATTCCCGCTTAATTAGGAAACCGTCTCCTTTTCCCTACTGTATCTGTTTTCATGATTCTGTATTACTGTTTGCTAAGTGTAATAGCCCACATTGTTTATGTTGTTTTTCGGTTTCAGAGTGTGTATGGGTTCTCTCCGTTCTAGGAATTTTACAACAAACAGTCTATGCGCACTACAGCATGTGTGGTTGTGCACGTTTCTGTGTGTGTCTTCTGCAAACTTGTGTCTGGCTCAGCTTCACTTGGGTGCATGGAAAGATCACAAAGCTAGGGAGATACGACACTGGTTATATTGCTGTTTTGCTTTTTGTATCCACGTGAACTTTATATTTTATCTGTCTCGGATACGGACTTAATTGCTTAAGTGTCTGTGATAATGGTGCATCTGTTTTTGGTAATGTGTTTTGATATCTAATTACTGTGGTACTTCACAACTAGACATTTCTTGTAAAAATGTTTTTCACCTTGCTGTATGAATTCCTGCATAGAAGTTCAGCCTTGCTCTCTCGTGTAAATAATTATGAGGTATTAGACAGACACTACCCGTAGATGTCTCTGTAAGCTGTACCTAGCTATTCTCATATGCTCGGTCAGTGCTAGATTCTGATACGGTTCGTTGTACGTCCTACAGAATTTTCTAATAACTCAGCGTTAGTGAAGGTGTTCTGATACAGCGTCACCACTGTCTTCTCCTGTTTCTCATAATTGTAACAAAAGTTTATCTGCGGTGAAACACTCATTTTTGCCAAAATAGTGGTGGCAGTGGGTGTTGCTACAGTGCTTGTTTCTTCAAGCTTTAAAACTATCAGAATGCATTCAAAAGTCTATAAAATCCGTCAGCTGCTTTCCTAACTTCCCTCTTCAAAGTGACTGCAGCAGATGCCACTGTAAGCTGTCTTTTGTTTGACAAATGTACATAAAAGAATGTTAATGTGTATTTATTAAAATTGCTATTCCCATGTGGTCCAATATGTGGAAAGTTTAAGAGCCCCTGGAGAACAAAGGCTGAGCCAGTGCTGAGGAGAAGGGTGAAGTCTCTCATTTTCTTGATGTCATACCACCTAGTGCTCCCTCCAGAAGGGTTGTGATTTGCAAAAATCAAGTAAAAACAATACGTTGCTGTACATAAATAATGGAGATGCACAAGTTCCACAGTGTGGTTTTGTCTAGCCTCCCGAGGTTTGCCGTGTTACAGAGAACTTGTCCCAAGTCTGTTATGTGAATGATGCATAGTACGGCGCAGAGCAGCCACAGCCTTGCACAGAGCTTTATTAGCATAGTGGCATATGTTTGCAAATCACAGTGAAAGATCGAAGCCAGAATTGCCACTCCTTACAGTGTTTTATGTTAGGACCCTGATGGTTCATTATGACTTCGTTTTCTTGGGATGCATCAATAATGTATTACTGCAAGGTTTGATTAAATCAATTTCTTTCCAACGACAAGTAAACAATGAAGTGATTGATACGCACTCATGAAAAACGACTCATGAGTTACCTAGATCAATATGCTGTAAAATTGTATAGCACTGAATTATTTTTAGAAACAAGAGGTTGAATTAATTCACACAGCAAACGTATGGAAATTTTTGTGTTAAATTTTCCATAAAAGCCCTTACATTACATCAATATCAGGCTTTCAAAGTGAACTGCTCAAAAGATATAAAAGAAGACTGTTGCTTTTTCACTCTGTTGTGCATGTACATCTGTTACAACGTGGACTTTGAATGACGTACTTGCATGCTAGTTTTCCAAGTAGTTCTAGCCTGCTCTCTAGACCTGCTTATTTTTCAATTTTCTTTGTTTGCTGTGAGGTGCCATACTTTATTTTCTGTAGACCTCTCAAAATCTGTGCTAAAATACATTTTTTTCTCCTATGTTTCAGTCACATATGTAGCTATTATTAGCAACACCCAGTAGCTTCCCAAACACAAATGTTTCTATACTTACAACATGCCTATGAAGTTAAGTATTTTGACCTCTGCTTTACCCATGCAGAGTTGAGGCACGGAAAGATTAAGTACCTTACTCAAAGCTGTACAGGAAATCTGTGGGAGAGGCAGTTATAGTACCAACAGTGTCTCGGTAGTAGTCCTGTGTCTTAGTCACAAAATCATCTTCCTTCTGTGGCTACACTTTTGCCTCATTCACTCACTCTTACTATTTCTCTCACAGTAATTATGAAAGAAATGGATATGGTCATGTCTCTATTCAATCTATATTGAAACTCATAATGCACCATGTAATAGTTGTCATGGATAAAAAGGAGTACAAAAACTGGACTCAAGCCTGAAATCATTACACAGCTCTCCATTTCCCACATTCACAATGAAAGAAAGAGAAGTGCTTTAGAAAAATATATTACATGACAGTCTTAAAATACATCGTAATGTGTAAGCCTAAGTGGTGCGGCTCCACGCTGACAGGCAGCGTTGCATTTCCATTTCTTGTATTTGATTAAAAGGTCTTTGAAAACTCAAGTTCCTGCAATGCAGTGTGTTTTTTCAAGATACTCCCATGATTTTTAAAACCGGAGCAGGAAAGGACTCCCATTATATTCAGCTCTTGCTGTACATACCATGTTTGTGACATAGGCGGTAACGCAGGAGCTGTTGGAATGTCCTGTAGTGGGACTTGCGTTTTGTGGAAGAAGTCTCCTGCAGAGAGTTGAATCTTTCTGTGTGTGACATGCTGCTTTTTTTTCCTCGTGCAAGTCTGCTTATCTCAGGGCAAGGCATAACCCAGCTTACAAGCATTCCTGAGAAATGAACGCATGTGCAGGATCAGTGGAATGGTGGCATACCTCTAACAGTTCATGTTACAGAACCCATTTTGTACAACATGCATTTTTATGGACAAAATTGCGACCTGTCTTTGCAACCTGCCAAGGGGCAAACCTTTGTAGACCTGGTATGTCAGCTCTCAAATACTTTTAGAAGACTACAGCAATGTTCATACACAACCTGGGCATTATCTCCACACCAGTGTTTTGCTTTTTGTGTCAGATAGACTAAGATACAACACTTAAGAACAAAAGAAAAATTTTAAAGGAGGGAGGAAGTTTCTCCTCTGTTTTCTTGTTGATCCCAGTGCGATGAAGCAGTTATTGTTTTCTGGTCATACAAGGATCTTGCAAAAACTGAACAGAAAGGCTAAGCACTTGAGTAGTTCAATTTGTAACGATCCCATTGACTTGAAAAAAAACTTGTATCTGGTGAGTTTCAGCTGTTCTTCAGCTCACTAGGACTCTCAAGTGGTTCTCAATGAGAATTGCTGAGAACAAAATATGTCCAACTATATTGTGCCACACGGGAACTGCTAGCAGTCTTAAACAGGCAGCAGTGATCCAACTCGTATCATTGGTTTTGACTGCCAGGCAAGACCCTTTAGTTTTTGTGATGTTGAAAGGCAGAAAAAGCCTGAACAAAATGGATTTGGGCTGCTCACCTCATGCATGCAGCGCTCAGCATATGCATGAAGCATAGAATGTCTGTGAAGGGTGATAGTAACATTTTATGGGAACATTTTAAAAGGATTTTTTTTTTAATGGATAGCTCGTCTTTATTATTGCCCTCTTCTCTTTCCTGTAAGTGGTGTTTCGAAACACACTTTGGTTAAGTTACTACCACTAGTTGCCAATAAAGCGGAAGAAAATGAGAAGAGTAGCAAGGATGAGTATAGCAGCATTTGTAGTTTTATTGACGTGTTGGTTGCCCCATCTCCTCTCCAGTGTTTTTGCTCTCTCTTCTCTAAATTTAGTTCTGAAAGAAAGGTTTTCTTATGTTACTGAAGGCTGTATATGTTTTATGGTGCTATGGAGCACTCATGGTTCTGCTGACGTGTGAATGTTGGGTGACTAATATTCGTTCCTTAATTCATATATTTCTTGCGCTAGTCTCCTGACAGGATCCAGCTCTTAATTACAAGTTGTTCTGTTGCTCCTGTAAACTTTAAGAAAATTATGCTAATTAATTAAGGAAACAGATGTTGAAGGAAAAAAAAAAAGAAAACATGAAAAAGCAACAAAAGCCCACTGGAATTGTTAGCTTGCATGTTACCGTTTATTGGGGCTGGCTGTCCAAAAGCTGATTGTTGCTTCATCTGCTCTGCTAAGATAGTGTAGTTGAAATAGATCATATAGTGGTATGGAACTATTTTTGCTTTACACCTTCATATTTGAAGACCACAAATGAAACAAACAAACAAACAAAAAAAGAAGAGTAACTTCTGTGCAGTTACACCATTGATGATAATAATGCCTTTTTTATCTTAAATTTTCATTCTTGTTACTATAAATACATTTTAAAGTGTTGTGAAAGAAGCTTCATATATCAAAAAATAGGAGATTTGACATGACTTTGTTTTGCAGCATTACGGATTTCTTTGTTGTAGGCTTAACACAAACCTACTATTATTTCCATATTGGTTCTGAGTTAATTCTTTTTCAGACATGCAGAAACATTGTGGCTTGGGAAGTTTTGATGGCCTTTCCCTTTGATCCACAATCAATGCTGCTTTGAAGAACTATGTATTATTTTGGTTTGCTCTAGGGTTTCCTCCAATTTGTTTTATTCAAAATAATTTTTGCACTTGTTAGACAAGGTTGAACCTGCATTTATTTTGTTACCTTCTGTGGTTGTGTTTTGTATTTCATAGTATGAAATATTACAGAAATTAGGATTTCTTTTTCTTTAAAAGTTGGTCAAAAAATATAAATTTCCTGTTTCAGCTCATCCTTTATACTCATCTAGGGCAGATTGAGAGGAACAGAGATCCTAACTTTTGAGATGGCCCTTTGGCATCACCTTTTGGAAAGCAGGAACCCAAACCAAGAATGGAACTTGTTCTTTGTAAAGTTACAATATGTCTACAAACTAGGGTAAAATAGGAGAAAACCCTTACAGGCATCTAAACATGAGCATTGCTCAACAATGAGGCAGTGTTATCAGTGCCTAAAGGTTTTGATTTAATGCTTAGTGATATAGTGAATGATTCCTGGCTTACATTTCTTTATAGAGAGGAACCAATATTTTCCTGTGGTACTGCATGCTTTGATCAGTTTCACCTGAAACCTTTGGAATCACAATGAAATAGTTTCCTGTAACCACACCCAAGGCCATATCTACTATTCACAGCTAGGGTGCTTGGGATCTGTCAGTCCAATTTACCACTTCCCTGGATCAAATTGTGTCACTGCAGCAACCTAGCCTGGATCAAGTAGCATGCTCTCCTTAAGGCAAAAAGCCAAATTCACTCTGCATCCTGCCACAGCGTTTGCTCTGTTCTTTATACTGTGGCCAGGGGTTATGGTCACTTGGAGAGTCATTTGCTAAACTTTAGCGCTTGGTTTTGGAGTAGAAGCTGTTTTTGAAATGTTGTAAGTTTCAAAACTATTTACATTTTCCTGGTTATCTGATGATAATTTTGTCATGCTTTGTTACTAACAGTAGCTAAATAGTAGTCTCTGTTTCCTCTATGTATGCTATCAGGACCTGGAAGGAGGTGTGATTAGCAGAAAACATTTAATCGTGACTCCATGGGTTCCAGCTGAAGCTGACCAAAGCCTCCTTTTGAGGAATTTACAGACTCACAGATGGAATCAACCACCACAGTTGTCATTCTGGAATGGTCAGTTTCCCCTGCAAATTCATAGGAACAACCTGGAACAGAGCCTGCTCTAAGCAACGTATCCTGGTTCAGCCCACTTGCTCATCCTGTTAGTTCAGGTAGCAAATCACCGTGGTGCTCCACGACAACAGATTGGCTATAGGTCACCCATCTAATTTTTACCAACTTTGAGTGGCAGTCACCCTAAATAAAGAAACCCAAACCATTGATGTTCATCCTCTCAGGCTGCTCCTTCCTTGTGAAGTCCTGCGAGGTAATTCCCTCTTGTTGGACTTTCTTAGGATGAGTTGTAGCTACTGAGAATGTAAAAATGGTGGAGAGGTGCCTCCCTTCGTACCTGCAGCTAGGCTAAGCTTTGGAGGAATGACCTGTGTCTCCAGGTACCATACCTTAAGCCACCCAGTCCCCAGTTATATCCACTTAGGGCTATAGTACTTTAACACAGACACCAAGAGAGATAGATAGTAAGCCATCTGGCAGTGCATGCCTTCTTCCTAGATTGCCTTCAGTGTAAGTGCACTGATAGGGGTCAGGGAATGCAGTTAGTGTTGAAGTGATCTAGGGCAGTACTGCTGACTGGTCTGAGCAAGTTCTGGTGTTTGTGGCATTGGAACAGGAAGCGGGGGCAATCCTGTTTTCATCCTGTGAATGGTAAGAGTTTCAGCTCGCTTTAATGGCTTGAGTTCAGCAGGACGAAGTCTCTGCGGAGCCTCACATGTAGCTTCCCTCAGTATTATTGGAACTTTTAGGTAAGGTTTTTAACATACAGGGTCTGGCTGTTAACCTGCAGGTTAACCTGAATCTGACGAGGCATCCTGTACGTCAGCTCTCTGAGGCACACCTGTTCTGTGTAGTTCGATTGAGTGCAGTATCTGTCTGACAACTTTTGCCATCATCAACAAGCACAATTCAGTCAGTGCTCTCAAAGCACCGGGGATATGCACTGAGTCATTGAGAGGATTGTGCTATAGCTCTCTGTAGAAGATATTTCGGGACATTTTCTGATTGGTTGTTCATGATTTGGAGCATCAGAAAATGATTTATTTAAAAGGCAGAAATCTTATACTGTGTTTTAAACTGGCCCTCCTACATGCATGGATTGGTCTAGCTGAGTCGGTGGTGGCGAGTATTTCCTTGCTGCTTGTGGAGGCTCTACTGTAGAGATAGTTATCACAGAATGGTTTGGGTAGGAAGAGACCTCTAAGGATCACCTGGTTTCAATTCCCCTGCCATAGGAAGGGGCATCTTTCGTTAGACCAGGTTGCCCAGAGCCCCATCCAGCTGGACCTTATCCTGTGGGTGACAGTCCCATTCTGTAGAGGATGGTCTAATTAACATGTTTTGATAATGTTGCTGTCTACAACTTCAGAAGTGTTCCTTGACAGACAAGTGTCAAGGGATAGTGAGTGATTTGCTAAACTTACTGTTGAAGGTATTTTCTTTCATCCTTGTTGTGATCTTGGATAAATATAGATACAGCCATGAATTTGGTAAAGCAGTCATCCTGATCAGCTCCTTGTATAACTTAACGTCTAGAGAGGGAAAAGAGCCTTAACCAAAGTACACAACAACCATTTGAAGGTCAAAGTTTTTCTCCCTCTCCTGGAGAACGCACCTAACTCCTGCAGTGGTTGGTGAGTTCCCTTTTGAAATGTCTACAGAATCTAGTAAGTCATAGGCAATCTTCAAGTTCCATGTGATTTGTTCTCTCATTTATGATTCAAACCTTTTTTTATGATAGGCTCTACCACAATCATTGTATCACCTAAGCATATAACTTTGTCCTTCAGAAAGTGATAACTTTGTTTCTATTATTTTTCTTTTAGTCCCATCAGTTTTAACTGTATAATTTCCACACCCAGTTGCTTCAGTAGATCTGTTGATGTCTGTTCTTGGATAAATGTTGATTCTTTTAACGTCTCAAAATTCCCAGTTATCCAGCAGCTGCTGAGGTGTCTGTTGGCACTGCTGTGCCAGAGAAGCATGTGGTAGTGCATGTCACCACACGTCTGCCAGTACTACCTAGCAAGGTAAATGGGGGTAAATAGCCACTTACTGGCCATAGCTGGTTGTCTTACTTTTGGACCAAGATTCTAGCAGCTATCTCAAAATTATGGCATTCTCTGATTACATCAGCTTCTTCCATTTCATTTGGCTTTTATCTTGTTTTGAAATTCTAGATGGGTAAGACCAAACAGAACCTCTTTGGAGTTCGGTGTTCATCTTAATTGCACTATTAGTTTGATAATCATAGAACTGATAATCAAAGAAAGTGAGTTTGGAAAAGACCTCAAGGTCACATTGTCTGGTCAGACTTAAAACTAAATCAGATGCCTGAAATTAGCTTTAGGTTTGTGAAGTCAATGAAATCAATTGGTAACCTTCTTTACCCATTTTTTGAGCTAGGACTTCTCTGGCCTTTGCCAGGATCTGCTCTTTTTGTGGATTTTCATGTCCTACGTAAAACTGGGAGAACTAGGAGAAAAAAGTGATCCTGGAGAGTCACCCAATGGATGCTATTTAGAGTTCAAATGTATCTTTACCTCTTTTTTTATTTATTTATTTTTTTTTTTTTCTGACAGTGACTAGACAGAAAGCACCAGTTTTCTTGTTCAGATTGAGAATTCCGCATTTGTGTAGTGGTGCTGACTCACTTCCTCTGTCTTTGAGTTTTTTTTGTACTTGAAGCCTCTGGATGTTTTCAGCAGTTTTGATGTAGCAATGATGCTTCAGGTTCATACTTAACAGCAGTAGTCCTTAGTGCATTCTAGTCTGTTTCATAAGCTATTTCATTCATAATGGAGATTTTGCAAGCACTCATCTTCTGTTTTAAAATGTAAGTACAACAACTTTGTAGGACTCATTGTGTAGCTGTGGAATAAGCTCAATAAATCACTGTTGAAGACATTTTCAAATAAGTTGTGTCTGGAGATATGTTAATACCTCTTTGTCACTGCTTTCAAGGTGACCAGTGGCAGGGTGTAATGTCCTGAAGGTACAAGGGACTTCCTGGCATTTGCATGGACTGTTCTTGTACTGAGCTCTCTGTTTTAAACTTTTTTTCTTTTTTTTTTCTTTTTTTTCTTTTTTTTTTTTTTTCCCAAGAGAAAGAAAAGTCTGTGTAACCAATTCTGCTACATTGGCGATGCTTGTCAAACAGGTTGTTTGTCTTCCTTTTGTCCTGCTCCCAGGATGCTGTGCTGTCAAGTCGCACTGTGTTATTAAACATTTGCTGTCTGTTAAGCACACGCCAGTGGCATGGCTGGACAATTTAGCAAGTGCTCGGGTCTGTTGGGCCAGATCATAGGAAAGAAAGGGGAAGCTGCAGTATGCAGCATGATCTGCCATTTGTAAGGCTACTGATCTTTTAAAACATTGGTTTACTTCACTGTACCCAGTCTATGTGTGCAGCTGGAGACTTTGAATGTGGGTGGCAGTCAAACAGTAGCCTCGTGGGCAATAGCTGAAGTGCTTTTGGCCAGGTATCCCTGTAAGTAATTTTTGATGGGAGGACAGAGAAAGGATTCCTGTTTTGATGTGGTCCCTCAAATTCCTGACTTAGCAGGCCAAATCTTATATGCGATGTCAAGTATTGGGTTACAGCTCTGTGAGACTGGCTGGGAGAATCAAAGACACGAGTCTGCATGCCTGGGACATTCAGTCTGCTCGTAATGAGCCCCAGCATCCTTTGGGGAAACAGATAGCAAAAGCAAGAAATGGACACTGCTCTCAGCTCCTGAACTGGTCCAGTTGTTTGTTTTTTCATCTTGCAAACTAAATTCTTTGTGCTAAAATACTGTTTCCTCCAGTCAGTCAGTGCTCAGGGATCAGTTGACTCACTGCCAATTTCCCCTGTCACTTTTGGAATGAGCGCTCCGATTTGAGTGAAACTTGTCAGTGATAACGGAGCCTGTGTCTTTGCTGTGGAGTTGTGCTCCTTTTCCTTAGTAAAAGTCTGTTGGTGAATGTTATGGTTTACAGAGCATGGGATCAGCACTCAAAGAGTAGTTGCTGAAAGAAAACGGAATTACTGCTCTCAGCTTGCTTGAACACTGTGGTTATCCTGTGAAGAAGGATCTTCTGTGCTCTTTGTGACACAGTGTTCCAAGGACTTAGTGAGCCCCTCTAAGTGGCTGTGATCTTAAAACACACTCTTTTTTTTTTTTTTTTTTTAGAGTAGCAGAAGTACTTAAGAGCTAGAGTGCTATGACTTCACAAGGTAAATTTGGAGATTGTTATCAGTCTGACTGTGCAAGTTACTGCATGCTGTATACATCCATTACTCATCCATTGCTGATGATTCTTGCATTTACTAAGCACCTCCACAGGAACTTCTCTGTGCCTGTGCAATGAGCAGTCCTTTGCACTAAGTGTTTGACGTTCTTTGCGGGTTGTTAATTTAGCCCCCAGGTCCGCAGCAGCAACACTTGAGGAGGAGACTGCAGAACTCATACAGGGGAGTCTGGGGAGATGTATAAAAGAGAGCACAGATGTGGGAGAAGTGAATGAATAGGTGATGGACTGGCTGAAGAGTGCAGGATCCAGTGCAAGAGATAAGAAGTAAGAGGAGGGGACTCAGTGAAAGACACTAAGGATAAAGTCAAGAGTCTGAGCAATCATTTGAGCTGTTGTGCCTCATGGACTCCAGAAGGGTAATCTTCCAACTGGTCTGTGAACCACGGGGTTGAAACCTACAGCAGTAGAAGATGAAGTAACTAGAAAACGTTTAAGATTCTGAAGGAGTGGAATCAAGGCAGCTGATCAGAGTTATTGTGTGTGGCTTTGGAAGGTGGATCAGAAGAGTGTTGTCCTGCTGTCTTTTGATCTGTTTGAAAAACTAACAAACCCAAAATCCAAGATATCATAATCTTTCAAATTAGTTAGCTTTAAGTAGGATTTTTTTTTTTTTTTTGGGGGGGGGGGGGGCACCTGTTAGATTTTTTTTCGTGTAGATTAGTTTCTAATGAAAGAAGTGATACCAATAGAGAATAATTCTCTCTCCGTTCATTTGTGGGGTTATCTGCCTTGCTTGGAGATTGTTATGAGGATGTGTCAAACAGTCTTTCTCATCTTGCTATAGTTGCTGAAACCTTTAACGATTCCATTAATTAGAAAAGTAATATAAAAAATCCCTAGAAGTGTGACTTTCCTTAATGAGGACAGACTTGGTTTCATACTGTAATTTCCATACGCAAACTTAATAGATTGTGTCTGAGCTGTAGGAGAATATTTCAAACAATTTAAAGTAATGTTAAAATAAAGTCAAATAATGCTCCAATTCCCATGCTGAGCCAGATCTGTAGAAGAGGCTGCCTGGATCATGGAGGCTAGTTATATATGCGTGGAGGTTGAGAAATGCTTCTGAAAGAGCTGCAAAGAGATTGAGAGGGTTTAAAAAAATAAAAAATAATTAAAAAAAATAATCACTGCACCTTTTTGCTGTTATCAACATTCTTTGAGCTGCTATGGTAAGAAGTTTCATGTGTTAGTTAAAGCGTTGTTAAATGTTGGAGTTAATTTTAGAGGAAAAACATGGGTGTGGTGGGGGAGGGAAAGGATCTGGGGAAGGCATTCTGACAATGTTCTGAAAATAATGTTTTTTTTTAAATGTTACAAGCATACATAATAGTTATGATGCTTGTTACTTTTAGTACTTGCATATATTTTCTGGGATTAGTAGAAGAGAATGAAACTGGGTTTGTGTCTGCTGGCATGTCGCGTGGTAAAAAGAGAGCATGCCTGAGTAATTCTGATGTAATCCTGGGGGAAGGATGAGAGCGCTGCACTGGGAAATGGTGAAGAAGAGATGGGGATATTCTTCTACCAGTGAGAAACAGTATAGTGAATGTAATGGATAGGACAATCTGTGACTGAAAGTGAAAGAAACAGACAAGAATAATTCTGAACTCTAGGATAAAATTGCATTTCATTTATTTGTTTATTTTGCCACGGTTTCACTTAATTAGGTAACTCACTGAAGTCCCCAAATCTTCATCTTTCAAGATTGGATTCTTCTCAAATTTTGGTAGTTTACGGGTTGAAATGGGGGGGGGGGGAGGGGTGAGAGAAAAGAAAAAATACACCACCACCACCAAAATTTGTCTTCTCTGTTAAGACAGAATCTTTTTTGAGATGAAACACTATGTTTTTATTATGTTGCATTCTGTTTGGAACAATTTCCAATATGGGGGCTATCTTAGCCAAAATGTTATTGTTGAAATTATAGGTAATCTCTCTGAAATAATGGAAAAGACCAATTTGTCTTCTGAAATTTTCTCTCATCTGTTTGGTAATAAGATCTCCTACAGGAATTTTCAGAATTAGTTTCAAATGATCTTGCCAAGGTTATATGGAGCAGCAAAGCATACATATCTCCTAGAATCTCCTGAAGTCTGTCAGACGTAGTGCTTGAAGATGAGACTGTGCTAGTTTTCTTATTGTGGTTCTGGACACCATGGTTTATTTTCTCTTTAACCTTAGAGAACATAGTGCCTAAATCTTCTGCGTATAATTTTATGTCTTTGGATGAGGTTGTCTGGCATAGTTCAAGAAAGATGGCATTCCCAGATTTGAGCTGAATCTCATTCCTACCTCAGATTGGTTCAAAGGTACACTATGCATTCAGTAATTACACTGGAAGCCCAAGCTGAGGCAGTGTAACTTCACAGGAAACAATTTTCACTTTTTTGGTGCTTGCTATTTTAGAAAGAAAATGGAAGATATAGCAAAAACATGTTTAAAAAAAAGACGATAATAATACATGACATCTAAAAAGTTGTGTCTAAACCCCATGGACATTGAAGTTAGTGCTAGGAGCAGACAATTTATTACTTCTGCATTTCCAGAGGAGATGCAACTTTGGAAAACTCACATACGTTTATATTGGTGCTCATAGAGAAAAAATAAAATTAATGACTGAATATACTATCTAACAGCCATGTTTTGCCCTTGCATGGTTTGCTTTTCTTAAGTATTCTCTCGATAGTTGACAGTTGAATCTGATGAATATATAGTGAAGTTTCTTAGGTAAGAAATATGCTGTGAAGTTAATGACCCTTAAAGATAGAGGTTTGCCTTGAACAGGAAGCCTAATTTTATAAGAAGTCTCTGTATTTACATTCCCTTAGCAAACCCTTCACCTCTGTTGACCAATTACTTTGTTGTGATTCCAGAGCTTGGCATTAGTAGCTGCCCGATGGTCATTTCCCACTGCAACCTGGTTAGCGATCCACCAGATAGGCTTTTGGGAGTCTGGCCTTGTAGCACAGAATAACGCCATCAGAAAGGGTCAGGAGATGGCAGCCTCCACAGCTACAGATTATCCTGAACGTTTTCAGGTTTTTCCCTCACGGAGGATGACACACTCTCTGTGTTGGTTTGAGATTTGATTAATTGTTAATCTGATTAACTGTTGGTTTAACAGTCAGCGTTTTGTCTCCTTACCAAGTCCAGTTCTGAAGTCATGGTTCATCTTTCTTCTTTATAGGCTGGAGACATGATTGAATTGGCTTACCTATGCCAAACAATTGCTCCTGTTGGTTCAAATCTTTAAGGGAAATCAGCATCCAGTTGGAAGACAGCTGTACTGATAAGGTCCAATTGATCTTTCTCTCCTACCCCCCTCTCCCCCTTTCAAGAAAAAAATGTCCTTAGCTTTCATAATGCTTCTTCCTTGCCTTAAAGTTACACTGTTACCTGGCTGCTCTCACTGGTGTGGCTGGCCTCAGGTGCTGATTACATTATATGTGGACGAAGTTAACAGCCTGATAAAAGTGTTTGAGTCAATACTCGATAAACTTAGATAAGGATAATGCTTTGTGGGGAGAGCTCTTTAATAACTTTTTATAGTTGATGCAAACCAATGGTAAAGATTTACTCTTGTTAACAAAAAAAAAATAAATTAAGAATTAAATTTTACTCAGTGTGGCATGATTTAGCAGTATCCAGGAAAGGAGAATCTGAGAAAATCCAGATAATAATTTTTGCTCCATTTGGGAGAAAAATAATTATTTCTTCTTTAACAGAACTCTTGCTTTTCATGTTTTTCAACAGCACAATATAATCTGAAGCTTTTTTTTTTTTTTTTTTTTTTTTCAACAAGAAGGAGCTGGGAGCGTGTAAGCAGTGTAATATGTGTACGCTTTTCCTGAAGTGATAGGGTCTTGAAAGATTATTAGCATGAATTGGGGATGGTCAGATTGTTTTATAAGACCCCTGGGAAGACGTGATTATGTAACTCTTCTCAAAACTTGAGGAAAGCTGCTCCTTCTATCCGAAGTTTTATTTATATATATTTACATATGCATACAAACTCAGATACAGAGCCATCACACGTTCTTTGTAATCTGTCTGTATTGTGACAAATGTTTCTTAGCAATAGTTGTTAAATAGTATATTTTTCAAGCCTTTAAACAGATGCTACAAGTATCATTGTAGACTGCCAATATGCACTTCAGTTCTGCAACGAATGCTGTGTTGAACAGGACAACTGTGGGTGGACCTGGGTGATGAGATGGGGAAAAAGATTTTGTGGAAAGACTGATAAGAAGGGCTGAACAAGTAAGCAACATGAAATGGATATGAGTTAGTGAACCACAAAATATTCTTCTATTTTTGAAAATCTTAGATGAGTAATTGTCAACTGTGCCATCTGTAAGTAATGTGGGCTTCCAAACTTGTGGCAATTAAAACTGCCTAGCATCCCACTCCAGCCCTATGTTTTATGCTGTGTACAAGTCAGTACTGAAGGCTGATCTCTTATGACATTAATCGTCTCATGAGGAGAGATGGAATAAATCACAGTAGCCCTTCCTCTCTTCACTCATGAAGATAAATGCCATAACATGATGGCTGATCTTTGTTATGACACTAACCATTATATATTTAAGAGAGATAGCAAAATCCCACTGACAGCTAACAAAAGAATTCTCTCTTTACACGTTCTCTAAGAAAGCTGTATTTCTTTAGTTCAAAAATATGACTTATCATATCTGCTCTCAGAGCAGTTTCAGCAGCAGATCTGCATTGTGCCAGTGAACTGAATTCTGTACAAAATGATGTCATGATGCAGACTAATGAAAACTCATGCGAAATCATTGTGCAACTTTGGGGGGAAAAAGTACATAATACACAAGGACTGATAAGACTCTACTGTTTTGAATTGCCAGTTCTGACAAGAACGAATAGCTTTATTAAAAACAAAGCAAAAAAGACCCAGCAGAGCTTTCACTTTTTTTTTTGAGATTTCCATTTTGCTTCCAGTACAGGTGGGCTCAGGAAACTGAAAGTGGCTTTTTCTTGTGGCTGTAATTCTGTAATTGCAAGAGATTTTTTATTTGTTTTGTTTGTTTGTTTTTCTGGCTTTATCATTTGCTGCATGCATCTCAGAAATTTCCTTCCAGGTTATCCATGCATTGGACACATTCTGGTCTTTTTATTCTGGGATACAATTACTGAGACAGATTCTTAGTAATTTTCTGCATCTCTTCTTACTTATTAATCCAAAGGGAGCAATGCTGTGTATCATCCTGTGAGTGAGGAACAGAGCAAACAAGTGAGTTGTGAAGTTTATGGACGTGCCCTGTGAGGTTAAAAGGATCAACTGGCACTTCTATGGGCTTTTCACCTAAGCATCAAAATATGCTGCAAGTTCTGTGAGGTAGTTTCATGCCACCTTTCTTACAGAGTTAAAATTGAAGTATAATTTTAACAGGCTTATTTGTATGTTTGTTGTCATAAGCCATATTTTAGAAGCATGAAGAGGAGTGCTTCTTTGTTAAGTGTATACATGGTGCATCAATGGAGTCAATGTCAGCTGCAGAATGAAACTTGTCTTATCCACTTAGAAGGTGATTTTTACCTGGATAAAATACTTAAAATGGCCAAAAGTGATATGTAAGAGTATTTGGCTAGAGTACACTGTTAAAATATTTTATTCTGCTAAGATTCTAGATTTGTTATTTTTATTGTTATCATCTTTTTTTTCTATTTTTTTTCACCTTCTGGAAATCTTAGGTCTTTATCTTTAGGACACTGTCAAACAAGATAAGCTCTGGTAATAAAGCAATGGCAACAAAACCGGCATAACTGTCGCCTCGTGTTATATCTGGTGCGTTCAGAGAGCAGCCAGTAGGAATTTTATTTCTCACATTAAAAGTAACCCTTACACATTACATTTGCCTGAGGAAGTTAAGCGACGAAAGCTTTTAAAACAAGCACATACTCATTCTATTGATTTTTATGGGAGTTTTACTCTTCATATTGTTTTTGATTTTTACTGTGCTGCAACATTGGTTATGCAGCAGTGTTTTTCCAGTGTCAGAAAAAAAAAAAAATCTGTATCAGCTTTCAATAGAAAAAACAGCATACATGAAGTGAATATGGTTGGGGTTCAGCGGTTCTTAGTATTTCTCTCTTGTTCCCTGAGTAGTGCTGAACACATTCACACTGGTGGTATTTCTTCCCTCTCTTCTCTGTAGCACAAAGTCAGCTGGCAGGGCACTCGCATCCATTCTGCTCTGCTAGTCCCAGTAACCTAAACATGGCCTCTTTTCATTTTGTACAGGGGTAAGAGCCAAAGGGGGATTTTGATCCCTGCTGGAATTAGAGGCATTTCAGGATCGTGGCCTGTTTGATCCCGTGGAGCTAGTGGAGATTGGAGTAATTTTGTTCGGTGGCAGAGCTGTTTTTTGCTTCTGGTCTCTTCCCTGGCATAATGATTCATAACTGTAAACAGTTCTGATCCATGTTTTTCAGAGAACTGCACTGATACAGAGGCTGAAACTTCTACACTAATTTTCTAAACTAAATAGGCAGAGAATATCTTCTACAAGCCATGGGAGGTTCACAATGCACTTTGTCCTGTCAGCACCTAAGAGCTACAGCGTGCTGCTAGCTAGCTACTGGCCACACACACATATTGGCTACCTAGGCAATGCCTGGTTGCCTGTGGTTGGTTTTGGAGAACCCATTGCAATGAACAGCTTCTGTACTGATGTGTTAATGCATCAGGATGTAGAGGACATAGGAATGTACTGCAGGAGTGTGATGTGGTAAAGAGAAGGGAATAAAGGTGTTTCAGCAGGGATGTGGAAAGGTGGAAGGTACGGAGGTTACAGGTATTGCAATACCTCAAAAGAGGAGAGTATCAATCATAGTAATTCTGCTAATAGTGGAACCCACACCAGGGTAGTAAGTTCGACATGCTGCTCACTGGGATATGTGTCTTTGATCCTGACCTTACACATCTGTTTGAAAGAATTCTGCTTACTCTGGGTTCATCCTGTTACAGTCATTGAAGTGTTCATGGATCTGTACCGACAGATCCCCTAAATGAGGATCAGACATTTCATGTATTTCAGCAAGTTTAGGCATCTTCACATGTTGCTTTCTTGTTCTTATTACATCTTTGCTACTTCCCTTGCTTGGTTTTGCTTTTCTCTCTTATCTCTAATGATGCATGGATTACAAAGGCAAATTCATAGTATAGAGTGTATTTTGAAAGACATCGCCGATGAAATGCACCTACCTCTGCTTA
Organism: Nettapus auritus; assembly: GCA_011076525.1. Taxonomy (NCBI): domain Eukaryota; kingdom Metazoa; phylum Chordata; class Aves; order Anseriformes; family Anatidae; genus Nettapus; species Nettapus auritus. Next base: position 113,726,513 of record CM021766.1, read on the forward strand.
AATTTTATAACTTCCTTATAGTAACTGCACTAGCTTAAAGACAGGCCTACCAGAAGAGTTATTACTCCCATTTCAGCTTCTTTTAATGTTTTAGTACTTGAAAATTACTCTTTACCTTTCTCCTAATCACCATCAGAGAGAGCTCCATGAACCTCTATTTGCGAACTTCTCTTAAAATAGCTTGTAGTGCATCTTCCCTTGGTTTTTTTTTCTTCCTTCTATGCTGTTCAATATTATGTACCCTCCCTCTCCTCAGTCTTGCTGTTTTTTCTTTCTCATCCATTTCTATCCAATTCCTTTCTTCCCCCACTCTGTATCCTACCCTACCCAACCCTCTCCTCTCCTAACCATTTACCCATCTTTCTTCACACAAAGGGCTTTGAACTTTTACCAGGCTGCCGATAATTCCCCAATGGCTGAAGCCGTTAATCAAAAATGAATACAAAAGATTTGAGTGGGGCATTTCCCACAATAGAAGTCAGTCCTCCTGTTAACCTCACACAAGCAGCTGGAAAAGACAATGCTGGATTTATTCCAGGATGCTGTTCTTGTACCCAGTTTGGGACTCCATCTTTCAATTAACTTAGTAATGGGTGGCTAGAAAAGATCATATATTTACTGCTTAGGAGAAGGAAAGATATTTTTCTGTTCTTCTGTTCACCCGGCTCTCTTTGGGCAGTAAAGAATGTCTGTCTGTTGTGCAGTTCAGCCAGACTTGTATTTTAGCTGCTGAGTGGGAGCGCTGGCAATAGCTGTGCTGTTCCCTTTTCTCCTGCTGAATTATTTAAATAACGTTCTGAGGAGAACTGCTCCGGTTTGTGAGCTGTGGCTCAGCCTACAGCTTGACCAAGCAGACGCGGGATAAAATGATCCTGATTTTTGTCAGCTATCTGACCTTCAGATCCTTGCAGGGAGCTTACCAAAAAAAAAAAAAAAAAAAAAAGGCTCAGCTCAGTTTCAGCTTACTGTACTGTGGCTGGACCAGCAGCATCCAGACCACTGGATTCATCTGCTTGCCGCTTTTGAACCATGGCACAGTTTCTGCGCACACTTGGTTCACCTTTAGAAGAATTGTTTTCTGCCAGCATGATAACTTAGCTGCACGACTGGTGGCTGCTTCTCAGGCAAAGCTTCCCAGTTTTGCAGGACAGCGTTTATGGGTGGCAATAAAACTTACTTTCTATTTTGTCTTACTCCATGCTGTTCCTCTCTCTGTGTTCCCTCTAGTGGCTGAAGCGCAAGTGGTTGAGCAGATCTGCTTCAAGCAGCTCTATGTGCACATTAATCATTCAGTCCACTATCTAGAGGTTCTGTTCCGATTTCATAGGTGAGCTGAGCATTCGGGATTTCTCTCTTATGCAGAGCTGAGAGTTTTGACTCTGCTGCAGAGTTCTCTTGTTACAGCTCACCGGAAAATGCTTTTTTCCCTGACGTAGCACCTGATGGCTTTTGAGCAGTGTAAATGTACACAAGATACATACCCTGCTGAGGAAAGGAATTGGGATTTCTTCTTGTTATTTGTAACTGACAAGACTTTTGAAACGGAACTGGGAATGTACGTGTTTGTTGCATTTGTGCAGTTACTATGCTTAAATATTGCTTAAGTTGTGTGCTGATATGTGTAGATGAAGCAAACCTAACAGTTTGGCTGCAGCCATTGCTGGGAGGTTTGATTTCCACTGTTCGTGCTTGGTTGGGTCCAAGTTGCCCTCTCTTTGAGCTATTAACCAGTGTTTAAATGAGCACCAAGAATGTGTTCAGTGCAATGACTGCTGCTGTTCTCTCCCGGATTGTCCTGATGGATATCAGATCATTTGTCCCAGTTATTTAGTGGCTGTCCCTTTTTAAGGCTGTGCTTGAATGGCAGGAATAAATAGAGCATATTTGATCCTCTGTGATAGAGGTTGCAGTCAGTGCAGACCATTCTTCTGCCATTGTCCTTCGCAACAAAACGCATCGAAACAATCGTACTCTTCATGACAGTGCTTTGGCATATTTTAATTCCAGCGTTATTAGTCACTACCCGTACATGACATGAGTGTTGGTGGATGGAGTGGGAGGAAGGAGAAAGATATTCCAAACAGATAAAGGATGTGATTACTTTGTCTGACCAAGTAGTCTATGACTTAAGTACGCTACTGCATTTTAGTATTTTATTTGCCTTAAGGGACAGTTAGTAATTCAATTTGAATTTCTAATATTTTTTAAAAGTCTAGAAATGCAGAAGGGCTCGTGGGCTTTTAGCAATGCTAATGGTGAGATACAGAGGCAAGAGTCGCTTGTGCAATTATCAGTTCAGTGTATTCATTAGCTCACAGACTCTTAAATAATACTCAGATGCTATTTTCCATAACCGGGGGAAGAAAATAATGGGATTGTCATTAAAATGTTTTTCCAAGTAATTATTTTTATTTTTTTCCTCTGATAAATGGTTAGGCTAAAGTCGCAGGGGGAGGGCACAGGATAGTGGGAAGGGCAGAAGAAGGTATCCTTGCTAAGGTTCTCTGCTAGATTAATCTCCATTATGATAAAGAAAACTTAATCAAGTGCACAGTAAGATGGTTTTCAAATTAAGTAGTGTCTGAATTGGAGAATTTATGCTTTTCAGTTCGGGTATGAACAGTTCTTTAAATAACAGCCCTCTGTTTAAAGAGTTAGATGAACAGAATTAAATTGATAGAGTATATGAACTGCAGCCCACGCTGCATGTCCAGCAGTAAAATAAGTCCGCACAATGAGCAATTGTTTGCTCCAGCACATTCAGCCTGTCTGACATACTCTGCGTTTCAGTTTGTCATTGTGCCCTGAATGTGTTCACTTCATACTGTGGTATTTGAAATCTGCCTTGTGGGTTTGATTAAGCTTTCTGTAGTGGTGTTATGCATCCTGCTTGTTGGTTTCATTATTGTTTGGTGAAGATGATCTTCCGTATCCTGTATGTCTGGCCATTGTTTCCACAACCAGTTCAGTGCAGCTTCCTCAGCACAAACTGCTCTCCCTTCTCCCATTGTCCAGAACAAGGGGACTTCTGATGTTTATGTAGTGTTACTGTTTCCTTCCCATCATTGTCAAACCCACGTGGTAATACCTGGCACATTTTCTGACTCTGCAGAGTAGGATGTGATGTCACAGAGAAGGGGACAGGGCTACCCAAATTTTCTCACTTGCAGGGAGGAGCTGCCCAGGTGTGCTGAGGGGCCTGTACTCAGGAAGAGAAACAGGGAATCCTCCACAGTGAGTAACCCCACTTTCAAGTGCACACAGTTTCCTTCATAGCCGTGTCCAGTACAGTGTAGTTTCCTCTTCTGTCCTTTCCAGTTTGCCCTCTGGAATGTTCCCGGTTCCGTTCCGTTCCCTTCTCTTCCCTCCGTTTCAGTGTATTCTCATTTGACCTTGTCCCTGTTCTTCGTTGTCTTTTCAGAGGTTAAACTTTCCATTTCTGTATCTTCCCACACATCAACTTCTTCTCATCCCAGTCTTAGTCCTTATATTCATTGTCATTTTCCCAGTGTGTTATGTGGTTCTGTCATTAATACCTCGTATCACTTCTCATGCGATGCTGTGCAGTGGCCCTTTTCCCAGCCCTGTGCGGTTCCTTCTGTCCTTACTCCTGGTCATGCTCTCCTATCCACTCTTCTTTCTCCTTTCAAATCACCTTTCGGTTTTCCTTTCCTGACAGGTCCCTTTTGAATCTTGCCTATTGATGTACGTGAGATAAGCTCAGTTCAGCTCCCAGACCTTTCTAGTGCAGCCCTCACTTCTGCATTTTCCTTTGTGGAACTGAAAGATAAAGGATAAGAAGCTCACCTGCAGCAAAACAGCCAAAGGATTTGGTAAACCATGTTTTCAATGAGGAAGTGGAGAAGAGGCAGCAGATCAGAATTATAAAATGGCAAGAGAAGGTTGAGCTCATCAATTGGTAGTGAGCAGGGAGGCTTTGGCTTGATGTGAGCTGTTTGAATTACAGCCCTGGTTAGCACCTTTCCCAGTTTGGTGACTGGCATGACATGATTTGGTGGTTCTCTAGTTCCTAGTGGGCACGTATCCACATAGTAGTAGCTACTTTCACAATTGCCGTTGTTTGGTAACTACTAGAGAGAAGCTCAGGATTAGATGAGTTTGGAGACCAAACTGATTTCTTATTTACCCATGGCAGAAAGGCAAGGTCTGCCTCAGATGACGTTGGCAAGATGCTCTGGGAAGCTTGCATTGCTCTTGCCTGTGCTGCATCTTTTACTGCTGATTGAAAGGTTTCATTTTCCAGGGCTGTCAGTCTGGCAGTTTAAATGAACAAGAGCAGCTGTTTGTTTAACAGCTCAAAACCGATTGGGACTAAAAGGAAGTGGAAAACCAGAAAATTCTGTTCAAGATGGTTGTATCTGGAAAGAAGAGTGGGTTACTTTGGGCTCGATTGGAAAAGGCAAAGGAGTGGAAAACCGAGCTGAACTGGAAAAATATATTGCACTCTGTCATGTAGCATCTCGTGTGCTGTGACTGTTCTGACTACTTCATTTTTCATGGTTTCTAGAAACAAAGAGCATTTGAAAATTGAAACCTATCTGTGTCAATTTTCATAGTAGCTCCTACTCTACGAATGGAAGCTCTTAGCTTTTGCTTTGTTCCTGAGGTCACCATGAAACCTAAGTGTCGAATATTCAAATGACCTCAGATAGTTCTGTTTATCTATAATTTTGAAAAAGGAGGGTGGGGGAAAGACCACAGCTAGCTGTCTCTTGCCTTTTTTTTTTTTTTTTTTTTTTTTTTTTTTTTTTT
>CM021766.1:113731385-113764378 GCA_011076525.1 Nettapus auritus
TTTCGAATATTCAAATTAAGGGTAATTTTTTTTTTTTTTAAATATGGGGGGGGGAGGGACGAGGGATAAGCCCCTTTCGGTTTTTTTTTTTTTTTTTTTTTTTTTTTTTTTTTTTTTCCTTTCTGCTCGAAAGGAATTCTGTTGCTGTGTCATAAAATTAGTTGTGTATTCCAACTCTTTATCTGGAACCTGCTAAGAATTTTTCCCAGGCAGTATAGTAGATACAGCAAGTAAACCTTACCCTTGCTGCAGTTTCCTGATTTGTATCTGGCCTTCCAACAGCCAAAGGATTCCAGTCTCAACACTGCCATTCCCTGCCTTTCACAAATGACTGTATAAAGACTGCATGAAGACACAACCTTTAAGATTCATGGGACAGCTATGTCTTGACACTTACCCATTTATTATTTCTTTTCAGGCACTGGAAAAGTACCCCAACTCACCAATGACTGCAAAACAAATACTGGAAGTCATTCAGAAAGAAGGGTTAAAAGAAACAAGGTCAGTGTTTATATGTTCTGTGTTTTTACTGTCTCTTTGAAAACCATCTAGGAATGGTTCACAAAACCATTCTGTGGTGGTTAATGACTGAATTAATTTCCACTGCCACGGTGGGAAATAGAGCTGATGGGTTTTGTTTGTTCATTAGTTCAAGGCTTTTAAAATGGAAAGTGGCTGGCGTAACTTTGTACCTTCTAAAACGCCTCTGTTGGCCAGCTCCAGTCCAATTGCCTTTCTTTACAAGAGAGTTGGATCCGGTCAGAAAGCCCAGAGCTGCTTCTCGTTTTTGCTGAAAGCCCCAGGCATGGTGACTGTGTTGCCTATACCATCATGTGCATGAAGAATGTGTGAGGTATAGTTGGAAGCACTCTTTCTCTCACTTAAGTTTGTGGTCTGGCACTTAAGCTGCTGTTACGACATGCTGGTGTTACCTGCAGCAGTGGGGGCTGAGCTGATAAAGGGATGGAGAGCAGTGTTGGAGCACTGAGTGCTAGTCTGCGTGGTTGCAGGGCCTGGATCCTGAGTTGCTAAATAGCAGTGTACATTGAATGTAGGTTTCAGCTATAATCATTAAGCTGTTAGAGGTTTGGTGGGTTATCCAGAGCCTGTGGAAATCATAGTTGTCTTCTGTTGACTCCAGCGTGTTTGGGATCAGATAAGTATGATTCGCTCAGATGAGCATGCTCCATCCTGTTTCTGCTTGGTAGGTCTTCTAGTGACCCTCAAATGGAAACTTGGGCAGGAAATAAAATAAGGAAAAACTGCTTGGTGGCTGTCGCCTGCAGGATGCAGTTTCCTCTTCTCCAAATTATAAAATAAAAATTTTCTATTCTAATAAGTAGTTCTAATATGTGTTACTGTCTCAAAGGGAAACATTTGCTTTTATTTTAATTATATTCCTTTATTATGGTACCTAAAATCTAGAAAAAGGGAACATAAAGCCTGAGCAGAGCAGTAGTTACGCATTATTTCCAATCCATCTGAATGTACTCTGTTGAATCAGAAGTAACTGCGGGATGTATTTTTACTGAGTTCACTGTTGTTCCTAAGGAACAGAAATGCTCTGCATGATTGTTTGCAGTGCATGGCCATGCACTGCTTTGTTGGTACTCACATGACATGGTTATAATATCTGTATTTTGGTAAGAGTGCGAAAGAGATGGAGTACAAAATGAAGCTGAATTTGCCGCCTTTTACAGATATGAAATGCTTTAGTTCCTGCCAAGAAATTTCTTGAAGTATATTTGGCAGGGCCAAAGAAACAAGGGAATGAAAACTTTTGAAAATGAATGTCCAAACGTGTGGTATGCTGCAAGGATTTGCATAAAAAAGGCAAAGAAAAACCACCAAACAACCACATTTGAAAATCTGTTTTCATTAAGATACTGTTTCTCACAGCAGCGCATAGATTGCTTTCTTCTTACATCTTGTGATAAGAGGCAACCACATGGGAGAAGCTTACATGCCTGATAATAACATTTCTTTGTAATTTTAAAAATTCTTGTTTCCCTAAAAAGTATGTAAATAAAATTTTGTGCGTAAAACCTATGGGAGGTAGTGAGGGCAGCATTTTTATGTGATTTAAATATAGAAAATGTAGAAACCCCTTTTAATTGCTGCAGGATAAATAATAGGATAAAGTTTCCTTTAATGAGGTTCAAAACCAGATCTTCTCTTTCATTACTTCAGTTACTAAGAAACTGAGGATTTCAGGCAAACAGGAAGGAAACTGAGATTCATTCTGGCCTGATGTTTATTCATGGTATGTGCAGGTATGTGTGAATGTGTAGTTGATTGCAGGATCCCATATGTGGCCGTGAGTGTCTGGATAAGCGAAAAAGGATAAAATTCAACATTCTTTATTTCTTATGTGAAAAACTGTATAAAGCTGTAAGCTAGGTCATTCTGAATTGGTTAGTCGAAAAATTCTAGATGCTGTCATTGTAAAAAATACAATAATAATAAATCAAAGATGTTTATTCTGTATTGATTTTCAAGGTGTTTCATTTCTAATTTAATTTCTGATTTCATTAAAAAGTTCTGTTTCTGCCACATTTTAAATACTGGTTAGACACAAACTTGCAAAGTCATCTGAATGCGTAACTCTTGTTAAGGTATTTAAAATTTAAGGTATTTATTATCTTGATAAGGTATTTAAATTCATACACATATTTGTTGATTGGACCTTTGTGTTTAAGAAATGTTTTGCTTTCACAGTCCTTAAGTCCAGAGTCTCACCTTGTAGTTGTTTTACCCAGCTGGGCAGCCAAACTCCACCACAACTGCTCACTCCTTCCTCCCTCCCTAAAGGGAAAGAGGGAGAAAGTACAATGGAAGGGGCTCAAGGGTTGAGATAAGGACATGGAGATCACTCAATAATTATGATCATAGGCAAAATAGATTCAGCACAAGGAGATTAATATAATTTATTACCTATTACTAACAAACTAGAGCAGTGAGAAACTAAAAAACAAACTAAACCACCTTACTCCCAGCCACCCTCTTCCACGTCCTCATGCAGGGGAACGGGCAATGGGGGCTGCGGCCAGTCCCTGACACTTCATCACTGCTGCTCCTTTACAGTCACTCTCTGCCCCTGCTCCACGTGGGTCCCTCTCACGGGATGCCGTCCTTCCTGAACTGAGCCTGCGGGGGCTGCCCACAGGCAGCAGCTCTTCAAGAACTGCTCCCACATGGCTCCGTACCATGGGGTCCATCCTCCAGGAGCAAACTGCTCCAGCACGGGTCCCCCACAGGCGGCAGCTCCCCCCAGACCCCCTGCTCCTGCGGGGGCTCTCCATGGGCCGCAGCCTCCTCCAGGCCACATCCACCTGCTCTACCGGGGGCTCCTCCATGGGCTGCAGCGTGGAGATCTGCTCCATGTGGGACCCATGGGCTGCAGGGGGACAGCCTGCTCCACCAGGGGCCTCTCCACAGGCCGCAGGAGAACTGCTGCTGCATGCCTGGAGCACCTCCTGCCCTGTTTTTGCACTGACCTTGGGATCTGCAGGGCTGGTTCTTACTCCTCTCTCTCCCAACTCCTGATGCACAGCAGTGTTTTTGTTGTTGTTGTAGTTTTTTGTTTGTTTGTTTGTTTTCTCCCCTTGTCTTACATATGCTCTCCCAGAGCCCACCAAGCCTGGCTTCGCTCTGGCCAGTGGTGGGTCCCTTTTGGAGCTGGCTCTGATCTGCCATGGGGCAGCTGCATGGCTCTGCTCACAGAGGCCACCTCTGCAACCCTACTCTGCTGCCAAACCCTTGCCACATAATCCCAGTGCACCCATTTGCTTTTTCAAGTTAAGCAGTTTCTTTTAGTACCTTTCTACCAGTATGGTCTCTTTGCCATTACTGATGATGATCTCTCTTGGTCTTTGCTGCAGCCAACTAAGATGAGTGAGGGGTGTGTGCTTTATGATATGTAATCACCTGGTCATAAGCACTTGAATGGCGCTAGCACATTTTATTCTGTAATGACTTGTGTATTTTTCAAGTCTGGAGTTGTGCCAACAGTATGTTACTACATTAATATACTTTACTAATTCCCTTATACTGATTATCATTGTTAGTAGAACCTTGGCAATCCTAAGTGAAGTTCTTTAAAAATTCTTGTCTCTGCTGTTCCATTTATAGATGAACGAGATTAATTGGCTTAGTCATTTTTCAAATATATTGCAGCAGTAATTAATCTAAAGCTTTTTGCTGTGGTAGTAAATCTGAATGAATAATGTCTGATTTTCAGCAATTTCATTGTAGCTGTTACATGTAATCTTTAAAAGGCACTGTCAGACTCTTCAGCCTTTTCTTTTGTTTGTTTGCAATAAAGACATCAAGTTCCACATTTATATTTTATTACTGAAATCATTAAATACAATAGGAGGAAAATTCCAAAGCAGATATAAGTTAGAAATTAAAATAAAAAGCTAGTAACATACTGTGAGAGGTTATATACCTACCTAGATTCATGTATCTTGAGAGATGTATGGTTCAATTTTTATTTTTTTTATATACCTTTCCTGCTCTGCTGTTTGGTTGCCAAATGGCCAGCAGGCAGCTAGTTCTTTTGCTACCTAGAAGTATTAAAAACTTTTAATGCAAACCTTTTGGGGATGCAGAAAATACATGGTGTTCTTGGGGTGAGGTGAAGGCAGGTGAGAAGTATTAATTTTACATTCATGCCTGTGGTGTTAGTGAACAGTGCCAAGTCAGCAGTCCAGGACACTGAAATCTCTTTACAAAGACAAGCAGCAGCTAACTTCTGTGCACAGCGCTCTGGATTTTCCTTCCCAGCCTCCACTGTCCCTGTTCTTTTGACAACAATTCCATGTCCCGCTGTAGGTTTCTGTGGATTTGCAGCCTGCTGTTTGTGCATCCTAGCATGAGATTTTAGTTGTTTTGCTAGCGTGATGTAGACTGTTGGTCTGAATATGGGCAACTCTCTAACCTCCATGCTCTTCTTCCACTGTGCTGCAACCTTCCTTGTCATTCTCCATCTTGTATTTGTGCTGTTACTGATTACTCTTAAGGTTTAGAATTCCCTGTGTCTTTATGAATTGTATTCAGCTTTTCTGCATATGGTTTCTTAAATGTATTAAGGCTGCTTTATTAAGTAGTTTTGTCATTCAACATGCATACATCCCTTGCAAGTTTATCTTTGCCTGCATATTGAAAGTTGTTTCCTTTTGCAGCATTATATTTCTCTCCTTTGCTAATGAAAGATGCATGAGAAACAAGGTCCAGAAACTTACTGAAGCTGTGGTATATGGTACTTACTCTCCTTCTTTATCTACAGGGTCTGATACTGTGTCAGAAAGGTTATTTTTCGTAGATATGAAATAACTTATTTTTGACAGATCTATGTATTACACAATTTCTTATCTGATAGAGCCTTCCAAATAACTTTTATTCCATATTTTGGGGGAATTGGAATTAGATTACTGTCACTAATTCTCTGCCTTTTCCTTTTTCCAGCTGTTTTAAAGCTAGCCACTGCATGTCTTCCAGTCTTTTGGAATCGCTGCTGCTCTCTTACAAGTTTTCAAAAATAGCTTTAATAATTTTGAGACTTATCCAGTCAGCTCTAAACACCTTAGAGTAAATTCAAATAGACTTAGCTGATATGAGAATATCTAACATATTTAATTATCAGATCAATTTTTTTCTGTGCTTGGTATTGCTTTTACTAGGTGTCTAATCATAGACATTTTTCTAATTGTGTGCCAGCAAAGAAAAGGTACTAGTACTCCTCTGTTTCTGGGGTAAGTTCTCAATGCCACCCCCTTCACTGAAGAGCAAGCTGGTCTCCTGTCTCTTGGTGCACTTATTGAAATGTGTTTGTGCCTGCTGGGTGAGGAAGGGGTTTCTTTGGAGACTTTGCCTGTCAGTTCTCTGAGTTGCCTCAAGTTTAATTACCTGAAGCCCATTTTCTTCATTTTGTGTTCTTTCTTATTTTCCTAAAATTGAAGAATCATAACTTGCCAGATGCTTCTTTGTGCCCTTAACGTGTGTTTGGCCCCCCCCCCCCCCCCCCAAGGGATGCCTGCATAGTCATAATGGGAGTATTTAAGTAGGCCATGTGCTTTAAAAAAAAAAAAAATGCTCATTCTCACAGGGAGGAAAAAAGTTTCCTTCTCTCAAATTCTCCTGGTCTCTTGGTAAAAAAAAAAAAAAATAAAAGATCCTAATACTGTCCTTGTTTTTTTCCCCCTCTTGAGATTGTCTGTAGGACCACAGAAAATAATCTCTATTCTCTTCAGTTTGGGGAAGTATGCTTCAAGGAGGATATAGGACCAACAGAAGACAGTTTAAAATTATCAGGCAGATAAAAATAGGACAGAAGTTTGTATGAATTAGGCGTTTGGATTAAGGAAGAGTAGATGGAGTTTTGACATAATAAGTCTTTGGATACGTAAAAGATGGGGAAAAAGTAAGGGAATAAATTACCCTGTCCATCTGATATGGACAGGACAAGAAATAAGGCCTTTAACCTGTAGTGAGGAAAGATTGAGATTAGACATTAGGAAGATTTTTTTTTTGTAATAGGTATAACTGAGTTCTGTCATAAGCTGTGAGAAAGATGTGACTGACCTGTAGATCTCTCTAATAACAATTTAGTTACATGTCTGTCAGAAGTTACGTAGGTTTGGTTGATCCTGCTTTGAATGAGGGGAATGAAATAGTGTACCCCTTGATCCATATTGCTCTACGAAATTTTTTAGATCAGTTTGCAGTACTAGAGCCATACATACTGCTTGAGTCCCAGAGGAAAATATCCAGCCAAATTCTGATAGATGTATGATGCTAATAGCCACAGATTATGTGTTGGCTTTTCTGTAGTTTCCTTTCCCCTTGCTTGGTAAGGCTGGGAAATTGACTTGTTGTCTGCCCTCACGTCTGGAAAAGATTAAAGCCAAAGATTTTCAGTACAAGTTAAAAGCCAATAAACTTTCAAAATGGGACAAGCAATGTTTAATTTTTGGAGTGCAACTTTAGCCCACAGCTATGCTAGCTATTTACTTTCTTCCTCCATTAAACTGAAGACTGTGAACCCTGAGATGGGATCATTTCATAACATTTTTGCTGTTCAGCTGGAGCAACTGACCTCTGTCTTATCAAGGAATTTTCATAGAATCATCTAGGTTGGAAAAGGCCTTCAAGATCATCAAGTCCAACCATCAGTCTGACCTACCAAATCCCAACACTAAGCCACGTCCTTTAGTGCCACGTTCCGAGAAGAGGTTAAAAAATGCTGTCTTCCCGGTCCATTTTCTAGTAGGGTCTTGAACTTTCTTCTCTTGGTGTTTCTTTGATCTTTATTTCAACTATGAGAATCACGGCATCAGTCTTAACTTCTTTTTTCTCTGCATATTTTGTATTTTCCTATGGAAGATTAAACTACCTATTGATTTATTGTTGTGACAGTAGTCTTTCAGAAGACTAAGAAGAAATGCTTGCCACTGGCAATAGTGCTGTTTCTCTTTCACATTGTTGATAATATCTATCATGAATTATATCATAACATATTAAGTCTTCTGAGCCTAGGAAAGCAACGAAGTATGACCCTAATAAATCTCAAGGTACTCTTATTAGGATTACAGTCTTTGTTCAGAAATAGTAAAACAGTGGGTTAGCTTGAATTAAAACCAGTTTGAACTGTTGAACAGAGTCATCAATGGAATAAAACACATGATTTGTGCAGGGTTTGTCTTTATCTCTGAAGTGAGATCATACTCCTGAAAATTTTACCCTTACCATTGAATCCTTTGATCTTTTTGACAGTGTCTCTTCAAGCCTTTGAATACTTCATCCTTAGAGCTATTGACTTAAAAATAAAACCCCTTCTGAATGCTGCTGTTTCTGTAAATAGGCCAAATGAGCTGACAGCTCTCTTCTGTTGTTTATCTTGAGTTCCTTGTTTTATTGTCTACGCACGTAGACAGATTTTTTTTCTTTCATTTCTTTGTAAAATAATGCCAAGATGTCATTGTGATCTGTAATTATTCAAAAGTTATGGTTTTTATCTTCCACTTAGACAGAAAAAAAAAATAATAATCAAGTGCCCTCTAATAACCAAAGGCTCTTAAAATTTCACTGAGAGAACCACAGTTTTTGTCTCAAGGCTCTGATTGTTAAAGGAAGAGCACAGACAGCTGAAAGGCCTCTGTGGTTGTGTATGTCTGATAGAATTTATTTGGGAGCCTTTCCAGCTAAAGGAGTGTGTTGTTTTGTCTTGAAGGTAGTTATTCCCTGCAATGGACTGAAAGGAAGCCTTGATGGGAAAAGAGAGGGACAGCTGTTCACATTCTTCTGCCTAGCTTTGTAAGGTTGATCCTTATGCAACTACAGATACGGCTTTTGGCTGCAGAGCAGTCAAAGAAACAATCTTTCAGTACTACCTACCTGTCTTTCTACATAAGTTCACTTCAGACACCTCTTTGAAACACTTTTCTTCATGGTGTAACAACAAGCCACCCAATTTGGTAGGCTGTTTTGATAGCTACAGTACAGCAGCTGAAAATCTCAGGCTTGCTCCTTCTTGCTTAGGTGCTCCCAGCATGGTTTATGGCACGGTACAGTCTAACCTGATAAAAACTGATGGGTTTCGTCCATACTGTGTTCCAAAGTTAGGACTGTAACTTGCATAGTCATACCTTCTGTAATAACAATTTCAGTTTTTGATAGTGATGTAGCCTTAAAACAACTGCAGTAGTAACTGAAGCTTAAAAGCAGCGTTGTGGATAAGTCTGGTAATTCCCGATTCCCTGTTGCTGTATTATGATTATCCTACCGTATGAAGGTAACTTGCTTGTGTCTGTACAATGGTAATCTTGTCTTTGCACTGATTCAGAAAACTGTCATTCTGTGCTAATGAAACAGATATACAATTACAAAATCATAAGTATATTCCATCAGCTAATTGCACAGATGATAGCATTTTTAGTTATTAGTGATGGTCTTCCATTGTGTATACTTAGATAAATTTCAATATAGTATACTTAACTATGCTGAATGCGTTTTTTGTCTGAACACCGTTAGCTTCATTTTTGCTCCATGTTTCAATTTGTACAAATGATTTGCGGCTGTTTTTTGTTTTAATGTTGCTCCTCTTCCTTTCACAGGACAAGGTCTGTTCAATAAAACAGTCCAGTAAAATCGGTCTGGATTCAGTGTGTTTTGATAAGATTACTTGATTCATTGTTGTTTTGTTTGTTAGTTCGTTTTTTTCATGATGCATGTAGTAATGTGTGCCCCAGATGTTACAGGCAGACTAAAAATCATACTTAAGTCAAATGCAGATGTCAGTTTTATTAAGGTGTGGATTTAATTTTGGATATACTTCAGATGGTAAGTGGCACAGTGTAAATAATAAGAATCTTTTGAGTATTACTCAGAATGCTTTGGAGGATACTGTTCTTACTGTTACAAATATTAATTGAACATATGTAAGAAGAGGGAGGAGAAAGAAGCAAAGTAATTTCTTTCAAAGTGAATGCAAAGCTAAGAATATATCCTGGTCCTCTGCTCCTCCACTCCCAATATCTTGTCCACTAAATTGGTGTTATTGGTGTAACATCTCTTTGCATTTGTGTGCAGTCTCTTGTCGCAAGAGCTGCTGCTACATGAATCCTCCCCTCCCTCTTTCTCAAACTAGGTCACCAATCCCATGGTCTCCTATTACCCCATTCTGCTGTCATCCCTTTTCCCTTCTCACGTGTGAGGACTCCCAACTCCATTCATTTTACTCTTGTGTGTGGCTGAAATTATTAAAGGACTACAATGTCGACATCCCGGATTTTAGTATTTACTTCATATTCTGGCTCAGGACCAACCTAGCTTTCTTCTTTAGTTTGGTTCCATGACAAGTTATAAGAAAATAAAAATCCAGTTCCATCAGTCTTATCATGTCTAGGATCTTCAATATGTTATTTAACAGTTTAGAAAAGTTCATATGGCTTCCCCTTTTGTACTTGGGTCCTCATTTATCATGGTGTTGAAGTCGGTGCATGTATGCTCAGTTGAACTGAAATTTCAGAACAGTCTGTTCTCTTCTTCTTCTTTTTTTTTTTTTTTAAAAAAAAAAAAATTAAGATTATGTTGTTACTTTTCCGTATACATTTTTACACATATAGTGTTCACTTCATTTTTTCATTTACTGAGTACTGGTACAATAGTTCTATGTGTCTGGGCATTAAAACATCTATCATAACCTTTCCATCTTTTATGGAAATGATAGGAAATACTGCTGCTTGATTTTTATTTTCTATTTTTTAAGATCTGCAATAAAGCTGTTTGTTTTAAATCTGTTAGCAGCTTTTCAGAATGTGTCTGCAAAGCTTGGGAAAATAAGAATACAATCTGTGTTAAACACTTGCTTCCCCGGTACTATTAAAACTACTTCTATTTTACTTGTGCAGTTACTTAGGTTTCTGCACCTTCCTCCCAAACCTAACCTGTATTTCAAAGAACACTATGCAGGTGTAATGCTCTTTTGTTTGTTTGACACTTTACTGGTAAGGGAGGGTGACTCATAAGATCATTAAATATTAAAGTTTAATAATTCAGTGGAAGCAATGACATCTTAAAGATAATCTGTTTTACTGTAACAGAAAAAATGATGGTTGTTAAATTTTGTGATGTGATAAACATGTTTCAACTTTTAACAGTCTGTATGGCAAAAATATTTTATCTTTTGAATGCATGCCCAACTCTCCTTTATCACAGTCTAATTTGCTGAAGTTAAGATCCATGTAATATATTAAAGCCATATTAAAGATACTTTTTTTTTAATAAAAGAGTAAATTCCACAGCTTAACTGTAACAACTAATGGATAGCAATACAGAGGTTGATGATCTTATTAGATCTATTTTTTTTATATGATTAAAAAAACAACACTTCCTATCCACTGGCATTTTATTTTGAAGTAAATGGGCATCAGCTATGAAAACTAAATAGTGTAAATTCCTCAACAAATTCAGTGCTGGCTTGTTTGCACAGTTGTAATAATTCCCTTCTCAACATATTTTGATGTTTAATGTAAGAATTTAACATGTGTTTTCTTTTTCCTATTTCATGCATCTCAGTGTAGACTGCTGTTGAAAAAGACTGAAAAGTGATAATCTAGTTCAGGTTGATGAAAAGAGGAACTTCCTGCATTATAAAATGGTGTTACCATATGTATAAAATTATCCTAAATTGTAAATTGCGTCAAGACTGGCTTCCCACAATTTTTCCTAGAAAGTGTAACTTTTCTTTTAGCAATATGTAAGTATGCTATTTATTTTTCTTTAATGTTTTTGTTTTTCAGGTAGTAGTTCTGCCTTGAATTTTCCTTCCCTTTTTCAGAATGGGAAACTAAATAGGGATATCCAAGAGATATAAACACATTCAACATAATCAGATACATACGGAAGTTATAAGTAAGAAAAGTTTCACTAAATCAGTAATCCGTCCTCAGCAGTGCAAGGTTTTAGTTTCTATCTTTTTTTTTTTTTTTCCTGTTTGAGTATAGTGTGTTTCCCTTAATGTAGTGCTTTAAGCCTGATTTCTTTTTTTAAAGTACTGAAGAGATAAGATCTTCCACAGTCTACACAGTGTTTTTCTGTTCCTTTTTCCAAAAGTTTGCCTGTGACTGCATAAACTGAACCATGACTGTGTGGAAGGTAGATACGTTCTTTGGTTTTAATACCTCTCTATTGGCCTGTGTTGCCAGAATCTTTTGGTTTAAGAGGAACCAGGACATAGCAGAGCTTTCCAGCAATATGCATCTACTGTTGTCCATAGCCAAAACTTTCTGGAAGATTGTTGTGAGGGTGAGATTTGACAGAAGGTGTTCTTTATCCATCTTGGCTATGAAATGAAATCTCTCACACAAGTAATAAACTAGCATTTCTGAGTAAAAGACCTGCAAGACAGAAACAAGACCTGCAAGAGAGCTTAATATCAGTCTGTGCTAGTTAGAGGCAAAATGCAGTAAGAGTTGCTAACCAGCTATCAAGCTTGTTCAGCTCTCTTGTACTTAGAAAAGGCAAGAATAATCTGGTATATTACCTTTAGGAACTATTTGGGCAAAAGTGACTCAGCACAAAAGCCTGATGGTGGCAGACATATATATATATATATATATATATATATATATATATATATATATAAAACTTTTAAAAACAGAATGATATGGAAACTAGCTAGAAGGAGTCACCTTTCGAATGAACTGTCTGTTAAAATATTCTTAAGAAAAGAGTTTAATCTGTTGAAGACTTGAAGCCTGCAGCGAACATTCAGATCTGGCTGGTAACTTGAATACATGCCTAGTTTAATGGATTTACGAGCTTTTCTTGCCACATCCAAGTAATCTAAGTAGCTGTTCTCTTTTGCAGGTGTAAAATGAATTATTCTAGGTTTCATTTTACTACTTGCTGATTCAGATTTATTTGTTGGCGTTGAATTTCTTTTGCATTTCTGTTTTGGTTTCTACATTTCTCTTTTGAATTGAAGAGTTAATATTTAAAACTATTGTTTATTATTGCTTTGAATTTCATTTATTCCACAGCTGACTTTTATTGTCTTTATTTCTAAGCACTCTGTGCTAAGGGACATGCACAACATCCCACAAAATGGTATAATCTGTTTTTTATGCTATATCTAGTATTCCACAGCAACTGGAAAAAAAGAGCCTAAACTGAACACTACAACATAGGCAATTCATTACAGATTTTCCGCTCAGTATTCAGTAAATTGTCAAGTACTTATTTTCATCATTAGCATATTTTTCGTGGAGCAGAAGCATAGCCATTTCTGGCAGACTGAATTAAATGCATTTTACTTGAATGTGGAAGAAGAAAACATTGTCAGGCTTTCTATGAAAGCATCATTTTCTAGTAATAATTTATTTTCTGGATCAGTTTGCTATGGATGTCTTTATGTTTCTGTAAAGTTATGGGTATGTGGTTCAGTCTATCTTCAATTAAACCATTTCTTTAAAGGTTTCTTTCTAAATTCTGATTTCTTTCTAAACCATAACTGAAGGGAAAAATATCTGAAAATAATTTTTTTTTTTTTTTTTTTTTTTTTTTTCCTCCATATTGCATGAGCTGAAAACTTACTAATTCTCTTAGTCATGCACTGGCGTATTTCATTTAAGATTTTGAAGTATGTTCTTATAGAGTGAAGACCAAAACGAACCTCAGAATTCCACTGTCCAGGGACTATAGCAAAGATCAGGTATAAATGCTCAGAAAATTTATTAAAATGTGAATTGCTTTTCCAATCTAAAGTTGGTTGATAGCAATTCCATTTTATTTTATTTTGAGTCTCATAAATAGTTCTCTTAATTAATGTGGAATTAGATGATGCACACCGTCTTCATTTCAAAACAGATTATGAAAAGTGCCTCAACAGCTTTTGCTTATTTACTTAGGATAACCTGAAGGAAAAGTGTGTTTTAAGCAAGACCTGTTTTTCTTTCAGGAGTGTGGAAATCTCCTATATTCTGCTTGTAATTCATATAATTTGTCAGTGAGACAGGGTGTTTTATTGTAGCTGCTTGCTAAAACCAGCAGTTGTGTGGCTGGCAAATATTTACAGTATCAACAGAGAACTAAGAAGCAAAACATATGTATCAAGTAAATGTATAAATAGAAGAACTTAAATGCTATATGTATCAAACTGTTTATGTGCTTGAGTGTGTAAATACACCTACAGATATATATTCACATTTATACATACATCCATATAAATGGCAAATCACAGAACTTTTATTCAAATATATCCTCTGCTCCGTTATTCCAATAGCAAAGACTGTATGGGAGGGAGCTCAAAACATTCCTAACAACAGTTTTGCTGTTAGCTCTCAATGGCTAAAAGAGAGGACAAAGATAATTTCCCCCATTTCTTTTATTTTTTCTTATTGTTTTCTTATATTTTATTATTTATTCTTTATATTTGTAATATGAGAAAAAATACATGGTAGGTAGTAGCCTTTTTGATGGCGCATAGTATTTACTATGGGGGGGCAAAAAGAGCTAACAGTAGTCATCCTATTTAACATCTTAAAACATCCATAACTACTTCTTTATCATTTACATGTTTATCTTTTTCTGTATGTTTTACGTGTTCCAATAAGATTGCTTAACATACCTGCTATCAAGATTTTGTACCTTTTTTCCTAAAAGATTTTCAATTGCCTGCTTTATATTTCATTCACAAATTAAATAAAACAAGTGAGGGATGTAAACAGTTATTATTCTGTCTTGCAAATTACCCCCATTACTTGTTATTGTTTCTTTTCTTTTTTCTCGTGTTACCAATGCACCAGGTGGCCATATCAGATACAGAGTCATTTGTGTCAAAAGTGGTATCTGGCCTCTACAATCACAAAAAAAAAAAAAAAAAAAAAGGAAATGAAAAAGAACAAGAAACAAGAACCCCCTCAGCCTATAAAGCACAGCAAGAAGCATTTTTGAGAGGAAATCTTTAAAAATACATGACAAAAGGGGAAGATTTAAAAAGACTGCTGGCTTTCAATATATATATATATATATATATATATATATACACACATGCACACACACTCTTAACTGTCCACTCCCCAGCACCCCTAACCCAACCTTCAAATTTTCTCTTTGTATTAGTATTGTAAAGATTAATATAAACAATTACATCAAAATGTCATTCAGTTAGATGAAGTACTGAGCTGTATGAAATAATGTAGTAGTGATACACAATTATTAAGTTTGTTCATGCTTTTACAAGTTATATATGATTTTTAGTTGAAAATGGAAAATTATATAGATGGTTAACACATACATACAAAACTTCCAGAGCAAAGATTTTGCAAAGGTCACCTTAAGCCACCAACTTGCCTTTTGGAAGTGAGACATTACTAGTAGTGATCCTATCTCATTTGTGGTAGCCTCTTCATACAACACAGAAGAAAATAAATCTGCCAATAGGCTGTGGCTGGAAGATTTTTTCTATGCTTCTGACAGCTCAGTGGGTGAAACTAAGTGTAGATAATAAAGTCTTAGAATTTACACCTAGTGGGTGTACAAATTAAATTCATTATTGAAGAAGTGTAAATAAAAGCAATCTCTGAGTACAAAACCTAAAAAGGTGGGAGTTTGATGACATGGTTGATGCTGTCAATTGTTTTAATATTATATTAGGTTTTTAATTATTTATTAAAAATATTTAGAGACAGTGATCAGGATAACTGATAGAAGACAACAATTCTCATTAAGACTTAAATTTGATTGTGATGCCACATTATATTACATTTCTCTGGCTCTTTCTTTGTATGTGTATCTCAGCCCCTACTTTCAAAGGGAGTTTATTAATGACTTCAGCTGAATCAAGCTTCCTTTCAGATGGAATACTGTGCTTATCAAGTATGGCTAGTCTAAAACTTTTATGTATTTGTTTTAGTTACTAATGCTTCACTTCCACAAATTATTTGATGGTTACTATTTTTATGATTTTAAAGTGTTTTCTGTGACATTTTGAAATGAGATTAATTTTTAGTTATAAGATAAATGGAAATTTAAGTCTGTCAGTTCCAGACTTAATGAACTGTTGTAAGTCAAAAAAGAATAAGGAGATCTGCTAATAGCGTGAGTTGCAACAACAGCTGGATTACATTAAAAAGCAAAAATAAAAGTATGTGCTTGGTGCTTTGAGGGAAAGAACCAGCCTTTTGCTATGCTGTTTTGCCAAGTAAAACTCTTATGCACAACAAGTATATAACTTAAACTTTTTATATCCACCCAAATATTTTTATTTGAACCAATACAATAAATCTTGCATTGCTATATTTTTTTTTTTAAAGATACAGAAATTACTTTGATTGCCAGTTCTGTGTTTATTTTCAGGCTTTGAATACAGATACAAGCTCTTAACAAAAATATTTTAAAGACGTACTTGACACTTATTAGGCAGCAAAATTATAGTAGTGGCATTTATTTTGATGTAAAGCGTGATAGTATTTTCTTGCTTACAGAAATATTTTAGTAGCAATAAATATTACTAGAAAACAAAAATTTCCTTTTGGATGAAAACTTTATGATTACTCCCTGTCTGCATTCTTTGTCAGTTTTTTTTTTTCTGCCTCTGGTGGTTGAGTAAAACATACTCATGTGCTGAGTTACTTTTTAAGTACAAGAACACTGAGGAAAATCTCTTGAAAGGGAATTAATGTTTCTTTTTATTCTTTTATGTGATATAATAGATTTTATAAAATTGTTTTAAGTAATTTTTTAGTCAGTTGAGTATGAACTTATAGAAATAAGTAGTTTTTATACATTATAGCTTCCATTTTTTCTCTTGGGTTGAAAGCAGTATTTTGGATGCTAAAAGTTAATACAAGACTTCTGCATAATTATCCCATAATTTGACACTTAGTTTCAAAATTCTAAATTCTGTCTCTTAGAAGTCATGCCCTAATTGAAAATAAACAGAAGGAAACAGTGGAGATTTCCTTGAAATTTTGTTAGTGAGAAGGAATATGAAGTGTTACCCTTCCTTCATTTTGAATAGAAATGAACGGAATTCCATTCATTTTGTTTCTCAGTTATTATTGTTTCATTAAAAGATTTATTATTACAGTTGTGATTTAAAAGTATAGTTCTTTTACAGATATAGCATATTATAGGGTGGGGGATAAAGGAAGATGAGATAGGAGAGAAAAGGAGAAGGGAAAAGGAGAATAGATAAGAGAAGATTAAAGGAAAGAAGGTGGGAGAAAGAGGAAGGAGGGAGAGAGGAAGAAGAAAGGGAAAGAAAATAAAGAAAATAAGAGGTGTTACAAGGTAAGGGTTTGGAAGTGGGGTGGCTGCAGGGGTGGCCTTGGTGAGGAGAGGCCGGGGCTGCCCTGTGACAGGGCATCACTGTGATACCATATTTAAGAAAGGGCAGAAGAGCCACACAGGGAGGAAGTGGGGGAAAGCAGAGCATGTGAAATAGTAGCATGGGGGTATTTCCTAAAGGAGCTGTGACCTGCAGAGAGCCAACACCGGAACAAGTTCCTGGCAGAAAGTGAAGCCCATGGAGAGCCCCCAGTGGAGCAGATTCTTGCTGAAGGACTGCAGCCTGTGGAGAGGAGGCACACTGGAGCAGGCAAAAAGTGTGAAGAAGCAGCAGCAGAGGGGAACTGTTGCGGGCTGACCATAGTCCCCCATCCCCACGCACCAGTCAATATGGGGGGAGGCAGAGGAACTGGGACTGAAGGAGGAAATTTGAACCTGGAAAAGCAGCTGGGAGGAAGCTTTTTGGTTTTGTTGATGGTTTTTTTTGTTTGTTTACCTTTGTTTCTCACTACCCAAATCTATTTTAATTTGCAATAAATTAATTTTCCACAAGTCAAGTCTGTTTTGCATCTGATGGTAACTGGTAAGCAATCTCCTTGTCTTTGCCTTGACCCTTTTGATCCTTTTTTTCTCCCTGTTTTCTGTTGAGGAGGGGTATTAAGTGGGTGGCTGGGTGGGCACTTGGCTAACCAGTCACAAGAGGAGAGCAAGGGGGAGGAAGAGAAAAGAGAAGAAACAAAGAAAAGAGAAGGAAAGAAGGAGGAGGGGGGAAAAATATGAAAGGGAGAAAAGCGGAAAGAACAGAAGAGAAAAGAACAGAAAGGAGAAAGAAGAGAGAACATACAGGGGGACAGTTAGAAGATAGAGAAGTAAAGGGAATGAAGGGAAGAAAGGAGACAACAAGAAAGAGGAGAGAGCTAGAGGGAGAGGAAGAAAAGGGAGAGAGAAGGGAGAGAAAATGGGAGAAAGGAAAGATAAAGAGAAAAGGAGACCAGCAAAAAGAAAGCAGAAAAGAAGGAAACGGAAGGAAAAAAAAAAAAAAAAGAAAACTAAAAGAAAAGAAATCCAAGAAACTCCATTCTGGCTGAGGAATTTATAGGTTAATAGTGTTAGAAGCAAAATCAAAAAATTTAACTGATTGGAAGAACTTGTATTCAGTACCAGTATGTGGTAAGCAAGACCCCAGAAATTGCTTCCTACCAAGTAAAAACAGTTAAATCCGTATATTAAAATATCTCAGCCTTGGTGGTTTCAGCGTTGCTGTTGAATGAATAGATAATAATCTTTTAACCTAAAACCTTCCATAGGAGCTGTAATAACTAAAAACTTTCTAACTGATTCAGAAAATTGGTTACTTAGCCAGATGGATGGTGTGGCTAAATTGGCGTAATATAACAAGCTCCAACAGGCTGGCATGTTGGCACATGTCAATTTTAAGACTGGCCAAAGTCAATAAAACAATTTAATTAAGATAATCCAAGCTTAATAAGATTCTTGCTAGTGAAAGTAAAGAAAATAAATCACTTTTAAATTCTGCATAGCAATTTGTTTTAATGCTGTCCTTTCAGGAAGAAATATATATATATATTTTTTAATAAAATAATCTTATATTGCAGTCTAGTAGCTTAACATTGAGTAACTTCTACAAGATTTAAAGATTTCTGAACTGAAAAGAAGAAACACATAATTCTAATAAAATATAAGCAGTCTTTTAAAACTGTCGAGTAGTTAGTGAACTTTGCTCAGCAGCACTGGTGGGTTGTTATTTCATTGAAATGGATAAGTATGTCTGCAATTTAACCCCTTCCTCTGAAATATGCTTAATTTTTAAATTTGTTTTCTAATACCACTTAACAGCATGTTCTGTTTTGTTTCTTGTATTTTCTTTCTTTTCCTGAGGTGAAGGTGGAAGGAGGTGCCTGTATGTAAGCACCCATTCTAATTTTACAAACTTGCTTGCAGATTTAATGGCAGCCACTGGAAACCTGTGGTGAAATCATGCGAGAGCAGGGATACAACCTCAGGCTCGAGCAAAAGAATATGTGTAGGGGGGCTCCTTGGTCACCCTGCCATGCTACCTCCGCCTCTTCCCTCCTCTGTGCCTTCATGGGCCAGGTGTGGCAACCCAAGGGTTGCTCAGCTCAGTTGCAGGAGTGAAGGAGGGAGCATGTTGTCTTGCTGACAGAGGGTGAAATACAGGATTTGCTCTGAGGAGTCCAAAATGGGAACCAGTTGTGTTAGGCTGAGGCCATCCTTCTCCAGTTACTGTAAACCAATATTGGAGCCGAAAGAATAATGCTGCTCTCTCCAAGCTGCTTTTCCTGTTCTGGGCTGCCCACCTCCCTGGGTGCTGGCACAAGCATTCATGTTGCTGTTTGGGGAAGTAATCAAGGTTTAAAGAGAAAAAGGGGTGGGAGAGAATGCATGGAGGCATAAACGTGAGATCAGCCTTAGAGGGAAGTGAGGCTGCTGCTTTGAGTGGCAGAGCTGGCTGAAGTGATGTGAGCCCAGTATTAATCCTGACGCACGGCTTGTTGCTGAAAGTGAAAACTACTCCACACAGGTACACAGATGAACTATCACTGGTTTAACTGCAGGATGGTGTCATTGCTGACACAGCCACAGTAACAAAAACCCCTGCTGTGGCTGCTAGGGAAGGCTGGAGGCTCTTCTAATCAGTGGAAGAGGAGTGTAGCCA
Organism: Nettapus auritus; assembly: GCA_011076525.1. Lineage (NCBI taxonomy): Eukaryota > Metazoa > Chordata > Aves > Anseriformes > Anatidae > Nettapus > Nettapus auritus. The sequence continues at coordinate 113,750,878 of CM021766.1, forward strand.
AGAGCTGTGGCTGTATCAGGGTTACTTTTCTCATTGTAGCATGCTGAAGTAGGTGTCCTGCTCAGCCTTCTGACTTAGACCTGGCCCACAATGGTTTTCTGGCAACAGTTTTCTAATTTCTTTTCCCTTTTTCACTGTGCAACAAAGTTAATGAAGCCACTTTCAGATGCTCTATGGGTTTGCTCTGTGGGTGGTAAAGCAGCTCTGAAGTCCTGCTGTTGTTCTGCAGTACAAGTTGTCACTCTGTTTCAGATCTGCAGCAGAGGCAGCTAATGAGAGACCTAGTAGATGCAGCAGTTTCCAGGCTTCTTCTTCAGGAAGCTTCAGTAAACATCTTCTGGGAGCTGCTGCTTCTGGGTACTTCTGGTGGGTTGCAGGTCAAGGCCAGGTGTTTGCCTCTGTCAGCTCTTACAGACAGCTTCTGTTGGCTACCTCCTGATTATCGACTACCAATACATTTTGTCTTCAGCTAGCTCAGTAGAGCAGTATCAAGAACCTGATTTCTCAAGGAGCAGCTGTAGTACTGGTAGACAAGAGTGCAGCTCCCAGATCCAAGGAAACAGGCTGCTAAGACAGGCTGGGCAGTTGTCACAGCAGTTAGTGTATGAGCAGCACAATGGGGCGCATAAAATCGGATCAGGACAATGTGGGACTGCTTAGGACTTTGATGGTACTGATGTGTCATAAGACGTGGTCACCAGCAACTATTCCTGACACATCAGAGGCTGTGACCCAAAGAGAACACTGGGTCTTGGGCTGCAGTGAGGAGTGACTTCTGACAATAGAAGGAAGATACTCTGCCTGCAGAGAAAGACACATAAGTGCCCTGGAAAGAGGTGAGCAAGATTGTCAGTGGAGACATGAGACCCAGCTCAGGCTTCACCAAACACGTACATGAAGAGGAGAAGAGGATGATAGTTATTGGAGACCCTATCCTGTCAGAGACAGAGGCACCCATCTGCCAACCTGATACACTTGCTATATCTTGATGTTTACGTGTGTATATAAATAGCAGATGTTGCAGAGAGATGCATCTGAAGGTTGTCCATCTCTCAAACTTTATGTTGTTCACCTGTCTTGCCACCATATTACTGGGGTGAACCTGAGTATATGGTGACTGAGGAGAGGGGACAGGGGTACACGGCACAAATGCCCAGGGAGTGTTCTCAGTCTGTCAGGGAGGGGAAGGGCTGAGGTTCCAAGGATACATCCCTCAAGTCAACATGTAGCTGCTTGGTTGGTGTTACAGGTGGGGCTGTGGTACCTTTGTTGAGGAGTAAGGACTGCTGAACAGGGGCAGGATCCATGAGATGGAATGTGACAAGGGCATCTCTGCTGACAGTCTCAGTAGCCTTTTTTGAAGAAGTCCAACAAATGTGGCAGAAAGCCACTAAGAATGAGCAAGGGCAAATCACGGCTGACCAACCTCATCAGCTTCTTTTATTAAGTGGCTGGTTCGGTGCATAAGAGGAGACCAGTAAGTTGTCCATATTGACTTTAGCAAGGCATTTGAGCTGTCTCCCATAGTACACTCACTGTCAAATTGTTGAGATAGAGAGACTTAGGCGGATGGAAAAGGACAATAAGTTGGATGGAAATTTGCCTGGTCTATAATGCCCAAAGTGTTTTAATCAAAGGTGCAAATTCCCCTTGGTGACCAGTTACTAAGTGGTGTTGCTCAGGCATTGTTGCTGAACCTTATTGTTGAATGTTGCTGTGAAAGACCTAGAGTCTTTCATACAGCACACGTTCAGCAAGTTTGGATATAATCCTCATCTGGGCAGAGAGGCTGGTGCACTCTAAGACTGGGCTGCTCTTCAGAGGAACTGGGACAGCAGAGCAGCAGAGAAGATGAACATCAAGAAATTCAAAAAAAAGGCAAGAGCAAAATCCTTCATCTGGGAGACAGTAACCCTAGCAGCGTAGAATCATAGAACAGGGATTAGAAGGGACCTCAAAGGATCATCAGGTCCAACCTTTTGTGGAAAAGGGAACGTAGATGAGATTATCCAGCACTCTGTTCAGTCACGTTGAAAACTGCCAGTGTTGAAGAATCTACCACGTCCCTGATGAAGGTGATTGATTGTTCTCACTATTAAAAATTTCTTCCTGATACCAAGATGAAACCTCTCCCAGTGCCATTTGTACCCGCTGCCTCTTGTCCTCTCCATGTGGCTCTTGAGAAGAGAGAGCCTCTTTGTAGTTGCCCTTTAAGAACTAGAAAAGTGTGATGAGGTCTCCTGAGCCTTCTCTTCTATGGCATGAAAAGACTCTCTTTCAGTCTTTCTTCACATGGCAGGTTCTCCAGCCTTAGGACAGTATAACCAAATTGTTCAGTACAGGCTAGGATCAGACCTGTGTGGGGACCGGCCTTGCTGAAAGGAACCTGGGTCATGGTGGACAACAACCTGGACATGAGTCAGTAGTGTGCTACTGTAGCAACAAAGGTAAATGAGATCCTGCACTGCATTTGCAGAGACATTACTACCAGAGATATGATCATCACACCCTACTTGGTGCTTGTCAGGCCACTCTCAGAGTAGTGTCCAGTTCTGGTCCCCACAATTCAGTACAGGTTGGGAGCTAACTTGCTAGAAAGCAGATTTGCAGAAAGTGGCTAAGGAGCTGCATGTCTGCTAGCAGTGTGCCCTTGCAGCAAAGAGGTTCAAGTCCGCATTGGGCCGTGTCAGAATGAGTATGCATGGCCAGCAGGTTGGAAAAACTGATCCTTCCCCTCTGCTTGGCAAGTGTGAGACCACATCTGGAGTGCTATGTCCAGTTTTGGGCCTGCTAGTACAAGAAAGACATTGACATACTGGAGTGAGTCCAGCAAAGTCCACCAAGATGGTTGGAGGCTAGAGCATGTGAAGTGTGAGGAGAGGCTGAGAGAACTGAGCTTGTTCACATGAGAGAAGAGAAGGCTCAGGAGGGTCTCATGGCAGTTTGCAGCTAACTAATGAGAGGACGTAGAGAAAACGAAGCCAGGCTTCTCTTGGAGGTTGCAGAGTGACAGCGTGAGAGGCAACAGACACATGTTGGAACATGGAAAATTCTGATTTGATACTAAGGAAAATATTTTCACAGTGAGAGCAGTTAAGCACAGGAGGAGGTTGACCAAAGAGGTTGAGAGGTCTTCATTCTTGGAAATTGCACAAAACTTGGCTGGACAAGGCCCTGATCCAAGTGGCCATGTTTGGAGCAGGAGGTTGGACTAGATGACTTCTGGAAGTTCCTTCCACTATAAAATATCTACAATGATATGAGAGTGTGAACCTTGGTGGAGCTTAATGTTCTTAAAAATAGCTCTCTGTGTGTGTATATATTTTATTTTGCATTTGACTAACCAGTTATATCTCAGTAACACACACAAGATACTCCAAAATAAAGTTGTCATTGTGGAGACTGGCCAGTTAAAAAGCCAAATTAAACAAGAAAACTTGGGATAAACTCATAGAGGTCCCTTGTGTAGGATGATTAAATTTTAGAGGCCAAAAGGCATTTGGTGATTACTGACTATTTCTTGTTCAGCATAGTCACTTTACTTTCCACCATTTTATTTTTTATTATATATATTTTTTAAGAGTAAGCTTAAAAATTGAAGCCAAGAATATTTGGAAGTGTGTCTTTCTTTCTTTCTTTCTTTCTTTCTTTCTTTCTTTCTTTCTTTCTTTCTTTCTTTCTTTCTTTCTTTTTCATTTTATATTTTGCACATTTTGTGACAATGTTTTTCTTGGGCTTAGTACATTTCTGATTGTAGCACAGTCATTACTTCATTTTTCTAAACATATGTATTTAAAACCCACATGAGCTTGTGAAATCTAATACTAAAATAAGACATCGTATATATCAAAACTATGGTTTCTTTAAGAAAGCCGTGTTTTAACCTCTACTCCAGAGTTCCTTTCATGTGGCAGGAATTCATATTTTCTTTTCTTTATAATTTAGTCCTTTATGCTAATCATAGGTATTAGAGTAGAAAATGAAAAAGGTACTACTGTTTTTTAATGAATCAGTTAAAACTATTAAAAGGAAATATTTTATTAAGAGAGAAAAGAAGAAACATATTCTTGTGTAGGAAGTAGCTGTCAGAGAGAACTATATTATTTGACCAGCATATGAATTTGCTACACAAAGAAATCAAAAAGTTTCTTTCAAGTTAAATTGAATGAGGAGGGTGTTCTCAGTCCAGAGAACACTTTAGCTGTTGTGACCATCTCTGATACATTTGGATTTCTTATTCTTTTGGTATAACTTTCTTTGTGAAACATTTTCTTTAGGATGATTTCAAAGGGTATTCTTCTAATCTTTGCCTGCATCTTTTAAAAACACATTTAAATGCTTTTTCTTTTTTTCTTTTTTTTTTTTTTTTTTTTTTTCTTTTTCTTTTTCTTTTTCTTTTTTACCCTTTGGTTAGCATTGCTTTATTCTTGTGTTGTTTGTAGTACATCTAACAAAATGGGAATGATTCAAAGCACAGAAATGCCTTTACTGTATATCCTTTCTTTGAGATTTTTCTTCTCAAGGCAGAGAAACCTGAGGTTTTCCCAGGTGTTTCAGAACACAGAGAAGTGTAAACATTCTCTGTAAAACTTGTTGTCTCATTTCCTTTGTGGTTGAGGAATGCTTGTTGCCACATGTGAATATCATTTAAAGAGGTGTCATGGTGTTACAAGCATACTTTTTAGAACATTAAAAAGGGCAGATATATATAGGGAGACCTACTCAGAGGAATGGCTGACAAAGGACAAGAGTAATCAGCAAAAATAATAAATAAGAATATCTAAATTTCAGGAAAGCATGTTTGTATCCTTCTGCCTGCAGTTTCTAACGTGGTATTGGTTAGATAGGTTTGTGTGCTTTTAATTTTTTCTTTTCATCTTGTTTTAAAATATATATAAACCTTGAGGAAATGTATGTCTCTAAAGGTATTTTTTTAAGATTTTTTTTTTTTTTTTTGAGAAAAAATATTTTCAGGAAAATGTGGCAATAGCTCTTTCTTTTTATATGCTGTGTAAAATTGTGTTCAGGTACACTCTAAATTTTATACAGGTTCTGGAATTTCTGTATATAAAGGCTTTCCTGTAAGAGAAACCAATTTATTAAAAAGAAAGAAGTCTAGCTGATGCAAGGAGCACTGAGATTTGTGATGAACTTCAGTTCCTGGGGCTTTTCATTTTATTGTTTTAGATGAGTTCTGGCAAAGCTCTGGTTTCACCACAGAACAGTTTTTATTTTTTTTCTGGAATATTGCTATGGCTGTTGTCAGGTTTGACACCATCAGAAGTTTTTCCAGGCTGCCAATACAAGGAGCTACAATACATTTTACTCTAGACATTAGAAAGATTCATTATCAGTGTGGTAGAGTACCAGAAAGCACATATGTCGTGGCTGCAGACCACAGAGTGTACTCTAAAGGTAGGGGTAGAAAAGCTGAACTTGATTGAAATGTCTATCAAAGTCTGTTTTACAGAGCAGAGGGCAGATTTGATGTGTTTTCAGTAGTCTTTACCTCAGGAAAAAAAAGGAAAAATCAGATAAACTATGGTGCCACAATACAGCTAGGAGGTGATTAAAAAAGAAAAAAAAAAAAAAAAGACTATTTGTAAGGACTATTTGCCACTATTTGTAAGAGTAAGCCAAACTTTTAGCTACTGAGTTATAGAAGAAAAATGTGTGGGTAATCATGTATAAGAGCTTTGCTTTACCCAGGAACTTAAGTATCTTCTTGGACTGTGTGGTCAGTTGGTCACTTGTTACTGTCGATGGGTGAAGGCAACCAGTGTGCCAAATTCCAAAACACAGAAACAAAATATCCTTTTCTTACCAGCATCTCCTGTCTTTTGGTCATGGTCTCCAGCAGTTTCATCTAGTCTGTCCATCTTGGTTTTTATAGAATGACATGTGGCTGGAGCTTCGTTAGGTTTGTGCTGTACCGTGTGTGCTTGTGTCACGTAGTCACTGCACACGATGGCTCTAAGTAGACGTACAAAAGGCAGGGAGGGAGGTTGGTTCCTGTGGGAGGATCCTAGTAGTGTTAGGAACAGGTCTTAAGGGTAGTGCCTTTATCTCCAGTCTTTGTTTATTACATTATATCCTTTCACAGAAGACTTGAATGATATTTGTGTGTCTCTCTGGGTGGCTGCTTGCCACGCCTCCCAGGAAAGACAGAGTTGTTTTATGCTTCAGAGGTGGTTTGATAACAGACAGGGGACACCTGCTAGTTCTGTGGAAGCAGCTCCAGTCCTGGCTCCTTGGCCTGGTTCCAGGTTTTGCTGAGCTAAAAGTAAAGCCAGACTAGGTGAGTTTGTTAATGAGAATTTGAGCAGCTTTTTCTGTTATCCTGCTAAGGAATGCAAAAAATATCATTGTGTGATACTTGGTTTGAACTTAGTATCGACACTGAATTTCTCTCCAGGATTGCTCCAGGTTATTTCACATTTGAAGGAGAACGAAAAGATTTTTTTTCTTGGTGATGTATCAGATACTTCAGTCAATTGTGATTCCAGCTGGTTGTAACTCCCTCACAAGCTACAACGGGCAAGGTTCAAGTTCATCACTGGTTCTTCTGCTTTAGATATTTGTGAGTCAACGCTTGGGTTAACTTCAGTGAAAGCTGAGAGGTATGCTCTGCTAGCTAGAGGCAGACACCCGGTATCTGTGAAGAATGTGTTATGTTTTAGCATGTCTGTACTGGTCTGTGTTTTTTCCATCATACTAATAATACTCTTGCCTCTCTCTTCATCTGGTTTAGAAAACCAAGAAATCTGTGTAAGGGTTGGATATGAAGTGATGTCAGCAGTATATATATATGGGCTCTTTCCCCATCATCTTCTGGGATTTGTTTGCAGTCTGTGAGACTTAGTGGTCAAATCAGCTGTCTCCGTCTGTTTTGTTGCTTGATAGCTGTAAGCTTTCTAGCTACTTACTTGGTTCAAAAATAGTAGCCATGTTTGTGGTATTCTGAGGCTGAAAGTCAGGTGCCAAGTGTGAAGCATGAATAGGATCAGAGATGTAAAAATTTTCTTTAGGGTACTGCCAAAATGAGAACAAGTTTGATATTAATTTTGGGTAACATGGATAAAATTGATCAAAAAATAAACTTAAAAATTAATATCAATTTATTTTAAGAATGTTTTAAACTTTGTTTTAAAACACATGTAAGTATGCAACTGGGAGATTAAAATTTACGTATAGCTTATTCAAACAGTATAAATATGTATATAAAGTACATATATATATATTATACTCATATGTACTTCAGTTCCTATAAAACCTTATGAAAGAACTGTTTAAGGGTTAATATTTTATTTATTATGACTATATTTATTATTTAAGTGGTTAAGACTTTAGAATGTAACTAATTTTGACAGTCATACCTACGGTAGGTATCAAGAGTATTTTCTGTAGTGCAAATTAGTAGTCCTTTTAAAATTCAGAAACTGATCTGAACTTCAAAAAGAAAAATGCTTTTTTCTTGTTCCAATTTATGAATAAAAACTTTGTGTGAGAAGCCGAGATCTACCAGCTCTACAGTTTCACTATTCTTCACATAAAACTAATAGATGGTTCCCTAGCTACCTACTAAGTACATAGTAAAAGATAATGTTTTTATTGTTTAATAAATTATGTTGGATATGTAATATTTTGAATATATTTTATATATTTTTTTATATAAAATATATTTATATTTTTAAACTCTCCCTTTTTTCCTTTTCTATACAACATATTTAGTGTATTTTCATTCAGTATTTAAAAGCCAAAGTCCCGTTTCTTTCCCAAAACAGCTTACCACAAATAAGTGCACATTTAAGCTTTTAGTAAATATTAATTTATGTAAGGTAAGTTAGATAATTGCTGAATGTATATATAGTCTCCTGATTAGCAAAGAGTAATATTGCATTAAAGGTCTATTTGTTGATTGAGGTATTTTAGTGATTTCGAGCAATGAAAGAATTAACCTTTCAAAGGAAAACAAGTGGAAAAATACAAAAGCAAGATTTCAATTAATTGTTCAAATCAAGTTTTCTGTTTGATAATTTAAATTGGTTTAGTTTGGATTAACATATTTAGCCCATGATTTTGCTGTCCGTTTAAAGAAGGATGAGTCTGAATGAAATTATACCTGGAACACATAGTCTATATTTTACATTGGATGAGAAAGGGAATATACTGCTTTCAGTCTTCCTGTGTGGAGATCTACAAAGTAACCAGGGAAGACAGCGGAATGAGGGCAAGACTTCAGCACCATGTGATTTGATTTATTTAGACAAACTTGAAGCTTTTGCTGCTGAAAAACTTGTAGATGGTTGACGGGAAACTTTGTGCTGATCACCATCATTTTCAACCACTCGCTTCATACTCTCTACTTCCCTGTGAGCCAGGGAAATGATCCTGTGGCTGTACCACTTATATACAGTACAATGTCTTGATTTTTTTCAGTCTCTTATTCACTGGACCTCTCATGGTTCTTCCTTTTGGGCTGGAAGAGCTTGCCTTGGCCCCAACACCAAGGGCTGCTACAGCATTGCTCAGTCAAGCATGGCTGTGGGGGAGAGCAGCTCAGGAGTGGTCAGCAGTCAATCATCTGTCTGGGCATGCAGTTAGTCTCAGGCTTAAAATTTTATTTAATAAAGAGGTGAAGAACCCTAGGATGCAGTGCTGGACACATTCTCAAGAGGTGATTCAATATGAATGTTATTACTGGGACAGGTTCCAGTATGTGAACCAGCCAGGAGAGGTGTTTATTTAATCCTCTGATGAAGGTCATTTTACAAACCTGTCTTGTTATAGTGTTGATTAAAACAATAACAGCTACTTTCACACTTTCAGACTGTGAACTTTCTTTTTCTTCCCCCAGTGATTGTGAAGAATATTTGTCCCCACTGACTTCCAACAGCATTTTAAATTTTTCTGAAAAATCACCATTAGGCCTTCTTTTACTCTTCTAGACCATGCAAATGGCCTTTTTACAGCCCTTCCCCATAAGCCATATTTTCTTACATCTTATATCACACTTGTTCTTTTTAGTGTTTCTTCTTATTGTCTACATTTCTGTTTAAGTGGCTCCGGAATTGAAAAGTGTCCACTAGCACTGAACGTAAGAGAATGTTTGCCTTGTATGCCTCTCAGATGGCAATCCAGTTGACCCATTCTGTTAATACATTATGTTACGTTAATACATAATTCTGTTGATGATGCCGTCATTACTTTCTGATACACTTCACTGTGATCTGTGTCTGTCCCTTCGACTTGCCACAAAAATATGTATTTTCAGAATTTGATTTCGTATTCTTTTGCATAGGACTCATCATTTCGTTGACTGACTTTAATGTTGTTGATTTTAACCTCCATTTGATCTTCATCAAGTTATCTCTAAATTTAGGTCCTTTCTTCCAGAGAGCTTGCAATTCCTCCAAAACTGGTTTAACTCACATGCACAAAAAGCCTATTTTATCTATGTGACTTCATATCAGGTCTAGAAATTAGTTATGAACCCTTTACTTTGTTTTCAACAGTGCAGAAAATGTTGTTGCTGCCTTGTGACTATTTATAGATCTATATGAGATGAGCAAATGGTTTCAAACAAATAATAATCACATTTATGACAGCTAAGTGTTCCTCTTGCAGCACTCATCATCCTATTTAGGAGCACAGCAGGAACCCTGGGAAGCTCCGGGAAGGAGCTGCACTGTGGGCATGGGGGCTGAAGGGCTGAAATGTTGCCTGTTGCCCAGCGTCAGGGCTCTTTCACTGTTTGCCATGCTGTATTGTCTGGACAGGTTGGCTTTAGGCATTTTATTTTCCATATTTAAAACATCTTGTTTGCCAACATCATTCTTTTTCTCTTGGCAAGCAGTCTAGCGAAGGCCATTGGAATTAAAAGTATACCCATAGAAGTTTTCATTTTTCTTTTTTTCTGAGAAAACTGTGTGTTTGAGAAATTTTAAATATAAAAATAAATATTATTTTTACTTCTGTTTTGCAGATTTTTGTTGGTTTTCGGGGAAGGTATCAGCAGAGAAAGTAACAGAAGTTTGTACTTGCCTTAAGTATGTTTGCACAGCTTTGTGTATAGAGGCTGTCTGTGTAGGCTGGTGTTAGGATTTAGGTATCGCCGGCTGCGTGACCAGTAGAGGGAGCCCAGAATCACAAAATCTTGGAGACAGTTTTGGCTGGGGGAGTTGGGGTGAAAAGCTTGCTTTTATAACGTGCAGGAGTTTTGTGATGATATTAGGAAGGATGCTTGACTACTGCCAACTTAAGGTGATACTGGGGAAGAACATATCTGAAACCTTGAAATGCCTGATGTCTTTTAAATTATCAAATTTTATTAAGAAATTGTATGTTAGAAGGCTAATCAGTATTTTTTTTTTCTCTTTCCAATGTCGCTGGTTGTTGTGACTGCATATCAACTTTGCAGAAAGTAAGTAACTTTTAAAAAATCTTCTTGAAAGCGTGCAGGTATAGGCATACTGCTTTTATGTAGGTATGTATATATATATATATATAAAGTAAGTTACCAGCAGAAAACGGTCGATCTTAAAGACATTCTGCTATAGAAGGTGACTCCACATCTGACTTTCAGAATATCACAGTGGTTTAAAGTGATCTCACCCAAGAGATGATAAATATTATGGCAGCTCTGCATCTGAAGGCTGTAAATGTTAAACATATTCCTCATATGTAGACCGTGGCAACAAAACTCAGCATATTGGTTTTGAATATGTTGTGGCCATGAAAATTCACAGATATCAAGTTGCGAAGTTAAAAGTTATTGTAACCAATTTGATTTTATGGAATCAAAGTTGAACTGATGTGGAGTGTTTCGAGAACTTAGGTCAAATTGTGCAACCGTTAACATTCAAAGATACTTAGAGCCTTGTATTTGGCCGTGCTTGGCTGCTGTATTAATATATGCCAGCAGTTCTGAGAAGAGCGAATATGGCCTTAGGCTGGAGGAGAATTTAGAAAGCATGCAGTAAGCAGTATGGATCCTTCAGAAACTACCCTATGATTCAGACATCAGCCTGCACCATGGGATCTTTGCTAGGTTTTCTAACCGCAGTTTCTTGTGTTGCAATAGCATATACTGCAGGCATTTCCAGCATCCCTTGTGGGTAACGTCTGGGAATTTTAAGGATGTACTGACGGAAGAATAGGCAAGTGACTGGTTAACATGGGTCAAAATAGCTGTGATAAGGGACACTGTGGGATTTCAGTTTTAATTGCAAGCTCAAAATAAATTCTACCCCACAGTACCCAGATTACTATTTCATTTGCAACTTTAGTATTTGTGTTTTGTTTTGTAACCCATGATAGACATGTGCAAGTCTTCTTTTCAAGAAGGGTGGACACAGCCTTTTGGTTACAGGCCAAATTACTTAGGAATTGCAGATATCTTTATGAAACAAGCATAACAGTAGTTAAAGTACCTCTTGGCTCAGTAGCTGATACGGATTTCTTTGTAAGTCAGAGTAGTTTCTATTGTCCACTTGCCAGTTGGCTAGACTTCGAAGATTAAGATATCTGCTGTGAACACAGTAGTGGTCATGAGATATTGCCAAATCCTCTAGTTTGGGTTCATTCATCATGTATCATTTTAATTGGTTAACGATATCTAAAAGTAAGTGAGGGGTCCAGAATTTCTACATAGGGATAGGAGAATGAAGCAAATCACTGCATGCAAGCACACCCAGTTTTGTTTCTTGTTGATGTATTGAGTTTGTCTTCCACTGCAGAGTCAGCAAGTTCTTTCTATCTTGCAGAGAAAGTCTTAATCTGTGATAATGTTTCACTAAAAAGATCCAAGACTGTGTGGGTCTAAATTGCTTCATGTTATGTATGCTACCATATGGAAGAAATTATGCAACTAGAACTGCTCTATTAAACGCCTTGTGTCTTTGCTTGTCAAACATTAATACAATAAGGAAAATGTGTAAAGAGATGCATACTACTTATTCCAAAACTTTTTAAAGTAATTGTTAAACTCAACTAAAGTGAAGTCTGTTAATATCTTCTTTGCTGCTGCTTGCAATATCATTATATTTCTGCAATACTTAGTTTTATATTATGTTACAGTATTATATCTAAACCAGATGTGGAATTAGTTTCTCTTTTTCTTTTTTAGAAAAAAAAAAATGTTAAATTTTCATATTGCATGGCCAAGTTTAAAATATTTATATATGTTAAATATCTGATGCGTTTATCAACAAGCAGCATTTTTACCTGTACTTTTTGGATGTAGTAATGTGATACATTGGGTGACCAACAGTAAATACATTATATTGGATAGGGCTTCCTGTCCTGAGGATGCTTTATCATTGTTTAATTTTTGCTGGAAGAGCAATTACCACATTATCTGTCCTGCCATTAAATGAATATATTTATAGTAAGGACGAATTTTGTTGTAACAGAGCCATGGAATTCAACAGAAAGCATCATCGTCATATGAAAGATGACAATTTCAGACCAGTTCTATTTAAAAAAAAAAAAAAAAAAAAAAAGATCAGTCTTGCAATTTTCAAAAAGGATTGGATGCTTTCTTAAAATATTGTATAATAAAAAACAGTAGTTTTTAATGGACTTCTGAAGCCCTGATCCTGCTTTATAGTTGAGTATATAATTAAACCTGAAATACTCAGCAACACAATTTATTGCACAGGCATTGTTCCACTTAACCAAGTGGAATATATTTACGTGGCTAAAGATAAGCGTGTGTGCAGGCTAACGACCCCAGGGAAGAAGCACAGTTCCAGATTCGGTCCCTGAGTACGCCGTGTACAGTAGTCAGTAAACGGGGACAGAGATGTTATAGTACCTCTCTAAAGCTTGTACGGAAATTTACTTTTAAAAGTAAAATGAAATAAAACAATTTATGAATACCTACGTCCCCAGGTTTCTGAGATCAGCTTTTCACAATAGTGTATAGGTTTATCTAGGATAGAAATATTTGCATTCTTTTTCTGCTATACTAAAACATATTTATTTTAGAGAGGTTTGTGTACCAGTACTCTTTTTTTTCTTAACATGTTGTGTTCCTTTTTAAATAGTCTCTTAACATGCATGGTAATTTCATAACGGTATTGCATTTAATTACTATCTTGAGTAGGTTGATCTCTTAATCTTTAAAACAATTATAATTTGGAAAGATAGTGCTTTACAGAAGGTATAAATATACTTATATATATATATATATATGTAGTAATCCATGTTGACCGTGTTAAGCCAGGAGAAGGCTTAACTATATATCACTTTTAATTTTAATGTGTTCTTCCTGGGCTCTTTATTATTCTTTTGTTGCCTTTCATCCTATAGGATGCAGCTGCCCTTGAACTTGGTACTGTTTTGATCATTCATGTGCAGCAGCCACGTTGTCTGTAACATTTTTAAAATGAGGCTTCATGGTGTTATTTACGAAGTAATTTCACATAAATATTTGGACTTTGGTTCTCTTCGAACGTGGAGCTGGTTGCTGTAGGAAGAAAAGCATAATTATAATTCA
>CM021766.1:113764478-113800296 GCA_011076525.1 Nettapus auritus
AAAAAAAAAAAAAAAAAGAAAAAAAAAGAAAAAAAAAAAAAAAAAGAAAAGCCAGGCAAGCATGAATTTAAAAAAAAAAAAAAAATAGACCGAGGGAATAGTTTTACAAGAGGCACTCAATCTTGGACTGCTTTATTTTTGCACAATTTTATTTTTCAGTGGAACCTCTCCATTAGCTTGCCTGAATGCAATGCTTCATACTAACACTCGTGTAGGTGATGGAACATTCTTCAAAATCCCTGGGAAGTCGGGACTCTACGCTCTCAAAGTAAGTTTGAATTTTGTATATAGAAAGTGCATAGTGCTATTATTAATCCATTTTATGAATGTCTCAATAGATAGAAAGGTAAACAGATTAGATCCTTTGGAGAGGAAATGACCTGATAGTCCTTCTAACTGCTTTCAGATGTCTTTTAAAAGGATTTATAATGAAAGTAAACATTGAATGTTTTATCCTAGAAAGCATATACATGTTCTTGAATTTAGCATATGGTATAAAAAACATGTAGCTTAGCTAAAATGCTGATTTTTCAGAGTTGTTCAGAGAAAGGCCTTTGTTTTATGAGCAGTGAGCACATGAGAATCAGAGACTTTCTTGTTAAATAATCAGATTAATGTTTGATTTTTACATAGTAGAAAATTGTTTGCAAATCTAATATAAATCAGCTTTAAATGTACAGGTTGTGTCATTACTTTTGATGGGGAATTTAATTATAGTGGTGGAATTTTGTCCTTATGCTTTCTCTTTTCCTGTTTATTCGTCTCTTTTTGATGTGTTTCTGGTGATTTCTAAGGATGGATTTTTTTTTTCTTTTATTGTACATGGGCAAAATTTAGAGTGGTTTCACAATCAGTGCAGGAATGTGAAGTAGAGGTGAGAAACAAGAGAGTGAGATTATATGTTTGGCAGTCTAAATGTAGTTAATTGAAATTTGGGGCTGGAGGGAAAGGATGTTTTGTAGTTTATGGCAGAAAAATTACATATAAAGGTTTCAAAAACATAAAACTGTATAAATTTGCTTGTTCCTGATAATAAAAAATAATTAATCTAAAATTGAATTAATAGATTTCAGAAGCTCCATTTCCTAATTTACTAAAACAAATGGTGTTGTTTTGCTTTAAATCTGGAGATATTCTTGGCACAAATCCAGGTATTCACAGTCACTCCCATGCTTGTGAGCTCCAGGTTGCTTTAGCTATTTGAATTCAGGAAACAGGCACAAGCTAAAAAGAAACATTAAAGGATTTGTGTTTTGCTGCAGCATTCTGGACACTCAACTGGAAGACTAGGATTTTTAACAGCCAAACAAGTCTGTTTCTGTTAAAAAGATATAAAAAATAAAAAGTGGAAGAACTTGCATTTTATTTGACAGTTTTTGAATAAAAATGTTATGACTTCACAGAGTAGCTTTTTTGGTTTTGCTTTGAAAGTTGTTTCATGAAGGTCGCTTTTTATGTCTTTTTCTAAAATAACTCACAAGCATATTTCATTTTATTCTGTTTTTTGAAATGTAAGCATACGAGTATACTGCAGCAATTTATTTTTGGAGATGCAGCAGGAATAATGTATATTTTTTTCTTGTTAATTTTAGTTTTCTTTTTCATTTTTACTGTAGAAAGAAGAATCAACATGCCCTACTGATGGAACATTGGATTTAGGATGTGAATCTGAGTTAGATGGCACTGAAATGGCTGAGACAAACAATAATAATGGAGAAGAAAATGGTGGTAGGTGTTTTAATTTCAGTGTTAGAGGGCATGTTTTGGGAAAAGACAAAGTATTATTTACCTAAGATTTTCATGGTGTGATTTCTAAAGAGTAATACTTTGCACACAGTGGAATTAATTTTTAGTAGCTTCTTCTCTCTTTTGGCTTTATAACGAAATCAGGAACACCAAGTACCTTTATTTTACTTTGTTTTCTAAAAGACAATGAGTAGTGCTGTTAAGTGTATGTTGCGTAGATAATTTCATGGTTTATTATTGTTCTAGGCCTCACAGCTAATGACTAATTTGCATTACCAGGCTTCAAACTTGCAGTGGACAGATACTGATATACCCCACTCATTTAAGCATGGACCTGTGGGGTCCCTCAGTAGTGTTCTGGGCACAGACAAAGGTGAGGTTTTTTTCTTATTTCAGGCAGAGATTCTCCTGGATGCCACGTTGGCATAAAGACATATTGAAGTATTGAACCCTGTGCATTTTTATTTATTTATTTACTTATTTATTTTGTAAAATAACAATGAACTGAAATATTACAAGCACTTAAAAATGGCTTCAAACAGTTTTAGAAAATCAGCATTTTTATTTTTGAAAGGTATAATTACTCATAAACAAAACACAGTTCC
This sequence comes from Nettapus auritus, assembly GCA_011076525.1. Classification (NCBI taxonomy): domain Eukaryota; kingdom Metazoa; phylum Chordata; class Aves; order Anseriformes; family Anatidae; genus Nettapus; species Nettapus auritus. Next base: position 113,766,830 of record CM021766.1, read on the forward strand.
TCTATTACCTAAAGTGATTTGCATGTAATAGAAAGTAATATTATTAGAGGTACTCTCATGTAGTGTTTTTAAAGAGAACATTTTATTAAAAAAAAAATCAAACTTTCCAGGATCTCTGAAATGAATCTTCCCTTCATCAGTTCTGCCCACCTGCTCAGAACTAGTCCCACTGCTCGTCTGCAGCTGACTGTTTTGGGTCACTTCGTGTATGGTGAGAGGGTGTCCTGTTTACAACGAGGACATGAAAAAGATTCATGCAATTTTTTCCACTACAGATTCCCTTCTTTGATCTTTGGTGATTTATTTGGCTTCTATGCTATAGCTGTATGGGACTGATACTGCTAAGTATTGCTCATTAGCAGCATTGAAAAATTACAAAATGTTCTGTGATAGGAGTGATGGGATTGCCCAAGACAGGTTGAAGTCCCTTAGTTTGTTCAGCCCAGAGCAGAGCAGGCTGAGGGGAGGCCTCATAGTGGCCTGCAGCTCCCTCACAAGGGCAGCGGAGGGGCAGGTGCTGAGCTCTGCTCTCTGGGGACAGCAGCAGGACCCGAGGGAACGGCATGGAGCTGGGACATGGGAGGTTCAGGGTGGGTGTCAGGAAGTTTCTTCACCAAAAGAGTGGTCGGGCACTGGGACAGGCTCCCCAGGGCAGTGGTCACAGCACTGAGCCTGCCGGAGTTCAAGAAGCGTTTGGACAACGCTCTTGGGTCTGATTTTTGGGTGGTCCTGTGTGAAGTCGGGAGTTGGACTCGATGGTCCTTGTGGGTCCCTTCCAACTGAGGATGTGTTGTGATTCTGTGATTCTAGGTTATTTTGAATCTGCTGGTGAAGTTATGAAGCTTGATTGAAAAACAAAAGTAATAAATTATTAGACGGCTTTACATCTTAGTGATATTTTATGGTTATAAGTTAAACACTGCAAGTGCTGTGTTTTTATGCTTATGTAGTCTACACTGAATGTATAAAGTGAACATACATATTTGTAGTTCTTCAACAATTCCTGTATGATACTCAGTTGATGGACACTTCCCCAAGTCACAGGAAGAATCCAGCAATGAAAAGCAGTGTAAATAGTCGTGTTTCTAGTCATAGACAGGAAAGCAGAAGTTGATGTTGCTACTTATAAACAAACAAAAACAGTGGCAAAACCCTAGCAATTATTTAGGATGATAGGATGTAAATAACAGTGCCACAATGCCAGAAGTAGAAAATTGTTGGGTTTGGACTGGGAGGAGGCTGTGTACTATTTTCACAGTTTACAGTGATAAAAATCATTCTAGCACTTTGGGTGACATAAAAGAGAAGCTGCTAAAATTAAACATTTTAAAATATTTGGGGTAGAGCAGTAATTCACACCTAGATTGTATTTAAAGTTGAGAACTTTCCCTCATATTTCCTCTTTAACAAATTGTGATATTTTTAACTTTTTGAAAACATGACATTTTTTAATTTTTCTAGTGTTATGAAGTTTGTATATTAAAAATATATATATATTAAATGGGATCACAGTAATGAGTCTATATTGTACTTAGAAAGGCCAAGGCTGGGTGTGATCAATAAGGAACTGAAGACAGCATATCTTGTATCAGCCACCTGATACAGGGCTTAGTTTTGTTAAACATGTTTGATAATAGCTTTTCTTGAGACTGAAAGTTTAGTTGATAAAGGCATCTATTGATATATGTTTAGAATTCTGTAAGTGTACATTTGCAGTGTGTAATGCTTGGCTTAAAAACAACACCATGACCAAGAAATGCAGCCAATTCTAAATGCATTGAAAATTACAAGTTATTAGATCTGCAGAGGAGTAGGAATCACCATCCAAAATAGGTATTTTTGCTGTTCCCTTGAGGATGCAATTTGACCCTTTTCATTCAAGATACTTGTCAATACTTTTTGAAAAGTATAAAATCCTTCCTGATTAAATTTATTGATAATAAATAAAAATGTTGAGATGCCTTCTGATTTACTTGTAAATGATTAGAGTTGAACAACATGAATTTTATTAGAATTCAAAGTAAATTAAAAAGGTTATGTTTGTGAAGTGGAGATATATTTCCAATAAAATCAATAAGTCTGAACGGCATTTAAGTATCACGGTAGAAAATGAATTCGACATAAATTAGATGCTTTTGCTAATTAGTCCAATGCAGTTATTGGACTATAATTCTGGTAATACGGATTAAAGGGTATAGGTGCAGTTTTTCCTTTGAGTATAGCACTAGTTAAATGATTAGTGGTGTATTGCATTCAGTATAGCTGTAAGAAAGAATTAGGGAAAATAGGAAAGGATTTAGCAAAGAGATACAAGAACTCCTGAGTGAACAAATACCTCCATTGCTCTGGGAAATTGAAGAGAGCTAGTCTAGTTAGTTTATCAGAGATGAGGAGATGACTTGGTCATTTGGTAAATATTTAAGAAAAGTTATTTCTATAGAAAATATTTGGTCTAGCAGAACAAACCTAACCAGATGCCTTTCAGTTTAACTATGCATACTGAAAGTATTCTGTGGCATTAAAAAAAAATCCAGTATAATAAACGCTTTATGAAATACTTGGACTCATGTTTCAGAAAAGGTCAATAGATATAGCAATTCCTTTCAGCCTTAATATGTATGATACATACAACAATGGATATTGTTTTCATGTAGTTTTCTTAATTGTCTGATTGTATTTTTAATTTGCTCTTGTTTCCAGTGTGATAGAGTCCAGAAGCCCCAGTTCCAACAGAATGATCAGATGTCAAAAGAAGTTGTTTAGCAAGCATCTAAAAGTGCTTCTTTAAAGTTAGTTAGCTGGAAACTGAGGGTGAGACCCTATCATGAACTTCAGCAATTGCCCCTGTCCTTTTGTGGGCTTTTAGATGACAATCTTCAGCTTTCTGACTAAAAAGTACCAGCTGACATTCAAACAGCAGTCACAGTATAATGCAAGCTACTGAACAATTTTGTTAGCATAATAATATAGGAACTTCTCACAGTTATAAATGCATGACTTGGCAAAAGCTCTTAGTCCACAACAGTACTGCTAAACTGATAACCAGAAAGGCCACGCCTCAGGATTTTGCAGATGCTGTGGAGAAATCTCTTTCCCCACCTTCTCCCAAGGCACATATTAAATGAACACTTTATGTTACAGTTGATTTTGTTTGGAATGGGATTTCTACAGAAGGTCTCTAATAGTTTCTTGTATCTCTTTGTAAATTCCATTTCACTCAAACACAGGGGCAGCAAGTAAAGGCACAGTCAGTAAAAGAATTAAAATCCCAATTACTGTTGCCTGGGAAAATGATGGCTATAATATCCTTTTGCCCATCAATAGGATGTTCTGTTCTCAAAAAAGCGTTGGTCCCCAGGGTTTCTGAAGCCAGGGGTAATCCATCAGCCACGGAGAGCAGTTGATTAAAAGTTGTCTTCATGCAAGCCAGTGGAATGCACAATGATCTAACTGTGGAGGAGGTAGCAATCCCTGCGGTAGCGTGCCTTCCCTCCCCAGGCCCAACCCAAACAGAGGGCCTGAAGTTTGCCCAGAGCTGAGCAATATAATTTCCTCTTGAGACACTGTGGTTTGTAGCACTTCCGAAAACTGGAAGTTCTTCAATTTAAAAATGAACTGGCAGAATTAATCTCTTAGGCAGTTTTCTTAAAGGTAATAGATGGATGATAGAGGATCAGATTCTTGCTGAATCCTGAAATTTTGTCTTTGTAGCTGCTGTGATCTTGGATGCCTTGTACTTTTTCGACTAGGAAGCTGCTGGGATAACTCCTATTGGGAGGAATGAACATTCACCATTGTTTGAAAGCTGAGCCCACATTTATGTATTCAGTTTCTTTCTGAGAAAGGAATTTCTGGCAGTCGAGGGAAACCTGTCATCCTTAGCATATTGCTTATTGAGAATGATGCCACTTCTGCTGAGTATGTCAGTTGTACATGGCAATATCTGGATGCCAGGTAGGCTTTCTCAAAGCAGAAGAGTGGCAAAGGAATAGCAGCCCAAACACTTCTGTTTTGTTTTGTTGCTTTTTGTTTGTTCTTTTTTTTTTTTTTTTTCCCCTCATAAGTAGCTACAAAATAAAAGTACTGTACCCAGGATTAAGTTTAACTTCTCTACGTTTCATTGCCACTGTGGCAATAAGTCATAAGAATGAGAAGATAACATAGAGCTTGAGGGAGAGATCTTCTCATCTTTTTTTTTGGTGGTGTTTTGTTTTTGCTGTATATTACCATTTTTGAGGTCTTAGAAACTGGTGACTTAGTGATGACAGACTACATTTTTAGTGGAAAATGTTTACTTCCTTTGGAACGAGGATTCACAGTTTTCAAAGATTTATTAAATGTCTGGGCACAAAATTCTCCTCAGATTATTATGTGATTCAGTGCAATCACATCCTGACAGGGTATTTGATGTCTATCTCCAAAACATGTGATTGAATGTTACTTATCATTTCATAGTGTATTACTTTTCAAAAGGAATATTACAGTCACAGTAGTGCCCTTGATATATGCATCTGGTTTTGCTTGCATTGGTGAACTTGTGCAATTAACCAATTTCCAAACTGGTTTTCATTTTCAAAAGTTGATGGCAACAGTTGTGTTCTGAATTGTTCAGATTTTGCAAGTTGAGCTCTAGAGATCAAAGAGTGATGGAGGTGAATTACTTGATACGTCTGTGTTGGCAAAGTGTGACCATTTATGTCAATGCAAGTATAGATCTGTGTCACCCAAAGAAAATATTGAATTTTATGGATATTTCAGAGAGAATATTTCGTGCGTATGTTTTCCTAAGGGGGTTCTCTGTGAAGTTTTCTATCTCCAGAGTGTGTACATACATTTTATGCTTGAGGTAGACTTTAGCATATGGTAGCAATATTAATTTGAGTTTTGTAATGTGGCCATTAGTAAACAGTCCTTCTCATCTGCTGTGGTTTCTGTAACAAAGAAGGAAGTGAAATGGTGTTGATTTTACTGGTTTGATTTTAAATCAGTATCGTCTGTCTGAAATCAGAATTAATTGTGCTATTTATTTGGGGAAAGCAAGCCCCATAAAGCTCTCCAGGAACTTTTCTGTCCATCCAGTTACATAAATCTGTTTATAATTATTCCTAATAACTTTCAGTGACAGTGAGACAGTGATTTTAAGTTGTTTTCTTACAAAAGACTGTTTGTTTGAAGAAATACATCATCTAATATGGTTTAAGTAGGTATCATATTTATTGGGGGTAGGGAGGAGGTAGAAAGTAATATAAAATTACTGAGATACTTTATGAAATTTTAAATTAAAAGGTAACATTGTTGATTTTTTACAAATCATAGCCTGTCACAGTAATTACCAAAACTGGTCTTGGAAAAATGGAAGAGAGGAGGTTATTTTAACTGGAGGTTGTCAAAAACATTTTTAACATCCTCTTTTCATTAAGTAATTCTAATTCTGTCATTCATGTTAACACTCCCTGAACACTCACTAAGGAGGTCTTATCTTCAGAGACCCAGCTGCTCTTCCAGCTCGTAACCTAACAGTTTATGGCTTAATAGTTGCTTTATTTCTTCACTCAGTCCTGGCCCTTGAAGAAGCTGAATGGAGCTTAATTATTTTCCATTAAAGGGAAATGCCTCCTGTAGGCTTAAAACTGTTCTCATTCTCTTTTTCTACCATAGCAATAATGGTGAATCCTCTTTATTTGCTACCCAAATATTTTTGCTTAGTCTGTTGCATACTTTCAAGGTTCTTTTCTTCCTCCCCAACATCTAGTTTATTTTTAGTATTCATTTCTGATAGAGTTTTTCAAGGTAACATGGTTCTGATAATATTAATGCATCTTCTGTTCTTATGGACAAAGTAGTTCCAGCTTTCCAAAGTTGTACATATGTACAAAGACCACTGACTCTTCTTGAATTTGTTTTTCTTTTATCGTGTTCTTTGGTTTTCATAGCTGCAGTCTTAAGTCTTTATTTTTTTTCACTAGGACCATCAATTTTTACTTCAAACATGGACATATTTTTCTATTGTGTTTTTCCCTTTTTTCACTTCTGACTCATGCAGAGAAAAAGCAGTTGGTCCTTATCCATTTGAATGAACAAATAAATACAATTTTCTCTGGTCGCAGCCTTTGTAGTATACTGAGATTTTGGCATAGATTGATTTAAACCACTAAGCAGTGCACCTTGCTTTAAAGAATAAATTTATCATCTCATTTTGTATTTAATTTCCTAAAGAAAAGTTTAATTCATATTGTTTTGTAAACAATTAATATCTTGATTTCTTTGGTATTATTATTTTTTTTACTAATCAAGAGAATAGACTGTATAAACTAGTAAGCAATTATATAAATTAACATAATGTATTTAGATTTTTAGTGTTTATATCTTCTATTTTTTGAAAATAGGCAATGACATGTCTTATTAACTGGATGGTTAGGTTTGTACCCATTATTTGTATCAAGCTGCTTTTAAATGGAAATGGAAATTTAAATAAACATGGAAAACAATATTTATAATATCTTCTTAATATGTTAAGCTACAAGATATGTGAAGGAAACTATTTTTAATGTACTAAGTATATTTTACAAAGGAAATATTTATTGTTAATAAATTAATTGCAAATAAATTTCTCTAATCACGATGTCATTTAAAAAAAATTAAGCAGTGGATTTTAGCCTCATACGTCTATTTCTTTAATTATAGATGACAGGAAACAGAAATGCTTTGTTCTCCAATTATTTTCAGAAATCTAAAGGAAGCAGTTTTGGTTTGCACTAAACTGAACCAGCATACATTGAGGTACTCCTTCTGTACCTGCAGAACTGATCACAGATATGGCAAGCTAGTTTATTATTTCAGCCCGTTTTAGTTCCAGTTGCTTCACTAAGTAGAACAAGCCTTGTTCCTTGGTTTATCTTCACTGTCAAAGTTTTAAAGAAACAGAAGCAAAAGGAAATAATACATTGATATTATTTTTCATGTGAAATTAAAGTAATGATAGAAATCAAAAGTATTGCCTCTAATAGACCTTGTCATAATTTCATTTTCATTTAAATTAAAGGGTTTATTGTTAGAATAAAAATGAATTAAAGCCTAAAATTAATGTAGAGCCATGTTTATATTTATTCCCATGCTGTATCATCAGTTTGACATTAACTGTTTTAGTGTTGAGCATCATCAGTTAGTGATATCAAACCTCTCCATGATGAACTTTATCACCAAAATAAATAGGGGAGACTGTTGGATAATGTCCTGAATCAAAGTCATGTGAACCAGAATTTCCCACTTAGTCAAAAAGGAACTAGGAGTTCTAGTCATCCTGGAGAACAGAAATACATTCTTAATGATAATTCATGTTGTATCCTCACTTAGGAGGGGGACTACTTGTATACATAATAGTTTTCTTTCTTCTGCCATTTTTAAATTTGTTCAGTTCTATTCTCTTTAACTTTGGGATTTGTATGCTTACACTATTTCCATTTTTAATTCAGTTCTTTGACTCTTAGTCTTCTCCAGAAAACAGTAAAAAAAAAATCTTTAAAATAAGAATTGAAAGTTGGGTAATTTGAAATGTCAGGTTTTTATTTTGGTGTAGGTGTTCTGTATCTCAGGAGCTATTGTAGTGATTTAGATTATATAAAATAGCTATTGTTTGTTTTCTGCTGACAATTTACTGCTCCTCTGAGTTGCCTTTTTTGATAGTAAGCATTGCTTATCATGTGGAAAACACTGAACCTAACCAGGTGATACTGTAAGCTTAGAAGCTGTTTTGTATTGCATTTTCTTTGGATATTCTTGACAAATGCTTTGAGTACATGGGAAAAAAGTGAAAAGTATCAGTTAGAAGTCTTGTGACAAAATTGGATTTGTCTTATCTGCTAATGAAATTTTTTAATCTAATGTGAAAATTATCTTGACATAATGCCGAAGCCATAAAATAGAATATATTCTGCTTGTCAAGTAAGTATGAATTATTTTTTTCTTTCAGTGTGGAAAGAAATGTTTAATATCCCATGCATCTTACACTGGCAATTACTTATCGATAGCTAAATTGTCTCAATTATATTTTTTTTCTTACAAACCCAAAGAAAAAGCCATTACAATATTTTATTTTATGAAACACTGCTAGAGGCAAGGGAGTTGAAATGCTACTTCACTTGTCGGCTTGCCCCATTGAAGGATGGGAGGAGAAAACCACATGCGAACAGAAAGATTGGGCTAAAATTCTTTCGGGCCCATGTCTGTGCAACCTCTTTGAGTGTCCTCAAACTGCTGTCATAGGTTTGCCATGTATGGCAGATCGGGAAAACTTAAGCAGTTCTGGGGCTTCCTAAAGCAAGCATGTCAGCATGCAAAACCGGCTTGGGGCAGTGCACGGGAAGCCGGCCTTGAACCCAGTCAGAGGAGGAGAGAGGAAGAAAGCTGCTCAATTTCTGGATCCATGCTCATTCTGCTTTAGCTGGGCTGTATTAAGACACTGATAAGAGTAATAGTAACACCAAGCGTTAAAAGTGGAAAGGTTTTCACAGCCCTTTTAGTCAAGCTTGCTAACTACCAAGATTAACAGGATGCTCCAGGCATTTTCACAATGTTCATATCTGTTTAATAAAGCTGGATTAAAAAAAATAAAAAATCATCATATTTCCTTTTAATGTGTCTCACACAATATGTATTCAAGAGGCCGTTTAAAGCAAGTGCAGTAGTATTTGTTCATTAAAAACATGTATTATTAAAAAGGCTGACAAATAGCAGTGTGTGTTACCTGAGAGACCAGAATTCCTCTTTGCAGGATATTCCAGTCTACCCATTAAACAGGCAAGTGTGTGTACTTACTTTTACCAAGAAATACTTACAAAATGGATTAGTCTGGCTCCTAACACACCATTACGATCTGGAATGAAGTTGCATACTCACAAATCCAGAATACAGGATCATCAGTGTCTTCTGTATAAATATGTGTTTAGATACATAGTAATCTGTTAGAAATGACTTGGTGAAGAAGATAATTTTTGCCTGGCTTCTGTGTGAAAACTGTTATTCAGCTCCCTCAGTTATGTTTCAGGACCTGACAGGCAAAATCTGCACAGTCTCCAGAGCTGCACAAAAAGGGGCCAGTGAGGTACAAATACTTGTGAAGCAGCACATGTATTTAGAATATGGCTGGATTCTCAGCTCATTTGGATCTCAAGATTAGTTGAATTTTGTGGAGTGAGCTTTTTTGTTTTCCAGGCACATGCTTCCCCCTTTCTTAGGGCTCTCCAAGATGCATAGAAGATAAGCCCCATAACAGTATTCCTTTTTTTTTTTTTTTTTTTTTCTTTTTATAAAGTTTGCCCAAAGCAGACATCTGAAGAAATGTCTTCCAGTCGTGATTCGAGCCTTACAAATGCACCAGTGCAAAGCAAGCTAGTATCTTCCTTCCAGCAGCACACGAAGAAAGCACTTAAACAGGTAAGTTCCTACTGTCTGGTCATCAGTTGGCTTTCCTCTGGCATGGATGTCAGTCTGATACAAACATGATTTCAGCAGAATTTCAGGACATTTCTGAGGGGATTTTTAGGACTTTGTTTAGTGATGTATTGCTGGGTTTTTCTTCTTTTTTCTTACCTTTTTTTTTTTTTTTTAACTGATGGTGCAGTCCTGCCATTTACTGTGGTTTTGATGTGTTTTCTTTGTGTTTTTGTTGTTGTTGTTGTTTGTTTCTTTGTTTGTTTTTAAGTGCTTTGCAAGTAAGCAGAATTGTTTGTATTAATCAGGTTTTTATGTGTAAGCACTTAACACTGGAAATTTTATGTGAGACTTAAAATAAAGCAAACATTTTGAAATAAGTTCTGCAGTTAGTTAAGAAGCTGGGTATACTTGCTCTTCAGTTTTTCTTTATGGTCTGCTTAGTAATATTTTTTGTACTGTATCTGACATTACAGTGTATAAGAGTGAGGTTGTTTTTGTTTCTTGAATAACCTGTAATTTGGATGATTTAGGTTGGAAGATATGTAGTAAAGTTTGGCGAAAGTAGCTGTGTGTTCAAAGTCACTTGTTAACACAAATTGTAACTGTGAAATTTATTTTCCAACAATGCCAAATTAGTTCAGGTTACAGCAGGGCAAACGAAAAACTAAAAAAATAATAATAATTCAAAAAAAAAAAAAAATCAGTATTTCCTCTCAGTTGTGAATGTGTAGAAATTGTTCTAGTTGTGTAAATACAGTAAAGAATGAAATATAACTTTTCTAAAATGCTGGTTTAACAAGATGATACTGCTTTAATTTTTCTGGTAACTGCTCTCTTAGTTATGTTTAACTGAAGTATAGCATTTCATGGGGTAGTTTATTGCGGAGTTGTTGATTTAGGCTTAAATTAAGCAAAGCCTGTCTACATCTCTTTCTCGAAACACTTAAGTATTTGTGCTTAGTTTTTCATGCGGTTTGAGTTGAAATCTACTAAAATTAATAGACCTTTACCATTCATATAACCTTAACTTTTACTTATGAGTTTTGAGGACTGGGGAGGATTCTTACATTGGGGTCTCACAACTGCTTGGTCAGGAAGGTTGGGCAGTGCACAAAGCAGCTCGCTAGCTGCTTGGATAGTTCGGAGAAAGGCACGCAATTTTTTGGAAACTTCTGTATAGATCTTTTATAGTATGTAAACTTTCTGAGGTGTGGAAGGAGCAGGGGAAGGGAAAGGAGGAAAAAAGGCAAAGCCATGAGTGTTTGAACTTGTGTAAGCTGTTTAAACTCTGTCATTTGTCACTTAGCAGATGTATAGCACTGAGAATAATTTTTAAAAGGGCAAACTAATCAAAATAGCTTAATTAATGTAAAAAATCATAACATTGATGGAAATCTTTGAAAACATTCCCTAAGGCAGTAGGGTTAGAGCAGCATCGGAAAGTTAAGTAATCAATAGAAAGAAATCAGTTTTAATTAAGTTAATGATAATTAGATCTTGTACTTCAGAGTATGAGATTATTACAGCTATCAGTAAAATGTTTTCTGTATGTACAGTATTAGACAAATGTACATTTGTATTGTGGAGTGCTAGAGGATTTTTCGTTTGTTTTAATATTTCTCTAAAGCTTCAGATGTTGGCTACTGCCATATACATGCTGCAGATCTGATTTAATTTGATATTGCAGCAGAGAAAAAAAACTTCAGCAGTGATTTTCTTTCATTTTCCAGTCTTTCTATTGCTTTTATGAATGCACATAACACATAAAATTTGTACAAAGAAGTGCCTGTACTACCTTTTGAATACACAAAAAAAAATCATACAGTTGGATTCAATGCTCCTCCAACTGCTGCTAACTTGCCAGTTCTGTGCTAAAGTAATAGAAGATGAGCCATCAGCATACTCTCAGCAAGAAGTGTTTATACTGTATAAACATATATATATATATATACTTTATAAATGTCAGAAAGCAGTCTTCCCTAGCTATTGTATTTTTTTCTATTACTTAACAGTCTTCACAGAATGGAAACTGACAAGGTAGTCTTTCAACCAGTTTACAACTCAACTTATTTAAAAATAGTAAGATTTGATTAGCTTGATCTTGTGTGTATTTGTTTTTTTGTCCATCAAAATTAAAATGAGAGGCAAGCTGATAGTGTGAAGTATTGCTTGAAGATCAGAAATAGAATTTCTCTATCTACTTATTAGCCACTCTAGTCATATGCCATTCTCTTTCAAGTGTTATGTTGGATTTACATATGATCTGATTTTTAATGAATTCTAGAGGTATTATTGGGTTTAGATTGCAAAGAGCAATCTCATGTTTCCTTGTAACAGCCTACGTTTTAGGATGTTCTCATGAATCAAATTAGTCACAACACTGTATTTCTTCAGCTATGCTAGTAGCTTGGAGGACAGAGCATTTTCTGAGCCCTGGCTATTGGTCTTGACTTCTCTCAAGTAGCAGTGGTTCTGGGGTACTTTGCAGTGGCCAAGAAGGTTTGCAGTTCCAGTGGACTCTCAAAAGGTCTGCTTCACAGTTCAGACCATATTTCCTCACCTTAAAAACTTGGGCTGCTGTTCTAGTCTGGCAACTTTCTAGCTTCCTGGCCTTCCATCATGTCATTTTGCTTGGAGAAAAATTGAATGTTTCACCACTGAGTGTATTTCATGTTGCTTTTTTTGGTTTTGAGGAAGTTTCAGTTTTGTTCCTGAATAGCATAAGTGTCCAACAAAATAGTTCCCATTCATGAGGGCTTAGATAAAAGAGTCTGTGGTGTAGAGCTGCCTTTTATGCTTGTCTTCCTGATGGCAGATTTTAAAGATTTCTGTTTCCCTTTTGCTGTTGGAAGTGCTTGGGTATGCGTGCCCAGCTGCTGCTTATCTAGTACCATTGAAAGAGGGGTTTATGGCACGCTGTCATGCACTGATTTCCCATCAGTATTGATCAGTTCCACACTGATTTACCTCATTTTCACACTTGAGAATTTTGGCATGCAGACCCATGTCAGGGTCTCTTACCAGGAAAGTACTGAACTACATCTGCATCTGCTAACAGTGGTACATGATCACACTACTGTGTGAATTATTCTTGCTCTGGACAAGGCTAACTCAAGTATGGACATCAAGTCATGGCATAGTGTCTACCATGCTCCTCTCTGGTCCAGTTTCTGTTCCATTGACTTGAGGTGATACTTTTTTTGGAAGTCTTCACTCTGTACAGATTTGTCTTTATCTATCAAGATGTTCTTGGAACATTTCTCAGAAGAAACAATAATACCTGCAAACTGACCTCACGTAGGTAACACTGAGCATGTGTGAATATCCAGGACATTGAGGTGGTGTTAGTGTCTGTTGGACTCTGATAGCCAAGTATAAGAGCACCTTGTCCATCAGTGTACCAGTTGGTTCCTGGGGCAGTACCAAGAGACGATAAAGAACTTGAAGATGCCATATAACGATGTCTGGGATGATATTAGACCTCCCAGACATGGAAGAAAATCCTGCCTCACTTTTGGCACTTTGGAATCAGCACCAAGAAGGGTACCCATAAATTTTCTGTTGGGAGAAGAGAAGGATACTTCATTCAGACTCAGAATCTGAATACAGACCAGGACATGTCTGAGACTGTGCTGGGCATCCAGATCTCTTTGTAGAGACAGAACTCCAGAGACAGCAGCCAAGTGGGTTTGGGAGGAGAGAAGCTCAGGAAATAAGGGAATCTACACAAGGTATGTTACTGCTGCTGCTTTGTTTTGTTTTTCTTAACCTTGGGCTTTGTCTGCATGCTTGGTGGCTGGGTTCGTAATATGTGCCACTATTTTATTCATAAAGTGGGTAGATGCAGTTTTTCATGGAGAAGGAAGCACCCATCCGTATGATCTGTTCTTACAGCAAAAGTGGCAACTGTGTGCCCTTTATTTTACATTGGATGCTGTCAGGCCCCAAGCAGTAAGAGAGCTATGGGGGAAGTTGCAGTTTGGCTCATGTATTGCTTCTGAATTATAGTACATGAGACCTGTATAGCTCCAAATAACATTTCAGGCTGAATTTTCAAGCACATCCATAATTATTATCATTAGAAACCAATCTACAATCTTTCTGAAGCAACAGAAAACTAAATTTCAGAGCAGAATGGCAAACAGTGTAATTTAGCCCTGATTTGCCCAAATTCACAGAAGTAGTTTATCAGGTTTTTGTTCATTTTTTTGTTGTTGTTTTTTAAGGACACAGGTGTCCAAGTGCCTAGGTTGGCACTGATGGTAGAATCCTGAAATCCCTTGGTGCTGGTGTGGATTTGCTTTCCTTTCTTCACCTCAGGCACACTGCTTACTTTGCTTTGAGAGAAGAACAAGAGCAAACTCACCAGTCTTGCTCCCTCCACGCTCATTCTGTTAGGAATTCTGACCTTCAATACAGCCAGATACAAGTTATCCTGAAGCATTTTGCTGTCCTTGGAAAGTAATCCAGTATGAGTCTGTCTGTGGTGTCTGTCCTTTGACTCATTTGAGGAACTACTCACTCATATGTTGTGATGCAAGCCTGATATATTCGCCTGCCCTCCTTTCCCTTCTCCTCCCCTGAAGAAATAAAGGTGACAGAGGAGATCATTATGATTATGTCCTGATCACAAAGAGTTTGAGCACCGGGTGTCTTCCTGAAAGTCTTTGAAATTCCTGTGTGAACTGAAAGAGATTTCTTGTAATGAATTCCTTGGTAATAGAGAGTTTGTTCCACTGTCTCAGTGTCTGTGTTAACCATTTTCCTATGTTTCATTTCAGATACTACGGATTTACCAAGGACACAATTGGAGAATTCTGGCTCCCTAGCTGAAGCATTTGATCAGATGTCTGGCAACATAAGTGACGACTCTTGACAAATTTTCCTGTCAACAAATGGAAAACAAGAAAAACATGTTGCTTTTTGACTACTAGAGAGACATGGGAAGGGACAGTGGAATTTACAAAATGCGTTCAGGAAAATGGAATTTTGAAGATGATAAGCTAAACTGATTTTCTGATTGCCAAGACAAGTCTAGGGAAGAGGACAGAGAAACTATGGCAGGGAGACTGCATAATGGGGAAAAGAAGCTGGAAGAGCAAGAGTTCCAGCAGGAGCTCTTCAGGGAGTACATGCATTGCCCGAAGGCAGGCTGCACGGTATGTCCCTCTAAAGGTCCCTATGCATGGGCAGCATGTACCAGCTGCTCAACACAGTGCTTTGGTAAGACACAACACAGTGTTTATAGGACTTTCTTCTGGGTCATCCCCATGGTCCTCAGCCCTTACTTGTGACGGAAAGGAAGGGGCAGGAATCCACATCCTTGTATTCTTTTTGTACCGCTTTTTAATAATTAACTCACAGTTCCTGGGGCATTCTTCTTGTTTGTTTTCCCTTTGGGGTTGTTTGCATAGCATGCTTTTTGCAGCTGTCCTGCATGTTTTCTGTTTTAATAAATGTGGTTTTCAGAATTTATTACTTTAAGAAATATCTGAGAATTTTAAAACAACTTTATAACACAACCATGTGGAAGCACTGAAGCACCCTACTTCACTGTAGGACAGAGCCTCCCACCTAAAATATGTCCATGAAGTTTAATTTTGGTTACATTTACCACCCCTACATAGTGGAATCTCCTTCCCAAATATATGTTGAGAGTTCATGCTTAGTTCTGGTATGCATGTTGTTTCTTGTCCCAAGTCTCAGTCAGCCAAGGTGATGGCAGTTGCTAAGTTCTAAGCAGTGCACTTTTCTGATAACGTTTTCTTTAAGTAACCTAGGGTACTATTTAAGATGGATTGGTTATAACTACTGTCCTAATGACAAATACCATCATTGTAAATGTGACTCCCATTTTGTTGGGTACTGTGCACAGTAGTCAAGATTTTCTAATGATGTTGCATGTTTTTTCCATACCCTGGCAGTGAGTCTCAAAGTGAATACCTTCTTCTGGGCTGTATGTAAAGAACAGCTTTTGATTTGAATGTTCTATAACATAACAAATTAGACCCAGGAGAAAATGAGTCTGGCCTTGATTTTGAAGTGCATGCTAGAAATGGTTAGCATTTTCAGGGAAATACAGGATTTACAATGGCTCACAAATCTTCAGGGTTCTGGGAAGCCTCCTACAAAATGCTGACAAGCAGTGATGTACCAATGCTTTTTTAGGAACTGTTGGGTGGGCCCCAAGCAGACTGTGTGCTCCGGGAGTAGGGCATGTAGAATGCAGGCTGGAGCAAGATGTCTGGCATAAAGACATTGCACTCTAACTGCTTGCATTGGTGCAATGTAAATTGGTGCCCTTGTCTCTCTGAGAGGTAGTGTGACAGGATGTTTTTTGTTGGGAGAATGGTAGGATGGCTTTGTAGTCCCCCCACTATATTTTACACCTTTTGCAAGAGTATATTTGTAAATTTGATCTAAAAGAAAACATTGAAGATTGTTTCAAAATTTTCAATGGATGTTTCTGTATTTATTTTGTTTTCAAACTGCTTCATGCAAACTGTTTCCTTACCTTTATGTGCTTTGTTATGCAAAGAAACAGGTTTACCCATAAAGAATTTTTCAGCTGATAGTTGATTAATACCACATGATTTTATTTATTTAAGTATACTCTTCGGAAAAAAAGTGTCATTGAGTCAATCAAAGCATGTGCCATTGTCATTCCCATTTACATGCAAATCAGAACAGGCATTGAACACATCGCTCATTTATGTCCTTCTCTTTTGGTTTTGTGGTTGGGAAAGAAAAAAAAAAAGTACGCTTTGCAGTTGATTGTGATCTGCAGCAGTGGTAGCTGTGAATGCGTTATTGTACCCCTGTAAAAGATGATACTGGCTTGCAGATGTAGGGACATGCACAGAAATGCACACATTCTTTCTGCACTACAGATGTCCAAGCACTTTATTTCACTGTTGGTTAATACACAGAAAAATATTCAGTTGTTAATGTGTACTATAACTGTTTGTAAAAACTCTGACCGCCACAAATATGTGGCAAGAAATTATTTATATTCCAAAAAAAAATAGAAGTGTCACAGGGTAGGAGGATTGTATTGGACAAGCATAGACACTTATTCTAAAATGATTAAAAGAATGTGAAAATAAAACCTAAGTCTCCAAACTTCCAGTTACTCTGCCACTGCTCTTCATCTCCAACTGTTCAGTTGTGTACACTTAGCTCCAGTGCTGTTCTGTTTGGTGTATGAATCTGGCTGGGTTTGGTATATGAGTCTGGCTGGAAGTATACTAATCTGTTCTGTGCTTTGGGAATGACACTTCATATTTTGTAGTAGCTTCCATGAGAGATCTTTATTGTTGTTTTAATCATACATTTGCATGCTTATAACTACTTTTAATATATGTTTACTATAAGAAGGGGTGGCATTGCAAGAATAATGTTATAGTATCAATGTGTTTACTCTTTATGATTTGTGGTGCTTGCTGTTGTATTTTGACTGCTCTGTGTACCCGTGAAACATGTTGCCACTGAGATTTTAATTTAAGAGAGACGTGGGAATTAAAGTCTGTCTTAATTTTACTAACAAAATGAGGGTGAAAGAGAGGACAAAAAGTGAATTTTATGGTGGTGTTAAGTAAATCAGTGATAAACTATAAATTCTTTTCATCCTTGCCAATTCAGAATCCATGACCATAATGTAGAGTTGTTATTTATTTTGTGCAGTAGGCTTTTCTCAGTGTATCGTAGCTTGTGTTTTTCACATGGCAGAATGGAAGACTTCCATAGCTTTATGTTTCTGATCCATAATGTGTGAAATTTCAAAGGTTATGTTTCAGGATATGAGTTTCAGAGTGTAGGCTTGACATTTATGGAACAAATAGAAATCTGAGACCACGTTGCTTAATGCAACCAAGTGTTAAATATCTTTGTTGTTAATAACTTAATTTTTAACATTCTCAGCATGTTACGCATTTAAGCTCAAATGAAAGTAGTTTTCTGCATTAATGGTTTATCTGTATGCTGCATTTTTTCATTATGATTTGAAAAGTTGTGGGAAATGAATGTTCAGAAAATGAAAGCAAAATGCTTGACATTTTGCTTCTGGGGCTCTTTTGGAGGTGTATTTTTCCCCTCTCTCAAGTTACCTTTCAGTCTATATTGTTTCCTTTCATTCCCAGTTCAAGAAAGGCTTTTATTATTTTTTTTATTATTATTATTACTATTATTGAAGAGAGTCTACCATTTTGTCACATGGGTGAAGAAGTCTTTCCTATGTCAAAATCAACTGCATATGAAAAGATTGTTCTTAAGAACAGTTAATGGCATTCATGAGCCCTCCAACACACTGCTACAGTCCAGCGGGGTCACAAACTTCCCCAAAATGAGGAGATCTCTTTTGTTTATGAAAGGAGATCTGACCTGTTTATGAAAACCATCTTGGAATTGGAATAACACTGTTAATTGCATGACGTTTGTCTTTTGGCATGTATCTTTAGAGTTTCTGTTTTCTTAAAACTCTTTTTTTATTCATGTTATGTTAGTTCTTTAGATGAAAGTGGATCGATAGGTTTTTGGCAATAAAATAATTTTATTAAACAAATTAATTATGCCAAGCCCTGTATAATGACCGTGGGAGTGTTATTCAACAGATGGTCACAGGTTCTGTTTTATGAATGGGAATATTGGGAATTCTTCATACTCATTATGGGATGAGATTCACAGATGTCCTTTGCAAATCTGCTTGTGAAAGGCTGGATGTAAGTACTATATTTTGATGGTGATTTTAATGTTTAACTTGCATACCACGTGACCTTTCATTTTCTTTCTCTCCTCTTTTATTTATGTGCCATACAGATAGTACAGCAGTAATGTTTTATAGACTACTCTAACAGTGATCTGTTCTAGGAATTTACAACTCACAGCTTTTTTTAACTGGAGCATTTAGCACAAAGTGGTTGAATAAATTTGAGAAGTAAATAGAGTTTCATCTCATTAAAGAAAAATATTTATTATGTAAGCTATCATACATGCTATTTATGTTTCTATCTTACTTTCAATAGTAAAAGTGACACCGTATCATTTGGTAGTTATTGGCTCTTTCTTGCAGATCCATGGGCAGTTCAGCTAAGAGGTCATATATCTCTAAATATAGATGAGTTGCAAAACATTGTGTGTCAGTGAAAGATGCTGATGTGGTTTGTGTTAGTTACTGTTTCTGTTTCTACAATGAGATCTGGAACCATTTTTCTTTGGAATAAGTTATAAAATTTCTCATTTTCTTCAGTGGTAGTTACAAATTTTACTCATCTACTTTGTGTTTATTCCCTTCACCAGGAGAGCTAAAACTAGAGATTTATCTGATTGTGGAGACAAGGAAAGCACTAAATTAGCTTGGTACACTGAAGGCTCAATATAGCAAAGCATTTGGTGTGTGTTTCACTCTGAGTAATCCCATTGACTTCCAAGCTAAGTAGAATTAATCTTGGGATACAAGATTCTTGTCTTATCCTACAGTAGTCTTGTATCCTAAAATTAATATCCCTCAGGCGAAGTGTAGAGCAGTTATATATTCGTCCTCAGCAGAGACTGCACACAATGTCCTTGGTTTATACTTAACTCCTTCTGGTGTTTGGCTTTACTAGAAACTAGGCTTCAGTCTGCATCTTCTCCCTGTGCTGGGTTCCTCATGGTGTTTTGTTTTCATGCAAAGACTTTTCTAGCATCAAATTTGGACCCTGCAGCTTTACGTCCAAAATAAAGATTAAAAAAAAAAAAAAAAAAGTTGTGATTAGTTAGGAATAATTTCTCCCACTAAACAGAATGACTGAGCGAAATCTCTGCCATATCTTTACCATACATGTCAAATGTTAGATCATTTACTTGATACTTTAATACTCTGCTCTCCTGCCTCATATCTTTCCTTTGACACATGGAAAGATAGAGAGGCATAGGGATGATTATTAGTCTGTTCTCTAGGCACGGCATAATTTGTTAGTATTTTGTGTTAAAACTTTGACTTAGATTTTGATGTTCACATAGTTTTCTTTTTTTTTTCCATTCTACAACATGACTTTTGGCTGTCCATGTGTATGTGTCTATTCTGCCAGCTTGGGTCATCCTGTACAGAACTGAATTTAACTATGAGCCCTGCACTGTGGAGTTGGAGGAGGCAGTGAAATAATGAATGTTAGGGGAAAAAGGAAACCCTAAAAAGCAAATGTGTATCAAAGAGAAAAATCATCTTTAAGGTTTGTGCGTCAGTCTCGCATGTTGAGGTGCTTAGCCTCTAGTGCAGGAGTGGGCCGTGCCGCGATGTAAATGGTTCTGGTAGTGGCATCTGCCTGCTCCCCACCATGTTTCTTGCCTTTGTGGCTCTCAGGGCTCACCCAGGATGTTCTGGGATGGGTGCTCTGGTTCTGTACAGCCACGAGAGCACAGCATGCTGCCTGGAAGTGCCACAACCTGAGAGAAGGTAAGTGAGAGATTCATTTGGCAAACACTGGGTCCGGAAGAGAGTGTGTCACCTGGGGCATACAAACACAGCCCGCCTGTCACGATGGAGGTATGCCCCCTCTCCTTCATGGCAATTGAGTCTAAGGCACGGTTAAGAGGCTGTCAGGCTTTGCAGGGGATCTACCTTTGTCACAGTGGTAGTATAAATCATTAACCTGGTACTTCCCTAAGATGCTAGCAATGAGGTGGTGGTCCTTGGTAGGGGTGGAGGTTGTCTTGAAAGACCAGGAGGAGGCTGGAGAAGAACATGGGGCATTGTTTCGGCGCTTACTCATTTGTTTAGAGAGGATGACACTGAGGATGGTGTTTTTGTCTTTGTTCTTCATCATGTAAATCTGGCCATGGGGCAACAATACAATGACTGGGTTGTGGTTATACCGGTATGTTGTTATCACAGCTGTTGGCTGTCTTTTCACTTAATTTTTATTGGACTATTTGTTACGGTCTAAGTGACATTACTGTTGAGTAAGGGTCACCTGGTCTGACACCTACCTTCGCAGGACTGTGCACTGGGGTACATTCTCAGAATTTTGGGGGGGAATTTACTACTTGAGAATTTTTAATGTTTTTGAATTTTGTGTCTGTAAGTCTGGCTGTCCTTGCCCAATACCAGTGTGAATTTTCTGTCTCAGAAGTGTTCGAAGTGTAGGCTGTTCTTTATTGCTTTCTGCTTGTGTCTTTGGTTCAGTGCAGATCTGACCAGCTTCTTCTCTTTGTTTGATTTCAAGTGTTGTAATTTGCTTTTTATTGCACAGTGCTTATGTGTCTTTTAAGAAGTGTACTATAAAAGGGGTTAATCAATGAAACAGCTTTTATGTGGTTTGGTGTATTTTATGTTGTATAGTGTGTTATTTAGAAGAATAGAGTTATATTGATTTCCTTTTTTTTTTTTTCAGAAATCTTTTTTTTTTTAACTGAGCATTTTGGAAAGATATTGCAGATTAATTGGAGATACAGATTTTAACCTTCTAAGTCATAAGTCATTCATGCTCACAAAACTGCAGGAATAATTTGTTTCAAATATGTTCCTTGTTGATATGGTATTACTTTAATAAATCCCCCCCAAGATCATAACACAAATCACAGTTATAAAAAAAGAGTGCAGAGGAAGATTGGAGGAAAATGGGAGGATAGAAGAGATTGGTATTAAGCCCAACACATCCTGATTAATTCCAGAATTTTAATGCTTGCAAGTGTATTAATAGACAAGCATTAATATTTGTATATTTTAAGATCTTTTGAATGAGGTATCATTTTCCACGTAAAACAATCTGGCAGGTATTTGTTATTTCTAACCTTTAAATATTTGGTATTACATTATCAACCCTGTAGTCGATCCATTTATGAAACACAAAGCACTCCCAATTGTAGAGTTTTATTCTTGTATCATTTTTTCCGAGATTTGCCAGAACACCATCATGTTCGTGTTCTGAAGGTTAATGCCCAAAGTCAAGCAGGCAGAAGCCAAGTGCTGCAAGGTTTCCAAGATTAGGACTGATTCCCTTCACAAAAATAAATGATTCCTGCCATGTTCAGTGATTTTGTGCAGCACTACTCACGGCTGAGTGAGTGCATCAATACTGTAGTCCTTACATGCTGTACATACTGATGACACTCTGTGTTAACTTGATTGACTGAGCAGTATACTGGAGAGGATGCACCTGCGAGAGATGTGCAGACATATATATTTTTATTCTGGTTTTGAAACATTTATTTTACGTTTTTTTCACTTGGAAGTCTTAGTTTCATATTCCATGGGTTA
Source organism: Nettapus auritus (assembly GCA_011076525.1). Classification (NCBI taxonomy): domain Eukaryota; kingdom Metazoa; phylum Chordata; class Aves; order Anseriformes; family Anatidae; genus Nettapus; species Nettapus auritus. Next base: position 113,788,497 of record CM021766.1, read on the forward strand.
TCATGTTGTGCTGTTAAGGTAGAGCAAACAGTTATGTGCTTCTTTGTTGTCAAAACTGTATTGGAAAATGATCTAAGGTGCATCTTCTTTCTCTTTATAACCAAAAGCCTGATTTTATGTTTTAAAGGAAAATGACATAAAGGGGACGAGTGTGAAGTCTGGCAAGTCAGTAGCTATGTAAATTATGCTTATTTTAAGAGATTCAGTGTAATGGTAGAGAAATGTCTCATGTAATTCACTTACGAGCAGTGTTTTTTGTTACATTTTTATGTTTTGTTATCATTTTTGTAGGCTTTAAGACAACAGCAGAAAAGAAGAAATGGAGTCTCAATGATGGTAAACAAGACTGTTCCTCGTGTTGTTTTGACACCATTAAAGGTGTCTGATGAGCAGTCGGATTCACCTTCAGGTAAATAGCTAAAGGACTATTTGCAAGATCAGTGCTAGTCACAGAGCCTTCCTCTGAGTCAGATGCAGAGCGTACAGAACTGGGGACTGCTAAAAATGATGTTTCCACTTGGAGGCTTTGTTTAACATCTTTATTTCCTTATAAAATCTGTGACGCAAGGACAGGGATTTTTCTTTAATTTTAATAAAGAACTGAAGGCACACAGTAAAATGGCAATTGATAACAGCAGCAACTTTAAAGGAATGCAAAGTAACATTTTGTTTGGCTCTGGAACTCTAATGGAGGACCACATGCTGGTATTCAATGCCATAAAAAGGAGAGGGGGAAAAAAGGCAAGCTTCTCTGTGAATGTGAATTTGTCTCAATTCTGTGTTGCAATACTAGGATCCTTTTGTTAGCTTTTCTTGTTCTGGTGCCATTCTTATCACCACAGCATAACCTTGACCTTTAGTTCTGGTTGTTAAGTTTCTTCATTTTAACAGATTTCTATGTCTGTGTTTAACACAAATTGACAATTGTATTTCCAGGCATCTCTCTTCTGTAAGTGTTACTTCACAGAAAAATGATCTTTTTTTTTGCCTTTAAATTGCTTTACTGCCCTATAACTTGGGGTTAAAATATTTCTAAAGATATCTCTTGTGCATTATAGGAAAACATTATTTTTATTAGATCAGTGAACATTTTTATTGACTGTAGTATTCAGTAAACTTTAGTTTTCGGTACTTAATTGATTTATTGATCTTTTTCTTCCATTTCCTCTGATGATGAGAAATTGTATTGTGACCAGAAAGGTGTGTTGCCTTTCAGCAAGTAGATGTCAATTTTTTTTAATCCTATTTTTGCTTTGTTTACAGTGTAGGGGGGGGGCAGGGGGAAGGGAGGGCTGGTGGTGCAAGTGTATCAGTGTCATGGTTTGGGTGTTTTATTTTTTCCTAAGGATCTGAATCTAAAAATGGTGAAGCAGATGGTTCTGATAAAGAGATGAAACATGGGCAAAAGTCTCCAACTGGAAAACAAACAAGCCAGCACTTAAAGAGGTTAAAAAAATCGGGTTTAGGTGAGTAGAAGTAAAATAAATATCTTATTTGCTATTTTAATATTGAGATGTTTGTAAACTCAGTGTTATATTTAAAAGTTTTATTTTGCTGGTTTATATCTGTCCTTCTCAAAATCAGAAGTTGACCCTTTTTCAAGAAGGTATCTTTTTTTCTGGCTACCTGTAAAATCCATAGGCATTTTCTTCCCCCCAGAATGCTTTTCTGTAGTTGCTTTTTAAATTTGACAGACATAAGCAACTGCAGAGGGGTCAATTCTCTGTTAGCTTCTGATTGCTGCGTTATGATTTTTGGGCGGGTGGCAAGGGGTGGGGTAGCAGATATTCTTTCTTCCTGTTAAATTTGCTTGCAGTCTAATACACATTTAATCCCAAAGAGAATAGCATCTTTTCTTACATATCTGTCCTATTAGACGTTAACCCTCTTTTCTTCACTTGCATTTTTCCATTTCGTATAGAGATTTGGCACATTGTTTTTGATTGATTCTGATTCTTTGGTTGATTTGTTTCTTCAGCTCAATCCTTAATTATTTTTGAAGCTACATCTCTTGAGATGGTAGATGTAGTTTCTGGTTCTTATTTTACATGTTTTTAGCAAGATCCATGGATGTTGATCTGTAATTAATGCAGAATTTTCTCTGAAGAGATGCGAAGAGAAAATTCTCAATAGCTCCATGTGATAGGCAGATTTTTCTGCTCTGCATGAAGCATAATTGGAAATGTTCCCTAAGGAACAGAAACAGTAGTATTCACTAAGACTCTTGTCTCAGCTAAAGTAAAGTAGAATTATTACATAACTGTTTCTTTATCTTTACAAAGGACCTTTACATTCAGCAGACTGCTGAATCATTTAGAGAAATATTTTTGCTCTATGACCATATTGGGGAAATTAGCAAACAAGCTTTTCATAGTAGCTGGGTAATCCTAAAAATATTTTATGTCTTTTTTTGTGGTGATAAGATTCTTTTTCTTTATTAATGACCTGACCTAGTTCAATTTTTATATATAACAATTCTGTGAAATAGCTTGAAGATATTTTACTTCCTGAATATCATAGGTTGCTTGTTAAATACTCTATTGCCAAATCTTGGTGAGCTGTTTCATGCAACCTTATTGTATCACAGCCTCCCATGAAATTGTACTTTGGTTTCATATATTATCTTCCTGCAGAATATTTATTGATCTCAGATGGATGCCTAGTGTCTATGTTGATCAAATGGCATTATTCAAAACTGAAAATACTCTTTTCAGTATTACAACTTTGCTGCACAAAGATATGTTCAATTTTAAATTATTTCTTGTAACTTTTCTCTAGATGTAAGACTAAGATACATAATTTGATGTATCCATTCTTCCCCAACCCCAGCTATTCCATCAAAATGTCCTCTGGTGCCAAATATAGAGCGAATACATTATATTTTTTTGTGGATTCCGGGATAAATTCTCCAGTCTTTGGGGACACGGTCTTTGGAAAGTAGGGGACATTGTGTAAGGTTTAAGGGTTTCACTGATTTCTGTCCTTTTCCTATTTTGATTTTCATACTTTGATGTAGAAACATGGTGCTCCCATACTTTTCATAGGTAATTCTCTATGCTGGAGATTAATCTCTTCTTTTCCAAATCTGTGAGCTTGAGTTTCTCTCTCTTCTTTGACATTCTGTTTCTGATCTGGCCAGTGGTCCCCCAGACTATGGTAGGAGCTACATAAGGAATCAAGATGTCTTTCTCTGTAGAAAAACAATATGAAAAGCACTGGCATATGCTCTGTCATAACCTTCTCTCCCTCATAGTTACAAGTAACTATGCATTAGAGACATGTGGTCAAATTCCAGAGAGTGGCTACTTTCCATGCTACTCCCAAACATTTCCCTGAATCTCACTACAAAACTCGAGACCTACAGCAAAGGTCCTAAAGCTAGGAAGGATGCAGGACAGAGAATTTTTTCCAGTGGTATTTTTGTTTGTTTGTTTGTTTGTTTTTCCTTTGGCGTTTGTTTGGTTTGCTTTGGTTGGGCATGGCAATGCTGGCTATCTACAGTGAACTATTGGTTGGTTATCCTAGGAATAGTATAGATATTTCTTCAACAAGTTGGTAAAGCTGCCGTAGTAGCCTGTAAGTGGTAACCAGTCAAATAAATCATAAAATGTGTAACTCTGGCACCCAGAATTAAGCCTGAGTTTCTATTACCCTGTTGGTCTCTTCACACCATGAAAATATCTACCAATATAAGATGTTACTGACTTTGCAATCATGCTTTTTGGTTTAGTTTGGATCATCTAGTTATGTATGGTTTTCCTTAGAATATGAAGAATTAGCTGGGGAAAATGTTGCTCCAGTCTGGAGTTACTTAAAAGATGGGGAAGTGTATTCTGTACTGATTAAAGAAAGGAGCATACATACAGGAATTAAATTTGGATACATCATACTACTTGTGTTACACTTGGGGATTGTGTTCTTTTTGCATTTATATTTAGTGGGTGGAACAGATGGTGAGGACAGTTTACTGAGATGCATTCATGAAAATGAGCACTTCTACACAATTGTCGTTTCTAACAGGGCGTTCATTTGTTTGTAATGGAGTCTTTGCAGTACTGAAATAGGGTATGTTGAAAATATGTGTTAGAAAAGGTTATCCTATGCTGAATGCATAGCGATCCTTGTCTCATTCAGTTACTATTGTTTGCTAAAAAGTAAAAGGAAATTGCAAGAATGTTTGTGGGAGGCTGTGGCTGAAGGGGAGCATATCAGTTGTAGTTCTTGCTGCAAAGGGCTATGTGAATTTTGAGCACCATCGGTGTTCATAGCAGAGGAATATTCCCTACAATTGTTTTTTTAGAGATTCTGCAGGAGTGTATGACCTATTCAAGACCCCTTTGGTAGCATCACTTAAATATTTGGAAGAAAAACAAACCAAAGCCTGGAGGAGTTTCCTGGGAAGTGTTAGAAGTCTCTAAGTTGTTCTGGCCACCTGTGCTCCTCATTTCTTCCATTTCTGTATTGAGTATTGCAGTATGTTAAGACTGTAAGGCAAAAAGGGTTATGGCAGTATGTATATATCCTGAAGCAACACTAGTTGCTTTTCAAAGGACTTTATAAGGTATCTTGTAATGTTATCATAGAAATAAAACAAAATGAGGCCAGGCAGGACATCCAGTGGTCATCTAAATTGTTTGTCAGTCACAGAGCAAGATAAGCTGTACATCTGTCACTCCTGGCAGATATTTCTCTACAAATTCTTAAAAGTTTTCCACTGACGGAAATTCCAATGCCTTCCTATAGATTTAATCTGGTGTCTTCTTGTCATATGTGGTTAAAAGCTTTGTTTTCCCCATATCTTAACTGTAATATTACTTACTGTGTAAAATTTTAAGCTCATTACCTTTCCTATTCACTGTGGTCAGTAAAAAGACATTGGTCTTTACCCCTGTATATCAGACTTTTATATATTTTCCCCTTCCCTCTGTGTAGCCTGTGTCTCATTTTTCCTCACAGACTCTGTTTTGTAGATCTCTGATAATTCTTGCTGTTGCCTTCTCTGTGTTTACCATTTTAGATCACAGGTTCTTGCAGAAATTCTGAGAAATACATGTTTTCAAACACTAAATTAGCCCTGTAAATATTCTCATCTCTCTTCACACCGGTAGTTTCTAGGAGGTGGAATGAGTTAGGCAGGCCATAGTGCTCCATGGATGCAAAGCACGGGCCTAAGAGAAGCTCTCTGTAATGATTGATTGACATCAGCCTTGTAAAGCAGTCTTTTGCTTGGAAATAGATGCATAGAATTATGTTGATGACATTACAAGAAAATTTGCTGCTTCTGCAGAGTTGAGTTGATCTCTTGAGCTGGAAGTAAGGATGTGTCTGTTGTGATGTTGACTGGAACATATGTCCTGCAAGAGCTCAAGAAACAAATATAGGGAATATGAAAGAGGCTGTTACACATCTAGAAAAGGCTGTTACCTCTCTCAGAGTGCTGTTTCTGTGGACCTTGCTGTATTATACAATAGAAGCAAAAAGCTTAACATGAGAAATTGTTTTTATTCTCTTCCTTTATTTATGTTTAAAGCTATTTCTTGTTTATTCACTCCAGGACATTTGAAATGGACCAAAGCTGAGGATATTGACATAGAAACACCAGGATCTATTCTAGTGAACACCAACCTGAGGGCTTTAATAAACAAACACACCTTCGCTTCTTTACCTCAGCACTTTCAACAATACCTCCTTCTTTTACTTCCAGAAGTAGACAGGCAGGTAAGTAGAAAGATGCAAAATTTCTTTACCTACTTACTGAGACTTTTTTAGAGTGTTTGTACATGGGCTGACTTGATTGAGTAGGAATAGCTCTAGAAAAGAGTAAGAAGAAAAATTCTTCATTAGGTAAATACTTTATTATGCAAAACTGTCAGAGGCAGAATGAGTAAATTTTACCTCAGCGTCAACCAGCTTCTGCTTCCTTTCTTTCTGGAAATTGTAGTTCCGATTTGTCAAAATGGAAACTGACCAGCAGATCATCCAAACTTGTCACATCTCTTAATTAGCCTTTTTTATCTATAATGTTGTAGATAAAATTCTCATCTTCAAGACTATTATGTCACATCTCTTTTCATCTTTGACCTTCCTGGGCACTCTACCAGCAATGCCTAGGTCAGTGTTAGTTCTGTTGGCTTCTTCTCCTCCTACCCTTTTACACAAGCCTATCTATGTGTCCGCTCAGTTCCAATGCACTGAGTCCATTCATTCATACTTTTTGTAAGGAACTTCTTGTTCCAGGCTCACAGCTTTAGGCTCATACTGGTTGCTAATCAGTTATGTCAAGGAGAAAGATTTGAGGAGTAAAAGCATGGAAATAAAAATACAACTTTGTGTTGTTTCCTACAATGTTTAGTCCTTTGTGCATTTGTTGTTTAGGTTGTAGGCTTCTCAGAGCAAGAAGAAATCTTTCCCACATGTCTAGCAGTTAAAATAGCGCAGAGGGCCAGCACCAGTTTCAGTCACATATTTGCTTGACTTCCAGAGGTAAACAGGCTTACTGATCTCAGTGGGGGCTACTCATGTACTTTTTCAGACACATTCTTAGGCAACTTACCCAATTAGGGCACAGAATTTTTTGCATATGTTCAGTATCTCACATTTATTTATTAACTAGAGGATGCAGGTCTCTTAAAACAATGATTAAAACCTGGATCTTAAATCAGTATGAAAAATTGTGTGAATTCATTCCTTAAGCTCTTACTCAGTAGCTTCTACCACAGTAACATAAGGGAAAGCATTGTATAATAAAGAGAGAATGAAAAACTGTATTGATGTGCATTTACTCAGCCTCTTACCCTATTACATACTGCATATTATGGACTAAAATAATGCACTTTCATAATGGAGTATTTGTAAGAGAACATTAAAAAACAAAGCCACAGGAGAAACAATATAAATGTATTTATTCTCAAGCTCCTACAAGGTGGTCAAAACCAGTACTGACAAATTTTAAGAAAACATTTTCCCCTGCCTAAAACAGATTTTAACTTTGTGCCCAGCAAACCTTTTACTGAATATCTTCTATGTAAAATCGTGTTTTCTCTCCAAGCATCATAAATTGCAGTGTTCATACATTTAATTGCAAGCACTGTGGTCTTATTTATAAAGTTACTTGAAAAAAAAAAAAGTAACTTGAAAAAGTTACTTATTTATAAAGTTACTTTCTTACTGAAAAATTTAATAAAACACAGAGTCTCTAAAACTGACAGGCCATTCCCCTTCTTAATAGGTTTTTTACAGCACAGATTTTTGACAAGAAAATCAAGAGAATTAATTTAATTATAAGTCAGTACTTAATGCATTTTTTTTTAATTACTATTTCAGAAAACATTCACATAATGCATGCATTTCAAGTGTTATTTCAAAGGTCCAACACCATGTGTTGGGAAGTATTACTTCCCAAGAGAACTAGTCACAAAAAAAATAGTTGTATTGCGACACATACAGGTGTCTTTCTCTCTGTTCTCACAATGTTCTGTGGGTTTGTACAGAATACCATATTTTAAGATACATTTAGAAGGCAGAAGTGTTCCTTCACCTCTGGAGGATTAATGTAAATATATGGCCTCCAAGTGTGATAGCTGAAGGATTTTTACCTGGTGGGGAGTAAAGTAGCAATCATCCACCCAGAGTTCTCACTTTGCAAAGGCTGTAATAGAGAATTTGATCCTTTTTTTTGATATCTGAGATTGTGTCCTTTGCTATGCCTAAAGAGTAACATCCTAGATACGGACTGATCAAAGCAATTGAACTGATGTGCTTTTCCTTACTGTGGAAGTAAAGTAGGTGGGAAATACCAGTGTGGATCAAGTGAGGACAAGAGCAAATTCCAGCCAGGAAGTTCTGATGAGAGTCTCTGAGGCTAGTTGCTCTTACCATACACGCCAGGGACTTTTGGTCTTCCTCTTTTAATTCTGCTCTCCAAATCAAATGGGGCATCAGACAAGCAAAAATGCTGTAAAACTATTCCTTAATTTAGCTGCCCATCTCTGGGGGTTCAGTTTCATTGTTTTCTATTGTTGTTTTCTTGCTTCATGTGAACATTGCTACTTCTGCTCTTCTGGCTGTGTTGTGTTTCCTCTCTGTGTGCGGTCGACAGCTGCTGTCTTCCCCAGAGAGAGCTGCATTTCTGTGTTGTTATGTGGATGTAGTATGTGAAGTACTGTAATGAATGGCACTATAAAAATGTAATAGAGTTATGCTATTTGTATATATATATATAGTGATCTGTGAAATAAATTACTAATGAAGTGCAGTCTCATTTAGGCTTTATTACTGCTCCACATAGAAAAGCCCTATGATGAATGGTCCTTTGTCATTTCTGTCATAAACACCATTTTTTTGGGCGGTATAACTCCTCCTCCTTAAATCGTACTGAGCTGAAACTTGTCACGCATATGTCAGTTTGAATAAGCATTTTTAGAAACCATTAGTTAAGGGAGTTGAGGCTTTCTTTCTTTTTTTGTATGTATGAGTGGTAATTATAAATAAATAACTTTCCTCTCTACCCTGGTTAGCCTAATGTGTTTTAAAAAAGTTTAGGTCCAAATCAGAAGCTTCACAAGAAATGTTTTTTGTATTTTCTCTGGCTTTCAAGTTTTGCAGTTGCTTTCATGGTGCCTTTTATGGCTACATGTAGCAAAGAGCTTTCGGAAAGATGTCTCAGAATGGAAGAAGTTAAGAACAACTCCGCTTATGTTGGCAGTATTATTTTTCCTGCTCCATCTAGATTTTTGACAAAGTGGAAGTGCAGGATCATTTTTTTTTTTCCCTTAGGACAAGATAAATTACATCATCAGTTATTCATACGAGAAATTGATTTCAGTTTGTATATTAATTTAAATTTTATTTCAGTAGCAATGAGGCCTGTGTGTAATTCTCTGTATTCAAAATGCCCGAAAAAGAAATTGGAACAAGTTGGCAGTCATGGTAGTAATGTTTCATCAAGGATTTCATTTGCTTTCATTTGGGTGTGGTGCGAAGTAATATGTGAATGTTGTTCACAGAAGCAGCCATGACCAGACTTGTTTGTTTACTGGGCTACTCCAAAATTTCACATCACTGGATACAGGGAATTTCATGTCTCCAATTTGGACATCCTGATTCTGAGCTCTTTGTTGGCCTAAATGTTCTGAAGGGCTCAACAACCTTAAAGCTCAGCTGATGCAGAAGCCTGGTGGGGGATCCCCCATGAGACCTAGATGTCTGAGCAGTCAGTAATAAAACATCTAGGTGTAGAATCTATGTGGAAAATAAAATCCCTGCAAAAAGATTTCACTTATCAGAAATCCCAGCAAAGGATTTTTTTGATCAGCTCCAATTAGAATGCTCTACAGCTACAATGGAATTTTCTTCAGAGAAATACCTACTTCTAATATTAATACATCAATCTGATACATAGGTATAACAGAAGCCTTCCTGACCACCTCTCAGCAAATATTTATCTTCAAAGCAGAAAGTTTCTGTCTCTATCTAGATGCTCTATTGCATCAGCATCTCTAACTATTAAATGAACAATGAATATCATGCAAGGACAGTAACATGGCTGTGTGGTTACTGAAAAGGAATAGCAACTGTCAATATATTTTCTACACCAGCTTCCCATGTTGCTGCTACTGGGGAGTCAAATTCCCCCTCTTAACTCTGGGGTATGGACAAAGGGAAGACAAGTAGGTACATTTAGTAATCTGCCAAGAAATGAAGTACTGTCCTATCTGAACAGTAGCAGAAAACTTAAGTGATTTTGCTCATCCTTATAGAGCTACACAAAACGTTCTTTCCTGATGGCTCTGAAAAAAATGCATCTTCACAGAGTCTACAAATGCTTAACTAATTCTGGTCTTTGAAAAGTTAACTCCTGTATTTCCTCTTCTGGTAGCATTGGATTCTTGTGAGCTTCTTACAGTTTGTACCCACCCTGCCCTTTCACATAGGTTGGGAATTTCCTCCTGCAAAACAAAGGGTCTCAAAGCCTCCTCAGATTTGTGTGTTACTTTGTAGTGTCCCTATACCTGACCAAACCTATTCATAAATAGCATTTTATAGCAACAGAAGATATCCTAGCAAAAATTTTACTGTCTGAGCTTTACTTGTTTGATGAAAGAAACTTAGCAATTTCTTTTTGTGAATCAGTCTACGATTTATAGATAGTTGAGGTAGTTACTTAAAAGCAGAACTGTAAATTTAAATATTCTCAGGGAAATACTTAAGTCATGTAATATTGTAGAATTGACTGTAAGTATTTCAGGTTTATAGTAAGCCAATTTACTAAACAGAAAAACATGATTTACAGGTGAAAATATTCTAAAATGGGTCAAAACTCATCTTAATCTCTTTCTTTTTGTTTCTAAATCAGTGAATCTCTAAACAATAACTGTCTCTTGTCAGTGCCAGGACTGTTGCTACGCAATACCATTACTGTGTCTTGTCATTTCAAGGTCAGGTCAATGTTTCTGGTTTAACCCACTCAATTTAGGTTGATGCTGGCACTTCAGGTTGATTATATCAACTTGCAAAGGTTCCCTCTTACCTTGCATTGAAAAAATGCACAGGTTGATGCCAGGTAGTGATTTTCTTTTTTTCTATTTAAAATAGCTAGAAGTAAATTTGGGGAAGCTATCTACAAAATTCCATTTGAAAACCTCTTTGCTTTCATGTAGTTTAATTTAGCTTAATACCTGTTCCTATCATTTAAGTGACAGTAACATTGTTTTTGTTATGCCCAAAATACTCCTACTCCCAGACACATCAGTTTGAGTTCTGCAGGGAAGAGAGGATAATGAATAGTACAAAAAATGTCTTACACTCATAGAAGACAAGGAGGGAAGCCAGGTATATCCCATTCTGATAATTGGTGTTTATTTTAGTCTTTGAGTTCAAAATAATGAAATAAATACTGTCTAGTGTATGTTTTACTGTATATTAGATTTATATTAAAAGAGAGAAATGAAGCTTTATTTCTCATTTCTTTCCTTGTAGCAGTATAACCATCTTCCTGTTCCATTTCTTAACTTCATCAGTGCGTTAAGATGATATTGGCCATGGGAATTTTCCAGCATTTTCTTTATAGGAAATCAAACAGTACAGAAATTAGTCCTGTGTGTATTATTTGCTCCCAGGTTTGTTTTACATTTCTGTCTGTGGTATTATAGCCTAGTAGTAGCTCAATGGTTACCTTATTTAACTTTTCTGCTACTACTGCAACCTCTTAGCTGTCCTTTTCAATTCTCTATCAGCAGAAAACTCAGTAGCTTTTAAATATTTATTATTATGTTCCTGTAGGTTTGAATTTTACACTGAAATACTTCTAGGGTTATGACAAAAGCACTCAGTTCAGAGGAGAACATTTGAGGAAGAAGGTGAAATGTAACATATTTTCTGCATGTAAGTGTATTAAAAAGCTGTTAAATTGGCATCCCTGTGTGTGTAGTAATTGAAGGTCATTATCTACCAAACTTCTCCCTTTAACTGACATTTTTTTCTTTGGTTTTATTGGTTAATGTGGGTAGCGTAGCATTGTTGTAATGTGCTTTATTTTTACAGCTTTGAGGGTAGTTTTAATGTAGGTATCTTATTGGGTGGATGGAGGGGTGGATGGATGGATGGATGGATGATGGATGGATGGAGAAATTCCAAAGTATATAAACTGCTTTTTCAATAAGATCCTAGGGCTCTGATTCCTGAGCTCTGCTAGAGAGCACCTCTGTTCAGAGAGCCTACTTCCCCCAGCTGGCCCCTTTGTCCTTATGCTGGAGTTAATACCTTTTTTTTTTTTTTTTTTTTTTTTTTTTTTTTTTTTTTT
>CM021766.1:113800396-113842309 GCA_011076525.1 Nettapus auritus
ATAAATTTTTTTTTTTTTTTTTTTTTTTTTTTTTTTTTTTTTTTTTACTACACACAGCTATATGGATACATCAGCACATTTCATAGTCATGAATTAACAACAAACATCAGTTTCACTTTACGTGAATTGAAGGCTGAAGGATTTTAACTCAACATCCGTCTTGGCTTTAGCTGTAGAAATACTCCCTTAACCTCCCTAGTGCAGTCCAGTGGGGCTCACTGCAATTGCATTGTGATCTGGCTGCTCTGATGGAGGCAGCAATGGAATGCTTGCTCACGTGTTTGCAGTAACCCTCCAAGGTCCTCCCCAGTATCAGTGCTTCTACATATGTAAATAGAGAGTTTTACATTTTTGACTAAATGTCATGTTTTGTTTTGTTTTTGTAGGCATGGTCACTGTATTTCAGAAGTATGAACTAGTGTTTTCTACCAAAGTCTCAACTACAAGCTCTTTTCACACTTAAAGCATGTCACACCTTCACAAACAACTATTGAAGTGGAGTTAGCAGAACTATTGCAATTGCATTTGTCTGATGCAAGGCTCAGCTTAGACTATCTACTAGGGCACAGCAATGGTGCCGTGCCAGCTGGAAGCCTAAATCCAACTCCTGGTGTGTGAGGGGCCCTGGGCTCATGTTTATTCTCCAGATTTGAACTAGTAGTGAAGGTTTTGTTCCCCTCTCCTTCTCTCCAAATTTTATAAAGTACAGTGCACAGCTTGTAGTGCTTAAAAGTAAAAAAAAAAAAAAAAAAAAAAAAAGAGAGAGAGAGAGAAAGAAAAAAGAAGAAACAGAACTATACCAGTTCTGTTTACATTCAATAGAATTATTAGTACTTTTAAAGGAGAAGACAGTTGATAAAACAACTCCCGTCCAGTGGGGAAGTACATATATAGAAATGATTTTTTAAAAGACGTACTATGAGCTGTGTTAGGAGTGTTAAGAGGATATAAATAAAATGTGGACATAAGTGGTATCATATATGGACACAAGGGACTGGCATGCTTCACATTGTATGTCTATTAAGGATGTATTGCAGTGCTGTGAGGTATAGTGTTTCAACTGGTCCTTCCTTGCAAAGTGCTAATAAAGCAATATGAGCTGGTCTGCAGTGCCTCCAGTGTTGCCACTGTAGGGATGCACTGGTGTTACATGGAGAACAGAGCACGCCTCACAATTCCGAGTCTGAAGATAGCAGAGGACTTATAACAGGGTGGTGGATAGAGTTGCAGTGAAAAGATGAGCAAGCAGAAGTGATCCATCTGTGCTTCTGCTGTAATCTCTCCCTTTTTTTTTTTTTTTTTACCCTTTCTTTCTCCCTCTCCCTCCCTCTCTTTTTTCCTCTGTCTCTTCCTCCCTCCCTCCCTGCCTCTCTCCCTTTGTAACTCTTAACATCTCTAGTCACTATATTTGCCCTGTTTAAAGAAGAAGACAAAAAGAGGTTGAGGGCTTTTTCCCAATTATTTCAGAATATTACTATTCTTTGTAAAGTTTGTCAACTCAGATTTCCTTTAGCTTGTTCTCTCCTGTCAGAGGAACATACAGCCTTTTTTTTTTTTTTTTTTTTTTTTTCTATAGACTGGTAAAATTTTCCAATGGCTACAGAAATGGGATAAGATGCAGGATTTTCATTTATGACACATCAAAATAATATACTAATTTTAGATGTTTACTAATAACTTCCTCTCACCTCCTGTTTCTCTGGACCAAAGACATATTTTATTTTTATCAGAAGCTAGAAGAATAGACCCTGGCTTTTACATTGCTTTTTCTGTGCCTTCTCCAACACTACTGTTGGGTAATTTAATGTTGTTTGTTTTTTTTTTATTTTCTCCAAATCTGCTTTCTGAAATAAGTTTTGTATATGCTTGCTTTCATCACAGCCAGTGCATGTGTGTTTTTGTTTTTTTTTTATAAATTTATTTTTTTCCAAGATTACATACCTCTCCTAGTGCCTTTATAAATGCTTCCTGTTTGGTACATGCTTCCTATTCTGACATGCTTGGGATTGGTAATCATATGATGGATGTAATAGAAATATAAATTTTAGTCAAAATTTTCATAATTTGAATGCAGTTAGAAGGCACTCTTGGCTGCATATTCTGATTTTCCTTATATTTTACTTGCTTTTTACTTCATTTTAAAACATGCTTTATCTTTTTCATTTTGCTGGGTTCATTATTCTCCTTAAACTCTTCATTTAATTTCTTGCATCTGAGCCCAACCAGATTGGATTCTATTGTCGTTCTTGACACTACAGTGTATTGGAATGAATATAGCTATCCCACTTGTCTTCTTGATTTAGACAAGGTCTAAATTAACAAGTCACATTTCATTTCAAAAACATATGTTTGCAATTCTTCAGTCTTACTCGGCATATTTCCTGCTTTAGTGAAGATGGAAAAGGTCTCTGTTTCTTTCTTTAAAAGACTTTTCTTCCTTTTTGTCTCCTCTCCTCTTGTTGTCTGAAGCAATTATCCCTATGGTGGTAGATATTTTCTTTTTCATCTTTTAATATTTTACTTCTAAGTTTAGTCTGGTTGTTTTTTAAAGGACTGAAGTAATATTTAGAATTACTTTCACCATCTGTCTTCAGAATCTGTCTTTTCATTTTGCATTCAAGGACAAACTGTCTGTGCTATGTTGGTGGTCAGATGGGAATGACAGAGTTTTACTTATAAGGATTGATAACTTCATCATCAGGACTAAATAAAATTTAGCCATATTCTGGGTCACTCTGCTGCTAAAATGTGAGACCTATGGAAGAGAAATTACACATCAGCACTCAAGTTGCATTACATCAGTATTGCTATGAGTTGAGAGGTATAGTGTAAGCAAGTATTTCTCCATGTCATCTACCTAAAACATGAAGTTGGAGTGGATGAGTTTGCAGCTCTTAAGTCAGATTCACATATTGCTGTCTACCATAACCCTTTGTGTTGGATGTATCTTATTATTCTTGTACTTCTCACCTTTAGTATTTTGTGACCACAACTGCAAAAGGGTCATGAAAGGTTGCATCTTCTCAGAAGCAATTTTCTTATACTCCCCTATCCCTACTTTAAACTCAGAATATCTTCCATTGTTGTTGGCCTTAAATACATGAAGATTGAAGGACTGATTTTTCTTCAAAGTCATAGTGCTATGAGTAAATGTGTGTATGCATTCTTGTGTTTGAGATGAGCCTCTAAGTGTTCCTTATCTTCAGGCAAAGAAACAGTTGCTATCCTTTTGTGTCTGTGTTTTGGCAAGTCCTGAGTGTTTTTTCAAATGTTCTGTAGCTTCCAACTGCATTACTTTCACATTCCTACCATCTGTGTCCTCCAGACCTGAAATCAACATTTTGTATTAAACTTGGTAATTACCAACTCTTTTACTATTCATTTTCCACCTCCACCCCCCTTACTTTATTTTTTTTTTTTTCTGCTCATCTCCAGTATTATACTGTGCCTTTTTTCTGCACATGTTTCAGTCACCTTTTTACCATCGATGAAAATCTGCTTCTCTTCAGGAAAGACAGGTGGGAAAGACAAGGGGATTGGTTTGCACTCTATGTAAAGGAGCATTGTATGCGTATGCAGCTCTTCTATGGGGTGGATTATAGTCTGGTTGGGAGCTTGTGGGTCAGGATCAGACGAGAGGACAGTGGCATAGTTGACCTTTTGACAAGAGTTTGTTATACCATCTGATCTAGCTCAACACTGGTGAAGCTACACCTCGTATATGGTATCCAGTTCTGGGCTCCCAAGTCTAAGAGAGATGTGGAGCTGCTGGAGAGGTCAAGTGAAGGACCACTGAAGTGATGAAGGGTCTGTAGCCTCTCTCCTCCAAGGAAATGCTGAGAGCTAAGACTCTTCAGCCTGGAGAAGAAAAGGCTCGGGGATCTCATCAATGCGTATGAATACCTGATGGGAGGATGTAACAGGACAAGCAGCAATGGACACAGATGGAATCACAGGAGGTTCTTATGAACATGAGGTAAAACTTTTTGAGTGTGAGGGTGACAGAGCACTGGAAAGGTTGCCCAGAGCGGTTGTGGAGTCTCCCACCTTGGAGGTCTTCAGAAGCCATCTAGACATGGTCCTGGGCAAGCAACTCTAGGTGGCCCTCCTTGAGCAGGGGGATTGGACCATGTGGCCTCCAGTGGTCCCTTCCAACCTCAACCATTATTTGGTAGGGTGAGAAAGTTGATAAACTCTTCTTTAAGTAGCTAGAGGAAGTCTGTGTCACAGACCTGTTTTTTTTTGTTTGTTTGTTTTTTTTTTAATCTCAGAATCACAGAATGTCCACTTCTCTCTTGTACCAAGGAGCCCAGAACTGGACACAGTACTACAGGTGTGGCCTTACTTATGGGGGACATTAACATCTCTCATGTTGCTGGAAGGGCAATACAATGGAATGCAAACAACAAGTTTTCAGGAGGGTATCAGGATATTTCTTGATAGTGGTTAATGGAGTAGGCTGCTGGGATGTATGCACAGATGGATCTGCTGTTCAGTGTCATGGAATAACTGGTTGGGGGGTTAATAGGTCGGGGGTTTAACAATAAATGGCCTTGCTAGCCTTAGTGATAATGACTGTGGAGTTCAAGGTCCTGAGGTGAGTGAATAAGGACAGTAGCAGAGTATAGACCCTTCAGATGAGCAAACTTCAACTTGTTAAGGAAACTGCTGAGTGGGATCTCATGGGAGGCATTTCTGAAGGGCAGACAAGCTCATGAAAGCTGGTAGGTGAGCGTTCTCCAAGAATTAGAAGTTTTCATGGCAATACTCATAAAAAACAAATAAAAGTATCAGGAAACCAGCTTGGCTAAGAATGGAACTCATTACTATGATCCAACACAAAAACGCAGGTGGAGGTGGAAGTGAGAACAGGCTGAAGAAGGAGTTTTGAAACTGCCCTAGCATGTAAGAGTAGTGTAAAGAAAGTCAAAGCTCAGATAGAGCTGGAATGTGAAAGGGACATCAAAATCAACTTGACCAGCTATTGCAACAGTAATAGTAATAGCCTGGACAAGGAAAATTTGGTACTATTGTTGAATGGGGTGTGTGATGTAGTGACTGTGAACACATATAAGGCTGTAATAATGCCTTCTTTGCCTCCATTTTCACCCACGAGGTCTCCCAGGCCTCTGAGCTTTGTGAAGGCATTCAAGGAGAACTGCTAGCTGTAGGTAAGGACGATGCCAAGATTACTTGAGAGAACTTGGCTTATAGAAATATATAAGAAGCAATGGCATGCAATCCAAGGGTGCTGAGAGAGCTTCCTAATGTCTTTGCAAAGCCACTGTCTAAATCTTTGAAACGTCATGGAGGAAGGTCCCTAGTGACTGGAGAATGGAAACATTGCACCCATCTTCAAAAAAGGCCAAAAGAACCTGGGTGTCTTGGTTGGCAAGCAAGCTGTCTGTAAGCTGACAATGTATCCTGGCAGCAAAGAAGCCTGGCAGAAAGAACCCTGAGTTGTATGAGCAGGAGCCCAGCCAACAGATCAAGAGACTTGATTATTGATAGCCTTTCTGTCTAGAAAGGCACTGGCATGTTGAAGCAAGCCCAGTGAAGTGTTACCAAGATAGTTGAAGGACTGGAGCACAGGTGAGCTGGATTCATTCACATAGAAGAGGAAGCTGCAGGAGGATATTATGTCATTCCATAGCTAGCTAATGGTAGAGTGTAGAGAAGACAGAACTCTTCTTGGAGTCGTGTAGTGATAGCATTAGAGACACTGGACACAAGGTGAAACATGGCAAAATCTGATTTGATTATCAGGAATAATATTTTCACAGTGAGTGGCTAAGCACAGGGAGTAGGTGTCCAGAGGGGCTGTGGAAGCTCTGTTCTTGGAGATACTCCAGCTGCATGTGGACAATGCCCTAAGCAAGCTGCTCGAATTGGAATGACTGAAAACTAGGTGACCTCTAGAGGTCCCACACAACCCATGTATGATTCTGTAGATGATATCTACTGCTCATTCTTTCCTTAGTCCTGTCAGAAAAAAAAAAAAAAAAAACAAAAAAAAACAGGAGTTGAGGATTTGAAATCTAGTTTTTCTGCGTGTGAGAATGTTTGGATACGGAAAACCAGAAGCACAGAAGCACATTACAAAGAGAACACATCAGTTGTTAATTAGTGAGCTAGCCTAGCCCTTTAATTTCTTAGTGTTCTTGTTTTCCTTTGTTAGTATATCACATTTTGTGCCTGGCCTCTGACTTTTATCCCTAGATAAAGTGTACTGTTTTACTTTATTAACACAGCCAGTTGAGTACGTTGAAAATGGTTGTTTCTGTCTTCAACTCTCATGTTGGGGCACCTCAGACACTTTTGTTTTGTTTTTTTTTTCATTTTTAGGACCTGGTAATGCCACTGATGTTATCCCCATATAGTTCCTTTTTCCATATCTCCAGACTCTGCTTTCCTACCACATCTCAGGGAACAATGGGTTATCTATCATATCTACAGGTTCTTCCTGTGGACTCTTGAGCTCTGTATATTTGCAGCCATTTCTCTTAAAATATAAGGTTTACCCAAAAATGTCAGTAATCCAATACTGAGGCATTCTATAGTGAAGCATTCAAAGCTGGACATTGAAGCTTAATCGCATTATTGGGGCTTAAGTGTATGAAAACATGTTTTGTACTAGAAATAATGATGTGAGTTTTTCCACTGGTAGTTTCTTAATCAGATTTGTAAAGAAGATATGGTCACAATTATGGACAACTCAGCAGAAACATCTGTTTGGTCAACTATTAAGCCACAATAAGGAGGCTGCATGAAAGAAAGAAGATGCTCTTTCCTTAAATAAATAATATTAGGTCATTATCTTGAATATTAAGTACGATGAGCTCAAAAGCTACAGAAAGGGCAGTACACCAAAATTTACATGAACCATAATATTTTTTTTTTAAAAAGTAAAATTCTTGGATTTGGGCTTTTTCATCTACCAGAACTAAATTAAATGTGAAGGGAAGCAAATTTAATAATAATCAAGTGCTGTATTTTATCCAGTAGGCAACTAACTCATGGAAGCCTTTTGTGTACTTAAAGTTAGCATTGATTGTTGGCAGACTATATCAGATATAAATAGAGGATGGTTGATGCATATATATGAATAGTAGCCACGCTTACATCAAATGAGCTGAAATGTTTATGTGAAATAAAAATCCCCTTTTTCAGTCATATGCCACCTAAGCTAAACAGAAATAGAAATCCTCCCTTTGACAGCTTTTCTTGTGATTGGCCATTATGGGGTCTTTTGCAAGCTTTCTCTACATTGTCTGTTCCTTGCAATTATCCAGGGTTAGTCAAACCTCTGATTTTATCTGATGCTGTTGCCATATGGTACCACTCCCATACTAGTAACTGCTGAAAAACGTAGTATCTTTGCTTAACATTGAGTTGTGTAGCAGAAATCCTGTCATCAGAAATGCATCCACTGTTTAACA
The DNA here is from genome assembly GCA_011076525.1 of Nettapus auritus. Lineage (NCBI taxonomy): Eukaryota > Metazoa > Chordata > Aves > Anseriformes > Anatidae > Nettapus > Nettapus auritus. The sequence continues at coordinate 113,807,836 of CM021766.1, forward strand.
GAACTTACAGATTTTTTGTGACAACTACAGCTGCTTTTCCTTCTCTTACTCAAGAGCTTTCACACTTGTTCTCTATTACAGACTCGCCAACTGTTACAGCATCCTTTTAGTTTGGTTCCATTTATCACAATCTTATTGAATGGTAGTTGTATAAGTGAAAAAATGATTTTTAGATAGGTAATGGCATACTTGAACAGTCAGCAGTATTCTGTAGGAATTGGAGAAACTTCCTTAACAATTTTCATACTAGAAATACATGTAGGTTCATTTAAAAGTATTTTTTAGATGTGTTAGAGTTAAGTTTTAAAATTGCCAACTATTATTTGACAGGAAAAGCTTTAGCTGTGGAGAACTTGACATAATTGGTTCCTGGATTATTAGCCAGAATACTGAGCAAGAGGATCATTGCTTTGTATTATGTAGAATTCAGACTAAGATGAATGCAAGCAGATCTTGTTAGAGTTTCCGAAGAATGTGTCAGCCAGAAATTAAATAGTCTAGAGACTGACAAGCACATATAAGTTCTGCTTTCCTTGTGTGTGCTTTCTCCAATTTGCACTGGTAACAAGCTTTTCTAGAAAATATTGGCATGTATAGAGTGTACGGCCTTATAATACCACTCTCTGCAGCCATTCTGTAGACCTATAATTTATATCCAAATTATAATTTCTGGCTTTTAGACTTGATGAGAAGTCTGTTCTGCAGATACATCACACTCAGACTAAAGAATAGAAGGTGTCTTGCCTGACTTTTTAGCAAAGCTAAGCCATTATCTTATGAAATCACAGCACTTCAACAATAATAATATACAATAATAATAAAAACCAATAATATAAATAAGCAAACAGTAACAAAACAATAATAAATAATAGTTCACTAGGAAAAGTTTTGAGTAGTTCTGTAGACACTTAATTGCAATTTATAAACGCTAGATTAGTTAAGAAAATGTCATATGACACACTATTGTTAAAATCAGGATATAAAACTTATGCTGTTTCTCTTCTATATCAAGGCTTTTCATGCTATCAGAAAGAAAATAGATTGATTTGACACTGTCTGTTCTTGAGAAATCTGTGTTGGCTGTTGCTCAACTCATGTTAACTTCCAGGAAGTTGTTTATAGTGTGATATCTTGTGCTTTAATCTCCAGGCAGTTGTTTATAGTGTGATATCTTGTGCTTTAATCATTGCACAAATTCTCCAGAGCTTGAAAACAGAGGGAGCAAGCTAGATACTTATCCATAAGCTTCTTGTACCAACTGAGACAAGTGGTATGTAGTCTAGTACCCAACTGCTTCTTCAAAAGGCTGTAGGTATCCTGTAGCTTTTGGTTTGTGTCCACCAAGGATCAACCCACATGAATGTCTTTGGTCACCCTAGGGCATCTCAAAAAAGACTAAGATGCCTGTGTGGAGGGCATCTAAAAAAAAGACTATGATGCCTGCCATAGAAGTGTTCTGAAGCTGCCATGGTCTCTAAGTCTGGCTGTGCTTACCTCCCCCTAATGGCACAGAGGTGATACATATGTGCTGTATACATAAAACTATATAAACTTGTATATTTTTGCATTTGTCCCAGACCCTCTTCACTGTTCAGTGTGTTCAGAAATCTGTCTTTTAACAGTTCTGAAATAGATTCACAACTGGGCATTTGGTAGGCTAGTCCATCAAGCCCAGCTGATTTGGATCCATATAAATATTCAGCTCCTTGCTTATTCAAGGCTAAGATCTTACTCTTTTGTTGATGTCACTTGTTCTGTTAAACACTTCAGTTATTTCTGGTCAAGATGAAGGAAGAAAAGGTGTTATGAGCATTAGCTCTGTCTATGCATCCCTCTTTTTTTTCTACTTTGTTGTACAGTGGACTTTTTTTTCCATCTTCTTGATCCTAATGTACTCACAAAATTATTTCTTTCAGATATTGATATGTCCATTGCCAACCCCATCTCATTTTGGCCCTTTATACCATGTTCTACTGTGGTATTCTTTAGTAAGTTGATCTCATTTCCATTCCCTTCATGATGCATGATGTGAGATCAACAGTAGGGTCTTCGCTGTCATGAAGCGATACATTGTACAATCCCAATTAATCCTTTGTAGGATACTTTGCACTTGGTATGGCCACTATTGTTTATTTAGAGAACCATGAGGTTTCTTTAACTCCACCCCCTCCCTTTTTTTTTTTTTTTTTTTACTTGCATAGGGCTCTTGGGGGATTCTCCCAACTAATTCCACTTTTATGAAAGTATACACTTTTTTTTTTTAATTCTGCTGTCATATTTTTTTTTTTTTTTCACAAACAAGCTTTAGTCTTTTATATTACTATGGGTCATATGAATTACCATATCTCCATTTTGCCCATTAAATCAAAATGTTGGTTGTCAAATACATCTTCCAAGTCTTCCTACGTACCATTTGTAGTACTTGTATTTTTTTTTTCTGCCAGCAGTTCACATTGATTTAATTGTGTACCTCACCAGTGGACTTGACTGTTCCTTTATGATTTGCCCATACTATTGGGTCACATATATAAATATAGCAGTAAGATTTGGAGGAATTAGCTAATCTTCACTGCATGTTCATTTCTTCTGTGCGAGGGCTTTCCATCTTTGCTTAACTATTGTCCTATATGTAAACATTCTTGGGTATCCTGTCATGGGTAAAGATGCCAAAGCCAATCTGACTGTAACAGCTATTCAACCACAACTTCATGGTCAGTATATGTCTGTCAGTGCTGGTAAAAACATCAGCCAGTCCCTAGGCTCCATAATGAGTCTTACAGCCTCCTTGTCACTTCTGATCCAATCACTGTTATTTCTCACTGCATTCTCAGATCAAAGGTAGATAGACATCCAAATTTACTAATCAGTGAAATGGGTAGATTTTGCAGGCATCACACATCCAAAGACCTTATTGAGGATCTCTGTTGTCCTCATTCCACTTCATTTCCCCCTCAGAATCCATTTTGGAGGTGGTGAATCTCTTGGATGCTGGGAGCACTTGCTTTTCTTTCTCTGTTCTTGGGATTGATTCCTGTCTTTTGCCAGAACAGGTTCTGATTTTGACATTACCCTTTTCTGTGTATGAAAATTTATTAAAGTTTGGAGGGATTAGTACAGAGAGAGCTTTTTATTCTCTATTTCTGTGCTTGGTGCATTGTTCTTTTGTATCTGAATTTTAGATTTGCCAAACAAACATCTACATATGTAAGCTAGTTAATGGTGCCTGAGACTGACTACTTAAATTTTGCTTGTGCCCATTTCAAATATGCTGTTTCAAGAGGAATAGGAATGTAATCTTTGTTGCCTAGTGCAGCAGCCATGTGAGTTTATACTCTGTCATGTCAATGCTCAGGAACATGTTTGTGACTGGTTAGATGGGGAACATTTTGTCCAAATGTATCTGTGGAGCAAGTATCTAGCTCTGCTCTGTATGTCATGGTATGTTATTTTTTTTATTATTATTGTTAGTATTTTAAGTTTTCAGCAGTTAATGACAAGGTAGGTGGCTTTTAAGAAATGCATGGCCTTGTCTTTTATGTTGTTTTAAAAGCCATAAAAGATATTTATTTGGTCAGTGCCTTTGTTGTTACAGTTTTCATTTGCTACAGTGCATTACCTCTTTGTAGCTTTCCTGCTAATTTCTGAGCTGTTTGACAGGAGGAGGGTGGTATAACCTCCAAATTAAGGCATCTAAATTTGGATGTGCATGTATGCTAAGTGCATAAACTCCCTTTATAGACAATGCAGATGTAGTCAATGCGTGAAAAACAGAGCCTGGAGAGCTATCTGTCTCTCTAGAAAGCAGTTGCCAGCTTACTGGTCAGCAGAATAGTCCTCTAGGCTCCATTGACTGCACTGGCTAGACATCCACTGACATTAATGGCAGATAAGAAATGTAGGCCATGTCTAGACATTTACGTTAGTTGTTTTAGTCTCAAACTGAATGTCAGCCAGGAACCCCTATGTCTCTTTTTAAGTTGCATTTGTATAAAGCTGTAGTTTCTAGGCTTGTGTGCCTTTGGTACTGTTACTGTAGATATAAATAGCAGTGCTAGTGAGATCTTTTTCATTGAATGATCATCTATAAAGTATGAGTTTAGTATTGTTTTCATTGTCATTAATGGCTCTCCCTTTCTATTCACCTCTTCAGAGAATCCCAAAAGCACTTTCAGTAATGGCATAAAGCCACTGATCTCAAACATGCAGTTTTGGCAGGGTGTGCTGATATTTGGTAGTATCACCTGGCTCCTTGCTTGTGAATTGGGTCAGAATTATTTGTGCACTTTCTGCCTTCCGTGACACATACTGCTTCACAAGCCTTGAAATAGTCTCAGGCCTAAGGTCGGGTGATAGCTAGAAATTGTTAAAGTGTGCACCTGTACTTGGGTGGCTAAAGTAATCTTAGTAGATAGCCTGTTGTTTTGAGAGTTGAGATTTTAAAAGAGAAGGCAGTTCACTCCAGTTACAACATGAACCACCTAGCTTGGTGATAATGACTGTGACATCTGTTTTTGTGCTGACAAAGACCCATGCTGGACAGTTCATGCATGAAACTTCATGATGACCAGTAGAAGGCTGTGGAAATGCGTGGGATCACCAAATATGAATTTGTACACATTTGGCCTACCCAATATTATGAATGTGCAAGAAAAGCACAAAAAATCAGTCATCAAAATCTGTGTTACAAATTACTCACCCAGTTTACAGTAGTTTGCATTCAGAAGATGTCCATTTGGTAGAATATTGTGCATATTGAGTTGTATTGTTGCAATCTGTTCTAAAGCTTCCTGTCACTTTTCAGCAGATTTGGTAACAATTTTAAATTATTTTGGGACTGTGTGGAGCAACAGAGTATCTGGTACACCACAAATATTTCTACTGATGTTGTCTTTGAATGTGGGTGGAGGGTGGAGGAGGAGCACTGTTTCATGCTGGCTAGTTTAGGTTGCAAGTGTAGAAGCCCTGATTAGGAGTCTGATCTTCTTTAGGCTTCCTTTACTGTTAGTGAAGACAGAGGAGCTCTTTCATGATGATAAAGAACATCTAAATAGGTGTTTATTTCTGTGTGCTTGGACTCAGTCCTTTTTCTTGGAACGAGTTCCCCTTAGTATTAGAGATCTTTGGTGGAAAATACGGGTACCAGTCTTCCCTGCTGCATGTGGACTTTTTCTTTTTGATTGTCAAAAGTAAAATGAACCAAACCTGGCATGTCATCTAGCCAGCTTTCCAAAGTGATTGTCTCTGTAACATTACATCCAGAATGTGGCTGGTTTAACTTTTTGTTAGATTTCAGCATAATGGGAATGCTAACTCGATTCCTGCCTCCTGCCCTTAACTGAGAGTTTATTGTGAGAAAATGAACTGCTATGAGTGCCTTATATGTGATTTTCTGCTATAGGGCTTGTTTTATCTGATTCTATGACTCTATTCTATAGATGAAACAAGGGATATCATAACATGTTAAGAAAGTCAGTCACAAAGGTTGTCACATCTTCAGAGTCTGGTACTTGCACTATATGCATTTCTCACAGGTCAATTTGGTGCTGGTGCCCAGTACTGGAGAAGTGTATTTGTTGCATGCTACAAAATAGCAGTACTGTCTCTCCATATGCAGAAATAAAATACATTTTTCCTATGTGTAATAAAAATGCTACTGTTTTCATTCTTAATATTTTGGAATCTGTAATGCAAAGGTGTCAAAATGTATTTTCTCATAACTTCCATCTTTTCCACATGATTCCTTTTAAACACCTTCAGGAAATTCTTTGAATTATAGGACAGTCCATCCCTCAGGACAAAATATAAAAACACAAAAGAGGTTTAGTAGCAGTTTATTATACTATATTTATTATACTATATTTAGTATATAATTACACGAGTGATGCAGAACACTTAGTTTAGATGAATCTTTACTTGTCTCACTGATTTGTTTGTTTGTTTTTGTGTTCTGAGGTATGATCAAATGATATGGTATTCACACGTAAGCTCTCATGTAAGAAACGTGATACTTCATAGCAACTATATGTAGTGGATTGTTAGTAGTTTTATAAATAGATAGGGAGAGTTTTGAATCACTTGAAAGGAAGACAGAGATAGTAGATTTGCTAATTCCTTGTGTTCTAATGTTCTAGCCAAGATAAGGTAACCTATTAGTATACTCCCATGCAGCACTTGCTGTATACCCACTAAAACAACAGTACGCTTCTTCAGGTAGAACTGCAAAAATAGGCCTTATTTGGCCCTGGCCTTACTGTCACAAGCCATTTTTCAGTGTAATTTGGAGGACTATAACGGGAGTAGCTGCCGGTAGAAAAATTTCCCGGTTCCCTGAGAACAGCATTTGACTTTTTAATGCTTTGTAACGCAAACTGATGATATTTTTTAGAAAATATGTTTTTGAATTGGGTGGTTTTTGTTAGCTTTAAATAAAAATGAGGAACTTCTAAAAGCCACTGTGAGTTCTGCATAGAAGTATTCATTCTGAGACATAATTCTATCACTGTGCTCAATCAGAATTTAAAGCTCAATAGAATACAACATAAACCTCTCAAGAAATGTTTGTTGTTCCAGCTCATTAACACACTGTCTCTGCTGGACAGCATTTTTTAAATGCCGTAAAACTTAATAGTGTATTTAAGAACTGCTTTATTGGCATGTTTTTGCAAATTCTAATTTAGAACTAGTGGTTAATTGTGCTGTCTCCATTGTCAGAGGATAGAGAAGTAAATACACCATTTGGCTTCAAAAATTTCAGTTTCCACTTAAATTTTTTGGCTCAGGCGAATGTGTATTCTCTGAGTGAGATAAGATTTCAGTAGAGGATATGTTAGCTAATATTATAGGAAGAAGACCATTTGGTCTTTCCAAGTTTAACAGCAGAAAAAAATGTCAGCCTGACTTCAAATGACTACTGTATTGAGAAAAGGAGTAGAACATCTTTGTTAGTATCATTGTTCCTGGTAGACAAGTGTTCCCTGTTGCTTTTATTTGTTTATTTCAAAATAAGTAGATGTACAATTACTAGTTTTGTGACTGTTCAAACTTGTCCATTTTTTTTTCTGTGTAGAAATCTTTTAAGTGAATCAAAAATAGCTAAAAGATTGGACTTCTTGGTAGTTGTTTTTGCTTTTGTTTTCCTTCATTTAGTAGCGGATCTGTTTTCACAGAATCACAGAATCGTCTAGGTTGGAAGAGACCTACAAGATCACTGAGTCCAACCTCTGACCTAACACTAACAGTCCCCACTAAACCATATCCCTAAGCTCTACATCTAAACGTCTTTTAAAGACCTCCAGGGATGGGGACTCCACCACTTCCCTGGGCAGCCTATTCCAGTGACTAACAACACTTTCAGTAAAGAAATTCTTCCTAATATCCAATCTAAACCTCCCCTGGTGCAACTTTAGCCCATTCCCCCTTGTCCTGTCACCAGGCAGGTGGGAGAACAGACCAACCCCCACCTCGCTACAGCCTCCTTTCAGGTACCTGTAGAGTGCGATAAGTTCGCCCCTGAGCCTCCTCTTCTCCAGGCTAAATAGTCCCAGCTCCCTCAGCCGCTCCTCGTAGGACTTGTTCTCCAGACCCTTCACCAGCTTTGTAGCCCTTCCCTGGACTCGCTCAAGCACCTCGATGTCCTTCTTGTAGCGAGGGGCCCAAAACTGAACCCAGTACTCGAGGTGCGGCCTCACCAGAGCCGAGTACAGGGGGACAATCACATCCCTGGGCCTGGTGGCCAGGCTGTTTCTTATGCAAGCCAGGATGCTGTTGGCCCTCTTGGCCACCTGAGCACACTGCTGGCTCATATTCAGCCGACTATCAACCAAAACTCCCAGGTCCTTCTCTGACAGGCAGTTTTCTAACCACACATCTCCCAGCCTGTAGCTCTGTTTGGGGTTGTTGTGCCCCACGTGCAGAACCCGGCACTTGGCCTTGTTGAACTTCATACCATTGGCCTCAGCCCATCGGTGCAGCCTATCCAGATCCTCCTGCAGAGCCTTCCTACCCTCAAGCAGGTCGACACATGCACCTAACTTGGTGTCATCTGCAAACTTACTGAGGGTGCACTCGATCCCCTCATCCAGATCATCGATGAAGATGTTAAAGAGGACTGGCCCCAGTACCGAGCCCTGGGGGACTCCACTAGTGACCGGCCTCCAACTGGATTTGACTCCATTCACTAGGACATTTTTCTGCTTAGTACTTTTTTGTTCCCCTATAACATTTTGAAAAATTCTGTCTCATTCACTTTAGTTCTTTAGCCATTGAGTTCCTTTAGCTTTTTTGTTGTCATCCTTTTCTCTTTGAGCTTTAACTGAGTGAATGAATGCATTCTTCCTGTTCCATTCTCAGCACAGGTGTTCTTTGATCTCATGTTTCTGAGCATGCTCAGCAAAGTCACTGAGATCAGCCAACTATATTTTCCTGCATTTTTGCAGAAGCAATTTTGACTGCTATGCATTAATTTAGCTAGGTTATACACTGATTTAAGAGGTTTTCAAATCCTGTTGGATTTTAATTTAGTCCTGTGACGTTCAAGTAGAATTCTCCATCTCTCCAATTTGATCTTATTTGGTATCTCTTAATAACCTAAATTATGTGTACCAAGTCTACATAATGATGCTTGCTTTCAGCATCCTTCCATTGTGTTTTAGTCTGAATTCTTCCATACTGTGCTAAAATAGACCACTGGAAGCTTCTTCTCTAATTACTAGTGAATTTCCGCCTTCTGTATCATTATATGATTTTCTGTCTGGATTTTGGTTGTTCCAGATACTTAAATCTTCCATGAATTCTGTGGCCACCTGAACACAGATCTCAGTAAAGCTCCTATGTTGACGGTTCATCAAGGCAAAGACAATCATGAAGTCAACAGTCACTTTGCCTTAAGTTTGTTTTTCTTTTTTTAACGTGAGCATCCTTAACATCATTTTTTGATCTTGGAAATATATTTTCTTAATACTTTAGAGCTGTAACAATTAATCTAAATTGGTCAGTGCAGCCTGCATCTGTTTTCAGATGCAGTCCACAAATGATCTGGTTTTCCATTGCTGCTAGTTGACCTCTACCAATATTTCTTCTTAGGCAAACCACTGCAGTCTTCCTCTTATTCCCCCGTTTTTTTCCCCATGTTTCTTTTTATTTTTCTTTCCATAAGTACTTACTCCTTGTTTCTTTTCCTGGTCCATAGGAACTAATATCCTTTCACCTATGACCATACTAACATTTTATTTCTGTTCTGCAATTCTGTCCCATCAATTTCTGTTATATGGTCTAGTTCTCTAGGTCTTTTTCTAGCATTTAGCATGGAGTTTCCATTTCCTTTTTCACACCTTGTAAGAAATTATACTACAAAAAATGTAGCTATTTTTCAACTATAGTAACCAATATAATAAAAGATGCAATACCTATTCCTACAAACCTTTTTTTTTCTCATGTCCTTATGATAACACAGTTACAACAAAGCTAATACTGCTCTTCTTGTATTCACATGGTAATCTAACTTAGCAGTCTTCATAATGCTCTTGATTTATGCAGTCTAGTGAAATAACAGTTGGCTACAGTTTCATATTATATTTCACAGAATCACAGAATTTCTAGGTTGGAAGAGACCTCTAGATCATCGAGTCCAACCTCTGACCTAACACTAACAGTCCCCACTAAACCATATCCCTAACCTCTACATCTAAACGTCTTTTAAAGACCTCCAGGGATGGGGACTCCACCACTTCCCTGGGCAGCCTATTCCAATGTCTAACAACCCTTTTGGTAAAGAAGTTCTTCCTAAGATCCAACCTAAAACTCCCCTGGCGCAACTTAAGCCCATTCCCCCTCGTCTTGTCACCAGGCACGTGGGAAAACAGACCAACCCCCACCTCGCTACAGCCTCCTTTGAGGTACCTGTAGAGAGCGATAAGGTCACCCCTGAGCCTCCTTTTCTCCAGGCTGAACAATCCCAGCTCCCTCAGCCGCTCCTCGTAGGACTTGTTCTCCAGGCCCCTCACCAGCTTCGTCGCCGTTCTCTGGACTCGCTCAAGCACCTCGATGTCCTTCTTGTAGCGAGGGGCCCAAAACTGAACCCAGTACTCGAGGTGCAGCCTCACCAGAGCCGAGTACAGGGGGACGATCACCTCCCTAGCCCTGCTGGTCACACTGTTTCTTATACAGGCCAGGATGCTGTTGGCCTTCTTGGCCACCTGAGCACACTGCTGGCTCATATTCAGCCGACTGTCAACCATCATTCCCAGGTCCTTCTCTGCCTGGCAGCTCTCCAACCACACATCTCCCAGCCTGTAGCTCTGCTTGGGGTTATTGCGCCCCAGGTGGAGGACCCGGCACTTGGCCTTGTTGAACTTCATGAAGTTGACCTCAGCCCATCGGTGGAGCCTATCCAGATCCTCCTGCAGAGCCTTCCTACCCTCAAGCAGGTCGACACATGCACCTAACTTGGCGTTATCGGCAAACTTACTGAGGGTGCACTCAATGCCCTCGTCCAGATCATCGGTGAAGATATTAAAGAGGACCGGCCCCAGCACCGAGCCCTGGGGGACTCCACTAGTGACCGGCCTCCAACTGGATTTGACTCCATTTACCACGACTCTTTGGGCCCGGCTATCCAGCCAGTTTCTAACCCAACGAAGCGTGTGCCAGTCCAAGCCAAGAGCAGCCAGTTTCTTGAGGAGAATGCTGTGGGAAACGGTGTCAAAAGCCTTGCTGAAGTCAAGGTAGACCAATATTTAATGCAATCTACAAGTGGATTGCTGCTGAAAAACAGTATTCTCTTTCCACCTCTTGTAGTCCGTTCCATCTTTGCATGAAGTCTAATGATCGTATGACTTTAGGATAGGTCGGATCATCTTACTGATTTAACAGAAAATTAGTCTCTGCAAATTATTACTTTCCTATGAGATTTGTTGATCTGGCTAACAATGTGACTTTGCTGTTTGCCACCACCTAAGCACTGGAGTTTCAGGAGGACTGTGCATTTATAGGTAGCCTACATTTAAACAAGGTTAAATGACAACAATTTCATTCCTGTATTACTCTTCCCTGCAAAACACTGTCAGAATTTGGGATGGAAATTTGATTTTATTGAAGTTTGTAGTAGAATCTATGTTGACATGTGTGAGTGTCACTATTTCATCTTTTACATTGAAACTGAAGGTAGTTTCAGAATTTTCTTAGGGGAACAAAATTTTTTTTATTTAGTTACTAGTGATTATTTTCTTTATAACTTCTCATCTTACCTTTTTAGGAATTTGTGCGAATGCTGGTTTTGACCAACTGCTGATGTTTTTATTCAGATGCAAGAGACAGTAGTATCTAAAATCCCACTTTAATATATTAATTTGGCAATTTAACTATATCCCCCAAAAATCCAGTTGTGCAGAAAAAAAAATAACCAGTTTGCTTTACACAATAAGTACATGTTTGTTGTGGTCTTTCACAAATTTTATTTTCTTGCTGCTTCTGCTGCATGTTTCTTTCCATTTTTTCTCCAGCTTCATCTTTAGTCGTAGGCAATCTATAATTAAGGTGTTCCACAATCCACATCATGAGAAGCATAGGGGAATTATTTATCCACCCTAATGAATACAAGTCCTCTGACTTGTTGGCAAAATAATGCCATATAGCAGGAGATCACAGGCAGCAGTACTGTAGGTGTGTATCCCACTGAAGGACCCTGGTACCATGCACATACAGGTTTCTAGCTGGAATCAAACGCCTTTTGTATTGCCTGTTTGTCAGAGTCCATGCCTCTGATTCTCTTTTTACTACTTCACGTCTTCCTGTTTTACTCCTATGAGGTTATTATGGGACAGGATGTCACCTAGGCAATGAGTAAATTAGCAAAGGCTTTTCTGAAAGCAAAGAAAATGTTATCTGTGAAACGTAGACCTCAGTGAGGGAGACATGGCTAAATATCATTAAACGTTCTGATGTATCTGCTGCTTTCTGCCTCTGGTATGAAAGAAGTACTGAGAGTTAAGGGATATTACATAGCTGTGTAATATGTTTATTAACATAAAACATATGTTAATATGCTGGAAATACGGTATTTTTTACTACTAGATTACAAATGGTGTTTCCAAGGATTTATTTGTTATTAACCTCAGAAGATGTAGAATGGCCTATAGTGAGAGTGAGCGTTTGTTCTACCAACGTTAACTCTTCTGCTGTTTCCATTCTTTATTTACTACTTTGTTTTTATTGTGTTTCTATTGTGCTAGAGGTGATACCACCACTAATTTGTTTATTTATTTTTTTAGTGGTTAGAATTCCTTCAATTCGTTTTTAGAATTCCTTCAATTAGTTATTAGAATTCCTTCAACAGTCAAATATATCCTTACAAACTGAAAATTAGCATAAAGTTTTATGGTAGAAGAAAGCTTAATACTGGGATTGCTTTTCAAAGCTATTATAGAAAATATTGCAGTTAAGACTTTTAATGGTGTTGTATCACTGAATGGTTGACAGATGTAGAAAGTAAAATAATTATAACGTTCTTTCACACTTTTGATGCCTATAAAATTAAGCATATGGCTGTTTTTGCTTTTAGTATTGCATTTACACTAGTTATTTTGTTAAGGTTACTCATCATCCACTCTTCTGCCAGTATAGCACATTAGCTAGCATGACTGTTAAGTCTGTTTACCATTGAGAAATATAGCAAAGTTACAGTCCTCATTATATTTAATTAATTTGTTTTGTACTGTATTCCAGGCAGATGCACAAGTACAATAACAATCTTGATTCTTCCTTGTGTACCACAGTTCAGGGCATACGAGGCTCAAGACAGAGAGCTGTGATTAAAACACATCAGTTGTAAACTGAGTTGTCACCAGTAATAGTGACAACATTACTATTGAAGAGAGAACAGCGATGCTGGATTAACATGTGTTTACAGTAATGACTATAATGAAAATTTTGTTTTAGTAGGAGGAAGTGATTTCCTTTGTTATTTCCACTTTCTATCCCTCCCCATTTCCATTAATTGGAACTCCATTTTTATGTAATCTTAGTTGACATTATTTCTGACAGTATCTTCTGCTACCATCGGCTTATTTTCTAGATGGGAAGTGATGGAGTTTTGCGCCTCAGTAGTTCCGCTCTAAATAATGAATTCTTCGCATATGCAGCACAAGGGTGGAAACAACGATTGGCAGAAGGTAACTCTTTACTTGTTCTCAGATTTACCAAAGATTAATTATTTTTCTGGAGAAGGCCTCTGTTTCTACATTTGAGAAATACTTTTAAAATGGAAAGTGTAATACAGAAATAATACAGAAAAAGAAAAATAGCTGATTCCTTTTTGAATTTAGTGTACATTTTTACAACTTGCTGTGACAGTTTATTTTGACAGTTAAAAAGAAAAAAAATGTTTTAATCACTGCTGGCCTTGGAAGCATAAATGCATGTGACTAAATCCCACCAACATACTTCTGAGATAGTGAAGCTATATGGTAAATGTCACACTCATTTTAGTTTTTTAAATATATTTATGGGGGACTGTTGGATGACTGTAACAGAAATCACTGTACATCATCTGTGTATCTGTAGTTTATAATTATCCATTAAACTAATCCTTGACAACTTTTGTTCAATATGTTAGTATTTGTTTTTTAGGAGAATTTACTCCAGAAATGCAGTTGCGCATCAGACAAGAGATTGAAAAGGAAAAGAAAACAGAACCTTGGAAAGAAAAATTCTTTGAAAGGTTTTATGGTGAAAAGTAAGTATTGAAGTAAATAAAAGCATTTTTTTCATTTTCTTTTAGGAGCAAATGAAAATACAATTCTCTGCTTCACATAGCACAGTCATATGCTGTAAAACTTAATAAAGTGGTTATCAAAGGCAGTCATTCCCTGATATAAGAAGTTGTGAGTAGAATTATAGCAGCATGTCTGCACTTGCATTACAATTGCATTTTTAAAGGTTCGTAACTCATCCATAAAAATTCATTCCAAGGAAGGCTTAAGACACAAGGCCCAAGCATGTGAGTATTTTTCTAATTATCTTTTAAAAGACAGCATTAGGGCAATTCTTCACTCTTGCAAAATATAAATACGGATTCTACAGACCAGAAGACCAGGAGAAATGTTTCTGTGGATTGTTTATATTTATTTTATTTTTTTTCATAAGCAAGTTCTTTTTTTTTTTTAATCACATACTTTTTTTTTTTTTTGTGCATGTGTTTGACTGATATTGCCTTTTTTAGGATTATAATACACAACAGAAGAAATACTGACTAGAGTCATATGAAAATGACAATAAGTAGTCTAACTTCAGAAGTGAGATGCAAGGAATAAATAAATACCCATAACTGGATAAAGTGTATTAGATAGTATCACTCCACATGCACAGCAGGGAAGAGTCAGTGTGATTTGACTGATGCTCATACAGAGATGATATTGTGGAGAAGCTGAATTTAGTCCTTAAATTCTCTCCTTTTAAAAATCAGAATTTGAAAGAGGTTCACATATTATTAAAAATCTGAAATCTTCCTTTAAAAAAATTGTTTTCAAAAGTTAATCCATCAATACTTTGAATTACATCTCTATTTTTAAAAATATTATTAAAATAATAATGTGTAATATTAATCATTATGAAGTATAAACTATTTTTAAAGTTATTATTCTTTAATTTTCAGGTATTTTTGAATGAAATTTATTAATAACATAGTAGACAAAAAAATATGCCAGTGGAAGCATCATCACATAAGATTTATTCGTTTTGTTGCCATATGCTTTTTACTTATGAAATCTGGGACACTGGAAAATCTGCATGTACAGATTAAGGCATTAAATAAAGTGTTTCTACAGTAACAATACTACAGCTCACAATCCACTGCCTTGGGCCATTAGGAAATGTGGTGAAAACAAAGCAGGAAATGGACAGATACATTTTAATGTTTTATTTTTATCATCCTTGCTACGTGTTTCAGTGTGAATACTGTTTCTACACAACTTTATCTTTAAATATAATGGAAATTCTAGGGTATTGCTATCTCAGACTTTCTCATTGTCAAGTGCTTCATTTCTTACTTAAAAGCTTTGAGACCTCAATTTAGTCCAGCCATTGATCCCTTTAGTATCAAAAAGTATTTATTAGGTTTTTAGGTAAGGAACAAAAGGGCTTTTCATTATGCATGTCAAGATTAAAGTCAGTAACCACATCTTTAACAAAGGAAAAGGCTATGTAAAGTATTAGCAAAGGACCTTCCACAACAAGCAGAAGTTTAGTAAGAGTTAAGCATGGGCACCTCACTCTAACTGAAGCCTGTTGTGAAGTCACAAATGACTGTCATATGCAGAGAGAATGATACTCATAATTTTACAGAGCCAGCAGTCCTGCCATGATAGCTGAATGCTGGACACTAATGGTTGGCAGATAATTACTCAGTCTGCAGTGATATGTGTCATTTGGGATTATAAGTTCCTGACATCAACATTGTTACGCAAAATGTCATATTGCACATAATTTCCATTTCTGACTAGTGTTGAATCTGGTCCCTCTTGTGTTTTCCCCAGCTTATGTCGTTTGACTTACATTCTTCTTTCTGGTTAAAATATAGGCAGCTTCTACTGCTTTGCTGCTTACAATCACAGAATCACAGAATGCTTTGGGTCAGAAGGGACCACAAAGACCATCCATTACAACCCCCTGCCATGGGCAGGGACACCTCCCAGCAGACCAGGTTGCCCAAAGCCCCATCCAGCCTGGCCTTGATCATCTCCAGGGATGGGACATCCACAGCTTTTCTGGGCAGCCTGTGCCAGTGCCTCACCACCCTCTGAGTGAAGGATTTCCTCCTAACCTCTAATCTAAATCTCCCCTCTTTTAGTTTAAAACCATTACCCCTTGTATCTGACAAAGCTTTTCTGTAGGCCCCTTTTAGGTACTGGAAGGCTTCTATAACATTTCCCCAGGGCCTTCTCTTTTCCAAAGCCAGCTCTTTCAGTCTGTCTTCATATGAGAGGTACTCCAGCCATTTGAAGTCCATGTGGCCCTCCTCTGGACTTGCTCTAACAAGTCCATGTCCTTCTTGTGCTGGGGGGGGGCAGAGCTGAACACAGCACTCCGAGTGGGGTCTCATCTCCCTTGGGAGAATCACCTCCCTTGAACTGCTGGACACATTTCTTTTTATGCAGCCCAACATATGGTTGGCTTTCTGGGGTGTAAGCATACATTGCTGGCTCACGTTGAGCTTCTTGTCAACCAACAGCCCCAGGTTCTTCTCCTCAGAGCTGCTCACTGGCTTGGCCTGTAGTATTTTTCCAATTATTTACTGTCTCTCTGGTAGCTTTTGCTATAGTTTCCACCTTGTATAAGTTCTCTTACCTTTTTTTTTTTTTTTTTTTTTTCAACTTGGTTTGCATATGATTGTGCTTCACCTATTTTCAGTTATGTTGATTCAATGGTAGTAGTGGATTTTGAAAACTTCCTGAGCAGATGCACTGTCTGCAGAATGGATCTCTTGCAGTCTAACTTACTCACCTGCCAGTTGATCTGGAATCTTACTCTGACTTCAAGCTAATTTGATCTTTAGCTATCCCATAACTAAGTTCAACTTTCACCATGTACCTAGAGAATGATCATTAATAGACATAGATTCTTTGTTATATGTTTTTACATGCTCTTTAGTTCATGGCATTCAATGGCATTAGAGTGCTTCTTTCGTGTAGGCTGTATGCATTATGTTTTTTGTGTTTGTTCATCTCTCTGCTCAGGCTGTTTATCATGGGACTGTCAGCTATAGTTTACTTCCATCTGTTTATGTTCTCTTTCTGGTTTTTCATGGTTGTTCATTTTAGCTGTCTCTAGCTTACTTTAAAAAACAGAAACTTCATTCTGCAGTCATTTATCCAGGATCAGCTAATGCATGTTGCCAGAAGTTCACATTTTTCCAGCTGTTGCCTCTAGGATTATAAGGGCTACATTCTCTTGTCTCAATATTTTCTTTTCCCATCCTTGAGAGAGTTATGTGTCAGGATAGCCCTGCCAGCTCACTAAATCAAAGGTTTAAGTTTGGCTACACCTCTGAATTTTATTGCTGATTTAATCCTTCATTAATTTTCTTTAATTTTCCCCAGTCCTTTTTACCACAGCGCTAGAGAGAGTATCAGCATCCATATATCCTTGAGTAGCTGTTTGTGTTGTTTTTGTTGCTTTTTTGTTTGTTGTTTGTTGTTTTTTTTTTGATAACTGACTGCCCTTACTTTATCAATTAAATCATGTCCTTATGAGCACATTCACTGATGGCTGTTTACTGCTCTTCTCTTATTTTTTGCTGTTTTGCAAACTTTGGATGTCTGTTTCTCTAAGGAGCAAGTCAGATCAGCTGTTTATCTTGCAATCTGGGATTGCCTTAAACATGTTGATCTTGAGCCTTCTTCCCTTGAAAGTATTTTCTTCTTCACTGCAGTATCTTCTTAAGACAGTAGTTATTTCCAGTATTGCATAAAACTGATAAAGATTCAGTACATATTCTTCTGGCCTTAATCCAGAATTATCTTATTTTTTCTTATATTTCTTCCTTTTTGATACCTTACTTGAACGTGTGCATTTGCGTAGTGTTCATGTGACATTTACATTGACCTTTATCCTGTCCTTCATTCCTTTGCTTTTTTTCATTCCATAAAGATAACTATCAGGCAGTATCTCCCATGATGTTAGACAGCTAGAGAAAATAGACCACTGTTTTAATTTTCAGTAATGTAGTGAATTTTTTCCCCTTGTTTTCGTGAGATAACTTTTGTTTGTTTCCACAAGGAACTTTAGAGGAAGGTCTTTACTCACCTAAATGTAGGTAAACTAACTTTCACTCACTTAAACATAGTAATTTACTCATCTAAACTTAAAATCTAAACTTAGACTATATAAGGAACCTAAAGTCTATATAGAAGAGACACAAATCTTCAGAAATGCATTCAAGGTGGGGATGTAAATAAGCTGTTCTGAATTGGTCTCTGGAGGATCCTCCCTCAACGTGTTGATGGCACAGGGAGACTTCGTGCATATTAAGTGATTAGCAGTAGGCAATATTAATAATTACCATGAGAGTGCTTTTTTGGGTAACAATTCAAGGTTTTTTATTTTTTTTTCTTTTTTTCTTTTTTTTACCTATCAATGTAAATAATGCATTTAATGCATCTATTTTTAAAATGCACAATCATGGATTTCGTCTTTCTACGTATTTATTTATTCTGTACTTTCATATACAGTAGCCTTTGTGATCTCTGTACCCTCTGGCTGCACGTTGGTATGGTATCCTGCTTCCATAATTTCTGTATGTTTCATGCTCGCTTATTGCCATATTATTCTTCAGTTACGTTGTTTTCTGATCCGAATGAGAACAGAGATCAAACTCCTGTTGATTAGATTAGAAGATCGTTAATACAATGACTTTTTTTTAAGGCCTCCAACCATGCTTTTTTGTATTTTGTACTATCATGGAATTGCTAAGGGACAAAGTCTGCTTGGAATATTTTACTGAAGCTGCTGAAGACTGGTTCTGCTGTCCATAGCATGAAATGAGGATTTCAGAGAACAAACTTTTTAAAAAATAACCACTTTTTTTTCAGCCATTGGCTTTTTTATTATTATTTATTTATTTGAAGTAAAAAAAAATGTATTTAAACTAATATTTTCAGGACCAAATGCAAGAAAGTATTCAGAAAGCAGGTATACATTGGAATCATTTCTTTGCACTTCATCCCTGAGAATGAATGTATAGATTATAAATGTCTCCGTTTATCTCCTTAAGAATGTTAAACTTCTTTTTGATTATAGTGAAATCACATTAATAATATATACATAGATAAGTTTATTTAGAAATAGTTTTTATCCTAAATGAAGTATTTAGTTTGCTGACAGAATGGAGTGAAAACACACAAGGCTGAAGCAGAGTGATTTTGATTTTCACAATAAATATTAAATGACTATTGAGTTACAAAACTGAAATGACTCTTTTACTTTATTGGTTTCAGATGCAGCTTTTTCATTTAAGTGTAGTGTTTAAGCCATAGTGCTGACTCTATTGACTGTAGATGTAGGTGTAGAAGATAAAAATGAATTTCCTTTAGAACCTTTGCTGACTTAAGACACAATTGTCCATATACTCTGCAATGTTGGCACTGTTAGTATTGCAGTGTTTTGCAGATATTAAAAAATAAAAGCAGAAGTTTAAGTGTAGTATGAGTAGCTGTGAATCTGTATAACTTGCTTTTTTGCTTCATTGAAGTGTTAAATAGTTAAATAATGAGGAATAGCTCATTTATTTAAAATATTTAAGTTCCTTAGCACTGTTAAGGTAAGCAGGGTAGTATGTTTTCCAAAATATATAAAGCCATATATACAACCATATAAATCAGTCAGCGACCACTTAAACAAAAACAAAAACAAATCAAAACAAAAAACACACTATTTTAAACTGGATAATATATCCTTTTTGTAAATGGAAAATGTGGATGACAAAGGTGATCCTATTCCTTTAGCATGTCTGTGATGAGAAAGCCTTTTTAATTTGCGTCTTTCTATTTAGATTGGGAATGTCAAGAGGGGAATCTATGAAACTGACAGCAGTGCAGAACAATGACGAAGATGAAAGCAATTCTTTGTGTGGATCTTCTGGCACAGCTGGTCCTTCTAAGCAAGCAACCATTGAAGACCATGAGCAGAAAGGCACTAAAATTTCACCGTTACCAGAGAAAGAATATTGTCCACCTCTTTGTAATACGGAACATGTTCCTGTCAAGGATCTAGTGGCAGACTCTGAGGATATACTGATACCTGAAGAATCAATCATTCAGGAGGAGATTGCAGAAGAGGTTGAGACAAGTATTTGTGAATGCCAGGAGGAGAACCATAAAACAGAACAAGAGTTTTCTGAAGAGTCAGTAAGTCCAGCTGGCACAAATGAAGAAACAGAGGCAGTACAGCTTGCAGACAGCACTGAGTCCTGTGTCATGATGAATGATGTAACTGATACTGTATCTCACATTGAAATTAAAGTGGAGTTGAAGTCAGAATGCCCTCAGGAGGACATGTCAGTTGTGATAGATCAGCTGGAGGATTGTGTATCACCAGCACTATCAGCTTCATCCACAAACTCTGTCAATGATACAGCAGAGAAGGATTCTGAGTCTGCAAAAGAGCTAATTGCTCCAGAAATGCAAAATGCTGGTCTGGAAGGCTCCTTGTTCACTGGTGGGGGCATTGCAGTGGATATGGAGCTTCAAAGTGACCCTGAGGAACAATCATCTGAGAATGCTTGTATTTCTGAGACTTCCTTTTCCTCCGGAAGTCCAGAAGGACCATGTATTGCGTCTCCTGGAGGAGACACTCAGTCAACTTCAGAGGAACCCTGTACTCCAGCATCTCTTGAAACAGCTTGTTCATCTGAAGTGTCCAGTACTGAAAACATTGAAGGTGATATTCAGCAAAAGGCCACTGATGAAAACTTGCATACACCTTTAATGTCAGAAATCTCTCCAATGTCCACCTCACCTGTAACCTCAGAAGCATCTCTGATGTCTAATTTACCTTTAACGTCAGAGGCATCACCAGCTTCAAATTTACCTTTAACATCAGAAACATCTCCAATGTCTGATTTACCTTTAACATCTGAAACATCTTCACTATCTTCTGTTCTTCTGACTTCTGAAACACCTGTTGCAAATAGTTTGCCTCTTCCATCAGAAACATCTCCAGTTTCTAATTCCCCAACCAATGAAAGACTTCTTTTGCAACAAAGAAAATCACCATGTCTGTTGGAAGACTCCCTTCCCGCTTTGAAAGAAGAAAGTTCTACCATTCCTAAGGTGGTTCAAGAAGAGAATTTTATTGTTCAGCCAAAGCAACTTCAGAGTGCACCTGAAAATGTGAAAGTTGGTCCATTAACAATTGTACCTGATACTTCAGTATTGGAAGAGACCCAAAGCAAAAACCTCAGTCATCAGCCATGTAAGTCACATTCCGAAATGGAGAAATCCTACATTGCTTCCATCCCAGACCACTCCTCTGCAGAGGTGATCACAATTAAAAATCACAGTATTCAGCAACGAGGTGACAAGAAAGGTACGCTCTTGCCGTCAGAGGTAGCTGTCTTACCAGAAGCATCAGTGGGCAAAAGTATCGAGCTGCTTCCATCAAAGCCACATGAAAAAGTATATACCTCATCTCTAGAGAAATCTTCGTTCTCCGAAGTGTGCAGAAGTAAATCTCACAAGCTAACAGGCAGCAGCCAAAGCCGACTGGAGAGTTCACATTCTTCCAAGTCTTTAGAACCCACAAAATCACCTGAAGTGAGGAATGAAAGCAGAGACCCAGAGATCCCAAAGAGGAAAACAGCAGAACAACATGGTTTTGGAATCTGCAAAGAGAAGAGAGCTAGAATAGATGATGATCAGCCTAATCGTAATGCTTCATCAACTAGTCCTTCTGAGAAAGATCAGCCACTCAGAGAAGAACCCCGAGTTCCACCCCTTAAGGTAAAGTAATGAAAAAATAGCCAGCTCGGAAACTTAAAGTTTGTCTCCTTCCTGCTGACTGCATGCAGACACAATGCATGTTGTTTTTTTTTTGTGTAGATGTGAGGGGCCTTAGTAGTGACCTTTTTACTTTACTATTCCTACCATGCCAAATTACTTCTGATGTAAATACCTGTAGTTGTTCAGCCGGGGTCTTAGCTACAAAACAGCTTTTGTGTGAGGGAAAGCTTTCTGGGATCTATGGCTTAATCTAATTCAAGAGCTTCCACTGTTTACATGGTGTTACTTGTCTGTCTTTCTAATTGCCCAGTTGTATTGTCTGCTTGTTCTCCCACAGATGACTTCTTCAGCAAGCGTGAATAACAAATGTTACCATACCTATTAATGAGAAATAAAAAAAAAAAAAATAAAAAAATAAAATAAAAATAATAATAATAATATATATATAAAAAAAAAAACAGTGCCTTAATCCAGCCAGAGAACCTAGAGACACAATAGATGGAATTCCTTTTGCAAGACCAGGGCTTGTGATAGGCTGAGTTATAAGATTCCACTATTTTTTTTTTTTTTTTAAACGGGGATCTATAGATTTAGTCATGTATAGTCTCAGTGTTTTGACCCTTTTAATTTTCTACATGATGACATCAGCCAAGTTTTAGATCCAATTTGCTGAACTTAAGCCACCGACTCTGCAATACTAGTTCCTGATTATTCAGAAATGTCCTTTTCTGCATTTATTTTTAACTGCTGCAATCTCTGAAAATTGTTAATGTGGCCAGGAGGGCAAATAGGCTAACTGTTTTAATCACTACTGCAGCAGCTTATTTCAACTAATTTATTTTTATGATCAGTGATGCAATTGAGATAGTCTATTCTGAACTTAGTGATATTCTTTCATATTTGGACAGTCTCTGTCTAGTCTAATGAATTCTAACCATTTTCTAAACACGAAGGAAAGTAGATCACTAGGGAAGAAAAAGAGTTGTGACTATAATAAGAAAAAACAATCAAATAATTAAAGCTTTTAGCAGTTCTGGTGATACAAAGTGGAAAATGAAAAAAAATGCTACTGAAACAGCAAGCAGGATGCTTTGAAGTAATTGTGAGCAAATATGTTAATATAAATTTTAATTGAACTGTTAAACAGTGGAAGAGGAAATATGATGATGCAAGACATTAGTTAAAAATAATGACTTATGTAATTTGACATCTGAAAAAAAGTGATAACCAAATTGGCCTTCTGATGGGTGCTTAGTGGCATGAATAAAATGGAGTGACTCATTCCAGTTTCCTTGGAAGAGGTTTTCATAAAGCATCACAGTGTTAGGCATGCGTGTTTATTCATGAGCCAAAAATTGAACTGCTAGGAAGAGTGAAGTATTCCAGCCCTCCACATGAGCCCATCAGTTGCTCCGTGTGAAGAGACACTGCCCTTGTCTGTGCCATAAAAATGGTTATATATTACTATACTGTCTTTATATTGATTTTCACTGATCTTTTAAGGAAAATCAGATACTATCAATCTTGCACAGTCATGTCAAACAAATCTCCCTTAAGCCTCCAGCCAGTGAATGAGGATACTGAAACATGTCAGGCATTTCCAAAAATAATTTTGGACAATCATTTCTAGGATTTTTTATTATTTTTTTTAATGTAACAAATATTTAGCTTTTGGGTTATCTCTCCAACAACCCCCTATACTTTGTTATTAAAAGAGAAAAAAGAACCCCAGTTCTCCTAAATCATTGTGCTGTAAGACTCTCACTTCCTGTCATACCTTATGACTACTTTAGCTACAAAAACTTCCTAGCTTTCTTAGATACTTTTGGAAGAGAAGTGATAGCACTAACCACCAAGTCCTACACTAAGTGTAGGAAGTATCCCAGGGATATACTTAAGTGGGTCTCTTAAAACTGTGAGGAAGGGAAAGGTGTATCCTTGATGATTCACTTGTTTTATACCACTACTTTAAACTGTTCTGTGGTGTAACATGAAAAGCAGGCTCAGTGGTGATACTGCTGCATCCTATCCAAAGGCAAGATCTGTCACCTGATATATAAGGAAATACTGGCAGTTCCTAACGGCTTAGTCATTGGAGAACAAGGAGCAAAAGCACTATATGACTGTTGCTTTTTCACACGTTTGCTGCAAATGTTCAGTAGTGGGCACTTTCCCCAGTATCAGTGCACCAGGCTTCTTGATATTCTCAGTTAGATACACTGCAGATAAAACAGGTCTGACAAATTGTGTCAGACAAGCATCATGTTGTCATCCTGTTCAATTTTTCTTCCTGTCAAAAGGATCAGTGTGAGTAGGCTAATACAGGTGTCAGATATTCATGCTGGAAGATGATAAAATACTGAAGTGTAAATATCATTACTTTTTAGCATTTTTCTGTCCAGCTGCACTGAGCGGTAATTTCCTTCATTACATTGCTCTGACCCTTTTAAGAGACAGATGGTGACTGTAGCAAACTGATGATCTCATTCAAATTATTGTGTTTTCTTTTCTTCCTTTAGATTCAGCTTTCAAAAATTGGACCACCTTTTATTATCAAGAGCCAACCTGTTTCAAAACCAGAACCTCGAGTTTCCCCAAGTACGTCAGTCAGCAGTGGAAGAAACACTGGGGCTAGAACTCTTGCGGATATCAAAGCAAGAGCTCAGCAAGCAAGAGCCCAAAGAGAAGCTGCAGCTGCAGCAGCCGTGGCAGCAGCTGCAAGCATAGTCTCTGGAGCAATGGGGACCCCATGCGAAGGTGGGAAGACAAGAACACTGGCACACATCAAGGAGCAAACAAAGGCCAAGCTATTTGCAAAGCATCAAGCCAGAGCTCATTTACTCCAGACTAATAAAGAATCAAAGTCACAGTTCAACTCAAAGGAAAGTACCTCATCTCTAGAGATACCAGCTTCTACTGATACAAAGATTGAAGGTTCTACCGGTGTCATAATAGTTAATCCTAACTGCAGGTCCCCTAGCAACAAGTCTGCTCATCATCGTGAGACTACCGCTTTATTGCAGCAGTCACTTAACACAGCTACATTACCAGAAACTGCTACTGAGATACCCGTTCACAGTTCTGATGAGAATATACCTATGCCACAGTTGTGTGAGAAAATTATTTCATCTACCTCTACTGAAAGTAACAGTGTGCCAGTGCTTTATAATAAAAATTCAGTCTCTGTGTCTGTTTGCAGCACTGCTATGTCTGGAGCAATTAAAGAACTTTCTTTTGCAAGTTCTGTTGATAAATCCTCTGTTTTAATGTCTGTTGACAGTGCAAACACAGCAGTTTCAGCTTGTAATATAAATATGCTGAAATCCATCCAGGGGGCTGATACTCCATGCATAGCCGTTGGACCAAAATGTATTGATAACAGTAACGTACCAGTTTCCATAGACAGTACAGTCTTATCAAATTCCATCGATGACAAAAGGTTGCCAATACCAAGTAGCAATGCGAACAATACAGTCTCCAGTCATTATGCCACTATGCCATCTTCATCTATTGCAAATAACTTGCCAAATCATCACCCTGGTAGTTCTGTACTGATTCCACCAGTGGGGACTACCAACAGATTTTCTTCTGATAAGATAGCCATAACTGGGTGTAACGAGCAAAGCACTGTCTCCATCCACACTACCGCTAGGTCAGCTTTAAGTTGCAGTGAGGCTGTTGCAGTAGCAGATTCTGTTGCGAGGCCACCCATTTCAATGTTTACTGGTAACATGGTGACAATAAGCTCCTATGATAATGCTACTAAATTAAATGCTGATCTCTTAGACAAAAGTGCTGGAGCACGAAGCCGAATGGATCTCTCGGGTAAATCTCAGCTGGTGAGCTATACGCAAACTGCCATGAATAGGTCTATACCTTGCAAAGTCATTGTTGACCACACTACAAACCTGAATTCCAGTCTGTCACTTTCTTCTTCTATTGAAAATGCAGAGAACAGCCCTGACCTGCAGAGCAGACCTGTACGGACAGAAGCTGCCTTACAAAGTATAACCTGTCCTCAGGTGTCTGTAATAAGCAGGCCTGAAGTAGTTTCTAATGAAAGCCTTGAGCACACTTCCAGCTTTATCACCATTACAAAGCAAGACAGCAAGAACTTGCAGGGAGGTTGTTCAAGTCTTCGAGAAGTGCCTCTTGCTCCCCAGGATAAATTAATTGAGGTGGTTACTCCCAGCCAAGGTTTTGCTGAGCAGTTAAGAGGTCCTTCTTCATTTAAAAATGAAGCAGATGCTGCCTGTGCCAGTCAGTATAACACTAACAACAGAATTTGTTGGCATGATGAAGAGGCAATGAGCACAGACCAGCCAGTGGTCAGCCATCTTAATGCCAGTAAGCATAAGGAATATGCAGAGCAAAACTGCTTAAAAAGTGTCAAAACCGAACCTTCCAGTTACACACAGATGTCAGAACTGCAATCCAGGAGTCTTTTGACGAGCCTTGCTGTTCCTGTTAAATCAGAAACCACCGAGTCTGATAAGTGCTTCAGGATGGACACGGAGGACTTCACAGGACCTGAAATGGCGGCCCAGCCTGCAGAAATGTCCCCAAGCACACAGCCAACGCAGACCGCCAAGGCGCCCATGGCCAATTCCATGGAGGACTCCCTGTCTCTGACCACAGAGACCCTAAAAAGAGTCACGAGTGCTGGGGGCTCAAGCTGTCGCCTCTCATCAGTGGAGGCCAACAATCCTTTAGTGACACAATTACTGCAAGGCAATCTGCCTTTAGAGAAAGTGCTGCCGCAGCCCAGATCAGGAGCCAAACTAGAAATTAACAGGCTTCCCTTGCCTTTGCAAACTACCTCAGTATGTAAAACAGCAGTTTCTGAAAGAAATATTGTTGAGCATCCTTCCAACTCTCCTAACCCAGATGGTAAAGGATTTACAGCAGGCAGCATAGCCCCACTACAAATCAGAAAGCGTGAAAACCATCCAAAAAAGAGGATGACCAGGACTGTAGGGGAACACGCTCAAATTAAATGTGAGCCTGGGAAGGTGTCAGTGGACACAGATGTTAAAGTGGCTCCTTGTGTAATTAGTTCCAGCATGAACCAGCTAGGGCATGGTCAGCCATTTAAACAAGAGTGGCTGAACAAACATGCCATTCAGAGCCGTGTTGCTCACAGCCCAGAGATCAAGCAGCAGAAGAGGCCATTGCCTTCATGCAGTTTCCAGCAGAGCTTATTTCACATTGATAAAAACGGCAGCTTTCACGCAGAAGCTAGTACCTCACACAGACAGCATTTTTACCAAATGTCCATGGCTGCAAGAGGCCCGATTCCTACGGCAGCTTTGTTGCAAACTACTTCAAAAGGCCCACCTGGCTGCAATGCATTTGCTTTTAGCAGACACCTGGAGCAGAAGGGCTTGGGAGATGTGAATATTTCTACAGCAGCTCACCAGCTGAGGCTAGGAAGTGTGTTTTCCCCCAGTATTCAAATTAAGGAAGGTGATGACATTGCCAGTGCCTCTCAGACTCTCCAGAGTAAAACGTTAGTGCACCCTCCCCCACAGCCCCCACCCCTGCCCCCTCCTCCCCCTCCTCACCCAAATGCAGATGTCCCCTCTGATCAAAAACAACTGACAGTTACTATGGAAACCACTAAAAGACTTAGTTGGCCTCAGCCAGCAAGCATCTGTAGCAATATAAAATCCGAACCCGTTTCTTTTGAGGAAGGTTTAAGCAGCAGCTGCGAACTGGGCATGAAGCAAGCTTCCTATGATCAGAATGAAGTGAAAGAACAGTTAAAAGCATTTGCATTGAAAAATGCAGATTTCTCTTCCTATTTACTCTCTGAGCCACAGAAGCCTTTTACCCAACTTGCTGCTCAGAAAATACAGATGCAGCACCCACAGCAGCAGCAGCAGCAGCAGCAGCAGCAGCAGCAGCAGCAGCTCTGTGGAAGTTACCCGACTATACACTTCGGTAGCACAAGCTTCAAAAGGGCAGCATCTGCAATTGAGAAATCGATTGGGATTTTAGGAAGTGGCTCAAACGCTGCCGTGGGCCTATCTAACCAGAGTGCGCAGATGCCGGTTCAGAAATTTGCTGACAGTAGCAATGCTGATGAACTGGAACTGAAATGCTCCTGCCGGCTGAAAGCCATGATCGTGTGCAAAGGCTGCGGAGCCTTCTGTCATGATGACTGCATAGGGCCTTCCAAACTGTGTGTAGCTTGCTTGGTTGTACGGTAGAGACTGAGTCAAAGATGCAGTATCCCTTGTCAGTGTGGGTGAGCAGGACGGAGGGATTGGAACGGTGTAGGCCAATGACGGTTTGCAATTAGTTGACTGGGATTTTATTTTTATTTTTTTCCCCTCATGGTGCTTTCAGAATTTAGTTATTCTGGGACGAGTGCCATTCCCAGGAAAGAAGAGGAAACCTCTAGGACTAGTTTAAAAAAACTGACAGTGTCTTCACTGAAGCTTCTGTGAGTTCTCATGTTGTGTTTAAGAAAAAGAGACAAAAAGGCATTATTAATGCATGTCATTCCCAGCTTGTATTTATTTGCACAAAGTGCAGCACATTTTTTCCCCACTTTTCAATAGTTGGTAGAACCTGCTGTTTAAAGATCAGAGGAAGAATAACACAAAGTGGAGTAGCTATGCAGAATGAATAGCACGCTAAATACCGACCACCTGTCTTGAGCAGTGTGGTGGAAAGGTGTGGGCCATCAACCATGTTAGCTTCTCAGTTGATTTGCAGTTTTTCTGCTGATACAATTGTTTCCTTCAATTGACTTCCATTATTAGGGCTAAAATACAGTCCATTCACATAGAGATAAAGGAGGAATTTGCATCACTAGAGGAGTTTCCTCACTTGCCTGCCAGGGATTATGGAACTGAAATCTTGCTTATCATCTCTTCTCATTGATTTCTTGAGAAAGATTGTATCTGTGATGGGTTAGTGGGACCAGCACTGGAATCACATTGCCTTCAGTAGAGTCTGGAAAAAGTAACTTCTCTGCTGGGGCTTAGAAACCTCTTTCCTGTTTCCTACTCAAATATTCTTTATTTGTATTTGTCTCGCTAATCTGTCCACTTGATTTGTCAGTCCCAAATATATATATAGGGCCAGACATACGTAATAGGTTCTGGATCTTTAGCCTCTCTGTGGCCCAAAATTGGGGCGTTCTTATGATGAATTAATAAGGAAAGATTCTAATAGTGTACTGATTGAATACTAGATTACCAGTCATTTTTCCTATTATATGAGTTAGTCAAAATAACATGTCTCAGAGTTTTGTCATTTAAAGTCATTCTTAAAATTACTTACAGCACTACTTAATTTTTTTATTTTCTTTTTCCTGAAAGGAATTCAGACCCCTTACTCTACCTTTTAGAAATCTGAATCAAAAAGGCTTTTTTTTTTTTTTTTTTTTTTTTTTTTTTAAAGGGATACTGCATCTTTAAAGTAATCTTCAGTATTTATCCAGTACTGTATTTACATTTAGGAGTATAGCTGCATTCCAGATGTGTTAGCCACCATAACAGCAGAGAAAAATAAAAAATAAAAATGGGGCCCTATTCACCTATAAGGAAAATATTATAAAGGGATAAAGCGCATGCAGTTGCTGGGGAGATGAAAATACCTTGTTTTTTTTCACTCCCACTTCAAGAAAACAAAATGTGGAGTGCAAGTCGTCCATCTGCCAATATGTGGTTGGGTCTGCCCAAATGTGAGCATCAGAGAGAAATGTTATTTTTACCATTACAGTAGAACCTCACTAACCTAAACATCTTTCAGTCTGCTCAAGAGAACTGCTTTTCTTTCCACTATTCTCAGAGAGCAAATGTATCAGCTGTAATAATGTTTGGGTTTCAACATTATTTTAAGTATGTAATGCTGCATTTACTGTAGCATTCCAAAATATTAATGTGAATGAATTTAGAAAGTCAATGAATTTAGGAAACGAGTATACCACATTTTACACTATACTTTTTTTTATATATGATGTTGGTTTGCGTACTTACTGGTCTCTACTTACAGCTGTAAATGGTCTCCCTGATATTGGTATTAGTGAGGTTCTACTGAATAGAGGAACCACATTTATTTTCTTGTGGGACCATTTTCACAAACATGATTAATGCCATTTATTGTCTTAAAAGTGAGCTGGAATATCTACAACATACATTCCTGTCATAGGAAGCTCTATGGTGCACCTTGATGCTCTCTTTTATTGTAATTAGCAACATATCAATATTATTTTTGACACTGTGTGATAAAAAGGCCATTTATAATTACACTAACAAATTTGTTGCTGATACAATAATATATTTTTTCTATACAAAAGTGCTCCTTAATATGAAATGTGATTTAAAAGAAACAGCTTCTCAGCACTTTCACGTCTTCTGGTAAGAAGATATGCTAGCCAAGCAAAAACCTAAAAGTAACCATATGAAAATTAACATTCACTGCTATGCCAGCTCCTGTGAAAAAAAAAAATAGTGACTGGAAAATACTCATGAATAAGCATGAGTGTAGTCAGTTGATGCATATCAAATTCGTATTTGAGGAGCCTTTGTATTGGAATTGTATTGCATTGTATTTATACTTGATATAGGTAGAATACTTCTATTTAAAATGAAGAGAGCAACCAGTCTTAGCCTTTTAATAACCTGTGTTTATATAAGCCTGCTGGGAATCCTTATTTCTAGCTCAGGTTTTCATGTCCACAGCACATAAGTCAGTATTTTTTTGTACTTGTATCTCAAACTATTTCTTGTATTGACTGGCATAATACAGAAATAAATTCTGGCCACAGGAAAAAAAAAAAAAAAATACTTTGTTCAAACAATAAGAGTGTGACTAATGTAGTAGGTAATTCATTCATGTCATACTGTCATTTTTGTATCAGGATTGCAACTTGCATGTGTGAGGCCATGATAAAATGTTATTTAAAGTGGCTTTAGACTGAATGGTGCTATGTTTTATTACACCACTGACCAAACTCTTCCATAGTGCAGTTCCACTCATCTCATTCGTGAGTCACTGGAGTTGCACCAGGAATAAATTTGACCAATTAATTAGCTACAGTCATGAAGTATTGATTGTTACAGATAATAGTTTTAGGTTATTGAAATATTGAAAAGCAACTGCGGTGATATAGGAGCCTGACTGAATCCTAGTAGGACTGAAAATCTTACCTGGATTCTTATGTCACACAAATGCTTGGGGAAAAGTGACCCATGGTCTTGAAGAAGAACACAGTCACCTTTCAAAGTAAATTTTGAATGACTCCTTTTTTTTTGTTTAATTGTCCAGGCTTCAGGCCCAATATTCAGTTTTCTAATGACCATGCAGTTTGCACCATTGGGTGTTAACTGTTTATGCACTGAAAAGTGGTGAAAGAATTGCTTAAGAACACAATGCTCTGTGTTTATGTGTGCGTACATATGTGTCCCAATGTGCAGCATGTATAAATTACTTTTTTTTTTTTTAAACCTCCAAAATTGTTCCCCCACTACTACCCCTGGAGCAGCACTTTTGGATGAGAGGGAGAAACGCTCCTTTTTTCTTTCCTCCCTCTTTATTTTTTTTAATTGCATACCTGTGAGATATGCAGATAACATTAGGGCATTTGCAGTGTGTGTGTTTGTGTGTTCCTGTTCTGAACTAATTTTCCAAGCAGAAGTTACCTTTGAAATAATATAAAAAGAAGAAAAAAAAAAAAAAAAGAAGGAAAAAAAAAGGAAAAAACAAACAAACAACAAAAAAAAAATGGTGAACTGGATGCTCCCTGATTGCATTTTATTTACCTGCTGAGGTCTAGTACACAAAATAATGTTTAAAAGACAAAAATCAAGGTTGAGCCATAAAGGTATATTCTGTACTATAGACTTTCTTCTTGAGGGTGGTGCATGTTGTCAGGGTAAGCTACAGAACGTGCAGATGGTTTTTCAGGGCCCTGCAATTCCTTGCCCAGTTTTTCAGCTGGTGCATATGGTGCTTTATAATGCAATTTCTGAAGTAAAATTACCTTATGCTGCACCCCCTTCCCCTTATAAACACACGCACAATTTCAGAATAGTTATTGTAGCCTCTGGTTGAGCAGTTTCTCCAAGGTGTGGTGAAGTACCAGGATAAACACTCCAGACAAGCTGAGAAATGTCACGAAAAGGGATCATTTTAGCTGACACACGGGAAGGGCCCAGCTCCAAACACTGAATGACTTCCACAGCCTCCTGGCAGCAGCACAGCCGGTCGTCTTCTGGGGATCTGCAGGACACAAGAGGGGGAAGACCAACAAAATATTCAGTGGCTTTATCATGGACCTGTGTAGCTAAATGTTTCTGAATCTATGAAATCCTGTTGTCTTCGGTCATCATGCTTTGTCACTGTAAAACCAACAACAACAAAAAAAGCATTTTTTTAGTCTAATTTAAGGAGCTGCTTCTTTTATAGCACATAATATTTCGCTTTGTACTATATTTGATAGTTAAAGAATAATTTAGTCCGTAGAATAACTTTGTTGTATTTGTACTGTTCATGAATGTTACAAGAAAAGTGCTTTACTTTGTTGCCATAATTCTCTTGTACTGCTGTAAAATATTTTTTCTGCTTTACAGAAATTTAACACAATTCACATTTTCAGTACAGGGTTTTTTGTGTGTATGTGTTTTTATTTTTTTTTGTCAGTATTCTGAATGTTTACATCTGTTTGACATTAGCCATTCTATGCCTTTATAGGGCAGTATTACTCCTGCAGTATAACAGCAATGCGAAATCCACTCATACTCAACATGCATGAGAAATACAGAATTTTGGGGGAGATCCCTAACATGCATAGATACTTTTTCTATCCACATTCAGTGAAGCAAATACCCTCCTTCAGTCCTCTACCAAAGAAAATATTATTCCCACAGGACAAGCTCAGAAAATGGTTCTCTGAATCTTCCGAAGGGGGTGTAGTTGATTTCAGCAGGGTTGCTACAGTTTAATGCTGTTATGCTTCGCTATATTACCTGACTGGATGTGACTGGGTGAAACAAGCATTTTGGCATTTTTGTTTTGTTTTGTTTTGAGACAGTGTTTCGTTTAGAATTCAGGGATCATGCTGTCTTTAATGGTGCTGTTTGTTTTTTCTTTTATTTTCTCTCTCTTTTTTTTTTTTTTTAAAGAAAACATTTTGTTGCCTACAGAAATGACCATTCACAAAACCATAAATTAAATAAAATAATTTGTCTTCATAACTTCTCTCTTCTCCCTTTCCTTTTCCCCTTTTCTGTCCCTTGAAAATAACAACTTGGGCTTCAATATTAAAATATTCTGGAAAAAAAATAAAGAGATAAAATAATATTTGCCATTTGTTTATTTATTTTCTGTTCAGTGCCTTAGGCAGGTGATCCTGCTTGTGCACATCCATTGTATATACAGGTCAGTGAAACAGAAATGTGAGAGAAAAAGCAGTCCTTTGTAAAGGATTTTTAAATGACAATGATGTATGACATAGTCTGAATGATGTCTGATGTAACTCAAGTATTACTATCTTATACTAGTAAAATAAACTAGGTGTTGTATATTAAGTTGTTGTAAGCAGAATAGTTTGTGGATGAAAATAATTATATTGTCTCGGATAGTTAATGTCTGGTGTAACTTGGTGCTTTTTCACCAAGAGGGTGGTCGCACACTGGAACAGGCTCCCCCAGTGAAGTTGTCACTGCACCAAGCCTGTCTGAATTTA
This sequence comes from Nettapus auritus, assembly GCA_011076525.1. NCBI lineage: Eukaryota > Metazoa > Chordata > Aves > Anseriformes > Anatidae > Nettapus > Nettapus auritus. The sequence goes on from CM021766.1 coordinate 113,841,025, forward strand.
AGAAGCATTTGGACTGTGCACTTAGTCACATGGTACCACATTTTAGGTAGACCTGTGCGGTGCCAGGAACTGGACTTGGTGATCCTTACGGGTCCCTTCCAACTCGGGATATTCTATGATTCTATGATTTGCCTCCGCCTTCAACCCCATCCAGAAAGCATGTAACAACTCTTCAGCCAGGTGTGCACCTCTGTCATCTCTCATCCCCGTGGCAGAAAAAATTAACTACCCACAGTTCAGTTATGCATGCAGGGTGACTGGTCCAAATTGTCTCTCTTAAACCAGTTATCCTTTGAAGTCTGGAAGGCCTTTCTGAGGTGAAAATTGAATAGCTGATGTGGTTAAAAAAAAGAGGGAAAAAAAAAAAAAAAAAAAAGTTTTCAACATTTTACCCTGCAAAGAGAGCTTTGAGTAGTAGTGGTTTAGGGTGAAAATGTTAGACTGTGGCAACAAATAGCTTTTTTTCATAGGTCTGCATAGAAATGCTCAGGATGGTGCCTCTTAAACCTCCTTTTGTCTAGCCTCCTATCATTATTATTTGAATTGTGGTAGCAAATGATGGTCTTGTTCATGGGGATTAGCAGCCAAATTTTATATAATCCAGAAAGAAAACAGTGCCACCCTCTGTGTCTGAATCTGGTGATCCTTTTTTTTTTCATATCTGATGCCCATGTGGCAAACTCTTCACCTAATGCTGTCATGCAGGATATTTAACTTATTTAATTCTGCTTAGATATTTGTATGGAGCTGTGCAAAATCAGGGACCAGCTCTACTTCTGACAGTAGTAGCTTTTCAATCTAATTTCTTTTTACAATTTTTCATTTTAGCAAATCGAATTCAAATTAATTTCTTAGATCTGCTATAGCTAAACCTTTTATTTTTCCTTACCTTTGTTTATTTTTCTTCTTTTTACTTTTTTAAATCTGCAAAATGTTTCTGCACATTTTATTTCGTACTAAAACACATGTATTTGTCTTCTCCATGGTGTTTCCTAAGGATCTTATAAGTAATAGCAAATTAAGCCATGTAATTTCTTTCCCGTGTCTGTGGTGTGTGCTCTCCTTAGGTCAGCCCAGACAGACCGGATCAGTTCAACCAGCAGATGGCATCAGGAGAAAGCTCCCTGATATGGTCTTAGAGGGGAAAAAAAAAAAAAAAAAAAAGTCTAATTCTCTAATTTTCTTCAGGAAAAGCATATACAGCATGTAGAAAAGTAGCCATGAATACACAGATTTTCTGTTTTTTTTTTTTTTTTTTTTTTTTTTTTTTTTTTTTTTTTTTTTT
>CM021766.1:113842409-113869937 GCA_011076525.1 Nettapus auritus
TTTTTTCTTTTTTTTTTTTTCTTTCCTGCATCTGGAGCTGTAGTTGGCAGTGAAAACAAATCCTCCTTCCCAGTCCCAGCCTGGTGCTGAAACTTGGCTCTCGATAGAAGCGATGCCGTGAAGCTCGCATCAGCCTTTCCTGCACTTGGCAACTTTGGCACCTACCCTCGCAAGCTCTAAGTTCTGCAGTCCATGGAAGTGAAGTACTGGTAAGCTGTAAATAATTCTTCCTGGGGCCAGAGCAGGGTTTGTTTTTTTTATTTTTCCCTGCTCTTTCCTTTGCCACCCATGGATGAAAAGATACAGCAATGCAGCTCTGTGTATTGAGGCACTTCACAAATAAACAGGAAGGTATTATTGCTCCTGGGTGTACAGATGGTGTGTTGTGATCCGACCTGGCCCTTGTCAGATCGCACAGCTCGCAGCTGGTGGCCCACCAAATAACAATGCCTTCTTGCACCACCACCCTGGAGACTGCTTTACACAATAAAGGAGGTAGATGGAGTCATGGGCATTGGTAACCACTGGTACCTGCTTGTGGAGTCAGAGTATGTTATCAGTATGTCTGGTTTTTAAGGAAATTGAGCTATATATAGAAATAAAGCAACATTCTTTCAAATAGTTCAGACACCTGATACTCTCCAAATATATAGCATGCACTGATGAGAGGAGTTTCTTATATCTCAGTTAAATGACAGCCATTTACTTTTAAATGCTGAAAGTTCATGTGCCCAGCCTGGGAAGTGTCTGTTGATTCACCAGTAGTGATGATTTCTGGAGTTGATTCACATGTCCATGGGGGGAAAAATGCCTGGATGGGACTTTTTGGAAGCTAATGACACCTTGGATAAATGTTACTTTTTGTGTACAGGTCACCTTTTTAAAGCCCTTCTGTTTTGTGTCCTTAGTCCTGGTCTGTTCTTAGAGCTTAGGTCAGCCTTCATAGTCTTTATCACTGTGTCTCTCCAACAAAAAGCTGAGAGTTTTCTTCCAATATCTCTGAGTATCCCTTGCATATACCTCTGGGGTAGAGAACAGTTTAGGATCCCACATTGAAAAAACACATCCGAAAATAAGCTGAATATATTGGATAATTGAATTCAATTAATAGGAAATCTTGCTATGTTGAGTAAATAAATGCCCACTGATATGATCATAAAGGAGACATTTTACGTAGCAAATATTGGGTCTTGCTGTAAACAGTTGTATGCTTCTGATTCTTTCCCAACTGTTCAGATTCAATCTGCAAATCACTTTTCATGTCCCTTCATTGTGAGCGGAGCCCACCATCCATGGTGCAGAATCTTTGCAATAAATATGTGCATTTCTGGCTTTTCAAGGAGCATGGTGGAGAGACTTGTATACAGTGGCTCACCCTTTACTTGCTTACTTATGAATTGTGCAGCATGGTATGGAGACCTTGGGGAAAAGAATAAAGGTAAAATTATTTGTGAAGATGTAATAATCCTAAGGTATGCTCCTTTGCTTTCCTTTAGGTTATTGACAGGAAAAGTCCAAGCCTCAGATTTTGTAATGATTGTGAGCAGCAGCTGTCCCATTGCAGCCAGAATAGACCATTTGTCCTGGATTCCATCCAGAAGTGAGTATTTACAGTTCAGGAAGTCCAAATAAATGTTCTCAGGGTACCAGGAAAACACAGCCAACCAGGATAGTCTGTCACTGAGAATAATTATGGACAAGGAGGCAGTCAATATGACTATTAAAAAAAAAAAAAAAAAGCACTTTATTTATGCTTTTGGAACAAGTGATCCTGCCAGTCGTTTTAAAATTTCAACATCTGTGCAGGATTGTGAATATTAAGACCACCTTTTGTAGCTCTAAGTTGGGAGATAAATTTAAATATTTAAGGAAAAACAGATCCACAACTAGCTGATAGCATAACATTATAAAACTTGATGTCTGAGTTCTTAAAAACATCTGTTTGATGGTATTTTACAGTATTTTTGGTTAGAAAATTAAAAAGTTACTGTATGCTCAGTATTATTCAAAGTAAGTATCTTTGTTTCGGTTTCCTAAACTAGGAATTTCAGAGCCTTGCTTTAGTTTCCTGTTTCCAAAAGTCTTTGTTCACATTGCTGGATAAGTCTGATTTATGTTTTACCCTGTGTAAGACAGTTTAAAAAGTAATCTAGAAATACATTCACCGTCATATTTCTGTTAAGTATGTCCTGTTACCTAGAACAGAATTAAATTGGGTGAGGAATATATAAATTTGTATTTTACGTTCCTTTAAAATTAAATGAAAGGGCAGTGAAAATAGCCATGTGATTCAAGGGACTTTATCAAGTATTACTGAGCTTGAGATACCGACCTTCTCCATTTTGCATCTTCTGAATTTTCGGAGAAATAATATAAAGATCTTTATGAAGTGACAGACAGACATGTGACAGTAAAGAAGAATGATATGTACACCACTGCCAATGGTACTTGAATATTTAATAACAAAAGGATTTATAGAGACTTAGGCAGAAAATGAAATAACCCATTGGAGGAACAGAGAGAGATGAGCGATGTGTCAGTCACAAGGGGTTGTTCTCTCTGGCATCTGATGATTGTTGCTGAAGTGACATGATGAAAAAAACTAATCCCATTTAAAAACTACCAAAGGGGAGTAAAGCATTAGGAAGTAGGCCATAAAAATGTTTAAATCAAGGTCAAATATTAGGGTTTTTTGGGTGCTAGAAAAGAAGACTGATTTTATTCATGTATTACAGAATCACAGAAATGGCATTGCAAGAAATCTGAAGGCCAGCATGTCCTTCTGTCCTACAGCAAGCTGAAATGGTTGCTGACTGTGGTCTCCTCAACTCACTCTTAAGGGCCTCAGGTCACTGAGACAATTTGTTTCAGCTCTTCACTTTCTTACAATTAGAAAGCTTATCCTAATATTTAACCCAAATCTTCCTTGCTGCAGTTTAAGCCCATTCAGTCTTATCTATGCTTCACAGACATTGAAAATAACTTTTTCCTTTCCTCTTTCCAGTTGCCTATTAGATAGTTAGGCTGTTAATTTGTCTCTCTTGGTTTTCCATTGTTTAAGCTAAACAAGCCTAATATTCAGCCTTTCTTTTTAGGTCATGTTTTCCAACTTCCTATCATTTTCATTGATCTTCTCCAAAGTCTCTCCAGTTAGTTCAAATCCTCTTTACCATTCAGTTCCCAAGAGTGAATACCTTATCGCAGCTGAGGCTGAGCAGAGTGGTATGAGTGTTTTGTATGCTTTACAAGCTAAAATTGTGCTCTTTGTCCCAGAACAGTGTGTTTCATTGACAATGGCTTGTTTGACTCAGGTTCAGGTTGGTCCCAGTAACCTCTGCATCCTTTCCAATAAAGCTGCTTCTAGCTATTTCTTCCCCATCCTGCATTTAAATAACTAATTATTTCTGTGTAGGACATTCTGTTTATCACCACTCAATACTGTTCTAAGGTTTTAAATCATAATTTGAGCTTGTCAAGATGATCTCAAATTCTGATCTTAACCACCAACCATTTCCCAGGGAGGCAGCAGCTAGAAATTCAGAAAAATAGGACCATTGTATCATAGTATATTTCATGTTGGAAGGGACCTCAGGGAGCCATGAAGCCCAGCCTCCTGCTCAGAGCTCACTGCCCTATCGTCCATCTCATCAAATAAAATGCTGGAAGGAACTGGAGCCACGCCAGAACTGACTCCATCGTGGTTGCCATTATGTGTGAGAATGGTTTTCCACCCACTTTAGATTAACTAACTAACAGTTTTGTCTAGACCATATTGTTCCAGTTTACTTATGAAAATGTCATGGAAGTAGTGCTAAAAGCTGTACCAAAATCAAGACATGACATCTACTGTTTCTTGGTCCACAGCCCTGCTACTCTGTCATGGAAGGAAGCTAGACTGGTTTGACACAGCTTCTTGACAAATTCATGTTTCCTGCTGCTGTTTTATTCTATATTCTATTCATTAATTAATAAATACTAATTTGTGCTAGAATTCTTCCAGAGAACGAAATAAAGCTGATTACACTGTTTCCCACCACTCCTCCATTTCTCTCTTTTGAACTCTAGGCAGTTGTGTTTTCCTTGCATTTTTGTGAGTTCAGGAAGACAACTTTGTGTGGCCCTGTGGCTGAACCAGCCACCCCTTTAAGTGCCAACCAGTGAAATCCATTATGCTCATATCTTTTAAAAACATTTAACTCATACAAGTATTCTCTAACCTGCTCAAGGCTGAGATAGCACCTTTTTGTCTCCAGTATCAATTGTATTAATTATCTGATTATAATCAACCTCTTTAGAGACTGCTTTCCCTCTCCATTAAGTAGCTGACCAACTGCCACCTCGGTGTTCCTCTTGGTGCTGATGTATTTCAAAAGCGATTTATTTGTTATTTTTAATGTTCTTTGATGATTACATCTAATATTGGTCTTTTTGATTTCACCCTTACATGCTTCTACTATGGGTGGGTTTTTACTTCCAGTATGCTGTCTTTTCAGGAGGAAAGAAGTGCTCATGAGGAGGAAGCATTATTAAAACCTGTTCAGCGTTTATCCTAACCCATTCCCTGCAGTAAAATTGACTTGATTCTTCAAAGATTTGGTCAAACTGAAGAAAAAACACAAGAAAACTCACTGGACAAACCCAGTCCATAAGGACATTTAAAATAAATATTAAAATACCTTGCAACCATTATAAGAAGTTCTAAAAATTAACAGATTAAATTAATTACAGGATCTATGAAAACAATTACATGCAATAGGTGAACAATGACATTAAGATCATAAGGGCATAGTATGAAGAAAACTACTTTGCTGCAACATGTTCTCATCAAGCTGCAGCTAGTCCTAGGAGGGAAAAAAAAATAAAATAAAAGCAGGTATTTATTGAATATCAGAGAATGAGCTGAAAAACTAACTATAGTTAAAATATAAAGTAATAATGAGCATAATGTCTGTATAGTGTAAAAACTCAAGAACCTAAGAGATTGAATAGATTTTAGACACTACAAAAATGCATTTCAAGGTACTTCTTCACCTGTAATAAAGAATGAATTAAAATTAAAAATTAAAATTAATTAAAATTAGCTGCACTTTGATACCTTTGATATCTATTTGGCAAAATTTAGTGTTTTTGTTGTTGTTGTTGTTGTTTTGTCTGTTTGTTTGTTTTGCATAATTTTCAGTGGCTATACAGCTTTTAGTTATTTACTCTAGGGTTTGAAAGTGCAAATGAGTTTGAGTTGACAACTGTAGGATTTTAGATAAATTTTATGTTTGTTTTACTTTTGTAAAGATCTATGTTCCTTGTCTAGGAGCAACAGACTATTTCCTCCAATGTTAATATATGGTTTGGGGCCACCTCCTAAAAAAGCAGAGCAAGCGTACAAACTAAAAACTCTTGTTTGAGACATATTCATGTTCAAAGCATATATAGAGGGAAGGAAAAAAAAAAAAAAAAAAAAAAAAAACCAACCTAGTGGAGATTATAGTTATGTTTTGATTTTTTGCTTATTGGTATTTATTTGGAACTGGAATGCATATATAGAAGGACCGCAGATAAGAATATCCAGCCAAGGTACAGCAAAACAAATGCTTTGGCTGCTGCTATCAGCCCAGTGCAGTAATGACCCCTGTCACTTTGCCAAGAAGTGGCTGTTGCAGAAAATAAATAAATTCTCCATCATTCTACCAAGCAGGACAGGTCTCAGCTTTGGCAGATGCAGGAGTGAAGAAGAAATAAATACTAGGCAGATATTTAGAAAAGTAAACATGGCTTGTTTGTGTCTGAAAACCAAAACAAACAAACAAAAAAAGCCCTTCTGCTAGTAGGTACAAAACGTTACTATTAAATAGTATGGGTTTTGTAGATGTAGATTTTCTTACACTTAAGATCAACGACAAAATACATAACCTTTTTAAAATTATTTTAAAATAATATATTTTATATAATATATTTAAAAATAATATATATTTTAAATTATTATTATTTAGTTGTCTGCCTGCTTACAACCCCAAAGTTTTTAACATACTTTATGCTCATCCTCCCACTAACATGCAAATGGATCCACAGTATTTACACTGAAGTTATGGGAAATGCAGCTATGTTACACAGCACAAAAGGACATAAACTGTCCCAAAGTGAGTGGGTGCTACTAATCACTGTTACTCTTTGAATGCATATGAACTTGGATATGTTTTACATACACACTACATCCTCGTTACAGAGCATGGAAATAATGCTGGAAAGCATTACCCTAGTAGATAGGCAGACCTTCCCCAAAATCTCTTCCTACCTAGCAGGTCATACTGGCTGGCTGAGCTACTGAATTAACCCTGCCTGGTAACACTTGCGAGCTCCAAGTCTAATTGGCACAGTCCAGCTTATATCTCTGCTAATAAATTCTCATAGCTGCAAAACTAGATACCTGCATGGGTGCTCCTCCGGGAATGATGCTTGGACTGTTCTGACTTGAGAACCATCCTCAGGAATTTCCTGGAATGGTGCTTCTCAGCATGTGCCAGAATTTCTGCAGAGAATATTCCAACATTTTATAAGCAGACATGATCATGTTTAAGTGCTGGCAAAGGTCCTGGATGCTTCTTAATTTACAGTATTAGATGCAGAGAAGGAGTCTGACAAGATGTATGGGATTTATTTCTCATACATGAGTCGTATAGATCAGGTGTGAAACAAACATACAAAGTTTGAGATGCACCGCATTCGTGAACATACTTGGGCCATCAGTAAATTTGATAGATACTTGATTTAGCACACTTGTTGCATTTGCTCTGTAGACACACTTTTTGACTAAAAATCTCAGGCAATAATATAGTAATCCTAAGCATGATGTTGAATCTATGCAAAGAAATCCTTTAGCCTTTTCATCTTGAGCATATAGACTTCCTTCTAGCATTTGATACTGTGTTTTTTTGAAAAGATGTTAGTGTAAGATTAAAATAGCTGTACGTTTTATTCATCACCTCTTCATCGTTGTGCTTCCCAGTAATTCTCATTCAGCAGTTTAGCACTCTTACATTCTCAAGAGGGAAATAGAGATGTGGCTTGCTAATATGTAGGGCTTGAGGGATTTGAGATAAGGATGATAATTAAGAGAAGTAACAAACAAAACATGGACTGGATATTGTCTAAGAACGTAATAGTTGCAAATAATTTAATAAAGGAGTAATTGTGAAGAATGCATTGTAATAATGTGGTGGAGGGATGAGGGACTGAGTGTGTGTAATATGTCAACTTTGATGGCGCTGTGAGGATGTTATGTTTATTTTTGGTGTGGGGAATTCTCTCTTTTTCTTTTTTCTTTTTTTCTTTTTTTTTTTTCTTTTTTTTTTTTTTATGTAAGTGGACTTTGTCAAGACTATGATGATTGTGATGTAAGAGTATATTGTGACGATAATTCTTAGATATGTTTTAAGAGGCAAAGAGATGCCCAATGTGGGTCTCAAGTTGCCACATGGACAAGTGAAGGGTATACCCTGCTGGGCAGCTGTACTCCAGTCACAACCACTCTCTCCCTCCCCCTCTTCAAATGAAAAAAGGGAGAAAATACAATGTAAAGTGCTCAAGGGTTGATATAAGGACAAGGCGATCACTCAACAATTATCACAGGCAACACAGACTCAGCACAGGGAGAATAGAGAAATTTATTACCTATTACTAACAATCTGGAGAAGTGAGAAACACAGAAAACAAACTAAACCACTATCCCCCCATCCACCCTCTTCCACCTCTTCCCCACAGGCAGCGCAGGGAACGGGCAGTGGGGGCCGAAGGGTCAGTCCCTGACACTTCGTCTCCACCGCTCCTTCACGGTCACTCTCTGCCCCTGCTCCACGTGGGGTCCCTCCCACGGGATGCCGTCCTTCCTGAACTGAGCCTGGGGGGGCTGCCCACAGGCAGCAGCTCTTCAAGAACTGCTCCCACATGTCTCCGTACCACGGGGTCCATCCTCCAGGAGCAAACTGCTCCAGCACGGGTCTCCCACGGGTGTCAGCTCCCCCCCAGACCCCCTGCTCCTGCGTGGGCTTCTCTCCATGGGCTGCAGCTCTGGCCCGGCCCGGGGCCTGCTCCACCGGGGGCTCCTCCACGGAGATCTGCTCCATGTGGGACCCATGGGCTGCAGGGGGATAGCCTGCTCCACCAGGGGCCTCTCCACAGGCCGCAGGGGAACTGCTGATGTGTGCCTGGAGCACCTCCTGCCCTCCTGCAGTGACCTTGGGGTCTGCAGGGCTGCTTCTCACTCCTCTCTGCCAGCTGCTGTTGCATAGCAGGCTTTTTTTTTTTTTTTTTTTTCCCTTCTTTAAATCTCCTCACCCAGAGGCCCAACCAGCATCATTCCCTGGCTCTGTGCAGTGGCCAGTCCCTTTTGGAGCTGGATGGAGCTGGCCCTGATCTGACACGGGGCAGCTGCTGGGCACTGCTCAGGAGGCCACCCCTGCAACCCCCTGCTACCAAACCCTTGGCATGTAAACACAATACAAGACTATCCTTTACTCTTGTGTTTATTTTGGACTCTTTACTGTATTCTGGTCTCTGAAAAGGATTCTTCAGTACATGACAATGTGTATGAACCATGTACCAGCTTTGTTTGATCTGTTTATCCAATTTTGTGACCTCAAAGCTATCAGATGGAAAAATGCATCAAAGAAATGAAAAAAAAAAAAATCATTTCCTTCTAACATTAAATTAAAATTTTATTACAATAAAGAAAATAGTATTATTCTTTTAGTTATTAGTAATTAATGATCACTATATATAAAAGCAGAAATCTTAATAGTTATTAGTTCTCATCTCATTGTCTACCTTTCCTTCTGTTTTTCACTATTTAGCTTTTGAATATCCTTCTTCTGCTTCTTTATCAATTAAAACATATATATATATATATATACATGCAAGCTCACAAGTCCCAACAGAATATTTATGCTTGACCGATGTGAACTATGTAAAAGCACATATTCACCATTTCTACCAACAGAAAGTTCAGTGAAGAAAGAAAAAGAAAGCTTCCTTTGGTGAACATTCCATTTTTGGCTTTTTTTTAGGACAGTTATTCAAGTTACATATAGCAATAAATTTGCTCTCCTGGTCATTAAACAATCTGATGTTTTACATCGAAATTATTGATTCCAGTGATGCCCTGTCCACATCCCAGTTCCATACTGGAGTCATATATTTGCCCTGCCTGTGATTCTTTTTCATTGAAAATAAATGTTGGCTTGCAAAAGGGTCAGAAACTACTACTTGGGTCTTTGAAAACACCTGGTTGGATCGGTTGGTGAGGAGGATTCCAAGGTGTGATCAGTATGCTTAAGAGGTAGCTATAGGTAGTGCTCAGGTGATATTTCTGGTAAAAATCATCAGTTTGGACACTGTATATACACTATATGAACACTATATCAAAGAGAAGTAATCTGAATAATGCTTGTAAAATTGAGTTTGTTTAAGATTTTGTTGTTAGAATTAAAAATCAATCCACAGGTCAGTGATCTGTAAATTTCAATAAAACTTGTTCTGAAGTAATAAAAAGGCACAGAACTGAAAATAATTTACAGGACTGAAATAATTTAACTTAAAATTCTATTTGCATCATCGCATCACTGTAATTGTTAATAATTCCAAATCTGTCTCTCCTGAAGCACATTTCTGAATGATGTAAATATCCTCATTATTTCTTCCTCTTTTTGATGCCTTGTCATTGCTATGGGAGAGGTATCTGGACTCCAGGAAGTTATTTAAATGGTGGTTAAATATATAAAGCAATCTTTTATTTGGATAATCACCTGTTGTTTTTGTTTCCAGTCCACTCTGCCTAATCTAACTTGGGCTTCTCAAATTTATCAAGCCATTTGGAATTAAAATTTCAGAATAAAAATGACTTCTCAAAATTAGAGATAATTCTGATGGAGTTCTGACCTTATAAATAAATATCCAAATAAATATCCCAATAAATATCCAAAGGGTGAGAGGTGTTTCATTACATTACTAGATTTTATGCATTTCTTTTCATAACATTAATGATCTATACATACTTAATATAACTAGTTTAATAGAAAATAAAAATGGATGGTTTTTTCTGGGAAGAAAATGTTAATTCTTCATATTTTGTTTGAAATATTTGCCTGCCTACATTTCCCCATTATTAAACTTTAAATGCATATTGCAGTTAAATTAATATTACACATAATTAACCCTGCTTTTTTTAATCCTTTCTGAGAATCATACTGAACTCAAAGAAATACAACTTAACTTTCATGAACACCACAGTTTCACCACTGTTTGTGTACCTACACTATCTATGAATTTTTTAAAAAAAAAGGATTTTTTTTTTTTTCTTCATGAAAACTGAGTAACAGCATATCAGTTTGATACATATTGGTCCAAGGTGAAATTAGAAAGCACAAAGGCTGAGATAAAAATGTTGTATTACCCTTCTATCAAATTTAATAGACTGAATTTAACAAATTAGTGTCTCTTTTATTGTCAATAGACTGTCTTGTTTAGATTTAAATTGGAATGTAGAGATTGTATTGTATCTTTTACTACTAAAACCCACCAAGTCTGGTGTCCGTAACCAATGAATAGCTCTGGAAAATTGGTGAGAAATTGACAAATAACTGTAGAATGATTAAAAATAGAAAACATGAAAATAAAAGACAGAAAGTTCATGGTGTCTAAATAGTGCAAGTAGTTAAAGAAAAGTGACTTGTACATGGATCATTAGGTCACACTATTGGATGAAGGTGAAACAAAATCTAGTGTTTGGAAGCTAAATGGGGCAATTTAAAATACATATTTTTAACAATGTCAGGAAACTGATAAATGACAAAGAGCTTCTGAGCTGTCAAGAGTTGTGGTGGATTCACCACGAGCACAAATGTGTAAGTCATATTTGACAGAACATTGCATTAGATCTTTTCTATTTCAAAAATTACAAATGAAGAGGCAGCAGTGTCATGGGAAAAGCAGTCTCAACTGGGGAAAATTTTACTTGATTTAATACACTGCCAATTTACACCATCTTCAGCTTCAGATATTGGTGGGAGGGAACATAGCAAGGCAAACAAACACAGAAGTAACCCACTTTCCTTCCTTCTTCCTTACAGCAAAAAATCTTTGGTCTCTTCTTAATCTCAAATTACTTTTATTATTATTATTATTGTTGTTGTTGTCATTATTATTATTATTATTATTATTATTAGTGTTATTATTATTAGTGTTATTGTTATGCTCAGACCATCCCTTTTCCTTCCATGCTTATGCTCCGATGAGGTTCAACCATGGCCATAGTCCGTCAGGAATGCCCCTCACCGCAGGCTGCAGTCCCTCAGGGTTGTCCATACTCTAGCATGGATCACCTCCTGACCCCCAAAATGTCTCCTTCCCTGCAGCTCCTCCATGCATCTCCCCCTGAGTGTCTTCCCATGTGTCTCCTGCTCACTTGTAGCTGCTTTTTTCTTACATTTGAGCAGAGACACCAAGTACTTCTTCGATATAGAAGTTTGGTGGGTAATTGCTCACACTAATTTCAGTGGTGAATGGACCCAGCTGTTGCCTGACCAGAGCAACTCATGGCCTACTCCAGTGCAGGACAACCTGCAACCCCCTGCTACCAAAATGCAGTGAATTATGTTCAGTTCACCAGGTATGTGATTAGCTTTTATTTTTCATAGAGTAGCTTTTATTTTTCATAGATATAGTAGCTTAGGACCATAGGCTTTGTAAGTAAACCCTTGTCCCCCAATGCCTAGAGCAAGACACTTTAGTCTTGGCCTTAGATATCTTTAGATATCTTTGTATCTTTACATCACTTTAGATATCTTTAGAGCTCTCAAACAGCCCACATTATGTGACTTATTCTGCCAAATGCTTTCTAGAACCACAAGATAAAGTCCTTTTTGGAAACACCATGTTGTTATGATCTTAGGAGAATTATTTTCAGCTACTTTGTCAGCATGTTCTATAATGACAAGAAAGCATATCCCATTATATATATGTATACATATATATAAAGCTTATTTTCTCTAAAATTGAAAGATACATTTCCATTGACTTCAAACATTCCCTTCTTGACCTGATTTCAGGAATGTGTTAATTCAGAAACTTAACTCTTCACTCAGTCTCAGTCTTTAAATACTCACTGATAAAGGCACCTACTTAAAATAAGTTCCTATTTCAGCAGGGTAGTTATGCCAGTATGTAAACATAAACACATGTATTTAAGTGGTTCATTTTTCTCAAAAACACAGTTGACCTTCTAAATTTCTGACTATAAAATAGAAATTACATTCTCTAAGTTTCTGAAATAAACTCTTTTTTGAAACTCAAATGTTACACTTCTGCAATAAACACTCCCATTGAGTACCACCAGTAGGTGTCAAGATTTGCCCTTGAAACATAACCTCCTATCAGGTGTTAACTAAGAGAAGTACAAAAACACTCTGAACACAGGAGAAAGAAACCTACTGGTGACATTTGTTACTGATTATGTGGGAACCTGATAGATGATTTAATTTGAGAGTACAAATTCAGTTCCTGACCCACATGTCACTACACAGAAGGTTTATGTAATTATCATTAGCGTGTTGTTATTTATCCATGTGTAGATCCTGCTGACTTTTTATTACTCGTTGCTAATGTTGTCATTAAAAATGCATACCAATTACCATAATTTCAAATAGAGATGAAAAAAAATCTGATTTTGCTTTAAATTTTAATTAATTAATTAATTTATTTATTTTATTTTTTTCCCCCAGTATTTGTGAAACAACAGCCTAGATAGACAATGGATAGAGAGATAGTATCCAAGTCTGGTAATTATCTTACCTCTGTAGGTAAAGGTGGCAAGCTTCTTGTTTCATATGCTGTCACCACATTTTTTTTTTTTTTTTTTGAAAGGCAAACCCCAGCACAGATGGCGTATCCTGTTGCAACGTTGCTGTTTCAAGCCCTTCATGAATCACTTGAGTAGGTAATAGAGCATCTGTCAATTTTATTATACTGGATTTATTGAAACCAGGGAATTAGTAAAATACAAGAATGCATTAGTCTCTATTTCTCTATTTGACACTTTATTATAAGTACATCCAAGATGGCAAATTCAGGTGTATTTCCTAAAACCTTTAGATACACTTATTTTTTCATATTTTAGTTGACTGAAAAGACTTAATGCTTACAGTTTTACAAGCCTCTCTTCCTTATGATAGGTAAAAGACTTGACATTTCTTTTTTAGATCAACTTTTCAGAACCTTATACAGAGTACAGTTTACATGTAAGCTTTGAGATGAAAATGGCAAGTCAGGAGCAATCTTAGCAGGGAGCTGACCCAATTTTAGCACTAGAAAATTCTCACTCTGAATGGGAGAAACCCATTCCCTGGAACTGCTGCTGCCTGTCTTGTTTTGTGAGGCAGGCCCAGTCCCAAGGGCTCCCAGATGTCTGAAAGAGTTAAGGAGCAAATGTCAGAAATGTTGAAATGAACTGGTTGGTGATTGGGTCCCCAGGGCAAGTCGGTAGGTTTTTCAAATCTCTGTTTCTTGCTAAAGGACCATATCTATAAACAGCTATTTCAGTAAAAACATTCACTCACACTTAGTGTGTCTAGTACCTTTTCTTAATACTATCTTCTCTTTTTTTGCCTTTTTTTTTTTTTTTTTTTTTTTTTCCTCCAAAACTCGTGCTCTTGATTCATTAACAGTAATCCAAATAAAATTTAGGAACAGATGTGTTGACACTCTTTTCTTTGACTCTTTTAATTGTATACTCACACACTGAAGGTAGTAATTTTGCAATTACTGATTTGAAGAGAATAAAGCAATGAACTTTCCTAATTTTGAGATGTACACCTTGTAGAAGGTATTCTGTGACATCCAACAAACATCATTCCACCAAAATCTAATGTTTTATCTGGCCAGCTTGATCTCATGAAACCCATTTCTGATATTGCCATCTGGTGAAATATCAGTCACGTTACAGCTTTGTTATTCCATTCCTTTGGTATCTAAACCACATTTTTATTGCAAATGAATGACAAATTTTTTGGAAGTTAGACCATAAACATTTCAGTCTTTATTTTTTTTTCTAATTATTATTTCTTTTAAGTGTCCCTTTCACCAGTCTCATCTGAAGAACATTTTAGTGTTTTCATTTTCTTTCCTGATTTCAGTGGTGAAGCTGTCCCAGAACTGAAGCTAACTGTTTTGGAGTAAGATACTGAAACGTAACCTCAGCCATATGGAGCAGAAGTGAAACATGATATTGATGGAGATCATTTGAGTACCTGGGAAAAGAAAATGCTGCCACGATGAATATTTTTTGCTTGTTTGTATGCATGTTAAGCTATTGAATGACTTTATAGGGAAAATTTGTCATGTATTTCAATACAAAAAGATTTCCAGAGTTGGAACATCTTTTACAAATATCATTGGAAAAAAGAAAATTCTGCTCATTAAGTGGATTCATAACATTAGCCAAAGATGTATAACATCCTGTAGTGTATTATTTGATAGTAAATGTGGTAGTTCTGATAGCAACACAGTTAAGGCTTTAAATCATTACACTCCTCACTTTGAGGAAAGCTGATGCAATGATGAAGATGATATGGAAAATGTTCCATTACTATGGTAGAAGAAGACCAGAAGATGTTAGTATGTGGCTAGCATGTTCACACTGGAATGTTTAGGGGAAAAGAGTGGTTGTCTGCTAGCCAGAAGTTAAGGACGAGAGAGTGAGAAGTTGGTCAGGAGAAAGGACTGAAATGAGGTGCCCTCTGCAGACCAGTGAACCTTTGGTAATGTTTCAGACTGGGAGGTGGGAGGAGCAAGGGATGGGATTTGCAGCTACATAAATAAAATAATTAGGATTTAACATTTTTTCCCCCTCTAGAAATGTTTATAAATTCTTTGCCTGTGAAAAACCAACTGTTTCTTCCTATCTGGAACAGCAGCACCAGTGTAGTCAGTGCCTAGGAGAAAACATTCCTACCAAAGGTTCAATCAGTTTTAATGTTATTTTTATCCTGCTTTTGATGAGGAGAACTAAATCATTAAAAAACAAAACAAAACAAAACAAACAAACAAACAAAAACCTCATACCAATTACAATTTAATTGGACATATTTATTTTGGAATGCAAAGCATTTATCAGAAGTGGAACAACTGATATGTATGTACTGTGATCAGTCAAATGCTAATTATAACTGCAGTAGCTTCCTATTTCAGAGGTCAAATACTAGAAAAAAAAAAACCTCAAAAACTCGGTAGCTTCTATGAAATATATTCACTGATAGAGAAGTCTGCGATTTTTGGTGGTTTGTCTTGAGATTTGTTTTAATTCCCAGCTTTAAATAAAGATCAGATACAGCAGCTTCATAAGAGAGCTCTGTGGGAGTAGGTTTATGTGTTAATTTACAAAATTATCCATGAATAATTTAGGACAAACATTAAATTTGGAAGAGCAGAGCTTTATCTTCTAATAATAAAATTAAAGAAAAATTAAGAAACAGGTAAGTTTATTTCTTGACTCAGCGAAGCAATTTTCATGTGATGGATTAGTCCTATTTAATCAGAAGAGTGAGCAGCTGGATAAATCCTAGCTAGAAGAATATTAGGTCATTTGTTAGCCCTTCAGCCAATTACAGCTGCAGCTGCTCTACGGTTTTTTTTTTTTTTTTTTTTTTTTTTTTTTTTTTCCTTGAAAACACTAGCTGATGAGCCCTCGATAGATAAAAATGTAGGACACAGAGATCTTGGATCATCAGGGTGCTGATGGATAAAACATGGTCCTTTCCATCACCAGTGCAGTGTCAGTGAAACCTGTTCATGGAACTGGAGAGCTGCTACTCTTAGTTTTTAATTCTTAGTTCTTCAATCTGAGGATTTATTTATTTCTTTATTTATTTATTACCATTCATACTGGCATTATAATGGTCATGTAGCTATTGTTTGTAGCTGCAGCACTAGTATCTCTTCCTGGACAGTCCTGCCTTGACTGGCCGTGTTTTGTGCCGTGTCCTCCTGCCCTTCCTGCAGGTTACAGGGAGCTGCTGGTGCTAGTACAAGAGCAGACCATTACTGAACCTCTGTGGCAGCAGCTGGAGTTTATGGGACATTTAGGTGGCAAATTATACCTTACGCTTTATTGACTATTTCTGTCTAGTATGGCAGCTTTGTGCTACAGTACATCCCCTGAGTTACTCCGCAAGGTAATAATAGTATGTGCTCTATCTTGTACATGTTAAGTTTAAATTATGTTTACACAGTGTACGAACGTGAATCAATTGAAGCTTGGCATTCCTATTTCAGGGTAGGAATAGCTAGTCAATATGAACTGATATTTATTGATTGGGCTGTTTGCCTGTCTGTTATGCAAACCATACAGGTAATGGACATCAATATCCAGGAGGCTGCTCAAATGTTTTACAGTCAGAAGCATGGAGAGTTCACTGAATGTGGAAGGCAGTCTTCCATGCTGGAAAGCAGCTGCCAATATTTTGGTACAATAGAGTCATCTGTAATCTAAAGTATATATATATATAAATGAAATGTGAAATACTCTGTCTTAACAGGAAAACATGAACATATGCTTCACGTTACACTTCTGACATGCGGTGTCTCACACTCCAATGTGGCATTTTCATCTTTTTCTTTTTCTTTTTTTTTTTTTTTTTTTTTTTGAACATTGGATGCGGAGCTGGTGTTACACTTACAGGATTTCCAGGCAGAAGCAAAGGCATGGTGGAGTGTCTGTTCTGGCTGTACTGTAGCTGTCTTGCACTGCCACCTTCTCTGACTCCAGTGGATGTTTTCCTGCCCTCTCCTCAGTGGTCTGAAGTCCCAAGCAGTTGCTCCAGTTCTTGCCTTTAAAAATTGGTCTGAACAGGTATGTGCTCCAAGGAAATAATTAGGATTGGGCAGCAATTAGGAATGGATAATATGTCATTATTCTAAATCAGGATTACTAAGCATTTACTTCACCTTAATTATAGTATTTGTAAAAGAAGAGACCAAATGTATGCCTAATAAGAGAAAATTAAGACTAATCATAAGCCAATTGTTAGCTTTGTAAACATGGCCTCTGAAGAAGATGTGGGGCACTGCTGGGCTGCCTGTGGGGCACTGCTGGGCTGCCTGGGAGTTGAGCAGGGATGGAGCTGTGACTCTGAAAGCTGTCACGAGGCACTGTGCTCGCCGAGGCATGGTGTACCAGCATTAGTTGGTGCTTCCTTACTAGTGGCAGAGAGACTCTGCTGACGGGTGATTGCAGTGCAGGCACCAAGTCTGTTGTTTGCAATGAGTAAAGCCCTCTGTTTTCCTTCTCTTTTTCCCCCCAGTCTGTGAAAATGTCTGCACGTGCCCTGAGCAGACATGAGCTTTCTTCACTGATGCCATTTTACTGGAAGCTACATAACCATGTCAATGTCTTGCCAACCCGAAGCAACAAAAAATCTGCTTCTTAGCAATGTTAGCTTGTGCCCACCATTTGCAACCCAGCACTTGCGAGCATGTCTAGCTTTCATTCTGAGCTTGCTTGCTTCTAGCCAACTCCACATGCAAGCAGAATAAGGTAATGACAGAACATAAAAAGCCATGTAGACATAACCAATGATTTCC
Source organism: Nettapus auritus (assembly GCA_011076525.1). Taxonomy (NCBI): domain Eukaryota; kingdom Metazoa; phylum Chordata; class Aves; order Anseriformes; family Anatidae; genus Nettapus; species Nettapus auritus. The sequence goes on from CM021766.1 coordinate 113,860,032, forward strand.
TCATGTTTTTAATGTTTGTTTTTTTTAAAAAAAAAAAACATGATGTTATTTTTACACATCAAATTCAGAGTGAGTGATTAAGTTAAAATCAAGCAAGTGGATTAATTGGCTCTCCCTGTTCCAAATAGTAGTCTTCCCGGAAAGGATGCTTGATTAGGGAACCTCATACAAAATCCGTTATCCTCAGGCTATGGTTTTTCTGAATCTAAGATGGCAGTTTATGTTCTTGTGATGAACTTCCCATTGCTTGCAAATAGACAGGCTAATGTGGTTCCAGGGACAGGATACCAGGAGACCGATTTTTGTTTTGGTGCCAGTATGCAAAGAATAATAATGAAGTGTTATATACACACTAAGCTGCATAGTGGCTGTACCTCTGTATATGCTGGAAAATGGAGCTACCTACTTGGGAACAAAAAGCTTTTTGCTGCATCCACAAGGTGAGGAAACCCTGTGCCTGTGTAACATAGCTGGGGATGCTGATGTAAAATAACCAAAATTTATTTATTTTTCTTCCTTTAAATAAATTGTTAGAAATTCAGAATGGTGGTTTGAATATCTGAATTAATAGACACAAATGCTAATATTGTTCTATGTTGCTTACCTTGGTTTTTAATCTTTTTTTTTGAAGATTAAGGAAAAGCTATTTTGATTTTTATACAATGTGCTATGATGAACCTGAAGAATACCAAAGACAGTTTGAATTCTCCCTTAGCACAACTTCATCTAAATGAATCCTGGTGTTTATATATTTAAAATCTGAACTCCACTTTCTTTTCTACTTTCAAGCTGTCTCATGAATACAGTTAATTTGACCTACCCTGTGAGTTTCTGGAAAGATTGTATTGTAGAATTATTTAATATAAATATGTTTGCCTTATCAGGCTTATCAAAATAGTGCAGGAGGAGGTTCTGATCTTTCCTGAAGAATAAAGAATTGCTGTTTTGAAGCTGAATAATTTTCTCAAGTTTGGCGATATGTTTATTGTTTTTAGAGTGAGGTGGTATTTTAGGTAGTGAACCACTGTTGCAGTGATTAGTTACTCTATACCAAACATATTCGCTTGTTTAGCACAGCTTAACTTTTTTTTTTTTTTTTTTTAATCTACATGTTAAAACAGTTTCTTCTCAAGTCACTGCACTTGAAAGGTGTTGGCTGCTTCAGCAAAATGCTTCCTACAGGCTTGATGTCTGCGTTCCCTATTACCTGCAGAATCATTTCATCAGAAGACCACAGTGATTACAATAGTCTGGGGTGCTTTCTTTTTCCAAGAGGTAGCTTTCTCAATACTTTACCAGACATTTCCTTAGAAAACTGCACTAAGCTTTGAGCTAAATCATTCTCAAAGCATCAAAAACAAAATGAAGTTTTTCTGACACTTCTTCTTTTTCCTTTTATTTTGGTGACTTGAATGTGCTGGTGACAATTCCAAAGTACTATATTTGTGCATTTCAAGCAATTCTGCACTTATGCATTGTGACATTGACCAAGAATGTAACAACAGATAAAAGGTGGCTGATGGCCTTTTGTGTAAAAATCTGGCAATTAGCAGGTTAAATTGAGTTTTGTATGCATCTGTTCCTTCACTGGACAGACAGAAAGGAATATTCTACAAGATCCATAACTTGGGTAATAATCTATTTGAGAAAGAGATCATTAGCTATGCAGTCTTACCATATATAAATTCACAGCTATGAGGAACCTCTTGTTTTTGATGATTGGGTTACAAAAAAAGAGGTTAAGGGTTGCTAAATGTATACCAATCAATTCTTTCATACTTTGCATGAGATTCAGATCAGTAGTTCTATAACTACTTTTTGAGAAGGGCAAAAATGCATATCCACTAATTCTGCTCCTTGGATGTTCAAGGAAGATGAGAATATATGTATATATATACTGTCTTTGAACTGGCAGCTCCCCAACAGTTGGCACTCGGAGCTGTGAATAGATGAAACACTCTTGGATTTTGTGTGGTGTATTTGTGTGCTTAACTCATCTCTGTCATGTTTATCTCATGCAGATTGCACTGAAAGCAGTTGCTGCTCACGTGTATGTTCCTTATTTTCTGCCATTACGTATGCAATGTGTGCATGTGCTGAGTTTTGTAGAACAGGTGGGAATGACACAGCCATGTGTTACAATATATTCATAGATTCTGAAGCCAAGAGGGAGAATTACAAAAGTCTAATCTAGCCTCTTATATAATGCTGCTCTGTACGTGCTTACAACATTCCATTTGGATGGTAACACCCCATTTTGACTTGAACGTTTGTTTCCTTAGCTGTGTTAATCAGCAGTCCTCAACACCGAGGAATTGACCTTGTTTCTCCTGAGATAATAAAATGGTGAAGTGGGGGAGAAGTGAGAATTAATTTTTAAAAATTGCCCACCACATCAGTTGCTGGGTTCCTCTCCAGGCCCAAGCAGTCTGTCACTGAGCACTTGCTCCTTGTAGTCTGCACAGCTGTAGGTCTTTCCTTCAAATTTCTTACCATTTTGTTTTCATTTTCTTCAGCCCTCTAGTAACAGGCTTCCTACATTTCACTTACTGCCACATTTTCTTTTACCCTCTGAGCTGATGATCCAGTCTTTGTTCCTCTAAAGATTTTGCTTCTGCTTCAAATTTTCAGATGGAATTCTATTTCCTTTCCCTCTGTTCTTTGTGTCCAACCTCTGTTCCTGCCCCCACACCCCAGCCTTAGTTTTATACATCAAAGGAGGAAAAAAAATGTCTTCTGTATCTGTGTTTCTTTAAATAGTCCATATCTTTGGCCATTTTCATGTGGCTTCCTCTTTCAGTGATGTAGCTTAGTCAGTATTTTCTTGCAGTTATGTCTAATTCCCCTTTTTGTAATGACTTTCTTTGCATTTGCAGATAAGCGTTTTAGGATCCACCCCTGCAGAGCACTTTCAGTTAATTGCCTTCCCAGGGAACTCTTCCTCCTGCAGATCTGGCTGGGCCGACTGCCCCACCTGGCTGCAACATCCCTCCTTCTCTCCTGCTTTCTGCATTCCTTTATCTCCTGACAGATTCGATATCCATTGTCACCCCACTTACTAAAATGGAGCTTACCCTGGCAGCTGGCCTCTTCCCGGAGCTCTCCTGCAGTTCCAGTCATACTTCGTTTCACTGCATGGTGTTATGTAATCAGAATTTTGAAGAAGAGAAAAAAAAAATAAAATTAAAAAAAAAAATAATTGCTTCACTCTTTTTGAATTGTCTTCTCTTTCTTTCTCTCTGCTCATGCAGATGGAGAGGCAGGCCTATCAGCACCAAGAGCTGATAAACTCATTGCTTTGTTACAGGTTATGGAGAGCTAAAAACAGATGCAAAACATTTTTCTTAGAAGACACTCAAAATAAGCAGTAATGTGTGTCATTACAAAAATTACTGGTGATGGCACTTTCTTGCCTCCTAAGCAACACAGAGCATGAGACTTGTCAGAGAGTTGTTTCTTTACAAGGAAGAGTGAAGAACGTATCCCGCACCCTGGACGCATTTGTGTTTCAGGGATGGAAGAGCATCCTGAAACCTTCCTGGTATGAGGGTGCTGGGGCCAGCCACTAGAAGGCAACGTGATCACACAAACAGCCAAATGTTACACTCCCTCAGAAGTAGTTAAGCTGAAGCCTGCACTTCTGCTCAATGCAATCACTTTTTGTCATTCATATCTGTAATTAGTAGGGGTTCTATTAAAAACATGGAGTTTACTACTGAAGTGATTGTGGCATGATGACATTTGAGAGGCAGAGCATAAGAAGAGGCTGTCGCCACTGCTGGCGTGCAGGCATTTCTGTGTTGTGCTTCAACAGCATTTACTGTATTTGTCAGCTGTGTTTGCAAACTGGGCTGATAGCAATTTATTGGAAAATAGTTAAATGCAAATAATAGTCTCTTGATAATCTCTACTGGTTTCTTAGACCTGAAGCTCCATATGACTGTGTGAAGGGGATTTGCTCTGCCAGCTTGCTTCTGTGGACGATTAGTAACAAACAACTTGTCTCTATCAGGAATTTAATGCTGCCAAAGTGCAGTTAATATATCCATATGTCTGGGTGGATACACGACTACAAAATAGATGCAGTGCTCCTGTTTCACCTTTTCCCTTTCATCTCTCTTGTAGCTGAAAGACCCAACAGATGGTTGTTTCTGTGTTTGTGTGTTAAAACTGGCATAAAGCTGCCTCTAAGTTTTTTCTGCCTTTTAATTCTCAAGAAAACATCTAAATGGAGGAAATCTGCTCTGTGGATCAAAAGAATGGAGCCCAATTAGCGTGGCTCTCTGCTCTAAGAGTGCTGCCTCAAACTAAGTATAATACATCTTTTAAATCTTGATCTTTTATCACCTGTTTTTTTTTTTTTTTTCATTTGTTTGCTTGTTTTATTTGTTGTTTTTCCTAGCATTCACCTTGAATTCCACTCTTGTTGCTGTAAGTATTATTTTTTTCTTTCCATTTATTCCTTTTTACTTGCCCTCTCTTTTTTTTTTTTTTTTTTTCTTTTTTCTTTTTTGTGCAATCTCTTCAGGTACCTGCCACTGGCTGAAGGCTGGAAGAGCAGCCACCATGTCACTCCCAGCACATCTTACTCAACTGTGTGCAGGGGAGGGAAAGAAACCAGAGGGCGAAGAATCCCAGCAGCAGGTAAGCAATACCTTCTCCCCAGTAATCCTCCTGCTTTTGAAAAGTTTGTGGATTCAGACAAGTGTATTTAGTGCATAATCTAATAAGGCACCAATATTTAATTAAACTTGATAGGAAGGGGAATAATAAAACAATCGTTTCCAGCTTTGAGAGTAGAATCCCACCTGTTACAGCCAGGGCACACTGTTCCCTTGTCTTCGCTGACTATACCCAACAAAAATCTGGCTTTTGCACAGTTTCAGCCTCTGGAGGACAAAAAGCCCTGTCCTACACTATGCCTTTGGTTCCTCAGAAATGACTCATTGCTGTTCTGCACTATTTCAAAGTGCTCTACAAGGGACAGGCAGTTGGATGTTCTGCCATAGTCATTTTTTCTAATTACCATTGTGCCTTTATGTCTGGGGTTTGTGTGTGCATGTGACAAGAACCATCCATAAATCAGAAATCTAATTAGGGAGATTTCTACGTCTCCTGGCTCAGCAGCATGCTCTGGAGAGAGGGACAGGGCAAATCTTCCCAGCCAAAGGACAAAGTGGTGCTGGCACCCCCCTGCTAATCCCTGTGGGCAGGGAAGGCAGGGTTACCTGTGCACCCACTGCCCAGCTGGGAGCCAGCTCAGGGCTTTGCTCAAGCAGGTGCAGAACCTGTTGTTTATTTAACAAGGCTGGCGGCAGCTGCTGCTACTTCTCCAGAGCAATCAAAGGATGTGTTGTTCGGTAGGAGGTTGCCAGGTGCCGGCTGTCCTATATGCTGTGACAAGCAGGGCAAAATTTCATGTAAACACCTGCCAGCATCCCAGGCAAACCTGTACTAACGGGCTATTATGTACCTGCCATTAAGCCATTTGTGGGTTTAGCTAACAGCAACATGTGCACACCAGCTATCGCAGCAAGCACTCAAAGAGATAAGATATGGCTCTGTTTCCTTACCTCCAGCAGATGCAAGGCCAGGATGTTTGAGAAAGACCAACAACCCCACCAGACTTCACCCTCTTAAACACACAGCACCCAGTCTGTAGGTGGGCTGACTGGTGCTACTCTTGCTGACATAAGGAGAAAGGCATAAGACAGTCAACATGACGCAGGCCTGCCAAACACTGCCTAATGTTTCCATGCTGTGTTGTTTTTCTCCCTGAGAATCTGGGTTTTGGATGGGCTATCTGGCCTCCATGTATGTGGCAGGCATGCTTGTAGGTTGGGCATGTAATTGATTTGCGTATATGATCTCTGTTCTTTTAACTGAGATTGGTACAATCAGTGTCATTAGTTACAAATGCCCCCCTGGAAAGAACAGATGGTACTAGAGAAAAAAATCAAGTCTTTGAAATATTTATGGGCATATTTTATGATGATTAACACACTTCTGAGAATGTGTATGATGACTGATGTTACATTTGGTTTATGAGACACCCAGATATCCTGCTGCAGCAGTCCCCTTAGAGTGTAACTCAAGGAAAGGGGCCAAAAAGAGTTACAGGCTGTGCCTTCTTTGTGTGATTCACAGCATCACAGAATGACTGAGGCTGGAAGGGACCTATGGAGGCCATGTGCTCCAACCCCCTGCTCAGGCAGGGCCAGCCAGACCAGGGTGCCCAGGTGGCTTTTGAAGATCTCCAAGGAGGAACACTCAGCCAAAGATCAGAAGAAAGTAGTCTCCCAGAGCTCCTCTGCACAGTGTCTGTTTCCAACAGGCCTCAAGGGACCATCAACCAGCCAGAAGTGGCTGAAGCACAGCAGCACTCGGTCATTCATGCTGTAAGCCCGGGAGCAATGCAAGATGAGTGGGTGGGAGGCCTGGGCACTGGCCTGGCTACTTGCATGCCCCTCAGCTTGCAGTGATGCAACCAGTAATAACAGTATTAATCACACCACAAGGAGGCTCTTCACTTCACTGTCATGCATTGTGCCTTAAGAGTTTATTTTTCCCGTCTGCTTAAGTATAAATGGGCGGTCAGCTTTATGAAATTTGAGACAGTCACTGGGAATGACTCTTACCTGAACGTGCTTTCCTTATGCAGTGTATGTTTGCAGGAGGACTTACTATATATGCGTTTTTCTTCCTTATTGAAAGTAAAACCTGCAGTCTCTTGCCCCCTGCAGTTTTTAGTGAATATTGTACATAAATGATTTATTTCTTTCTTTAGAAAGGGCTTTGCTCTGCACTGCATCTGTCTTCTTGGGATTTCCCCCTCCCCCTCTTGCAGAAATGTAGCTTGAAGCTGTTTGGCTCAGTCTGAGCACAACTCAGTGTCGGCTATATTAATTTCATCAAGCTTCGTGTACTCCTTAACATTCTCTTTCATCTGTCTAGGACCTTCATTAATATGCACCATTCGTGATTAAGGTAGCACTTACAGTACTATCATAGGATAATTTGCAGATTACTACATTTCAGAAATACTGCCCTGTCATTCACCTATGAAATACAACTTTTGAATGCTAAAAAATAGCAAACAATCAAACACCACATTAATTTCCTTTAAAATAATTTGAAAAAAAACAAACAAAAAAACTTTTTGAATCAGTTCTTAGTTTTAATAAAGAAAAGTCATGCTAACAATTCTGTTCTAATATATAATCTTTTCATTTGTTGTGGCAGGGAAATTCCCCCTTGCCAAAGGAACAAGATTTCAACTGAAAGTCAAGGCAGGCAATATGTAAATTAAAATGGGCCAGACAAGCTGACCTATAAAAAGTCAATAACTCAGTGGGATGGTAAGGTTTCTTGCTGGCAGCCCTTCCTAAGTAGAGAAATATCTGTGTCACACTAGTAAGTACAGAGTTGCAAGTGTTAGTAAATGCTGTGAATTGTGATTATTATTATTATTATTATTTTTAAAACAAAGTTCAAATAAATGTTCTGAAAAAGAGCCCCCAGGTGAATTTCTGTGCAATGGCCAAGAAAATGCAGTTGCTGGCATGAGATAGAAGACAAAAATAATATGGGTAACAGGACAGATAAACTTTGGAAGTAGATGGTGTATCAAAGAGAAGAACAACAGAGGTCAATAAGGAAGAAGATTAAAGTAGAATAGGAAAAGCAATCAGAGGAGGTCTCAAGTGAGAGCTGTTGGAGGGTGAACTACATAGAGCAGAGAGGGAAGTCTTTGAATCATTAAATACACCTCGAAGTGCAGTCATGCCTTTCTGACGGTCAAAACTGCACCCACTGAAGTGAGTACAAAGGTTTCAACTGTTGCAGAACTGATCCTACAAAGACCCTCAGCAGCATCACTGTTGGAAATGGCAAGTGTCACCAGCTGGGGCTCTGCAGATGACAAAGACAAGCTGGAAAACTGTTACTGACACAAAGCACATGCAGCTCATCTGTGTGTGGCTCCCAGGAATACCCTTTTTTTTAGGAATGTTGTTACCAGAGGACCTGTAGCCAACCACAGGGTACTGGGACTCCTATGGGGGGATGAAGAGGTATGTGGGGCAGCTCATCACAAGCATGCTAAGTGCTTTGGTGTACAATCACATCTGGATGTCTTGCAGAGAGAGACATCAAAAAGAGTAGGAATAGGAGGGATAGGAGGCTTATCAGAACATCAAAGCTGAAGGTGGTGTTAATATGCCTGCACTGAGTTTGGAAGCATGATCACTTGTCTAGTGAGCAGAACACACACAAACCAAATTTATTTCAGCCTAAAATACTATATAAATATTCTAGTTATTTAGCAACACAGTTCAATGGCAAGTGGAGGTCAGAGCAAAGTTTGAGGGCTGGGATGTGGAAGCACATTGATGAAACAAAGTTTCCGGGCATGTGGTTGCAAGAATCACAGTTGAACCAAGAAACCAAGGAAAAAGGAGCTTCATATGAGGAGAAGATACCTTGTTTACAGGATTATTTCTTTTTCTGCCTGTTATGCCTGTCAAACGATAACCATGGCTTTACAGAATGGCCCTTCTGCTCTGCTGGAGTGTAGATGGCTGCAAGGTTGGGAGAAAGCATTAGCTCAGGACTCCCAAGGAAGTTGAGACCTAGCTCTTGAACCACTTGGTGGGAAAGTTAAAGCATATTGCATAGACAGACAAGTTCAAGGACACTGGGCTGGAGAAGAAAAGAGAACAAAACAAAACTGACCAAAAGGATGAGGTTATCTATGGACAATACACAAAAGTGTGGCTCAGCTGGAATCCTGCAGGCCTGTGCTGAACTTCAATTTAAATGTCTTCTCCTGCATGTGGACAGGCAGGTGACTTGTCTCACTGCTGCTGGTGAGAGATGGGCTGGAGATGTGCTTTGTGCTGTACACATGCAGAATGATGTATTGGGCTGGGACATATTTGCAGGGGCTCAGCCTTCGTGTCTGAGGGGTTAGGAGAAAGAAGGGAAAGCAAAACAAATATATCACGAGAAGCAGAAAAAGCAAGATGTTGAAAGTAGGGAAGAACAAAAGTAAGGTAGGAGGTTTGGATGCAGATCCTCTTCTCAGACGAGTAATTCTTGGGGAATCACTTCTCCTGCCCTTAACCCCCAATGTGTGCACGTCTGTAAAACATAATTTATGGGGCAATTCCATCATTTTTATAAAGATGGTATAATTTGCATATCACATTTGGATTATGTTACTTATTTGCATACCAATCCCACTTAGCTTCTCCTCCTGCATTTCAAAATTTCAGACATGTTATCGCTGTAAGCAAATATTGAACATTTAGTAACTACTACCTTCTCTGTTTAATCAAGGGACCACGTAGTAGTGGTTAATGGCGAGAATATTAGCAAATACTTGATGGATGTGCAGAAATAGTGGAAGACAACAGGAAATATTTTCAGAGTGAAATCTAGGCACTGGTTTTAGAGTCTTCAAAAAGAGTCTACAAAAAGTGATTGGTGTTGAGGAAGGAGAGAATTACAATGATATCAATAGGCCCCCACTTCAAAAACTACTGGCTGGGAGAAGAAAGGGGGCAGAGAAGGAAGTGGATTTAAGGATTTGCTTTCCAAAAGTAAAATGAGTGAAGGGGAACCAAGGAGTAGAGTAGAGTTATGAAGGCTTATTTCTGTTTATGAGGATGATGACCAGCCCAAAGAGGGGAAGTGAGTATGTTGTCACAGATTCCTGTGATTGGAAAGCATCACACTGCTGGGCCACCGTGGAGCTTGAGACAGTAGGTGGGAACTGATCAAGAACTGTATACTCTTGATTGTAGAATTGTGTATTCTTGTATTATGAATTTATTCTTTTTCTTTCTTTTTCCTTCTTTTTCTTTCTTTCTTTCTTTCTTTCTTTCTTTCTTTCTTTCTTTCTTT
>CM021766.1:113869947-113881980 GCA_011076525.1 Nettapus auritus
TCTTTCTTTCTTTCTTTCTTTCTTTCTTTCTTTCTTTCTTTCTTTCTCTCTTTCTCTCTTTCTCTCTTTCTTTCTTTCTTTCTTTCTTTCTTTCTTTCTTTCTTTCTTTCTTTCTTTCTCTTGCAGCATTGTTGAAAGCAGTATCCATTCTTAGGGTTGCTTTCTGCCTCAGAAAAGAAAGCAGGTTGTCGAATGGAAGTAACAAGGTTGTCCCAGGTAATGCTAGGCAGCTCCTCTGTGAATCACTCAATTTCCCACTTGGAACTGGGGCATATGATGGCAAAGGATGGTCTGATGAGAAATGTAGAGACATACCTTCGCTCTTTTCCTATCAACTTCTCCTCTCATGAGCTTTCCTTTCCCTGTCCTCTTTGCTGGTTACTCTGTCATCTCTTTTCTGCCGTTTGTTATCCCTAGCTCAGGTCTCATACATGAAACCTCATCTTCTTCAGAATAGTAAAAAGGGATTAAAGAAGCAAGGGGTTTGAGGGAGCAAAATGCAAGCCAGAGACTGAAGGTGTGCCATATTGGTTGTCTTTAGTGTTCTCATTTGATTAAATTAATTGTACATTCCCATAATTAATTCCCTTTTCTTACAGTTACATCAATTAACATGTAACACAGATAAAGGGAAGAGGCAATGGTTGTTTTTTTGCCTTCAGCAGCCAGCAGTGCAATATGTTAAGCCATCAAGTGCTATATGTGCCGCAGATCATTTCTCCCTTTGAAAAAAATGTGCCTGCCATTAAGGCACTAGCAAAGAAAAACGAGCCAGGAGTTTAAGGCAAAGGGGCAGTGCTTCAAATGTACATTTTATGCTGCTAAAGAGATCCACAGTACTGTGACCAAAATCCCATTAAATGGAACACTTTCTATTTAAATCATCCCATGACATGTTTCTGGTATTACAGTACCAGAGAGGCACATAACTGTCAGGCTTAGAGACTGCTCTTCTTTTCTTCCCTGAATGGTTCTGCAGACTCAGACTGTCACTTCCAGTTCAGGATCTCAGACTAAGTACTAAACTTCTGGGCTGAACACTGCCTTGCCTCTGTCTGCCTTAACTTGCATACCCAGCAAGAAATTAACAACTTCCTTCTCAAGTGAGGAAACCCAAAAACTCTCAAGGGAACCTGCCACACAGTTTCTCCTTCTATCAGCCCTGCTGTATGTCCCTCATGGGGTGGACACCAGCATGGTGTTACTGGGGGGTGCATTGCCCGCCCTTCGTGGGCAGCGTTAACCTGGCCAGCAGTGAATTATCAGGAATAACTCAGATGAGAAGCTGTTGGTTGCTGCTTTTGCAATCGCCCTCTGGGTGTTGGAGGCATGCTGTGGCTTCTGATGTGTACAAACAATAGTCTCTCACCACACAGGGCAGCAAACTGCAGCGAGTTACAATTAAAGTCAATGCTCACCCGCTATTACCATCCAACATTATCTGAAATACACACTTAGCTTTCTTTCAAGGGCTGATCTCAGCGTCTTGGATACACTTAATGCTGATTCACATTAAATGCTTGCTGTTAAATGCTTTTAATAGTCCCAAGTGCTGTGTGTACAGAATGGAGAGTGCAGGACTTGGTTCAGAGGAAGAGAGAAACAGATGTTTAACTAAATCTTAAAAAAAAAAAAAAAAAAAAAAAAAAAAAACTGTCATCCCAAGCTCTTCAATTATTGATGATGCTACAAACAATAAACTTGAAATGGTGAACTAATGTCTAGGAGTTTTATTTTGTTTACCGAGAAGCCAACATACTATTTAATATATTCTGTATAGGAAGCACAGCCCTTTTTTCCCCCAATTCAAGTGCTTTGGTTAATCTTCATTTTTACAATGTAGACAGCTGTAACATTATTATCATATTCACCTAGATTATACAGTATGTAGAAAACTCAGTAAAATGTGGGATTCCTTATAGAAACAGCTTATCTGTATAATGGTATCCAGTTGGTCAACCGGAGCTCTTTTAATTAGAATATTTTTCATTTTTGTGTGTTGTCTTCATTTTTTTTATGTCTTGCAGTTGGATATAGAAATTTTCTTTTGCTGCACACTTGGTCAGCCACTATAGGCCTGGTTTTCTTGCTTCATCCTGGAACATTAGCAGCACTACAGAAGGGAGTAGTACAGAAGGTACCTCTTCAGTCTCTAGCTAAAGAGATTTGACTCCCTTCCTGCGCTTTACAATGGACATCATGGTTACTGGCTAAACTGGTATCCTCCATGAAGGTCTCAGAAAGGACAATAAGACACAAAACATCAGGAAAGAACTAGCTCCAATGGTACTGATTTTCCAGGTCATCGTTAGGCACATTGACTGGGCAATTCAGAAGTCCAAATTAATGTTCCTCTGTTATGTGTGTAAATATTATTCTGGCATCCTTCCTAGTGCTTGCTATGTGAGTAGTAAATCTGGCAAAACCCTCTCCAAATACACAACCCAAAATAAATTCAGAGAAATAATATATTGAATGGGAATGGCATGTTAAAATATGGGATCTGTCAGGTAATGGAGACCATACTTTGTTGCAAATATTTTTTTAAGTAATTTTCCTAACAAGTATTACTATTTATCAAAGCTCTCCTTTGTTTAAGTAAGGGCTTGCTGCTTCACAGCCTGAAGTGCAGTCATTATGCTGAATTTATGACACAATGCTAATTAGTGTGCCAAACCCAACCAGCTGCTGTTAAAAAAAAAAAAAAAGAGAGAGAGAGAGAAGAAGAAAAAGAAAAAATACAAAAACCAACCAACCAACCAACCAACAACAACAAAAACACAAGAAACTAAACAAACAAACAAACAAAACAAAACAAACAAACAAAACAAAACAAAACAAACAAACAAAAAAAACCCACAAGAAACAAAACAACTGGCATGTGCCTAACAATGAAGAATTAGATGGTAGAAGATGGGGAAGCTTAATTCAAACTCTAATGTTCACTGGACTGGCAGGGACACTGGAAATGAATGGCAGCGTAAGTAGCACATTGAATAAATCTCTCCTCCAAGTTTGCTCTGTTGTAAGAGCCCTTCTCAACATACAGTGTCACCCCAGTGTAAGGCACACAGAGAACCAAATGCTTACTCAGAGTGAACAAAAGCTCATCTCCCGCTGCTGCTTAATGCTGTAACTTTTATTAGCAGTAAGTGACAGCAGTTTAGCCTCCCTTCCTTTTTCTAGATGATTACATTCTTAAGCCGATTGACTGTGTTGACTAAAGGCAGCTGTTGATCCACACTCTTTCCTCTTACACACACAATGGCACATGAATAAAAGAAACACCAGATTTTATGTGTTCAGGATAAGCTCCAGGTTTTGATTGCCTGAACAGAAGTGAAAAATTGGTTGCTATATCTCAGGATGCACGGTGTCCTCAGACCTGGCCAAAGCAGGAGAGCTGTCACGGTTCTGGGAGCCCAGAGTTGCGCCAGGCATGGGGCAGAGGAGAGTGGTCATAGTTTGGGTCTGGCTGGATCTGGCACACTAAGTCACCAACGTAATACAGGGAGAATGCTGCAAAGAAAAGGGAGAATTTGGTGAGTCAAATGCAAGAACAGCCTGCAGCCTTTATGCCGAGTTAAAAGTAGAAGTGTAAATGGAAATGAAGTAGAAGCTGTTAATACCAAGACCTTTTTTTCACCCCACAAGCCCCCAGTAGGTGCTTTGCTCCATGCTCAGAGGACATTCATGATGTCCAACGTGGCAGTCACCTTTTTTGCTAAGACACGGGGATGCAATGGCAGTGCATGGTGATGTGTATGGTGTGGAACTAACTCAATGCACTGAACTTGCAAACAATCCTCTGAGCTTGTTTATAGCACTACTACAGGGCATGGCACTGGAAAGTGTTTCTGTAACTGCTAAATAGCTGAAAAGCTGGTTCTTGTAGAGGAATTCTGTTTTAAGTAACTTGGATGTGTGAATAGGCACATAACTTTACCCAGGATGATGACAATGGCAATGACATGTCAGAGGTAATTACCCAATTAAGCTTTTTTTTTGTTTTTGTTTTTTTTTTTTTTTTTGTTTTTTTGTTGTTGTTGTTTTTTTTTTGTTTGTTTGTTTTGAAAAACGTATATTAAATATCACCTTCTCTTGTGTAAATTAATGAAAAAAAAAAAAAAAAAAAAAAAAAGACGTTCTGCAAGGATTTAGTAGATAAACTTTCTAGCTCAGCATCAGGTAAAGGTATCACCTCCTGACTCTCTCTTATCTTGGATGTGAGGCAATTTGCTGCTGAAAGGAACATCCAAAAGCAAGTCCTCATTTGCAAAAAGAAAATACAAGTGAAGAAAATCTGCTTTGTTGTTTGTTTCTTTGTTTTTGGCATGCACAAACCAGTGAGGCAAGCTGGCTGCAGTAAAAGGGGACCACAAAACTCAGACAAAACTGACAAAATTGTTACTTGCTTAGGAGCCTCTCTAGCTAATACAAAACAAACACTTGTAGGTGAAATCCAGCTGAAAGCAGCCAAAGTGTGATCACAGGTTTTAAAGAGGTGGTTCTGTGGTAAAAAATATTTTGACATTTCAAACTGGATTTCTCAAAAATGGTTAAAGCAAAGGTACTTTTCTATCTGGGAATCTATGCTATCTGTGTTACTGTTTTGGAACTTGCTGAAGGAAAACATCCCTTTCATTAAGCCCATTATTACTAGGAGAGAGATAAAATAACAAGCAATGAATGCTGGCATCCTTACTATCCTTTGCTCCTCTGTATATACATATACTTAAGCTCCCATTCATATCTGTGCGACATAAGATGATTTATGCAGCTGAAGTACTGGCCAGACATACCACTAGTAAACTGCTGGAAAAGCTGCTTGATTCTGCCTTGTGCAGTGTGAAAATGGATTTATACACAGCGGAAGGACTTAACAGGGATGACAATTTGATAACTGACATTGCTACAGTAATTTAATAAGAGGAGAAAACCCAGACTAGCTCTCAAAAGCTTGAGTAGACATAGATAATAGCTCACTGGTAAACCATATCCTGAGGAACAAAACTGCTGCTAGTGTGCTGTCAGATAGGGAAATTCTATTCAGTAATGAAACAAGACACATGAGTGAAGCAGATGGCTTTCAAGGTGGTGACAGAAATCGGAGTGTGGGTCTGTTAGAATAAAATGCTTGAAAGGGTCAGAGCCCAATGGAGTTTGCACTGAGAAATGGAAAGATGCTTTATTTTTCTGTGATTATGCCAAAAAGTTTTTTGTTTTAGAAATGTTTTGGAAAATTCTGCACCCATTGATGGAGTGGTGTGGTAAAATATAGCCTTTTAAGTTCAACCCACCAGGGCCTGCCTATTATTCACACCAGGTCTGCTTCCTGTATTTGTTTATATGGGTATTTTTGCCCCAACAAAGGACAGATGATATATGTATGATATATATGTATGATATATATATATATATGATATATTATATAGACAATGTCTATAAGTCTAAACAACCCTGACGATGACAACCATATAAAAGGGTTTAAAGCTCAGTTCTACATCTTCTCTTCACAGCACCTTCAGCCCATCCCTGGTGTCTTCTGGATAGTCCATCAGCTGTATTTCTATCTCAATTAAAAAGAAAGTCAAGCTTATCTACAGTGGCCTGTGTAGAATGTCTGTTCCCGCTGCTCCTCTATGACAGTTCAGGTGGAAACAGAGACCTGCTGCTCTACCTGGACTGTCACAAGTCCGTGGGACCAGAGAGGATCCACCTGAGGGTGCAGAGGGAATTTGTGGATGAGATTGCTGGGCTGCTTTCCATCATCTATCAGTGGTTTTATTCATCTGGAGAGGTCTCAGATGACTAGAGACTTGCTAATGTAATGCCTATCTATAGGAGGAGCCGGGGAACTACAGCCCTGTCAGCCTGACCTCGGTGCCAGGAAAGGTGATAGAACAGGCCATCTTGAATGCAGTCACAACAATGTATACGGGACCACCAGGGAATCAGGCCCAGTCATCATGGGTTCATGAAAGTCAAGTCCTGACTGACCTACCTCATCTCCTTCTATGACAAGGTGACCCAGCTGGTGGATGAGGGAAAGGCTGTTGACGTAGTCTACCTAGACTTCAGCAAGGCCTTTAATATGGTCTCCCACAGTATTATCCTGGAGAAGCTGGCAGATCATGGTTTGAACAGATACACTCCTTTCTGGGTTAAAAACTGGCTGGATGGCTGGGCCCAGAGAGTGGTGGTGAAAGGAGTGAAATCCAGCTGGTGACTGTCACCAGTGGTGTTCCCCAGGGGTTGGTGTTGGGGCCCACCCTCTTTGGTATCTTTACTGATGATCTGGATGAAGGAATTGAATGCACCCTCAGTAAGTTTGCAGATGACACCAAGTTGAGGGGAAGTGTTGATCTGCCAGAGGATAGGAAGGCCCTGCAGAGGGACCTGGACAGGTTGGGTTGATGGGCAGAAGCCAATGGGATGAGGTTAAGTGCTGGGTCCTTCACCTGGGGCACAACAACCCCACGCAATGCTAGAGGCTTGGGCAGAGTGGCTAGAAAGCTGTGCAGAGGAAAAGGATCTGTGGGTGCTGGTCGATGCTTGCCTGAACATGAGTCAGCAGTGTGCCCAGGTGGTCAGGAAGGCCAACGGCATCCTGGCTTGTATGAGGAACAGTGTAGCCAGCAGGACCAGGGAAGTGATCATCCCCCTGTACTCAGCTCTGGTGAGGCCGCACCTTGAGTACTGTGTTCAGTTTTGGGCCCCTCACTACAAGAAGGACATCGAGGCCCTGGAACATGTCCAGAGAAGGGCTACGAAGCTGGTGAAGGGTCTGGAACACAAGTCCTATGAGGAGCAGCTGAGGGCACTGGGGTTGTTTAGTCTGGAGGAGGCTCAGGGGAGACCTGATTGCTCTCTACAACTACCTGAAAGGAAGGTGTGGGGAACTGGGGGTCGGCCTCTGTGAGAACAGGTAACTGGTGATAGGACTAGAGAGAATGACCTCAAGTTGTGCCAGGGGAGGTTCATGTTGGAAATGAGGAGACACTTCTTCTCAGAAAGAGCAGTCAGGCATTGGAACGGTTTGCCCTGGGATGTGGTGGAGTCACCTTCCCTCTGATTGTTTAAGAAAAGGTTGGGCGTGGTGCTTAGGGATATGGTTTAGTGGGTGATACTGGTGGTAGGGGGATGGTTGGACCAGATGATCTTGGAAGGTGTCTTACATGATTGCTCTGCTCTCTTAACTAGAACAAAACAGAAATGAAATAGAGCTTCAACTGAAGCTAAATCTCAAAATGAAGTGACTTGTAAGGATGTCAAGGCATAGAAGCTGAGTGTGAAATGCTATCTTGATACAGACTTACCTGGGCTTTACCTGCCCCTTGCAAACACTGTGGCACTGGATCAACCACCATTCCTTTCCCCCAACCCCATTTCTAAGTCACAGTAATTGTGTTGTCTATATGGATGTACTATAATCACCTCAATGAGAAACAAAATCCTGGTTTAAAGAGAAGAATCTATTTCATCATTCCTAAAGAGCTGTTATCTATTTATTTTGGTTATCTCTACCAGTAGGTGTCATGGTACAGCAACCTGTGAAAATTCTTGGTTTAGTAGGATGAAGTGGTTAAATAAACACTAACTGTTGTGATTTTTTTTTTTTAACTTTCTGCATGTCAGTGATTAAAATGGTGGTTAATATTGTCAGATGGTATGACACAGACATTAGACCCCTTGTTTTGGGTGCACTATGGATTAAATCTTTTGTTGTTACCCAAAAATTTCTTTTTGACACCTGTGTGATATACCCCTTTCCCTCATTCCTGAATACTTGTCATTCAGTGGGGCACACTAATGATGGGGTGGGCAAGTAACTGAGGAGTATCTTCCTCTGAAGAAATTCATGATAACTTCTCCTTTGAAGAACAAAATTCAAAATGAATGCCACACATATTTGCTACATCTAAGAGCAGATTGTTTAGATATTTTTGTCACAAGTCAAGCCACACTCACAGCCCTGTCCACTTTTGTAGTGATCCCCATTTCATCCTTCCAGGAAAACAAAACAAAACAAAAAAAACTACCTGATGTGAGAAATTAATTTAAAGTAATGGTAGCATGCCAGATGGGCAATAAGGTTTCTGGGCTAACTAGAATCAGCCCCACTCATTAACATAGTGGTGCCCCAATAGAGTAGCAGTTATAAATGTATGACCATTGTAGAAAAGTATGACTGTAAGTGGATGTCTCACTTTATCTCTGCTCTTTCCTCCTGCTAAGAGAATGATGAAACAAACAAACAAACACCTTTAAACAACTGAAGATCTTATTAATATCTACAATCCAGAGTGGGCTAAATGGCCAAAAAGTGGGAGAAATGTTTTAGCATAGACACACCTGCATTCACTGAGATAAGCTGTGACAAATTACAGCCTGACACATGCTTTCTTTCACCTTCAACACACCAAGCCTGAAGAGCAGTAGGCACTCTCAGCTCCCACAAACTTCCAAGTGAGCTGAGGGCAGGAATGCCAGATACAGTGTTCAGTTTTCAAGGTTTTGCATGTGCAGACATGTTGCATTTTTCAGTGTAATAAAGTGTTTGATCAGATTGCTGACCCTATGACTTCTCCTGATTATGTCTCTTGCTACCAATAAAAGCACATGTTAAAATGTTGTTGTTGTTGTTTTGCATGTATTATTCCATAAACATTGTGGTTAAAGTAGCAAACACATTACATGAAAGGGACTTTTACCATTCAGCAAGGGAAGGAAAGAAAAACAGTAGCATAACATAACATTAGAAATTTATAAGCCCTCCTTCACCTATCCTTGTTTCATGTTCTCAGAAAAGTTCTAGGAGTACGTGAATCCTTTTTAGGTATTTTACATTATTTTTGCAGCCCATCGTCTGAAGCTACAACTGTGCTTTTAAGGTAATTATGTTTACCTAATAAATCAATTGAAAGGCTTTGTATGAGAAAATAAATGGAGTCTTATTAAACGGATTCCTCAGAACAGATTTATAAAAAAAAAAAAAAAAAAAAAAAAAAAAGCCTTTCTTTTTTTGAAAACCCTACCGAATATCATAATGAAGACAAACAAGAGTGTGAGAACAAATATGCCGAGTGGTGCCCGTTAAGTAGGTACCATGGAAGAGCACAAGGGTTAACCACTAGGAACCTATGTCAAGCATAAGCCTATGTCAAGGGTCCTAATTAACCATGAGGAGCCTTCTAGTCAAGCAAGACTTGACTAAGATCTCTAGCTATAACTCACCAAGAATCTACGCAGAAACCCTTCTGCTCCTGGCTTGGAGAGGCAAGTGTGCGCCTAAGACTTGCTTGAGTGTCGGATGTGACAGCACTGCAATAAGCACTCCCATCTGCAGAACAGAATCAAAACTACTTAATCTTCTTTAAAGATAAAACTACTTTAGTTTGACAAGCGTGGGTTTTACATAGCACTCCTCCACTTTTTTTCATTGGCATTATTGAAGGAAAAGTAGCTAGACAAAATTGCTACATTATACTGGTATCATCTCAGATACTGCTTTGGAGGGAAGTCAGGTCTCTGTTGAATTCCTATCATAAGGGTTAATTGTCCTTATTCTGGGAAAAGAGACTGGAGCCATTCTTGGAAGTACTTACATTAAATCCTATTCCTAACTACCCAAGTGTTTCTGAAAGACAGAGAAAAGCAGCTACCCTCTTCTGGGTACCTTTCAGGGGACTGATTTTCAAAACTGCTGCTGCTTAGCAGCTTGCAAAAACTCACGTCTGGTTGTTTGGTGCCAGGCTGGGCACATTTTTTCACTTGTCTGTAGTTTCCCCTCAATTTCAAAGCAATATTCTCACATCAATCAAAAGTGAAATATTCACAAGGAAAAGCTACAATAGCGTACCTTCTTGTCACAAATAACAACCACTTCAGTGCAGTTATCACTTATCAGTGCTTGTGCTCTGTCTACTACTCAGCAACTAAATTTTGCAAGTGAATATTGGCAAAATAGATCGCAGATCCACTGTTCACAAAATAGATCCACTGTTATGTGTATGAATATAACATCTTTGGCTCCCAGACTAAATGTTTATCCTTTTTTTGTACTGAAGGAGAATCAGAATAATGAAAGAGCTTTTTCCCTTCATCTTAGAGCTGTCAACTTACTAGAAAGCAACACATATCAGGGTATTTTGTACTGGCCCCCAGCTCATCTGTGATCACTGGAAGAACTGTTATAACATGGGAGAGGAGTAACAGTAAAAGGAGATCAAAGAGAGAAATTGGACAGATAATTGGAGAGGATAGTAACCTAACAAGCAAGGAGAAGGAAAAAACATTAATGTCTTTTTTTTTTTTTTTTTTGCCTCAGTTTTTAATATTAATGATAGGTCTTGGGCTGCCCACTCCTCTGAGTTGGATTACTATGACTGGGGGAGCAGTGACTTTTCCACTCATGGCCACCTAACTTGTAAGGGACCAGCTGCATCAGTTGAATGTTTGTAAGTCTATGGGGCCTGACAGGATTCACCCTGGAGTGCTGAAGGAGTTAGTGGATGTCGCAGCTGGACACCTCTCAACAATTTACTGAATGTCTGGAGTCTGGGGTGGTCCCAGCTGACTGGAAGCTAGCCAGCATTATACCCATCTACAAGAAGGGCATGAGAATAGACCCAGGAACCTACAGACCTGTTGGTCTAACCTCAGTCCCTGGAAGAGTTATGGAGAAAATTATCCTGGGTGCTACTAAAAAGCATTTAAAGAACAAGGCATAGTCAGCATGGGTTCATGAAGGGAAAGTCCTGCCTTAGTAATTTGATCTCTTCTTATGATAAGGTCACCTACTTGGTGGATGAAGGGAAGATGGTAGATGTAATTTCTTTCTGGATTTTAGTAAGGTCCATGATACTGTCCCTCACAGCATCCTACTGGAAAAATTGTCCAACTGTGCATTGAACAGGTTCATGCTACATTGGGTGATAAACCCACTGAGTGGTAAGACTCAAAGTTTGAGTAAATACAGCTACCTCTGGGTAAATGCAGCTACCTCTGGCTGACAGCTAGTCACTAGTAGTGTTCCCCAGGACTCAGTTCTAGTGCCAGTTTGGTTCAACATGTTTATTAATGATCTGGATAATGGAGTTGACTGTATCTTTAAAAAGCTTGCTGATAAGACTAATCTGGGAGGTGCTGTTGACTCCCTGGAGGAAAGAGAGGCTTTTCAGAGGGCTCTAAATAGCTTGGAGAACTGGGCAATCATTGATGGCGTGAAGCTCAACAAAGGAAAATGTTGGGTTCTGCACCTGGGAGAGAGCAATGCTGGACACATGTACAAACTGAGAGCTGAGTGGCTGGGGAACAGCTCATCAGAAAGGGCTCTGTGGGTGCTGGTGGCTGAAGGCTCACATGAACCAGCAGTGTGCCATGGCAGCCAAGAGAGCAAACTATGTTTTGGGGTATATTAAACACAGCATGGCCAGATGGTCAAAAGAGGAAATTCTCCCACTATATTTAGTGTTGGTGTGACTTCGCCTTGAATATTGCGTGCAGTTCTAGGCTCCATGATATAAAAAGGATATATAGGCCCTTGGAAGTGTCCAGAGTAGACCAACAAAGCTGGTAAAGGGGCTGAAAGACATGTCCTATGAGGAGAGGCTGAGGACATTTGGGTTGTGTAGTCTGTAGGAAAGAAGGCTGAGAGGCGACACCCTCTGCTACTTGCAGCTTCCTGAGGAGGGGAAGCAGAGGGAGGTGACCGCCTCTGCTCTGTGGTGACTGGTGTCAGGATGTGTGGGAATGGCACAGAGCTGTGCCAGGCAGGTTCAGGCTGGACATTAGGAAAAATGTCCTTATCATGAGGGTGGTCAAACACTGGAACAGGCTTCCTAGAGAGGTGGCTGATGCTCAGTGCCTGCAGTGTTCAAAGGACATTTGGACAACGCCCTCATTAATATGCTTTACCTTTGGTTAGCCCTGAAATGGTCAAACAGTTGGACTAGATGTTCTTTGTAAATCCCTTCCAACTGAACTCTTCTCTTCTCTTCTCTTCTCTTCTCTTCTCTTCTCTTCTCTTCT
>CM021766.1:113881990-113929014 GCA_011076525.1 Nettapus auritus
TTCTCTTCTCTTCTCTTCTCTTCTCTTCTCTTCTCTTCTCTTCTCTTATTCCATGCCATGCTATGCCATGCCATGCCATGCCATGCTAAGCTATCCTAATCTACTCTACTCTACTCTACTCTACTCTACTCTACTCTACTCTACTCTACTCTACTCTACTCTATCCTGCTCTGTTCTACTCTATCCTACTCTGCTCTCCTCTGCTCTATTCAACAATCAATGCTGTTTTTCATCCAGATAAATGATGTGATTTCCTTAGTTCAATATTTTCTTAATATTTTAGTTAATGTTATGACTGGAATTCCAACTAGTTCATAAGGACATCCTGTTCAAGTCTTAATCAGGTAAAGCTAGAAGACATAGGTTACTGCTTCTCATGTTTATAAATATTTTTTAAGCTTAGAGTTGCTCTCTGTTTGACAAGTGCCATCTCTTTTCCCAGTCAGGAGTGGCCCTGATCCATTGATGTTATTCATAGCCTGGGACTGGATCTGGAATATTTGAACTGTAGGTAATTCTTTCTGATAGCTGACCAACAGAAATTCAGTGAACAAAAGAGTAACCAATAGACTAAGTAGTGCCCACCCAAAATGTGTCAAGATGAGTCATGACTCAGGTAACTTAAGGCAAACAGATCTGGGTCTGAAGACTGCTGTCAGGGCTCAGCTCCTATTGAGGCACCTAGTATCTACTGCTTTCTTGCTATCTCTTGTCTTTCACACAGTATTACCATAACAATAACTTAATATTGGTGGGGAGCAATAAAGGTTAGTCATATATAAATAAATAAATAAATAAAGACATAATCAGTATCCCTCTTAGTATCCTTATTCAGCTCTAAGAAGAATAAAAGAAAGCCACCTTTATTAGTGATGAGGATGGGCAGTCTCTTTTTTTTTAACCAGAAGAGACTCATTTTCACTTCTTTACATAATAAAAATATATCAACTAGAATGATGTGCAGACACAGTTAATAATCACATTTTTCTCTCATTTTTTTTTTTTTTTTGAAAATGGAATTCTCTTTCAAGTCCTAAAATTTGAGGATAAAGTCTCACTGACAGTGATGTAGGGACCTCTGCCTCTGGAAGATCTTCTAAACTATTACTGAAACATCCCCAGACTTCCCACGATACCTTAGCCATAACATTTCATGAAGATTTTCCACAAACTCTTCAGCCCCAAAAATATTAGAAATGCAATGACAAGACAAAAGTCCATCAGGAATGAGAGCTTTTCTACAGCAGCATACAGTAGTCCCAACAGCGTACTCTGATGCATATTGGACTAATGGGTCAAGGTGTTGATATCAGGATCTAAAGGATTTGGTATTTTAGACACTAAACTTTAGTCAATAACTATGTGGTAGTTTTTTAATCAAGCGTGATTTCAAGCCCTTCTTCAGCAAAATGTTTGTAAGGTAACAGAGTGACAAAGCAATTGGCAGGGACAGTAGACAGGTCTACCACCTTCTTTGACCCACTTGTCCAAAGTAAAAGGTGGACTTTGCACAGATTTCCCCACATGGCAGTAGAAATCTGGACTCCATATACAGTAAAAAAACTCTCACCTGAACTGCTGAAGAGTTTCTTCCCTCCCCTCCTAGCTTTTCTTACTTTATTATTATTATTATTATTTCTAATATATTTATTCTTCCTTCCTGAATTACCTCTTGTCTTTTCTTCACTGCTTTATTAATAATAATTTTAAAAGGAGCAATAGTATGATTGTGTACTTTAGCACTGAGACTATTAAGGTTTTCTGAATGTGTACCAGGATATTGAAGACTGATATTAAATTTATTTATTTATTTATTTATTTATTTAATAGTTAAATGTTTGTATTGAAAAGTGTTTGGGAGAAAAAAGTTTTTAAAATTAGCCTGTGTTCCTAATTATTAGAGAACAGATCTTCAAGTGAAGCTTGCCTTGTAGCTTGCAATTTTCAAGTATCAAGGTCAGCAAATGAATGCCAATAAAGCTGCCTGCTGGCTAGGGCAGTAAGAGATTTTCACAGCTAGAAGCTACTCCTCCATATAACAAATCCTTCCCTCCCTGCTACAGAAGATGAGAGGAAATAAATAGGTCAAGCTTCTGGTGCTGCAGCACTCTGAATTTGCAAGCACAAATAAAATTAATTTTTAAAATTAAACAGAGATTTTGAAAATAATAATAATATCAAAAATTCGTATGACTTATTCAAAAATAAAAATAAAAAATCCTAGTGCTTTTCCCATTATTAGTGCTTTTCTATGTTATCACTGAGTGTAAAAAAAAAAAAAAAAAAAAAAGAAAAAAAAAAAAAACCAACAAAAAATTATCAACCCCATAAAAATAAAAAAGCAGCATTGCAGGAAAAAGCAAAAATTTATGTGATTTAAATTTCCAGGAAAGCATTAGGAAAAAAAAAATAATAAAACTTCAATTAAAAATATTTTCTACAAAAAACTTGAAAACTCTAACATTGTTTCTTTTTTAATTAGCTGCTGTGATCCATCCCCTTGATGAGTCAGTGATTACTTAGACTCTCAGGGAAAAAATGGACAATCTTATCTACACAAAACTGGTAGACCAGATCCTTCTCTCAACTCTCCTTACACCATAATTTTAAAGTTGGCTTACCACAGCAAAGCTATACTTACAAAATAAATTATATATAGTCACAATAATTAGAACTCTTTTCCATTTTGTTTCCAGACATTCATTGTTAGAACAGAGAACAAAAAACTTTGCATAAAAAATATTTCTTCATACTCAGGGAAATTAACTGAATTAGGTGGTACAACATAAAGTTTCTATTCATAAAGTAGGTATTAATTTTACAGTCTTTCCCACTCCTTTGTGCTCCATATTTTTTTTTTCAGAGGTGTAAAACAGATTTAAATGGCTTATTTGGTTTAGAGTATAAAACCATTTCTGCATCCTCTTCCCCATTTGATCCAGTCCTGAGGATAGCTTACTAGAAAAAAAATTCAATCTTTGGACTTTACATTCTGTACTTGGCACATCTGGAATGTTGCTTATTGGGATAGGATATTGAAAAGGAGTCAAAGGACCTGGCTCAGGCATTCATAGATTGCGTGTCCTCAAGCCACTCATTTGCCTTTTCTTCCTGTTTTTTTTTTGTTTGTTTGTTTGTTTGTTTTTTTGTTTTGTTTTTTTTTTTTGTTGTTGTTGTTGTTTGTTTGTTTGTTTGTTTTTGTTTTTTTTTCCTCCTACTCATTGGTATCCATGTAAATAAGATTGCTTTTAGGGCAACATGATGTCTCACTATGTTTGGAAAGTGCATAGCACAATGAATTCCTGATTTTGGCCAATACTCTCATATTCCAAATGACATAGACATACTATAGGTCAGGAAGTTCATGAGCCTCTGTGCTAGGTCTAGCTGGGATAGAGTTAACTTTCTTTGGAGACCAACTTTTTACATGGGCAGCTAGTAATAGGACAAGGGGGAATGGTTTTAAACTAAAAGAGAGGAGATTTAGGTTAGAGGTTAGGAGTAAATTCTTTACTATGAGGGTGGTGAGGCACTGAACAAGTTGCCCAGAGAAACTGTGGATGCCCCATCCTTGGAGGTATTCAAGGCCAGGCTGGATGGAGCTTTGAGCAACCTGGTCTGGTGGGAGATGTCCCTGCCCATAGTGGGGTGTGAGGGGTGGAATTATATGATCTTTAAGGTTCCTTAAAACCCATGATGTTCTGTTCTTCACAGCAGCCCATATCATGCTGTGCTTTGGATTTGTGGCTAAAAAAGCATTAGATGTAGCATATGAACATTTTAGCTATTACTGAACAGTGTCTACAAAGCATCAAGACTTTCTCTGTTTCCCACTGTGACCCACCCACAGCAAGTAGGTGGGCAAGTAGGTGGGCAAGAGGCTGGGAGAGGACAACTGTGTCAGCTAAACTGTAGTGTCCAAAGAGATATTCCATGCTATATAATGCCAATCTCAGCAATAAGACCAAGAGGAAGCTTTTCCAGAGTAGTCATTGCTCAGGGACTAGTCTGCTGATCAGAGGTGGTGAGTGATTTCCTTTCCATCACTTTGTTTTTTTATTTTTTATTTTATTCTTCAGTTATTAAACGCTACCCACTTTTTCTTTTTTTCTTTTTTTCTTTCTTTCTTTCTTTCTTTCTTTCTTTCTTTCTTTTTTCTTTCTTTCTTTCTTTCTTTCTTTCTTTCTTTCTTTCTTTCTTTCTTTCTTTCTCTCTCTTTCCTTCCTTCCTTCCTTCCTTCCTTCCTTCCTTCCTTCCTTCCTTCCTTCCTTCCTTCCTTTCTTTTCTTTTTCTTTTTTTTCTCTCAATTTTGCCCTTCTGATTCTTTCTCTCATCCTGCTGGAACAAGTGAGAGAGCAACAAACAGGGTGGGGATACACCTGCAGCCAGAGACGACCTATGACAGCCTCAAACTGTTGAAGGCCATGGACATATATTTAGAAAACATTTCTATAGGATTGCTCTATTCTTCTGTATCGCTATTTTTGCTACATCTTTATCTGTTTTATTTATTGTCAGAGCAAGGATACAAGGTAAGTGAAAGATCAGTCTTGTCCAGTGCAGCCATTTTATATTCTTCTATACTTACTCCAGTAACCAATCAATTGCTTGATTTGTGCTGTTATTTCACAATTCATTTTCATGTGCTGGTAACAGTTTTTCTATAGTGGTTGCCTTCGGGGCTAAATCCTGACTCCAGCCTCTATTTAGATCATCTGTACATCAAAAAAACCATATACATCTTCCTTATGAATGTCTGCAGAGCCTCTCAGAGTCAAATTTAGAGGTGTTTTAACAAGTTTATAGCAAGTTTTTAACACAGGGATGGGAACTTGAGAAAAACATTTTTTCTGCATGTTTCAATGTTTCACAAAACTTACCTCCACTTAAAAGGTAGTCAAGCAGGTACGCAGATCATTACAACAAGAATATCTAATTCCTTCAGTATAGCTGCTTTCTGATTGTTTTTATAGCTATGGTCATGTACATGCTCATCTGTTTTTCCTCATTCAGAAGATTCTCCATAAGGGATGGACAGCTTTTGAACTGTCAAATGCTTACCCATGCACTGTTTTTCTGGAGTTTCTGATACTCGTGATCATCTTGACTGTTATGGTGGTGTTCTTTGATGACAAGGAGCAAGGTGCCAATCTGGAAGAATTCGTTTGACCCCAGATCTCTTTTCATGAATTCTGGATCCAGTTTCTTTGCTGACAATGTCAAATACAGTAAATAAATCCAGTAAGTTACCAAGCTGGTGGGATTGTCTACTACCCAGAACTTAAGGTAGTTTCAAAAGCTGCTACCCACAGTTGCTCGCTCTATCAGTGAAAACCACCCTTTCCAGAAACTCCCTGGAAGACTGAAGGTCTTACAGGACTGCTCCCAAGGAACCTCCAGGGTATCCTGGAAGATGTGAGGCCGTGTCAAGGCAGGCCAACACTTACAGTCTGCACTGATGAGGTGTACAGAAGCATGCATTAACTTGAAGGACTGGTACAATAATGTTACTGAATGTAAGGATAATGCTTTTGTGAAGGCAGTCTTAGACAGCAATACTCAGGGATGTGCCTGTGCTGGAGGGGATTGGCCTTACCCTAACAGCAAATGTTATTTAGCCTGAGGTGAGTAGGCATTGGTTACAGAAGATGTGGATTGGGAAAAGAAATAACTCTGAATTTATTTCTGAATAGCTGACTCAGCCTGTGACTGGAGAGAGACCTTCTCCACCTGAGCCCTTTCTTCCTTAGGAGGCTCAAGGCAGGCAGAGAGTAGATGGCTCTGAGAGCTATATTGGATCCAAGAGGGCAAACTTAATTGCAATGTCTGGTCTATATTTGCGCACACAGAAGTGGACTGAGATTTATTGTCTCCCTCACTGGATGGGATTGAATTTCAGTACCCTCATAGAACAGGAAGTTAAAATTATAGTTTAATCTGTGATTGCTTCAAAGAGGAGATAAAAAAAAAAAAAAAAAAAAAAAAAAAAAAAAACTCAGAGGTGCAGCTATAGAGTAAAAATCCCATTAGCTCTTACTGGAATTTGGCACAGATAAACCACTTGAGGGCTGAAAGCTAAGTATGTCTTTGAGCATTTAGAGACAGATGTAAATTGCTCCTATAATTGAGGAAGGTGTTAAAATTTTCAAAGACAGCCAGAAGAGGATGTAGTATAGAAGACACACTGGGAAACTATTAAGGTAGGTTACGGGTGGAGCATAGTGACCTGCAACTTTTTTACTTTTCTCTCAAGAGAAGGAAGGACTGGTGGAAAGAGGAATCAGAGAGTAGAACACTGATGTAAATCTCTTAACTCCTCTTCCTCTAGCCTATTGTCCTTATCTGGATTTAACAGGCTGGCTTAAAAAGCAGTGAGGCTGCCCAGCTGAGAAGCATTCCTGGCTGTCAAACTGCCTCTTGGAAAAAACTGCTGGTTTCTGCTTAACTGGCAGTTTGAGGCATACTGACCCTGCAAAACAGGACTAAGGAAACTTGGAAACCTAAGCACAGTTTTCACCCTTCTTCTCTGAGGAAAATGTGTGCCAGAGCTGTTCTTTGGCTGAAGACAACATAGCAGTCTGGCACAAGGTATCTGCTTCATGCCCTCCTGAAAAGCAAGAGACAGAATAAGATGTAGTTACTGAATGTGGAAGAGAGGAAAAAGGCACTTGGTTCCTAACAGACTTCTGAATACCTGGAGAGACAGAAGTTAAGGAAACCACACTTCTGTGGTAGAGATGAGCTACAGGATTCAACAAGCATGGTGACAAGATCTAAGAAGCAAAAGCATCTCTCAAGTGACGGATAACAATAAGAAATTACAACAATATTGTTATATCCAGGAATAAATGCCTTTAAAAATGCACCCAAAAGATATTTAAAAATAAATGCAAAATAGCAAAATGGTGTTGCCTCCAGCCAACTTACTGCTATAAAATGTTAGTGACTCAGATCTCATGATTTATGGACTACACGCTTCTGCTCTTATTGAGGAAATTCCTCATTAAAACAAAGCTTCAGCTAGATAAGCCTACTGGATTTACTCAATAATTTTGAGAAATGAGCTTTGGCTGTCTGCATGAATTGGACTGGAAATCTCTTTTTCCCATTTAAATAGAATAATATTTACAGCTTTAAATGCTATGTCAATTTGAATGTTACAATGTTTCACAATCATGTATTTAAACACAGAAATCTGTTTATTTACCCAAACAAAACAGAGGAAATGATTCCAGCCCTCAGGTTTTGAATTCTCATTTAAATATGTGAACATCAGTCCACAACTTAGAGATGTTTGTGTATCTATGTACCTCCAAAATACTCATATTTCATAGGCTTTTTCACATTAATATTCACCAACAGTATCACAAAAGTTCTTTTCCTTTTACATAACTGTAAGCAACAGTAATTCTAGAAACACTAGAGAAAAAAAAAGCATAGCAATGTCCACAGTTACAAGAAAAAGTGCACATTACTTGGTCACAATCACAGTCATTACTTGGAAAACTATATGTAACAAGTAGATATAAAATATCACTGATGCCTTAAACTCATTGTCAAAAATGGAATTACATAAAATTTTGTACATGAAATAAGGCAAATTTAGGAATGCACAAGAAACTTGTTATTCAACAAAAGCTAAACAACAGAACAGATAGTACAGTAAGCATAAACTAAAGTACCTCTTCTATATACTTAAAAATAATCCTGCCATAGTGCACAAAGAAAACACCATTAATGTGTAATCAATATTATAAAATAAGAAATAGAGGGGTTGGGAAGAGTGGGGGAGAGGAGAGAAAAGTTTTATTATAGTTGCAGCTGCATTCATTTACATTTTTGTACAGTTTTTAGCTAGGCCTGGGAATTATACAAATCATACCAGAAGTGTCAATGACCTTCCTCCATAAGAATTTTGTTTAAATTAAGGAAAACAAAATAAATACACACAAGAGTGCAAATTTTCAGATTGTCACTTGCAACCTCTTAACATTCATCATTAACATCCAATCACAACTAGAGGGACTTGTATAGGACAGCAGCAGTGATCATGGAGTTAGATGAGCTCACCGTAAGAAATCAGTTTCTCTCTTTAATTTTTTTTCTCAATGATATGTCGTTTTTTAAAAAACCCTCAACTCTTTATTAGTCGCTAATAAAGCTGCAATATATTACAGAATGGAGTTGAGAATGATATGAATGCAGGAAATGCATGCTTCCTTTGGAAGGTATTCCATAGATGATAATTTACAGTACACGGGGGAAGAATTATCCAGCATCAAGAGTTACTTGTTGTAGAAAGAATATGAAGTTGGGGAGAAGGGCACAGTCAGGGGTTCAAGAGAGGAAGGGGGGACTTACAATAGCTCCTCAAAACATTTTCAGGACCAGTGAAAAAGTTTACCAAAGTAAAAATGAAAAATCTTGAATGAAAACAAAAATCTTTTGTTTTGTTTTTTATAAAAATTACATTTTTTTTAAAATACAAGATCCTTTTAATTGCAATTGTGCCCTGTAGCAACAGGACATTTGGCAACGTTTTGCCATATACTGCAGCTTTAAGTCCAATGAGTCAGTATCACATTCCACTAATATTGCACTTGGATCTTGAACTACTTTTTTAAAAAAACCATCACAGCATCTTCTGTTTCCTCCACTTGTTAGAACGAGTTAATTTCTAGCCACTTTTTCGATATTTATGCTGACACACTAAAACAAAAGCAATAGGCTGGACACAGTAAAGTACCTCAGAAATATGAGGTCGAAGTTCACTTGAAGCACCTTAACACATCACTTTATGGATCAAGAACAGTGTGGCATTATGGAAATTAACTCTCCTAAAAGACTGTGCAGTAACTGAAGTGTGTGCTCTGCAAAATCAAAATGTCATTAGTGGAAACTGAGATAAGACCAGGCCAGTGTGTAGTTCACATGACTCAGTTCTGCTGCAAAATAAGGTTTTCCAGTTCATCTGCAGAACGCAATAAAAATGCGGCTGATTCTCGATACCCTGCCACAAGCTGCCTCACTGCGTTTATCTCAGTCGGACTCAGCTGGGGTCTAGAGCTTGTACTACTGGAGGATCCAGAGCTGGTTGCTAACTGCCTCTTCATACTGAGATCTGTTGGACCTGCAGATAACAAAGGAAAAGAAGAGAAGGCTCAGATCCCGCTGTCAGAGACATTTCACTGCCACAGGTTTGTAGATACAAATCCACAGCAGCAAAACCTGCTCTCAGTGAGTGCCAGTGAGAAGCAGCACATATTAGCAATAACTGTTCAGCTACCATTTCCTTGAGAGGAACCACAGTGATTTATTTTTATATACAACAGAAGCCCTTAAAATTCAGCTGACATAACACAAGTCCACTGCCAGCCTCTGAGGGGTATTCCAACAGTGTTAGCTGCATACCCCCCAAAACTACCTGGGGATCTAATTCTGGCAAGCAGGAAGAAAGCTCATCTCCTGTGCACCCCCCAGCTCCAGCTGCCGTCATAGCCCTCATGGCAATCTGCACACTTTTTATTATTATTATTATTATTATTAATCACAGAGTATCGAGCTTATGCTTTCTAGATATCTATTTTCACAACTTTTTGTGCTTCAATTAGCACGTGGCCAGACTGTGAACCCCTTACTGAGGTAGATAAATGGTCTTTCACTTAAATAGCCCTTATGCTATGTGATCTTTTATTTAAATCATTAGTCGTGAGTGATAGGAGGTCAGTGAGAATCTGGCTGGTATAGTAAGTAGCACACTACCTTTTTTTGTGGGCTGCATACAGCTGGCAATATATTGCAAGGATCTTGTATGGTCTGAACATTGACAAGAGAATCTGCAGTAATCACCATGTTGCATTGGCAGCTTCCTCGCTGTACCACCATGTCTAGCACTTCTCATCAAAGAATATTCTCCAGACCATGTATGCTGCCTGCAGAAGACAGAACTCCTGAGGGCAATCTGCAGATTACTGCAGTCGACAAAACCGCCTGCTATCTTGACGTTGAGCTTTGTGGGGAATGTCCCTAGTAGCATGACCACAGTTATTAGATAAGACATATGGTGCTTTGATGAGGTGTTTGTATTTTCCACTTAACACAATACATTTTTTTCTGCCTGGAGATTTGGACAGGCAGAATTGCATTCAGGACTTTTTTAACGTAGAAGGATACAGGTGGTAAGTATACCTATGAAGCAGTTCATTATGTGGAAACCTGGATGAACCCTGCTCATTCATTTTGACAGCATAGCAAATCTATAGTTCTGGCAGGCAGAAGATCAGTCTGACCTGATCTTAATCCTAATACTCTCCTGAAAACTGGGATCATGTTATCCCCACCAATGTATTTTGCTTTCCTACGAGATAAATTTCACTGTTGAGATTCATTTGGAAAATGTGTTTCAGAGCCAAAACTTTTCCCAGGATTGGCACCACTGTGGATAGACTTCCTAAAGAGACTGGGGTAATTTTATAACTTAGCATATTCAACTACCAAACACACCAAGTTATACTCCAGAGACCCTCCTAAATAATCCCATCAGAATCACAACATACAAAAACATATTTGCTAGCTTAAGCACTAGTGGAAAGAGATGCACTGATTTCCAGAAGCTAAAAATCTGGTCATAAACATTACCCATTTTTCTTTTATATTTATGCAACTATATGGCTGAAAACACAAAGGCTGTCAAGTCTACCATGTCCCCACATGCACTGAAGTTAATGAAAACCTCCCCCCAAGTGAATGAAAGTAGAGCTGAGTCTATGAAAAGAAACTACTCAAACAGAAAGGGTCCTCTTAGATCTTCCTATTTCCTACTATGCAACTAGCATGAACACCACTTAGCCTTACAACTGTATTATCCAGTTTTACACTGGCGTAAATGAATGGACTTTAAATGACTTCCAGTGTACAAAGGATAAATAAAAGGACAATCATCCTATGTGAATTTGTTTCAGTGTGACCACACACTGCTGGGAAATGATCACAGTGTGAAGAAGCTCAGAGGATGCTTCCAAATAAAATCTTAACCTGGCGCAGGGAAGAGGGGTATACAAATCATAAAGGCAGCTGGACTGAATGGTTGTAATAAACCATTAATGACTTTTATATTTATTGAGGCAGCAGTGGAAGAGCTACCACTGACACATTGAGGTTACTGTGCTCCAGGTGAACCTGCTTTAACTTTTATGTTCTTTCCTTGATTCTCATTCATATCAGAGCCAAAAACACACACACAATATAGGGCACAATAGAGCTGCTGTGGCAGAGTATATCTTTTTCTGAGGAAACTGTAGGGTTTTTCTGTTTGTTTTTCCTTTGTAATCCAGATTTTTAAATGGTTGAACAGAACATTATTTCATTCATAATTTGAAAATGTATAGAAGCATTCTTGCTTACAATTGTGAGGTTTTCCTTATAAAAATAAAAGACACACAGTAAAAGCACCACTCTGAAAGGAAAAGTAGGTGAAGACCAGATGTCCAGCATGCATAAATCTCTGTGACTCTTCACAAGGCTATAGAGTCACACTGATGTACTCAAACTGAAAGACTGCCCCTCTATTCCTAGATGTGCTGATTAACTATCATGAAGAAAGTGTTTTGTTTTTTTTATTATTTTTTTAACTCTTTGGAATATGTATCTCTGAAACTCTGAAGGAAGTGGAAATAAAGTTTTGTGCAAGTGCAACTAACAATAGAGACAAATGTGCAGTCTGCATTCACTAAAAAACATCAGGGCCCAAAACTCCTCTTGGTCTGGGAGACTTCTGTTATATACTGAGTTCTTGTATACATAGGAAATATGAAATCTCAGATTTTAACCTAGACCTGATACTTCAAACTATTTGTTTTTTATTTCCATATAGTAGGAAAAAAGAATTTTCATTCACTCTGCAACTCCTTCCCTAAGTTCTTAACAAGTAACAGTGCTGTTCCCCTTCCCCTCAAAGAAAAGACCCCTGAGCAACAAAGCAAAGAAATCCAGACATACAGAAATGTGTTCTTGGCTATGGCTTTAGGATAGCGACTACGCCAGTGCCTTCCCAGGCAGAGAAGCTGAATGTGCTGGCAGAAAGCTGAACAGAAAGAGGACAACTATGCTTGATGTGGGGATAAGTACTTCAGTTCTTCTTTTAATTTTGTTACATGACCCCTACACCTCCAAAGCTTGTTTATGACAGGCCAAGCTTTATATCTGGGACAACACCTTACTCAGAGACTCACCACACGACATATTATACTGAATTCAGATTTTAATAGCTATGATAGGCACTTACTAGCAATATTACTGATTATTAAAGGCTGCTCAGGCTTCTTTCTACTAGAAGTGCTTTAGCATTATCTGTAGCTTCATCAGTCATACCTGGTCCTTCAGGAGATAAGGAATAAATGCATCTTATTCTTCTAGTATAGATTTTCCTGTTTGCTTTTGTGCAAATCAGCTATTGAAAGACATGAACCTAAAGCTGACTAATAAATATTCACCACATTTCTTTATCCAGGCAAATAAATCAACACTATTCTGAATGATTCTTAAAATAATTTGTTACTGTGGACACTTCATATATCTCTGTGTCCAGAAGCCATCACTACAGATGACTAAACCTTGAGAAAGCTGAACAGCTTATACCCCATTTCTTTTAATGACTGCCCTTACTTTAAGTGGAAATATTTCCTTCACATATTTAACAGTATTTATTGAACAGCCCATCTTCACAGGAACAAGGAATGTATCTTTAACCAGAGGGAAAGCCTAATCTGACTTTTTTTGCAATGAATTCTGCAGTGTTGGGTTCCTCCAAGGTGGTACTGCGTGATTTAGCATAGTTTCCCAACCCTGAGTACTTTAGGACAATTAAAAATCCTGAATGCAAACATTATCAGGTTCCACAATGTTCAAGCAAAGATTAAGCGTACATTGCAAAAGTGAAGACAGAATATTTTTATTTATTTTTTTATTTTTCTTAGTGCATGCTATTATCTTGTGTCACCTCCCAAGTTTTTATAGCTTCACTACGTTCTCTTAAGTGGTGTATTAAACAAATTCCTGAGACTGATCCTTTCTTTTATACTGTTTCTGAAGACAGTGATACTGTTCCTCTGCCTCTTGGAGAAGCCACCTGATTGACGCTTTAGCACAGGAATATTTCACATTCAACAGCTCAGTTCAGTTACATAGACCTAATTTCCCTTGTGAGGTGAAATGTTTCTTGTTGGAACCAAATCAAGCTGAATAGGAGAACTCTAAAAACCCTCTCTCCATGTGCTAGACAATCATTTATCAAATAAGCTGCTGGTAGTATCTGACATTAAATACACTGTGGGACAAATGGCTTTCCAGTAAATTGCAAGACTTAAACGGATCTAGTTATGGCCTCACACACTGCTCATTAGCAACATGATTTATATCAAATTCCAAAATATGGGTCAGACATAGATGTACTGTACTGATAGCTCAGACAGAATCAACTCCCTCAGCAAAAATCCCTTATGAATTGTGTGTTGTCAATGGCTAGCTACCAGTCTTATAATTAACAACTACTGAAATAAATTAGTAATAAATACACCAATGACTCTCAAAATGGTTACCACTGTTACATACGATTTAGAAAAAATAAATTTTAAGCTGTATATGTTTAAGCATCTAACCTTTCACTCAGCAAAGATATAAAAAACATTGAAACTTATTTATAGCAAAATAGGAGCATAGAATCATCAATGTTGGAAACGACCGCCAAGATCATCTGGTCCAACGATCCCCCAACCACCAGTATCACCCACTAAACCACAACCCAAAACACCATGTCTAACCCTTTCCATAAACACCCCCAGGGACGGTGACTCTACCACCTCCCTGAGCAACCCGTTCCAATGCCTGACTACTCTTTCTAAGAAATGTCTCCTCATTTCCAAACTAAACCTCCCTTGGCACAACTTGAGGTCATTCCCTTTAGTCCTATCACTCGTTATCTGTGAGAAGAGGCTGACCCCCAGCTCCCCACACTTTCTTTTCAGGTAGTTGTAAAGAGCAATCAGGTCCCCCCTGAGCCTCCTCTTCTCTTAGGGACATGGTTTAGTGGGTGACATTGGTGTTAGGGTGATGGTTTGTCCAGATGACCTTGAGGGTCTTTTCCAACCTTAGTGTTTCAATGATTCTATGATTACAGACTAAACAACCCCAGTGTCCTCAGCTGTTCATCATAGGACTTATGTTCTAGGCCGTTCACCAGCTTTGTAGCCCTTCTCTGGACATTTTCCAGGGCTTCGATGTCCTTCTTGTAGTGAGGGGCCCAAAACTGAACACAGTACTCAAGGTGCAGCCTCACCAGAGCAGAATACAGGATGACAATCACCTCCCTGGTCCTGCTGGCTACCCTGTTCCTCATACAAGCCAGGATGCTGTTGGCCTTCTTGGCCACCTGGGCACACTGCTGGCTCATGTTCAGGCAAGCATCAACCAGCACCCCCAAATCCTTTTCCTCTGCAAAGCTTTCTAGCCACTCTGCCTCAGGCCTGTAACATTGCATGGAAATACATGTGCCTATGCTTTTAAATCTCTTGTGTCTTTATATGCCATCCATTCTCTTCTCCCCCCCACCTTTTTTTTTTTTTCCTATGAGTGGCTTTGAAGAAGTGAATATTGTACTTGATTCTCATCTACTCCAATAAGATTAAGTAGAAACAACTATCAAAGCATGCTACTTTTCCCAGATCAGATGTATTTATTATTGCAGGAATGTTTTGTTGTGATATTATGCATCTGTCAATGTTTCTTGTCCTCCTGCCTCCGCACACAGAACAGATGTGCCTAAAACTATTGTTTTAAGTGCCAAGAGATCTCAGATCAAGTAAACAGAGACTAATGAATTGGACCTTTTAAGCTTCTTTCTCCCTCCTACACCTTTCCCTCTGGGAAACACATTTTCAGCTAATTTAAATAGCAGAAATATGTGTACATATATATATATATGTTGCCTGAGGAAAGAGATGTGAAAACACAGAAATGCCTATAGCCACTGAGCATCATGCATTTTCAATAATCAGCAAACACATAGCTTTTCAATGAAAAGATTACACGGCATACACCCATCTGGCTTGAATGACTGTCTCCTGAACTTTGTGCTAAGGTAGAAAAGTAAGATACTGTCCAGTTAAGCCACAGACCTTTCATCCCAGCAGAAATGGGATATGGTGGGAGCAGAATAATACTTGCATATGCCATATGACCAATAATATGAAGAGGAGGAGAAGAAAGGGAGACAGAAATGTGGAGATGATTTTAATAAACATTTCAGCCAGTATTTCACAGAGGGAAACTACCACTTTTGCCACAAAATAGGTCAAATCATTTAATTTCTCCCAACAGCACATTTTGTCTTTTTTTTTTTTTTTTTTTTTTTTTTTTTATCAGTTTTTTTTCCCTACCAAGCATGGTTCCTGGGACATTTCACAGAGGTGATGGAGCTCCTCATATACACATGGGATAAATGACATGCATTCCCAATAACCTTTGGCTAAATTATTTTTGATGAAATAACCTCAGAAATATTCACCTTGAAGCTGACTTCTAGATGGAAAACTTCAAATAGTTAAAGTTTGGGAAAGTTACGAACAAGGAAGATAAGAATGCATAATGAGAAGAGTGGAAAAGAAAAGACATAACAGTTGTTGTGGTTTAACCTGGCCAGCAGCTAAACACCACACAGATGTTCGCTCACCCTCCCTCCCCCCTCCCTCTCTGGGATGGGGGAGAGAAATGGAAAAGTGAAGTCTGAGAGTTGAGATCAAGACAGTTTATTAAGATAGGAAACAATAATAATAATAATAATAATAATAATAATAATAATAATAATGAGTATGAAACAAGTGATGCACAATGCAGTTGCTCAACACCCGCTGACCGATGCCCAGTCTATCCCTGAGCAGCCAGCCTCCCCACCTCCCCACTCTGGCTAGCCACCCCTATCTATTGTTTAGCATGACGTCAGATGGTATGGAATACTCCTTTGGCTAGTTTGGGTCAGCTGTCCTGGGTCTGTCCCCTCCCAGCTCTTGTTGCACCCCCAGCCTGCCCGCTGGCAGGACAGAGTGGGGAGCTGAAAAGTCCTTGGCTTGGTATAAGCATTGCTCTGCAACAATTAAAACATTGGCATGTTATCAGCACTCTTCTCATCCTAATCCAGAACACAGCACTCTACCAGCTACTAGGAGGAAAATTAACCCTGTCCTAACGGAAACCAGGACACAGCAATTTTCTCTCATATGCCTCATATTACTATGAAGGTTGCATTATAAAACTGTCAAATTTGAGGCATAGATGCCTGTGAATTCTCTCATCACTGTTATCAGTAACATCACCCTTTAAAAACCGTTACACCTGACCATCCCCTGCATTTCAGTACACGAATGCATACAGGCTTGGTGAGGCATGTGGGAATTGCATTGCACCCTGCACCCAGATACTGTAACCTCACAAAAGAGAGTCTACATAACAACTTCAACATTGATAAGTGCCTGAAATTCCTACACATGACTTCTCTGTTGCCTACACTAGTGTCAAAAATACTCTCTTTGCACATGTGCAAATGTAGTGTGGGTTACACGGAAGGGATGATGTGGGGCTTATACCTCTCAGCATTCTGCGAGCAATGCTTGGCACAGCACATGCTTCTATATAACCTCATAGCTTGTAAGTTGTACAGCCCTGTTCAGAACACAGTATGTTCTACTTTCATTTAACCTTTCAACTCACCTCATGCACCTGTATCCCACTGAACCAACAAGCCCTGTGGCAATCACGTGCATCTCTGACCTAAACTGCACAAAAGAGCAATGAAATCACTCCTTCGTATTGTCATATGAAGAACTGGACTGAAGTGCTCAGCCTTACTCTCCCTGCCTCAAAACAGCACAGCCATGCTGAACACCGAGGTCCTAGGTCCTTTCCAACCTTGTGTTTCTGCCATGCTATAATTCTTCACCAGGGACGTACTGCACTGCCCAGTATGAATGCAGTTGCCCTGCTCATACAGACCTCTGCTGGTCCAGTAGCACAATAACTTCGGTTTTGGAGCACAACATGCTCTAGAAAGAAGTGAGGGATCAGTGAGCAAAATTAACTGTGTAAACCAACGTTTGTGCCAGGGATTGCAATTAATTTGACTGTTTATTAGTAACAAATAGTGACAGAGGTTAACTTGGACTGTGTACAAGATATAGCGGAGGGTTCCCATTCTACAAAAGCCCTGCAGACTGGGTTAGTTGTCTGATGTGGCAGATCCTTCAGGATCCTGAAGAACCAGGAAGGCCCATTTGGACATGGACAGAGTGGAGAATGGCCTGGGGACCAGAGACTTCCTGCGGCAGCAGGGAGAGGTGAGCAGTGTGACAGGAGTCCAGCAGCTACTGGCTATGCAACAGGGACATATTGTCCCCACAGGGACAGGCTGCACTCTGCAGGCCTGTTTGTGGGAAAGGGGGCTGCAAGAACATCCTGTCAGGGCTCAGGATTTGCTTGCAATGTGAATTTATTGGGACTTGCCAGGAGGACTCACCTGAGTTGGAAGGGGACTGGACGTTGGTGGTGCCTGGGATGCAGTGCTGACTTGCAGTTGTGGTAGAGGGCGGCTGCAGATCTGTGTAGAGAAACAGGGACAGAACAGCTGCTTTGTCATGTCACGATACAAGGGAGTGTCTGACATGGCCAGTCTGCCATTCAGTCTGAAACACAATCTCTCTTTTTACACACACAAAGGGAAATGACTGACATTTCTGCCTAGAAAACCAGACAATGACAGAGAAGGAACAGCTCCTGGATCAGCTCCAGGAAGCCCAGCAGTGGCAGCAGAAATACACTGCACACTCTCTTAGAGAACATGGACCTCAGGAAACAAAGTGGCTGTGGAGAATGAGACTAAGAAAAGCCAGCCCTGACAGCTGGTAGTCACCAGGAGAACGTGGACGATGACCTGTTAGACAGAAACACCTGGGGTGATCCCACTTCTGCCAGGAGAGGCTCGGGCAGCAGCACAGTGGGACCCTGACAGCTCATGGTGGCAACAAGAGATTTTGCTCCCAACAGAGCAGTCTGTTGCCTGTACTCATCCTCCTGTCCCTGAGCTGGGCGTCCCTCCAGGCTCATGCCAGGTATGGTGGAATGGGGCCAGCTGAAGCCTTTGTGGCTGGCTGGGGGCTGGCAGGCAAGTATCATTTGCACTCACCCCACCCTGGGGCTTTTCTTTTCATCTCTGTAGCAGGAGCTGCCTAAGCCTTAAAAAAAACTGAGAGCCATGGAAATCCACGCTTCTCAATAAGCAGTTCTCCTTGAACATCTACAAGAGTCAAGGGCTACTTGCCCAGAGGCCTCTCCTCAGACTGTGTACAGGCTGAAAGAGGCTTTGTCAACCCATAGATTTCTTGCAAATGGGGTGAAACTTCCAAGTTGAGCTGGCTTGGCCTAGATGGTTTAAACGTAGGGGGAAAAGGACCTTAATGCTTAAAGACCAAGCCTTTTCCTGGTGTTTTTTGTTGTTGTGTTTGTTTGTTTGTTTGTTTTGTTTGTTTTTCCTGACTACAAAAAAGGAAGGATCACTGTACAAGCTGTTGCATTCTGCTTGCTCATATTGAGCTGTTGCATGAAGGTTCACCCCATACAGTTGTATAGAGAGATAATTATGGTTCTGTAATTAGCCATGTGGAAAGACAGACTGAGGAGGGAAGCACTGCAACAGCAGGCAGAGAGGAGCCAGAGCTACAAAACCATTGGGTGGGCAGATAGCTAAGTATTTAAGATGGCATCGGAGCATGGATGAACATTATAGAGGAGGAAATAACCAAAGTAAATGAGTCACAGCATTTAAAACACACATATCGGTTGTATTACTAGATAGGAGAGCTATTGGACATGGTCATTATATTACTGTGGGGAAATGTCCTGAAATAAAAAATCAAACAGCAAGATTTAGCTGTATTTGCAACTTCTCTTCCTTTTTCCTGTCTTAGCAGATATGTAAAACCAGACTGTATTTGTTTATACACACACCTGTCTGAGGTGTATATTTATCTTTACATTAGGTGAATGTTTGTAAAGGTGATAAAAGCATTTGATGAGTTACTAAATTGAAGAGGAAATGCATTCTTAAAATCACTTCTTAGGTCCTGAAAGCAATTCACAAAGAACTGTCCCGTGTATGTTTGGGACAAGAGTCCCTGAAACATAATAATGACTGCAAACAACTATCCTGTGAGGTCTGTCAGTAGGGAAGTTGTTACCCCTCTCAACTGCAACTCCATCCACAAATGAAAAAACAAATATCCAGGGACATGTCAGAGATGATGGTCAAGTCCCTAGGAACTGGCCTCCAAATCCTCACATTTGTCCAATAGGGAAACCAGCTAATGGAGCCAGAGCACTTTATACACAATAGCCTGGAGATAATCAGTTTAGCTACTGGTTGCTTTTGTGTCAATGAGACTAAAAAATTGATGGAGTTCCCATTCCACAACTTCCATAAGGAACTTCATGAAATGGCAGGTGGGTCACAAATGAGTGGCCAGCTAGATTGTTAGTATCACCAACTGGTTTACAAATGCTAGCACGTAGGTTTTGGTTTGTGCATCTCATGTGCTTGGGAACCTATGGGATCCCTATGGAGAAGACGGACACCTTTTCACAATGCTTCAACAATACATAACCACATGGAAGAGGTGCAGAGGTTTACTAGTCTCCCAAATTAAAAAAAAAAAAAAAAAAAAAAAAAAGAGTCCTCTGCATTAAAGATATGAAGAAAATGTTGCTTCTAATCAGAAAGCAAAACCAATTTGTGGTGTTAAATTTGTACCTCATTTTCAGAAATTGAAGTGCATATTGAAGTGACATAAAATACTTTTGTCTAAATCCTAAAATCCACGGAAAAGTAGGAGTTATGAAAATGTGTCCTGTATAAAAGGTTTGAAGGGAAGAACAAGGATAAAAAACAGATGTGATTCCTTCACAGTTTAGGATTATGTAAAATAGGGCAATTCTGATGGCTTCTGCTGAAAAACAAGTCATATGGGAAGCTTAATCCTGCTCTTACTTGGATGAAAGAGCAATCGCCAACTGTGTTCAGCAGGAATTGATTAGGACATTCTCTGACCACAATGTAAAAGGCAATTTGAAAGTTCTTGTACATTTTCCCAGGAAAACAGATTTCCATGGCTGTTTTATAAAAATATTTGATCAGAGATCATATTCAATATCTCAGATGTGTTTTTCATGCATGTGGAAACAATTGTAATCATCTCTTTAAGTCAACAGGTTTTGAAAACTAAAATATTATCTTTTTTTAAGCCTATAGAAAATTTTATGTAAGACATTCACAAAGGTCAAGGTCACCAGTACACCATACACCACTAATGCTTTGCAGGCTGCAGCCCTGGTAACATTCTGAAAATTAATGCTTAGCATGTTGAAAATGGAGGTTGTAGCTCAACAATTATTGTCCTGCCAAAGCCAGTCCACGTACCTGAAGCATCACACTCCTCAGCCAGTGAGGAATCAGCCAGGACAACAACCCAGGGATTTCTCTGTCCTCTGAGACATTTTTAAAATCCTGTTCT
This sequence comes from Nettapus auritus, assembly GCA_011076525.1. Classification (NCBI taxonomy): domain Eukaryota; kingdom Metazoa; phylum Chordata; class Aves; order Anseriformes; family Anatidae; genus Nettapus; species Nettapus auritus. The sequence goes on from CM021766.1 coordinate 113,902,597, forward strand.
TGGAGGCAAGAAGCTCTCAGTCTTCCAGAGTAATCACTTTTCTCTGACAGACAGACAATACTCTTCTTATCAGAATGGGTAAACCATTTCCTTTGCTCTGAATTTGTATGAAATCAGTAAGGGGGACTATTTCAAATAAGTGATACAATTCACATACATTTGTTTGCTAATGTAAGAAAGGAATATTATTTAAACAAATGATCCTGTTTGTTTATGAGGTGTTTATTGTTTTTTTGTTTGTTTGTTTTTGTTTTTGTTTTCAGATGGGCATATAACCTCATGGTGACACATAATTACTTGCACCATTTTTAGCATAGGGTATAAACAGATGTGCTGATTTTTCATTTAACACTTGTCATGCCAGATCCTTATCTGGAGTAAATTAAAGCATCCAGAGAGACCATGTTAGAAATCCAGGACAACTCAGTTCCTTCACAAAATATGGAGCTCAGTGTTTTCAAACTCCTTTCACAAAGATACTAATGGCCTCCTTTTTTGATCAGTATAGGAAAGGACAATAATAACAGGGCATGTCCCCATAAAGTCATGCAAATCTGCTGAAGATTTAACCCAACATTTTTTTTAACCCTGCTTTGTTAGGGACTTCAGTCTCACCCAGTTGTGAATTAGTACCTTGAAACTGAAATGAGACTAGCGTGCAGTGAATAAGCATTTTGCTCAGCAGTCACTGTTTGCAGGATTGTGTCCCTGCTCATTATCTGATAATAGCCCATGGATATCGAACACCTCAGACTAGCTTTCTGTACAGCAGGGGAAATGTACACATGAGCACATATACACGCGGGCATATTTTGTAAAGAAGAAAACTCACCACTGCTAGAAGCATCGTTGAGATTTAGCAGCCCACCTCCGAGGCCTCTGTAACTATGGTAACTGTAGGTCCCATTTCCATTGATGTACAACACCTCCTGTGTGCTGGAAACAGCTGATGTTGAGTAAGTGACTTGGGCTGGCTCCTGTTTGTACTGTTTGTCAGCTGGAGAAGCCTCATCCTGCAAAAACAATGAAAGGTTTTGAATTATTGTTACATTTTGTCTTGCATGAGAGGGTCTTTTCCATTGTTAAGACTTCCCATCCATTGCTTTTACAAAATTTTAATACATGTCAATCAAGAACATATGTGTCCCTCATAGAATATCAGCCGAACAAATACAATGTAAAAAGGCAAGAAAAGATGTTTCCCACAAATCTGAGACAATTTTTGTGTGTGTGTGTGTGTGTGTGTTCCACTGGCCAATAATACTGTTTCTCAAAGGGGAAGAGGCATTCTCTCATCCTGAAGAGCTCACAGTCTCCTGCAAAATTCAACTCTGCAGATATAGCATGGAAAAAGATAGAAAGAAGCCATTGTTTTCTGGCTATGGGTGTGACCCTTCTGAGTCAAAGAACCATCTCTTTCTCAATAAAATAAACCAATACAGAATGCACCAACTCCTTTTCTTGATTTATCAGCCTCAAAAATGACAGAAGGAATAGAGGAACGGAATACAACCACATTTCCTGTGTTTGCAGAAGGCTGAATGAGCGACCATCCATACAAGGATGGTACTTACCACACAAGTTGTAAGGATACCTCTACAAACATGGTTTGAAAGTATTTGTAGCCTCGTGTATAAGCAGCGACTGCTTGTACACCATGAGTTCCTCTCATGCTCCCTATTGACCTCTTAGATGACTGCATAATATCAAACAGTATTTAGCACAATGGCCCCTCAACTTTCCCCTACAGGAAATCACATTTCAGAAGAAAGTGTATATCTCTCCATCTATGCTTGCTGCATCTACTGCTGAGAGCACCACACCTCCACTCATGATCACAGAATGCCCCAGTAGTAGCTTTAATTATGACACAGATGAGGAAAAAAAAAAAAAAAAAAAAAGCATTAAAAAAAAAAAAAAGATTTAAGTGTGTTTTAGTAGTTGGAAACAAGGAAAACAATCAGTGCATGACTGTTCACCCCACTGAGGGATTTGAGTGTCAGAATTTATGATTTAGCTTGCAGTTGTATTTGAACTTCTTTGTTTCTTTTTAACTCATAGACTTTTTTTTTTTTTTTAATAGGCCTGACTCTATTATGTGATGAAAATATATGTAAGTAGTTTCAAATAAAAGGGTTGTATAGATCATTAGTACTTATAAAACATAGGTAAGATTTTTTGAAGACATTTTCAGAGTAGTCAACTGAACAATGATTTGTTAGTATCATCTCTCCTTTTTGTAAGATACTGTACTACCTCTTTATTGTTGCTAAATATACCAAAGTTACTAAAAATTATATAAAATATTACAAACTTTATATATATGTATGATAACAACATATATAGCAACATAGAGGGATCAAATAGTTCAAACAGTGCCCAGATTGTGCCAAATTAAACATGTTTGTGAAGTAGTTGTCCCGTTAGCATTTTCAGCTCCATTTTTCAAATAAGATGCCACCAATTTTTCTGCGATTAAGATATCCCTGTCTCTTTTATTGGCTAAAAAGAGTTAGACTCAACTGAGATGACTCATGAAATGGAACATATATTATTAACAGAAACTTTTAATATTTAATACAGAATACTGAACCATCAGATAATTAATTCCATAAACAATCAGAATGGGGTCTGTTAAGCACTAATATGGGCTGAGGCCAAGCGCTGCATTTTTAAGAGAGCTGGCCAAACCAGTCTTCTATGTATTTTCTTAAACAATAATAGACCTAAACAAAGAGCCAAAATTGCAATGCTTTTATTTATTTATTTATTTGTTTTTTATTTGGCCAGGAATTCAACTTTAATATCATTTACCTTTAATCTCCAAATGTCATTATAAGAGAAAAAGTATTGTTTTCTAAGAGAAAATATTTATAAGCTACATAGTAAAGTTCGGTCTTCACAACAAAGCTTAAATCATCACCCAAATCCTTAACAATGTCAATGCTGAGAGGTCTTCTATCCTTATTTCTAAAACTAGATGACATTTCATGCCGTAGACTCACTTGGGGCATCATTTTATTGTCACAAAGATCAGCAAGGAGTTTTCACCAAATTTATCTAGGACTGGACTCTGTTCAAAGGGTACAATGCAAAGAGGACTAACTCCCAGAAGTTGCCAAAATACCTAACTGCGCGTACAACATCTGACCCATTTTAGCAATTACTGATTTCTCCAGAAGAATCACCGTGGACCCACATAGTGCCAGCCCATGGCTCAGCAGAGTATCTCAGGCCCGTTTCCTTATCCAACTTCCTGGGACCCACAGATTTACTGGGCTCCAGAGACCCTCTAGCCATTCTAGTGAAAAGACAGCAGTGAGTTTATTGCAGAGCTGGTGCACTGAGCTCATAGCTGAGCACAGCAGAGTTGGGCCAGAGGGAACAGCAAGGATGCAGCACATTGATATGTACCAGCCTGGGTGCTGGAGCATGTGGCTGAGGCAGGAGACCTAAGCTCTGGCTTCTTGTTGCAAGACACAGTGAAGAGGAGTCAAATTTGGGATGCAAGGTCTTTGCTAGCTGTGGCAAGGAAGGGACCTGAACTCAATACTGCCATCTCCTAGCAACCAGGCTAAAAGAAAAATTGTGGTGGGAGTCGTAGCTGAAGCTGTGCCACTCGCCGAGTACAAAGAAATGCACAATTCATGGCCAGAGAGTTAGCAAACAGAAAGGGAGCATGACTCAGTTCCCTTGCAGAGACGTGCTGCCTGGGGAGGCTTCCACCCCTGCTCCCTTCCCTGTCAATACCTCTCCTTCAGCATCTCCCTAGCACAAAATTCACAAGCTGCTCTGAGATTGGGAGCACAGGACTTTGTATCAAACCAGTCACAGACCTGTGAAACACCATGGCGTGCCCTGTGGTGGTGCTTGGGGTGTAATCCTGGGGGAGGCGCTCCCTAGGGGCATGAAATGGGTTGAGGAGGATGCTGAGCATGGGGCTCTTGGTTCTGCGTATGAGCTCTGATCTCCTGCCCAATAATGAAAGATGCCTTCCTCTAAACATTGCATATATTTTTAAAGAGCATGCCAATCAGCTGTACTCAAATGATGAATAGAACACCATACATTTCAGACCTGAAATCTGGCCCTTTCCTAAGTGCCTAGCTCAGTGCTTCTGGACGTATAAATGTAGAAGCAGAGTAGGATTTTGGATGACCTTTTCCTGAGCAGGCTCAGGTGTTAGCCCTACCAGCAGGATGATGAACCATTAGCCTGGTAACAGGGGGGTTGGTTGTCAACTTTCATACGCTCCTATGGGATTTAGACATTTTTCAGGAATCTTTTGTACTTAGAAGGCAAAAGTTCGTACTTTCTCCTTGCAGCCATGCTGAGGATAAAGAAGCCAAGCTCTCTTTCTCTTGGGTAGGAAGAACATGAATATCATGTTCATTTTTATATACCCAGGATTTATTCTGCACAGATTAATGCTCTTCTTTCCTTTCATCTTAATTGTCTTTGCTTTTAAACTGTTGTAGAAATTGAACAGCGTTGTTCCAGAACTGAGATTTTTCAATCATTCTGTGTTAATTCTTCAGCACTTTCTTTTGACAAATGCTTTCCCCTTACATTACATTTGTATTAGAAAGGCTTAATAATTGATTTTCAATTTAATTTAAAAAAAAATATTTTAATTCCATAATAATCAGCAACAATTAACTAACCTTTTATTAATATGTTTAACTTATCTGGAACACATATTGTTGCAATTCATAACAATTTTTTAAAAACTTCCAAGTGTTAACTAATCATTTTAAAACTGTTTATAATTTACCTTTAATAAGGAGTATGCACAAGAAGCAGATAAAACATTTGTCCATCTAGAATTTGACTTATACCATCTTCATTTTGTATATGGCAATGGAAATAAGTCATCCTTCTAACAATTTTTCTCTTCTGACTTTGTTTTGGAGGAGAGGTAATTTAGGTCTTGAGCATATCATCTGGAAAATGATGGAAATCACAGAAATGCAAAAATACCTTTTAGCTACCAAAGTATGCTAAAATGCAAAGTTATCTGTTCACTTGAAAAAGTGGCAGCACAAAGTACATACTGTGATCTACAGCTTGGTATATATCAGTGATATCTACATTTTACTTTTATGCCCAAGTCTGTACCAGGAGAATATAATTCTTTTTTAATTCTTTTTTTTTTTTTTTCCTTATAAATAGAAAATTTAGAAAATTTAGAAAATAGATGCATTTATTTATTTATTCATTTATTTATCATGGTAAAGATTTAAAAACCCTCTAAAGACAGTATTTCATGAACTATTACTTAACCTGTATACCAAGGAAACCCTACTCTGAAGTATCCTGAGCAGCTAAGGAATAGTTTAAAGGAAAATACCCTCCACAGCAATGCAGATGCTAGTGCAGAACACCACAACTGTGCTACAAAGAGCAAGGCTCACTGGCAGAATCCCAGCCTCCCATTCTCTATGTAAAAGGAGGTACAATATAGACATTTCTTTTCCATAAATCTGTTCATTGTGGAAACAACTCTAACAATGCCAAAGCTCTCCCTCACCCTGTCTCCCTCACCACCAACAAAATAATAAAGTAATATCTTGTTAAAATAAGAAGCCCTGGCAAATCAATGCTACTCTGAATTTTGATCCCATAAATACAGAAACATCAGAAATTCTGTGCACTCCCATCAAGAATAAACATTGCTGTTTCCTTGGCTCTTGCTCCACTGTTATCAATAAGCACATAATCACATGGACAATGCTGGATGACCAAAAAGCTAACAGAACTTTAAGAATATAAATGATAATGTTCCAAATATGGCAGAGATGGTAACATGCATTTGACTTACTGCTTTCATGAAGTGCACTGTCTACCAGATCAATAGATTAACAACTCTCAGAATAGCAGCTTTTAACTGCCCTATGTCAAGGTGATTTTTTTCCTCACTCAGTTAGAAAAGAGAGAAACAAGGAAACACATTTTTGCCTCATGTTGCTTGACATTTCCTTTCTGAATATGCTAAAATGCCTAACGTGGATTTCTTTTTGTTCTTCTCAATAAATACTGCTCTTACAAGATGACTTTGAGGCTAGAAAAACTCAAATGCAGATTAGTCTTCAAACAAATAGGAAAGCCAGAGACCCTGTATTTGCATAGTCCTCCATTTTTTCAGCATAGGAAAATCAATTTATTCATGTGAAAAAAAAAAAAGAAAGAAAAAAAAAAAAAAAAAAAAAGGAAAAAAAAAAACATGCTTTCATGTGCTTTATTATTATTATTATTATTATTATTATTATTATTTTTCAGCCTCAATAGCTTGTAGTGTGGCTTTAGAAGAAAGTAGATAATGCTTCATATATTTTTTCCCATTTAGGACACACCAATTTATTTATGTGATTTTTGATTCAAAAATGAAATAAACAGAAATACGTGATAAAACTGTGTAGCACTTTTCAAAGCATACCCAATTAATCCTCACAATACTCTTGTTAGATGGGACTTTTATCACTGTTTTTCAGATGGTGAGATTCTGGCAACAAAGGCAACCTTAAGCTAGCATTACCTAACATGGAAATGCTTGAGTTCTGCAACCATATCAATGTAAAGTGCTTCTCATTGTGTAACTTATTTATTTTTTAAATAATGTGAAGAAACTCAAAAGTTTAATCATGGGGACACCCTCCTGATTCTGCAGGAGCTGTGGGGCTGAGAGATTTCTGCATGCCTCAGCAGCTGCCAAGCCATGAGCATACATCTGCATGGAGCAGGGTGTTTGAAGGAGGGTAGGCCATGGGATTCCCATGCAGGGTCAGGAGGGTGGCCCCTTCTTGGAGACCCAGAAATGGCACCTATTTCCCCTTCTCATGACATGATAACATATACCTTATATGCTGTCTCTTCAAACTTGTTTCATACTGTGTCTTCCAAAAACCTGACTCCTCATCCCATCCTCCTTGCTTCTCCAGTTTCATTTTCTATCCTCCATCTCAGTTTTAGTCTTCTTTTTATATTAAACCCTAATCACACCTTTTCATGCAAATCTCTTGCTCCCTGATACCTGAGTAGCTTCAGGTACTCAAGTCCTTTCATTTCCTTTTTGTATTTCATCAGTGTCACATTCACCAATGGTCCCATCTGAGATTTTCCCTCCTTCCTGGGACTCATTTCAGTCTCCTAATCCTCTGTAGTGTCAAGACCAAGCAGAGAAAGCCTTTTTATGAAATGGTAAACATATTTAAGAATCAAACTGCCCTTAAAGGACAATTTTTTCCTCATTCTTGAAAATGGATGAAGTTTTTTCTGAAGGAGTTCAATAGATGAGACACATACAGAACAGTAAAAGTAACCCCTGGGGGCTGAATGTCATGGAGTTATTATCAAACTGCATACCTGGTAAGTATATAATAATAATTTCCAATAATAATAATGGAAAGTGTCAGGTAATCTTAATAGATGATGATACTACCAACTGTTTTGATGACATACATTGTTCTGACTGCACACTGCCCCTTTTATTAGCTTTAAATGCATTAAATTAATTATCTAGTCTTTGACACACCTTTTAATTTTATGACCAATATCCTGGAAGCCCAGACACCTAAATACTATTTTGGCACATCACAGTAGAGTAAATTTTCCTTTAACATGGCAATAAGGCTGTTGACTCACTGTGCTTAGCAATGATGGAAATGACATTTCCATAAATGATGGATGTGAGTGTTTCTTTTAGTTTTGGTTTCCACTGCACATTCTCCCTGCTCTGAGTTGTTACGGTTTGTGTTGGGATTACTGTCCACTAAATAAAACCTGCTCAAGATTAGGGATCCCTAAACAAAATTTAAGACACACACAGTTCACTGAGCTTAAAATCCAAATGAAGCTTCATGGTAGTCCTTTTCATTGGCTGACCTTCATATTTAAAGTACTGAATATTTATAGTCCTTTAAAAGAACAACATTTATTTATTTATTTTTAACATGGAGGAGGTGCTTTTACAACTGTGATATAAGCACGGAACCAAAGTACAGCTTGTAGAAATAGGTAACACCTTTTCCTAGACCAGGATAACATCTATGCCCAAAAGATGATCTATTAAAAGATATTACAGTTCCCAGAAATCCTTATTTTTCTTAGAGCACAACAAGAAAAAGCCAGATGTTCAGTTGAAGACAGCATAGTTTCAGAATTTACAATGAGAAAATTGCTGGTACAGGTGTCTGTCTGCAGGTATCACTATCAATTTTTGTGAAGAAAAGTTAATTCAAGTGACCTGTTTACTTTGTTGCATACCTCAAAACTATTTTTAATAGTCCTACAAAATTTCCAGTCCACATGTTTAGGTATTATTAATCCAAAATTAACATCTACCTGAGATTTCAACTTACCATAACAGACCTACAGCTGAAACCTGAAAACTGAATTGCTAGAATCTTTATAGTCTGTTTAGGAAAACGTTTAAAACGCAACATGCATGTGTTTTATCTGAGGGGCAAAATTATTCTCTGATGACTTTCCAGGGCAGATACTTATGCTGAGTATTTCTCCACCTTTCATACTGGTCACAGTGTTCTTTAAAATGATGTATCCACTGAGAGTCCTTTAACCTGTTGTCCAAAATCATCATGACAAATAGATTCAAAAAATAATTGCACCTCTGGACAGATTCCTTCCACTTTAAATCCAGTCGTCCTTCATAAAAGACATTCCAGATCTTTGTCAGAGGATAAAGCAATAGAATTATGGATGAGGTCTAAGCGCAGCCAGGAGAGACACTCCTGGGTTTTTCCCCAGAAGTAGTGAGAATAAATTTATGGCTCAAATCAAACACAAAGACAAGTCCAAATAATCTCACAGGACTCATGCCAGATATTCTTTACACTGGGAAGTGTTTTGACAATTCAGCAGTGGACTTACCGGTGAAATCAAGAGGACTTTAAATGCTGTTCTCATGCATTCACCCTATTTTTTCTCTTTAAAGGAACATCTTTCTATTTCTGTCCTCGGTATTCAAATCTAGACTATATTTTTCCCGACCATTCTCCCTTACCACTCATTTTCTTCACTTTTACACACTTAAGAAAAATATGTAAAAAACATATGAAAAGGCTTGTTCTTAGGAAATTTTCTGGCACAGACATAACATATGAAAAAGTGCTGGTAGCAAGCAGATGCAAGAGTTTCAAACACTACTGCCAGAAGTTTTACTAATGATTTTGCTATGAAGTCTGGTATTAAAATGGTTTTCCATGTTTTAGAGACAAAAATGATAAATACTTTTTTTTTTTTTTTTTTTTTTTTTTTAAGATAGCGAGGAAATATTGGATTAGTCTACTTAAGCTAAATCAGCTGTAATACAGAGTTGGGTTATGCACCTAAACTCCTTTTAATAGGAATGGAGTCATGAGGGAACTTGAAAAGCATCTATCAAAATGCTGAGTTAGCTGCCAAAAGTTCAAAGATCTCCAACTGTCCCCCTGACACAGGCTATAGTGCAAAGAAAGCAAGCACCATGCTACGGTTGCAGATTAGAAGGGCAGTAGGTTCCTTTTGCTTTTAGGTTATTAACACTGGAATGAACTGCCAGCATCAGTGCTGTCACCAGGCATCAAAACTGACACAAGACAGTGTTCGACAAGACATGAAAGCATGAGACTGACAAGGAAAAAGAAGATCAAAATAAAAAGGTGCTATTGTGTGGAAAAATGAACCTTAGTGTCCTTATTTCTCATGGAATGACACATTATTTGTAGACTGGAATGGGTATGTTAACCTTAAATAACAGGTTAGTGTTTTCACACAGAAGCATTTGAGTCTGTTTTTTTCCACCACTGCCACTTCACCCGCAGAAAGAAAACTTTTGGAAGAGGTGCTCAGACTGTTGCAAGGAATCTTAAGATAATCACTTTTGTTGGAGCAATAGCAAAACAGAAGGATCATTTTTCATGGCCTGTCAGCTTTAGCCAGTTCATTATCCACTGTGACAGCAGAAGAGCAACGTGAGCTTTCAGAGGTCATCTGTGCTGCTGGTCGAGCATGGAAGCACGGACAAGCTACTGTTATAGTTTAGATAACCGTGATGCAAAGTCACTAGGGAAAGAGAAACTGGGTTCTTCCAAAGGACCAGGTTTCTCCCTGTTCAAAATGAGAATAGCTTTTTCCTTCTTCTGCAGTGCTTGAGATAAACTCACTATTCTTTAGTGAAGATCTGGATAGCTGATTTTTCCATATGCTTTCCCCTGGAAAGTGCACTGCAAGTTTACTTTCTCTGTTGCCCCTGATGTTCTTGTCTTCGGTTGCAGTTACCTTTCTTCATAAGATATGTGAGTATTTCCTCATATATTAAAGAGGGAAATCTGAAACTTGGACATGGCCATGCTTTTGTCTAGAGTTTTAATGTATGAAAAAATTTAGTAAACTAATGGCTTCTCAGCTAACAGTATTAATTGAAAATGGCTCAACACATAAAACCGAGGCGTAGTGCAAGACTGCATAGGGCACTGCAGTGCATGCACGGCAATGACTTCCTCAGTGTAATTTTTAATAATGTGTCCAGTGGTGGCCAGTACCAGATTACAAACATTTATAGGCATCTTAACAGGTGGAATTAGACTGAAATTGATTATGTAAACTGTACATAACACAACTCTGCCTTTGAGAACTCCTCTATGTTCATGGTATCTTTCACAAAATACACATGACATTTATCATGGAGGAAGTCCCATTCATTTCAATTCAGACAAAGGTACCATGCAAAAAGCAGGAGAGCTCTCAGAACTACAATTTTCTGCTTTGTGGAAGAAGATGAGAGAAGTGGAGACATGGGGCTTTTGCTCTACCCCCATTGTACCAACAGAGATAAGACATTTGATAGGGCCCAGGCCTCACAAATCTTTTTCTTAGGACAGGCAGAAACAGGCAGATTTTTACTCTGACCTGAAGAACAGCACAGCATGGATCTTGCTTTAGGCCTTATGATAAATTACTGATTTAGGTTTTGTTTTGGCTGTTGACCTTGAGAATCACCATGACCTTTATTTGAATTCTTTATTTAAATTCTCTGCCAACATTTTGCTGTAAAGTAAAAGCAGTTTTCTGTAGGAGACTCCATCACCAAGTCCTTCAGCCTGCTACAGAGGATAGAATTAGAATGAATATGAAATTTGCCTTTCTTGGCCATCTCCCTCAATCTTGCATCCTAAGATAGCTCAAAACATGGGACCAAGGGAGCAAGGGATCAGGACTTGCTGAGCAAGCTCCTAAGAGACCTCATTTGGTAAGTGCCTGATCCCAAATGTGAAGCACCATGGTCTAGGATGCCCCTACTAAAATGAGATTAACTGAAAGTCTGAAGAAAATACAGGTAAAACATCAGTGGAAATGAAGCACAGGTTTCTGAACATGGGAAAATAAATAAATAAATAAAAATAAATATACCTGTGTCTGTGTATCTCTTAGAGTCCTTTCAAAGCCAACTTTTTTGCAGCAGCTAGCACCTTGAAGAAAATGGCTATGGATCATTTTTGCTTATTCTCATTGACAAGAAGTACAAACACAGAAGCCCTAATACCTGACCTTTCTTCCAAACAGAAACAACATAAACCGCATGAAACAATGTTATCTTTTGCTATCCCATGAGCAGTTTTGCCTGGAGGTAATGGTGTTGAATGAATCAATGTACTACTGAAACTGATGTATGATGACAAAGATGTAGCAGTACTTGCTGCTGACCCAGAAGGATGCAAACTGAGAGAAATACCTCCTTTGCAACAAACTCTTCTCATTCAGAACAAGCCTTGCCATGCCTCAGGCAACTCCACTTTTATGATCACAATCAAGATTTTTTTCCTGTGTTTTTCATACTCGTGTGTATTGTCCTCAAGAAATTACCTCGGTGACACTCTCCTGTAACAAGAGACTTTTCCATCCCTCTTGCTACTATGCTGTTTAATGGTGATTACGATGGGCAACATGTTCAGCCAGGGTAGGTGAACATAACTTCACTGAGTGCAGGAGGACTATGGCATCAGAGCACCAACAGAGAAAATTTTAAAACTCATGAATCAAATGTTGAGGGAGCATGCAGGGGAAAGTGTGTGGGAGTAGTGGAGCAATGCTAGTGCCAGCTTTGCAGATTTATTACTACAATATCATCATGGTCAACATAATTAAACCTCCCACTATAGGTCTCCTTGTCTGGCGCATTACAACTGATATCACTCCCACCACTGACAGCATATTTTCTTGACACAAAACAGCTTTCCATACACCTGCTAGCTCTAGGGTATGGAAATGCAACTTCTCAAAAAGGTTTCATTGGAAAATTATGGAGTATGATTTGGACTTTTAGAGCTTTTTTCTATTTTTCTTCTGCCCTACAGTTTCTTTTAATATTACATGTATTAGTCTTTGTGACAGGGGGAATGGACCAAAGCACTTTCTATCAAATCCTAAATAAAATTCTTCTTCATTTAGAAACAGAAGGTGATAGCCTAGACATGAAGAGCTTGAAGTCAACATTGAATTAAGTTCCTCAGTTTCACCTAATTAAAAATATCTCTGTGTTCTGCCTTGAAAAGAAAAACAACAAACAAAACTACCAGCAACAAAAACCAACCCACCAACCAAAAACAAAACAAACAAACAAACAAAAAAAAGGCCCTGGAGACTCTGGAGACTCCAACTTATCACCATATTTACAGTATTTATTTATGGTGCCTCTTCCACAGACAAACTCTAGTGGAAGTTACAAATAGTTGTCTTACAAAAACATTTTTTCGGGTCTTAAAATAGAAAGTGAACAATTGCTTTCCTGTATGCATTTAATGACTGGTTCTTGTTTTCAACAGTAGGCTCAGATATTTTGATGTGCTGTGCCCTGTGGTTGGCAGATTTGATTGGTAACTACTCCACTTCAAATCTTCCTTAAAACCTGTACCATATGTTTTTGAAATCCAAAATTCTTTCTATTAATTGAATGCATGATGCCTGTTTTTAAACACTGCCTCAGGTACATCTTGACTTTTACAGTTAAACAACTACAACAAAAAAAAAAATAGAAAATATATTTTAAAATCAAAGATATCAACAAACAAACAAAAACAACAACAACAACAACAAACAAAAAAACAACCAACAAACAAACAAACAAAAACAAAAAACAAACAAACAAAAAAAAACATCACTACCCAAAACAACAACAACTACAACAACAACAAAAAAACGGCCCATCCTGTCTCAAACTATCTAGTAGCAGGAAAATGTTTTGCTACTGAAGAAGACCTACTCTACATTTTTGACTGAACTCAGTGCATGTCCTTTGACTTTCATTCTGTATTTTAAAAGAAGATTCAGTAGATAAGAAATGATGCTTTGGGGTATGGCCTTTGATTCCACAGTCATCAAACCACAGTCATGTAAGCAGTAGGAAGAAACAAAGAAATGAACTTTGACCTGTCTTTGGAGGATGCACTGTCTGATTTGCTTCATTAATGGAGACAGTAAAACTGAAGCATAATATGAAACACTATGAGTAATAAGCATGAAATTTGTGCACTGCAGTACAAATCTGTTCCCCAAATATTCTCATCTCAGGGGAGGATTCATCTGGCATGATGCCTGGGCTGCTGGCCACAGCCTGCCTGGCTGCCTTGCCCTGTGCCTAGCCTCTTTAACATCTGCTGCTGCTCCCAGGCAATGCACTCAGTTCCTGCTCCCACCACTTTTTATTTTTTATTTTTTTATTTTTTTTTTCTTGGAAAAATATGTTTCTAAATATAGTTTAAGGACATCAAGCCTGTTGTTGAATTACAAACATATTCCTACTACCAAACAGAAGCAGTCTGTGCATACATTTCCACATACATTTTCTGTGTGAAGAATTACAGTGTTCTGAGGCATACAACTGAATCTATTGTGCAATTGATGCTTTGAGTTTAGGAGTAATTTGTCATTGTTTAAAGTCTTCTAAATCTACTAATTCATTAAGCAAAAAACAAAACACACTACTCTTCCCTTGAAAAATAAGGGCTTGCACATGCACACTGGGTTTGCCCTGATTTCATTGAACTGGATCAAATTCAGTATGATAACAAGGATTTACTTCCAGAAACCTCATCCTCTCCCTCTGCTATGAACAGGAGGGCGTGTGAAGTGAATTCATTAGCTAAACATGGGAAAGGAAAGGAAAGAAAAAAAAAAAAAAAAAAAAAAAAAAAGATTTTTTTACTATTTATCTCTATCCTAGAAACATCAGACAGACTAGAAAAAGCTTCATCTTTAATGCCATCTTGTCATGTGAAAGGGAGGGATAATTAAAAACCTCTATATTCTTGGCTTTCAACATAGGAACAGGAAGAACAAAAGGCCTGACTCCAAAACCTGTGTCTTTGGGTCTAAGGAGGAAACATTTATATCTACATTTCCAATGGCTTTTCCTCTTCTGTCTCCTTGACAGGAGACAAATATAGAAGACACAGGGAAGACAACTGTTTGGTCCCTGTTCATTTGCATTCCACCTGCAGTAGAAAAGGGGATAAGGTTATTTTAAAGTCATAGTCCAAAAAACAACCTGACACTCTATTTCTGAGCCATCAGCTTTACCAGCCTCCAAAACAGTAAACTTACATTGGCATCAACTTTAATTCATATAGCAGCTCTGGGTGTTTAAAATGTTCTCTGAAGTCAGCAGCCTGAAATTCAACCATATATGCTAAGCACGAAGAGCCTGGAAAAATAAAGCTTTTTCTAATTTAATGATCTCTGTATCGAGGTGAAAAATTACGTGCTCACCTTAAGCTCTCAGTGTAAATCCAAGGCATGAAATTATTTGCAATTGCATGCCTTGCACATTATTTCTTTTCAATATATGTAGCAAATTTAACGTAGGTTGTGCTGGAGTGTGGCAGGAGGGGGTTGCCCCGTGATACTCAGCAGTCCCTTCCAGCTGCATCTGCTAATATCACAACCCTATCCAGCACTGCTGAAATCAGGAATTTTGCCACTGATTTGAAAGGCAGCAGGATTTAAAATTACAATGCATACTGCTTATTTTCTTCCCCTTGACAATATGGCCAATGCATTGTGGGTAGGAAGCTGAGTTTTCCCAATACCGGTATATAATTTGATCTCTTGACAATAATTCACATGCAGCTAAACAGTGCCTGCATAACATTTTGTGCCTCAGTGGTTAAAGCATATCATTTGCAACCACAAAAGCAAGCCATAGACCAACTCAGAATTAAAATAATCATTAGGTGGGGAAATGATGGAAGTGCACCAGGCCTGAAATGCAAACTGGCATGTGAGTATCCAAGGACAGTACAGTCTTCTTACTGATCATTTTGAACACAGATAAAATAAGTAGTGAAGTACAGAAAATGGTCCAGTCCCTAATAAATACCAAATCGCAAGGAGATGCCTGAACACACACACACAAAAAAAACTATTATTAATAAAGATTTCATATGATAAGAGTCATTGATCTCTGCAAGTTAAAGTGACTTTTGTCTTGTGAGGCTTTTAGGATGCCAGTTCCTATTTGTCTGCTTTGTATTAAGTGAACCGTCTGTTTCCCTTTGCTCCTTTCTATTATCTAGGACTCCAAAAGCCTCCCATTCTGAAGCAAAAATCACTTTGAGTTGGAATTTTTCAGGTCTTATGGAAATAAACAGCAGAGAAAGACGTGGCCTCATCCCTCTGCAGTGCTGACATTTGTGGTCAGCATGGCTGAAGCATCTTTTCTTTCCCATCCTCCAGAGCAAATTAGGCTCCATGAAACCCAAGAGGAAGAGTACCCTCCTCCACCTCTTAAAAGGATGTATAGCTGACGTGCTCTTCCTGAAGAGCTGTGGCAAGGACTGTCTCCCTGGAACAAGACCAGTTCCTCATGCTTGCTGAATTCGCCGCTTTCTGTCATAGAAACGCTGCCTCAGAGGGCATTCTCCAGCTCTCCACTAGGAAACATTTGTGCATAACTCCCTTTTCCGTAACCGGTATTGTCCAAATTTGCCCTGGATATGAAAATAGACAACTTAAACAGAATAAATATAGCATTTAAGAATTCTACTGTTTGTTTCTTCCTTCCTCTTAGGAGCTGCAGTATTCATTGATCAGGAAGGAGAACAACACACAGTGACACAAATGTATATCCTTCTTGCTTCTTTTCTGCTGTCTGAATTGTAATACAGGAAATAACTGCTCAGCATCAAGATTTAAAAGCAGTGAATTTAAAAGTGAATTAGTGGCACAGTTGAAATAGAAATTCTGTCCTCAAATATAAAGGTTTAAAGGTCTTTTTCTCCCTTCACTGCCAAAAAAACAGATAGAGTAATCCTGAAATGGAGGTCCATGCCCTCCCTGCAATTCAGATTTTTAATTAGTTTCTTCCAAAACAGTTTTACAATTACCTGTAATTTGTCTAGCAATAATTTCCTTCCCTCTTAATAGAGACACAAACTATTCCTGGTCTGAAACAGCCAGACATTTTTGTTGTTGTTAATAAAACTGTGCTTGAAGAGTCTTTTGTTAGGTCAACCCCCTTATTACACACAGAGAAACAACACCAGAAAATGTATGGAGGCAGATCATTAACATCTCCTTACAAACCTCAGTTTCTTTAAAAATGAACATTTAGGAATTAGATGTAAATGGAAGGAAACACAGTAGCTGTGATCTCCAAGTGGCAGAATGTGTGCATTTATAAATATTCAGATGTATTGTATTAGCACAGAACCTGCATATAGTCTGCAACTGGCACTTGTATCAAGCTGCTCTATTCAGGTTGCTGCTATGACAACTATCCAGAGGCAAATGTCAGGTCAGCTCCCAGCATATGCGTCTAGCCCATAATTGCATTGTCAGAAACCTAATAGCCACCTACTCCTATTCCTCTAACAGCTAAAAGCAATGTTGTTAAAATTACTAAATGTTGCAATAGTCTTAACCCCCTATTCTTATGCTACTAAAGCATTGAAAAGTCTAGATTTGCCTTCCTTTTGTCCCCCAAACTAAAATAGGGGAGAAGAATGATTTTAAAGGGCCTATTTGCAAATTTATGTTCATTTACATTTCAGTGTAAACCCGGGATCATTACACTTTCTCTTCCTTCTTTTGCTCCACCATGACGATTATAGATTATTGATATTTAATGTGCGTGACTATAAATTAGAGTGGGGGGGATCATAGCTGCCACCTTGCTGAGAAGTTTATTCAAAACATATTCATTTTCTATCATGTTATCAGCTATGTTCTAATGAATTGTTTCATTACATCATAGTGCATCACAGTGACTTGCTCTTATCAACTTGAAAAGCTCAAATAATCAAAGATTCTTTTACTGTGTTTACCTTTTATAATTAAACTGGTAGCTTTCATAGGGCTCAGAAATATCACCTCACATTTATCCTAATCTTACTTATCCTAATTTTAAATATATTTTAACATAAATATATAGATATATATATATAACTTTTATATTGAGGGAACTTTTTGAGATACCTCATAGGAAGGGACATAATGAAAGCGGAGATAAAGATGAAGAAAGTAATATTGCAAAGTTTTCTTGCAGCTATCTCCAAATATGATCTGATATGAAGAATTAAAGTCTGCATATAACTGGTTTGTTCAGTGCAAGGGAAATTGTTTCCCATGTGCACATGGAGATGTACAAATAGCTTAATATCCTCATTGTATTACCTCTCATTTGCCTTGTAGGTAGTGATAAAGAATTGTTAAATTAAATCAAACTAAACCACTTTTGTGATTTACAAGAAAAGTATTATTCCATTTGCTCTGTGCAGCAAAGGTAGGAGGACATCACCTTTCATAGCCTATAAAGTTGTCTGGCTTGTTATTTTCAGCTAATGTCTGGAATGAAAGGAAACCATACTCTTTAAATCTATATCTTAAAAAAATTAAAGTGCAGTAATTTTTTTCTTTTCATGTATGTTCTATAAAGTAATGACTGGCAAGCATTCTGTGGAGAGCCTACTATTTCAAAAAGCACAAGCTTCAGCTAAGAAATGCCTTTGTTAGGACAGGAGATATGTAACATAACTTTCATTTTCCTCTGAGCTTAAACTCTGTTTCATCTTAACTTGTAATTTACTATGTAACTATAAAAGATTCATACATTGTATATCCTATTACTTAGGGCATAAGGATAGAAGAAGTGTAATGTAGCTCACTCCTTTAGATATCCAAAAAACTCTGCATGCTATGGTAACATTTCCATGACACTATTCACTGAAATGGAGGTCAAAACTGCTAGAATAACATGGACTCTCCTCTTTGAGGAAAGAACCCAGTCCATTGGTTTTGCAGTCAAATGTGACCACTATTCTAGCTACAAATATAATACTGAATTCTTAAGGGTCCGGATTCCTAACTAGTACAAATCATCAATGAAGCTACATAAGTTTTCTAAACGATCTGGCTATCTATCTATAAAGTCTATAAAAACGCTCATGCACTTCTAGAGACATAATATTCTATGATTCAGTTGTTCTACTTTCTGCTATTTATCCTCCCTCCTTTCTCCCAGATGCTCACATTTTGTCTTGATCCCCCAAACCTTATTTCAGTTAGAAGGAAAATGCTCATTCATAAATTTTGCAGCATGACAGCATGTGAAAAGAATCAGTTCTAAGGGACAAAACAATGAAACATAAGGCACTTGTAATAAATAAAAACAAAAACACCAACCAACCACTTGTGTCCCATAAAAGTAAAGACTTTTTTTTTTTTTTTTTCCTTGTATTGTTCTATTTGCTTTTCCAAAGGAGGATTTGAACTTTTCATCATCCCTAGGAAAAAATAAAAGAGCAGGTTCTCTCACATGCACATATTAATGTTCATGAACTACTGTTTGCTCTTAGATCTTCCCTTGAAGAATTTTCCTTGGTCTTTCTAATTTCAGAAAGAATGGTAACAAGGCTAATCCACCAAAACTTTTTTTTTTTTTTTTCTTTTCACAGAGTATCTGTATTGTGTTTACATTACAAGGTTTGTGTAGCAGAGTACTGCAGGGAAGGCATCTGTGAGCAGAGCCCAGCAGCTGCCCCATGTCAGATCAGAGCCAGCTCCAGCGGGACCTACTGCTGGCCAGAGTCAAGCCATGGAGCTACAGTGGGTGGGCCTCTGGGATTTAAGGAAGGGAAAAAAACTGCTGTGCAACAGCAGCTGGGAGAGAGAGGGCAGACACCAAGGTCAGTGCAGAAGGATGGCAGGAGGTGCTCCAGGCACACAACAGCAGTTCTCCTGCAGCCTGTGGAGAGGCCCCTGGTGGAGCAGGCTGTCCCCCTGCAGCCCATGGGTCCCACATGGAGCAGATCTCCACGCTGCAGCCCGTGGTGGAGCCCCCGGTGGAGCAGGTGGATGTGGCCTGGAGGAGGCTGCGGCCCATGGAGAGCCCCTGCAGGAGCAGGCCCCGGGCCGGAGCTGCAGCCCGTGGAGAGGAGCCCACGCAGGAGCAGGGGGTCTGGGGGGAGCTGCCGCCCGTGGGGGACCCGTGCTGGAGCAGTTTGCTCCTGGGAGATGGACCCCGTGGTACGGAGCCATGTGGGGGCAGTTCCTGAGGAGCCTCTGCCTGTGGGCGGCCCCTGCAGTTCAAGAAGGATGGCATCCGATGGGAGAGAACCCACGTGGAGCAGGGGCAGAGAGCGATGGTGAAGGAGCGGCAGAGATGAAACGTTAGGGACACTGACCTGCAGCCCCCTTTCTTGTTCCCCTGCGCTCCTCGAGGGGAGGAGGTGGAAGAGGGTGGATGGGGGGGGGGTAGTTTTAGTTTGCTTTACTTCTACTTAATTTACTCAACTCCCTTGTTGAGATTTTTCTAGAACCTTCACTGCAGACCAGAATCTTCACTTAAGAGCAACCGGTACATACTGAAAATTGCTAGAGTTTTAATGATGATCTTGAAGGATTATCCCAAGGCAGCATCCCAAGACATCACTCAGAAGCACAAGAAACCATAAGGATTCTGATAATGCCCCTTCTATTTCTGACTGAAGCATGTAATAAAAGGTCAATCCATTTTTTTTGATTGTACATTTTTTATTGTACATTTTTGATAAAATGTGTTAAAAAAAAAATTCAAAATTCCTCAAAATTCAAGACTGGAGTTACTCTGTTTTAGAATCTGGTCTCCTCAGAGATGGTATGGAGAACAACACAAAAGCTCCCTATTGTCTTTGCACCCTCATTCTTCATATGGACTGTGGAAAATCAACCAAACCCAGGCCAGTGTCTATAGGCATTTCACATTTTGTCAGTAGTATCAGTAGATCTACACAAATTTCAATATGTAAACCTATAAAATTTGTGCAATGGAATAACATATTTTTAATATCAGGCAGAATTAAAAAGTGGAAGCAACAGAACTCTTCAGTCAGGTAACATATTTCAAATATATAACTTCCAGCACTTAAGCTACAGGCCGATCAACAGAGCTTGATTTCAAGATAATGAAAATGCACTGAAGCTAAAGAGACTACTTGAGTAATATCTAACACAGTCAGTCAGCCAAAACACTATAGTCCAAGCTGGTAAACACATTTATATTCCTCATCTAGAAGTCTCAGAAACTGACAATGCGTTTACTGTTAGTTTCAAAAACTGTGGAAAGCTACTAATTTCCTTACAGACAAGATTACATTGTTTCCAATTCTGAAATAAATGGTTGTTATGAAAAATAATAATTTTGACAATAAGTAACTGATGCCAGTGAGACCACCTTCTATAACTTTTTTTCAAAATCGGATTTTTGCAGGCAGAATTTTTCAGCCTGTAAAATTTTCCATTGTTTTGACTTTTAAGCTGGTTATTTTTGCTGAGCGATAATTGAGTTTTTTTTTTTGTTTGTTTGTTTGTTTGTTTGTTTTTGTTTTTGATCAAATCACTATTACTATAGGCAAAGCCATATTTAGTTTGGAAAGTCACATTATTTTACTGATGTACAGACTTGCCTTAGAGACCTACACACAGCGTGCTCAGAACTTCCTGCTATGGGACCATGTTGTGCCAGGGAGAGGGGAAGAAACAGAGGAGAAAAGAGAAAAAAATAATAAAGAAAGAAAGGGATTTCAAGAAACTGATGAAGTTTTATCTTACTTTCAGGACTGGACATATGACTCATTGTGCTCATAACACACAGCCTCTAGCCATCCTAGCAATGGCTAGGTGTCCCTGAGATATCTGAGTGAGGCAAGGAACGTGAAAGTGGGCTGACACCAACCACATTTGCCAGTGGAGGTGGCTCTATTCAGTGAAGACACTGCAACTCCTTAAAACACATACCATTCACTCCACAGAACCCACAAGCCAGAGACAACATACCTGCTGCAGGCACTTTTCAGCAGCATAAATACATAGACATTTTCTGCATAGCTGCAGGCAGTGACAGAGAATGAGAGAACAAACAGGTGTGAAAACATGAGAGTGAACACACAAGCCAGTGTGGCCAGGACCTTCTGATATTCACCCTGTTTTTTAAAAGGATCTGAACGATCAGATTACTGAGTTTCCTTGGAAAGTTCTCCATATATATGCATTAGGTCTTCTATATCTGTAAATGTACATATGCCACATTCTGAAAAATATATTTCAGAGTATTGCCCATAAAATATGTATGTATGTTTGTGTATCTTCTGAAAGGTGGTGATGAGGATTCAAATTACATCTTGCTCTAAGGCAGATCAACCCCTCTAGAGGAAAAATAAAAGGCAATCCTTCACTCTGCTGCATGCAGTAAAGCATCTTTAATGCAATGCTTCCATTCATGTCTGAGGGGAAGTGCTGAATGAGTGCTCTTACCAGATCCTCTTAACAATCTACTTTCCAGAACTATCAAATGTTTGTCCTCTAAGAAATTCTCTTGAGAAAATTTATGAAGTGGTAATTTTCATTATCTACATCTTTTTTCCCCTTTTCTCCTCCCAAAATTCCACTGAAGGGTCCTTAAAGCCTGAGTCCACCCTATTTGTTTAATGCTCAATATTGAAAATTTACACTTACAAAGCAAAAGTAGACCTATGTTAACAAGAAAACAAGTTTTTTGTTGGTTTGGTTTTGTTTTTAAATTTTTGTTTTCAAGGCTATGGAACAATTTTTTTTTTTTATTTATTTTTATTTTTTTAAAAAGGCTGAATTGAACTTTCTCAACCTTAGAATCATAGAATCATGGAATCATTAATGTTGAAAAGACCTCCAAGATCATCTGGTCCAACCATCCCCCTACCACCAATGTCACCCATTAAACCATGTCCCTAAGCACCATGTCCAAACATTCCTTAAACACCCCCAGGGAAGGTAGCTCCACCACATCCCAGGGCAATCCTTTCCAATGCCTGACTACTCTTTCTGAGAAGTAATGTCTCCTCATTTCCAACATGAACCTCCCCTGGCACAACTAGAGGTCATTCCTTCTAGTCCTATCACCAGTTACCTGTTCTCACAGAGGCCGACCCCCAGTTCCACACACCTTCCTTTCAGGTAGTTGTAGAGAGCAATCAGGTCTCCCCTGAGCCTTCTCTCCTCCAGACTAAACAACCCCAGTGCCCTCAGCTGCTCCTCATAGGACTTGTGTTCCAGACCCTTCACCAGCTTCGTAGCCCTTCTCTGGACATGTTCCAGGGCCTTGATGTCCTTCTTGTAGTGAGGGGCCCAAAACTGAACACAGTACTCAAGGTGCGGCCTGACCAGAGCTGAGTACAGGGGGATGATCACCTCCCTGGTCCTGCTGGCTACACTATTCCTGATACAAGCCAGGATGCCATTGGCCTTCCCGTCCACCTGGGCACACTGATGACTCATGTTGAGGCGAGCATCGACCAGCACCCACAGATCTTTTTCCTCTGCACAGCATTCCAGCCACTTTGCCCCAAGCCTGTTGCGTTGCATGGGGTGGTTGTAACCAAAGTGCAGGAACTTACTCTATTTAAGAAAAAAAATCCATTGAAAAATTTTCATTTGGAATGTATGTAAGAAAAGTGAATGAAATTTAAAAGTAAAAAAAAAAAAAAAAAAAAAAAAAGATGATAAAAGATGGATAGAGTCCTTTTACCTATAACGGACTGTCCCTAGATACAGGGCCATCTCCCATCTCAGCATGAGAACTGATCATGGTAATTTGTTTTAAATACCCCAGTCAGATATATATATTCTGGAATGCTTTCTTCTCAATCTACTTTGTTAAGATTATGTACTTCGAATAAATAATTACATTTCAATGGAACTTGGGCTAGAACCAAGCTTTTCTACTTCTTTAATGACTGTCTTAACTATTCCCCTCTTTAGGGTAAGTTTCTTACTGTAGGTTTTATGGAGCTAGCTAACACATTCACATTTTTTTTCCAGACAAAACTATTCAGCAAATTTATCCTAAATTCACAAATAGTTTTGCACGTACCAAATCTACATAAACTGAGTTAATTTACTGTTTTATGAACCAAATATTTGGGGCTATTTGCAACTGTCTCCACAGTGTTCCTGGTACTCACTGACAAAAAGGTGAGGGAGCTAAAAGAAGCAAACTCTAATGCCTCTTCTTGGTAGACAACTTTGCTACTTTAACATCACCTTTGAAAGAAAGATGATCAGTTTGGAGCCATGCTACCGACAAGTTTTGAATTCTGTAAGTAAAAGTAAAGAAACACCTCACACCTCAATTAAAATCATTACCAAATCCTTCAGTGATAGTAGCACCACAAATAAAAGTAAGAAAAATCCCATTAATGCTCTTTCTGACTTCTGTCTACAGCTTTTTCAATTTGCTTGTTTCAACAGCTCTTTAACTCCTTGGAGAGTATTATGGGTTTCTTATTTAAATCACTCAAAAACTCTGCTTTACCTTGTCTGCACTAAGGATCCACTATTTTTGTAATTACTGAGGTCAGGTTAGTCTCTAGACAATGCAATGAAAGTAACTGCTGTTTGTATAAGTCTTAGTCTCCTTGGCAAGCACGTTGAGTTAGTTGCTTTCTTTTTTAATAGTTACTTGACAAATCAGAGAAAAATTGATAGCATATAAAACCTGCACAACCTGAATGAATACTAAGCCATACTTAACATTACAATGCTTTGACATATAATTTGTAAATCTTAATGAAAATGTACAGCATTAATGAATTTTTTATTTTATTTTATTTTTTTAAGTAGAAAAGATATAGCAATATACCCTCTCAGACCCTAAGTTAACAATAATCTAAGTATGGTAGTAAGAATTCTTTCTTTAGTTAGGGAAAGACCTAAAAGAAGTCAATGGACTATGTATAAAAAGAAAATGTTCTTTTAAACACAGCATTCCACAAAAAAAAAAAAAAAAAAAAAATAAAAAAAAAAAGTTCATCTTCCATGACTGAGATATTACTAGAATTGGGCTTTGTGATAATCATGAACAGAAATAAAGCCTAAAAGTTTTTTGTTGTTGTTTTTTGTTTGTTTGTTTTTTTCAATAATAATGTTAGACATTCACAGTATCCTTGGAATAACTAAATAATCAAAGTGTAAAATGAGCTACCAGTTTGGCTTTAAAATACTGAAAGAAAACATGCAATTCTCAGCAATTTAAAAACAATGCAATCCTAATACACAATGTATTAGGTGCACAATCCATACAAAAATAAATAAATATTGATACAAGTTTAAAAAACTCATTAGTAAGTCACTTGACAGCATTTATATATATCTATATATACATCACAATAACTTTTCTGTTTTAGGCAAATAGGTATTTTCAGAAACGGACACAATTTCACCTTAGGTTTACAAATACATACAAATATTTGAAAGAGATTATGTGCACAACTAAACATTCTGACTCATGTACACATGCACAGATTCTGATATCTATGTAACATATATATTGCATGTTCTGTTACTTGTAAGTCTAGCTGACAGATTGCACGCTATGTCCTCAAAATCTATAACCGTTAAAAAGCAAATATGTAGCATTATCCAGCTGGACTTTACAGATACACTAGGCACCCTCATACAGTTTATGTAAATATATATATAGACAAAGACATGCTGGTGTATCATTTAAAGAATTACAGCTTTTGTATTTTCGTTATTCTTGCTTGCAAGAAATGTATAAGGTTTGCACCACCCTTCTGAATGTTATCCAATGTAAATGAGTCCAGTGGATTTATAAATATGGATGTGGAAGACCCCCAAACAAAACAGTACCTGCTGTCTATCCAACCGCATCCTTTTTGCAGCATTTCTGCTTTCACTCTCACAGGCGGAAGCCAGGATACTCTCTGCAACTGCTGAAGTAAGGTGTGAGGGAATAGGTCGTGACTATGAAAGAAAAAAGAAACAGAAATTATTTCTAGCATAATCCACGATATCCTTATCAAATCACACAATACCATCACCTAAGCAGGAAAGTCTGCTCATTGAAATGTAGCTTATAGCAACAAAACAGGGAAATGGAACTTGAAAAGATGAAAAATGAAACTAGTTAGATGTTAAAGCTGCAGCTGATCCGCGGATCCATGAGAAGCCCTTTCCCCCCACAGCTCTATTGTCCAGTGTGTTTAGTCTGGCTCATTACGCTGTACTTTGAACAGACAGTGGCATATTCTCTGCGTTCCAGCAGCACCCTGGCCGTCTGATTCTTGTTAAGAAAACTGAAAGGCTTTTTATCCTGTACAGCATGTGACAGAGATGTCTATTGGTTTTTTGTAGTCATAAAAACAAAAACAAAACAAAAAACCCTGAGTGATAGGACTGAAACATCACTCACAACATAACAGATTGTCAGAACATTTCAGAGGAGTCTCAATCTGTAGTATATGAACATTTGCATTTCTTGCTGCAAAATTACTGATGTGATTAAAATGACTTTTTAAAAAATCTGTTTTTCTCTTGATAATGCCAGCCTTCCAACAATGTAGATATTTTGTGGTTCAACTAGATACGGTACATTTTTCCCATACAAAGCCTTTCGTTATGAATTTCAAAGCATTTACATGCTTTTGGTTAAAGGTTCAACGAATCACAAAAACAAAACAAAACAAAGAGAATGATATTTTATATATGATACATTTTTTGGTCTGCTGTCAGTTATGAATTTCAATATGATCTTCCCCACCCATTCATTGAGAAGACTATTTATACATCTTTTTTCCTAATTACATATCAAACAATCTGGGAGATGAGGTTCACAATATAAAACCAATCTTATTCTTTAGTATACATAGTATAAATAGAGGTATTAGAACTATCCAGAAAATAAAGAAAATCGGGACATCACAGATACAGTTATGTACAAATATATAAGTGCACTCCAGAGATTACAATTTTTTAGACCATGTTTTGAACTTCCATAAATTTTGAAAGCTTCATAGCTTCATTGAACTCAAAAGAACTGGGTGACTTTACACTTTACAGCTACTGAGGAACTGGCCGAATGTGGAGCTTTTTTTTTTTTTTTTTTTTTTTTTTTGC
>CM021766.1:113929114-113958170 GCA_011076525.1 Nettapus auritus
TAGTGTTTGTTTGATTTCCTTTTCTTATTCCCCAAAACGTAGTTGTGAACCGGCTGAGAAATGTCATTCAGTTTTGGAAGCAGATTTTGAAGTATTCTATTCATATACAACCTTAGAACACATTCATTATATTGGCTCAACTGTTTTTATGGTTTTCGTAATATCCCAGAAACCGTTAGGAAACCGTTACTAATATTACATTTTTACTTTTAAAAATTAAAATCCATTTATAGACTTTGAATGTCCTCTGCAGAATGGCAATTGATTATCTCGTGCTGTACCTTCTGTAATGCATGGGACAGCAGTCTGGGACCAGAGGCTGAACTAGCTTTTAGAAATAGACATGGATTTATGGTCTCCATCCCTAGTGCTCTTGGTTTAATTCTCCCCACTCATACAAGAACAAGCTCTCTAGCATCAGTAACAGCTGTGTAAGAAAAACAGTCACCAGCAATACTGCAATAAAATATGACATTTGTATTGATTTGACAGAACAAAACCTATTGAACTTGTTTACAGTTCACACAGCAATGCATTTCCATGCACTTTCGAAAATAAATCTTTCAAAATGTGAAGGACACAGATGTTAAACCCTGGTGTCATTACAAAAGTTAACATTACAGTACATGCAGACACCTTTCTTGGACCTTCAGAGGAGGGAGTAAGCCTTTGAGGGAGGCTTTCACTGACAAAATTATTTTGCTTCCCTAGAACGGTGATGTTCTGGTGATGATGATCTGAATATGTTATTGCATCACTTAGCCACACTAGATTCCTATCTATATTTGGTGGCTAAGTACCACTATAAATACCACAATTTTATGTGTGTTTCAGGTACATCAAGTACGTTAGCTGCATGGAAGTCTCAGTGTGTTCCTCTAGCAGTGGCCACACAATGATGGTCCAGAAAAATTGTGAGTAAACAACTGGCTAATTCCTCCAGCTACAGTTACAGCTCAGAGCTACAACCATACATACACATCAGATACATAGAAGGCAATGTATGGGCCCAGAAAGTAATGTATTGACTAAAAGGTAAAATGAACTCAATTCCCCAGATTATTTGCTTAGGGGAGAGAATGGGTTTATTAAAGTGTTTATTAACATTAAAAATGAGTCACTGTTATAACGAAACATTCGTTTCTCTCAGAAAGACTGTAGTGGTTATGTTCGCCGTTGAAACACTGAACTCAAAAAATAATACCTGCAAAAATGAATTAAACTCCAAATAATGGAGTATACTTCTCTTGAATTATGTGTTAACCTGGAATTTCTCACACATCACTGCAGCTGGCTGTTGATATGTTCATGTCAAGAATTTATCTAGAATGAACCCTAGGGAGAATGTAATGAATGCATGGTTGAGTCACCTGGGGATTAAAATACTGTAACAATGCACAGGAGGAAAATCATCTGATTAAGGTTCATGCTCTATCAACTCAGCTCGGGCAGAGCCCTAGTCTGGCATTGATTGAGAAGATGAACAGTCCTCTGTCACTAATAGTAGAGCTGTTAAAAAGAAAATTTTCAGTTCCATGAAATGCCATATCTGTGAAACATCAAAAAGATCAATTTTGAAAAGCCTTGCCTAAGAGGGAAAAAACACTTTGAAATAAACTTATTATTATTATTGTTATGTATTTCTAAATAAATTGAAGTCACTGCCCCACCTTCTAAGCTCAAAGGCCCCTTCTGGCCTAACTTAACTTCCTTATTTTCTATACTTCTGATTATTCACGACCCTTGTCATGACTACCAGCTATAAAGCCAACCTAGTCCCTGTGGGGTTCTGCACATTTCTAAACTCCCGATCCAAGGGTGAGACAGAAAGACCTAGGGAAATATGACAAAAGCAACATCATTCAGTTTTACAGAAAGGAGCCTGCAGGTCTCAGGCAAACCAGTATTTTTAGGCTGCCAGTGTTCCTTCTGCTGATAGCAGAGCTCTGTTTCCTGCATGTTTGAGAGTACAGCGGGAAATGTGGGAGCTACAGAGTCCTTGTTTCCAAGGGCTCACAGGCTCCACAAACAATCTCTGGATCCACAAAGCAGGAAACCAGGTTTCAATTTACTGGACAAATTCATATTTCTTAAAGGGGAGGGAAAAAAAAAAAAAAAAACAAACCACTAATCTTTGGTCTATCAAAACAAGCAACTCACATGACAAAATCAGACGGCAGGATATATTTTTTGTCATTTTGAAACAATGACAGATAGAGGCAAGTGCCAAGTGCCAGTTTTATAGTAACTTTCAGGTGAAGAGATTAATAAAACTTGGAGGAAATCTTAAAAAACATCCTAACACAGACCTTTGGAGAAGACTATATACTTTGGTCCATCACACAGCTGCAGTATACAGAACTCTTCTGTATTTGGAAATGAAACAATGCTTGTGTCTGCACTAGAACAACAGCCACATTTTGAACACACATTTTATTTTGTTTTGTAATTCTTTTCAGCAGACACCCAACACATATTAAACCCCTAACACAATGTAGTTGAAGAGCATTTTGACAAAAGATATAATCTTTTATAATCTGCTAACTTTCAGGCACATGTGGATGCCTCTGTTTTTAACACTTTTTGAAAAGACTGACATTCAAGAACTGGTTGAAACCCTCAGTAGCCCAAAGGAGATGACCAGCCACCTCCAGTCTTCTCATATTCAAAATCTGCCTTTCAAGGCTGTTTAAATCTGATTCTTGAGACCACCACAGAGCCTTAAGATAGCAATGATGAGGACGAAAATGAAACAAACACACTTAAATATCATACTGGGCAGGACCTTCTACATGGTTTTAAGATAAATAATTTTTGTGCAAATTAATATGAAAACTTCACACAATTAACCCCTTATGCCTTTCTGAAGAAAAAAAGATAAACTATTGGCAAATATATTTTAGCAAATTTCTTCAAGAAAAACTAAATCAGCTAATTTTCCTTTGTAGTCAAATAACCGTTGGTCTGCTTTCAAGAACATTAAAACTAATGAAAATATTTCAGAAGCGGTGGTGGTGGTGGTTAGATCTGGCTCTCAGTAATTAAAGTATCTTACAGCAAGCTTTCTGGAAAGATGGAGTAGTTTTGCAAACTTGTTGATTTTTTCCATACTTGAAATCAGGAAACTTTGGCCAAGATCCTCTAAAAAATAACTCTATTAATATGATCTCTGGTTCCCTAACATAACAGAGGCTATTACTTTCAGTATGCTGAAAAATACCCATTTTGTGGCACACATCAACTATATGCAATATCACCAGGTCTTCTGTTTGAAGTGATGTGACTTTTCAGTATTGTTATGGGAAACATAAAATGCCCTTTTTGCAATGTTCACATATTTTCTTTGTTTCTATATGGAATCTAAATAATAATAACAATAATGTTGAATTCTAATTTCACATGTGCATTTGTAGTACAAGTCTACCAATCACAGATATAATACCGGGACTATTTTCAGTCCAAACCACTAGGAGCAGCGTATTCACCAGAAAGAGGTTTCTAACCTGATACGTGTGTTGTCCTGTGATTACAGAACTGTTGCCTGTAATGTTACTGCATTAGCATTTTCTGTTAGGACAAATAAAATAAAAGCCAACCTTTTCATACAGGATCTTGGTCTAGATACTCTAACATGTTACACAGGTCTGACTCAGTTCTAAAAAAAAAATGCTATCAGTTATGTCAAATAATGGGCACACATGCACACCTGGTAAAACACAAAACTTTATATCCTGCAATTTGTGCATAAATACTCCCTTGTAGTTTAGGT
This sequence comes from Nettapus auritus, assembly GCA_011076525.1. NCBI lineage: Eukaryota > Metazoa > Chordata > Aves > Anseriformes > Anatidae > Nettapus > Nettapus auritus. The sequence continues at coordinate 113,932,884 of CM021766.1, forward strand.
CAATTAACACCAGAAAGGAGAATCTTGGGGTATAAGACAGTTGCAAGCATGTAAACATGCAAGCTACTTTCTTTTGTTCATAGAGACTCTAACATCTAATATAAATGTGTGAATGAGAACATATTTTAAGTATTACTCAAATATGAAAACAAATTTTCCAAAGCAATTGGCCATCCAAAGGTGAAGATGAATGCCTAAGATACTGCACTTGCAGTTACTGAGTTTTTTTCCAGAGGTACCTGACCAATCTGTGCTTGCAACACTGTGAGGCTCCCTACCTCTTTCCTGCATGTCAGCTCTTCCTTATGCATCGTAAACCAGTTCATTGCCAAAATGAAACATTATGCCACAAACCTTTCATAATAAAATATTAAGATCAAAGACAATGTGTGAAAATCCCCAATGTATATCTAATAACAGTATGAAATCCTTAATTAACAGCTTTTCACAGAAAATATCCACAATACCTTCTAAGAAAGGGTACGGGTTATATTCAATGAGGCGTTTTTTTAACTCATTGTAATACAGTTATATGGCACAGAACCATCCTGCATCGCACAGTTACAAGGATTCTGAAAAAAAATCTGCAGAGTATTTCTATATTTACATAGAGAAGTATGGTACTGCAGTCTGTTGCATATAATTTTATAATTATTTAGAGAACTATGAAATATGAAAAACCAGAGTGGCATTTTAATGCTTGCAGCAACTGCTTCTGAGTGGGTTTTGATGTATTTTGCTCAGTCTTGCAGTCTGCAGTGAAGCTGCGATAAATACTCAATTGTAACATCTTCTAAGGAATTCAATGAAACAACTAGAAATATTTTTCTCCTAAGAGGTAGAGGAGACTTTTTGAAATGTTCAGTTATAATCATACCACTTTTAAAAAGTTTTCAGCTTTAAAACACATTTAATTGAAACATTGCATATTGCACATTGATTTGACAGCACTTAAATACCTAACATATATATAAGCCAACATATCCATATTCCTGTGTCAAGAAATTCACATACGTTAAGCAACTGATATTTTTCAGCCAACTACTTTTCTCCTGTTGCTGCTGCCCCTACATATGGGGCCAAGTCCTGGTTCACTTACTTAAGAAAATGTTTTCAGTTGGGCTACTGGAAATTTTAATTATCTTTTGATAATTAAGATATAAAAATAAGATACATCTAACTTAATATGCATAAAACCTGGGTATTTTCATCCATACTAGTTATCTAGGCTCCTTTTTCATTTCTTTTTAAAGACAGGTATCAGCAGAAGTTGACTCTCAAGACAGCTGGGGATAATCACTCAGGAGAGTGTCATCTATGCGCTTCACTGATCATTGATGGAGCCCCTCAACTAATTTTTCTAGCACCTTAACTCTTAGCTAGTAAACATAGTTGTGATTACTTCTATCCTAAATATATACGGTATTTCAGAGTGACAGAGAAACATAGAAATCATGGGGCTGAACTAACTCTGTCCGAGATAGGTTTGGATTCAATAGATTGAACGGGGCGCTCTCTAGCAGCAAACAGTTTGGTCATAAAACTCTAGAGGACCAGAAACAACTGAGTCTGATTTTACATAATTTCCTAATTCAAAAGAGTGAACTGGGTCACCTACTCTTAAACTACTGAGAGAAGCCAGCTCATCAAGTAACATTGTAGATGGAGTCATCATTTTTTTTTTTTTTCTTCTTCCTCTTCTTCCTCAATTCATTCTTTCAATCTTCAGTTGCAGTCAGGCTGAACATTCTTTTTATCCCAGCTTTTAATCTTTCCCTAAAATAGCTGTTGGGGAGAGGCAGTGGTGGTGGTGGTCCCTATTTCATAACTTATTACAATTTTTCAGTAAGAGAGTGAAACAAATGGCAAAGTTACATTCCTAACTTTTCCTCTCACAGAATGTATAATACCAATTAGTATCAGGTTGCAAAGTATTTTTTGCTATTTAGTTTTCATCCTTTTTTTCCCCACATACTATGCCTTTTTCCAAAGCTAACTTCTTCACATATAACAAAGTCACTGGAAACAGCATAAATTCTTCTGCTAGCCATTCTGAAAATTGCCTATATTTGCATCAGTTACTAAGCAAAAGGTATTTGAGATAGACTTAAAATGTATTTCTGAAAAATTACTTCAGTATTCATTTAAAAGTTGTGGGGAGAAGGAAGGGGGAAGAGGACTATAAACTTTAAATAAACTGTTTCTTGAAAATTTCAGGATATGTGAGACCAAGTGCAAAACGTCACAGTTTGCCAAAGAATAGTTTTCCCCTTTTTAAACAGCTTACTCGTCAGACTTGCATATGCTAACCACTGTTTCACAAGGGAGAAATGCTTAGAAAACAAAGTGACAAATCAGGACAGTTTGGGATACAGTTCTGTTATTATTTTTAGATACTAATGTAACTGTTCTTGTTACAATATTCTTAATGCTTCTCTGCTTAATCAATCAGGATTAGGTTTGCATACCTGGACCCACAGACCTTCTTCCTGAAAATGCTTATGACCTTTACAGTCAACAGAGCCCTGGATGACTGAAAAGCCGAGTGACTGCAAGGGCAGCTGGACTACTCAAAATTGAATTACTGAAATGAAAACTTTCTCTCTGTAAAGCTAAAACCTACAAAGAGACACTTCCAAGAGGCAGATCTCAGAAGACATACCACCCCCTGAATACCAGTCCCCACTGAAGTCACTCAATCACAATAAAAAAGCACTCCAACTCACTAGATGCATTTAAAATATCTTGGTCAGCATGTGCACAGTTGCAAATTGTTAAAACACCTCTTACAGCCAATTGGCACAAACAAAACACAGAAGCAGCAAAAGACATCAAGCTTGCTTATTTGATAACTATCAATAGGATAGATCCTGTTATTCTTCTCAGCTCCTTCTTACTTAGGAACGGTCTTTAGTCATGGTGTGACGCCTTTCCTCATCACTGACACATGCAAACATCTTCAGACAATGAAAGACATTTATAACTAGCCTTTTCTCTCCAATATATGACAGCAGTAACGCTCGGTTCTTTGATATTATTTCTCTGTACGACAGTAGTGCCTAGCAAGGAGGGTTTACTCTTGCTTAAACAAAACTTTTTATGTTTGAGAGTTTAAGCCTTGATATACACATGCGAAAAAGTGCATATTTGTGCAAAAGGCACTGTAAGGTGTGATTTCAAATGAAATGCAGAAACTCAGTCTGATGATAGGAGATCCTTAAGATGGAAAGGAGCAGATAGTAGAAAATAAATGGGATTATGAAGTTAATTCAACTCCATTTGATCATTTCAAACATTACAGTTTTCTGGACTATAACTAAATAAGTAAATATGTGTACTCAGCAGCTGTCTATTACCTTTTTGATTTTGCCAATTGGCATTTTTTCACAGATACATAGGCAGGGACAAGTCTAAAGTACATATTTTTAAAAGATTAGTGAATTAAGTCATTTGACTATTTCAGGGAGAACACTCTTGTTTAGCATACACAGATCACAACCACTTAATATATAGAAAGGAATTCTCATTAACATCTGTCCTTAAGAGAGGGGCAATTATTCATTTTTTCTTTTGCTTATAGTCAAATGATGAGAAAAACAAACATTTTCTTTAAGAAATTCTTGAAGTTCTGTGGCACAGCACAAGTGGAAGCATAACCCAGAGATCCCATCCAAAATCCAGTGATTTCAGGACTAGACAAACTTCCTTCCCAATGGAAAATTAAGAGCAAGATCACAGAATAGTAAGAGAATGCTCTCTTATAGACCATAAGCAAGAGAGAATAGGAGGAGAAAAGTGATCTTGCAATTCATGAGAAAAACTTTGACAATGCCTTGTTGAGGGATATGGTTGTGCCAGAATGAAAATGCAAGTGGCACAGTTACGAGCTGAAGATCAAATGAGGAAAGCATTTTCAATGCAGAACGGGGATTCCTAAAAAGAATATTTGTAACAAGAATCTACTAAAACTGTCTTGGATTACACAGACTCTACGCTCTCATAAGTTGGAGAATAACTGTAAGCATCTCTTAAAAATATTATTAATAAGAAATAGTAACTAACAACACAAACACTCATGAGACACAACCTTTCCTATTGCCTCAGAGCTAGAACTAGCCTGTTATGCAGTGAGAACTGTCATTTGTATTACAGATGTCAAATAACTGACAGAAGCAGGCTTCAGGCATACTTTTTCATCTTTACCATGCAGTCTCACACTAATTAAACTTAGTGTTTATATTTTCTCTTCACTTTGCAATATGACGCTGTAGATAGGTGCACCACTCTGCATAGTTTGAACTGTCATATGCCATCTATGAGATTAATTCTTTTTTTCTCCTGCAACTAGGTGCTCAAAACATGGCATTCTGGCCCTGAACAAAATGAAAAACTTGTGTTTAATATGTCTATAGTAAAAGGCACCACCTGTGGAGATTATTATCTGATATCCTATTTAATATAACTACTGTAGCACTATTGCTCCTGAGGAGATCATTATCCTGTTTTGCTGTAGCTGTAGCACCTGATTCAAATCAACACCGACATGTCCTTTCATGACTGTTTTGAACAAATGTTGTTATCCAGACACAAAATGATTCTTTTCCACTGTCAAAATGGTGAGTACATTCAAAATAATCATACAGTCAAGTGCCTCTGTCTATGATAGTACTTTTTAAATGGCTTATAATCATGAGATACAAATAGAGTAATTTAGAAATTAGAAAATAATTAAAAACAACAAAGGGATGTGTGTTACTTTTCAGAATGATTCAAGATATAAACATAAAACACTAGTAGTTCTCTCAGGAAGTTAAAAGGTTGCTGCTTCAAAGACTTCGTCTCCTGTTCCTGCCTGCAAACAGGGAAGCAGGACAGATTTCCCTTCTGGCCCATGAAAGCTGCAGTCTTTGGCATGAACACCTGTGCCTTGTCACTTCTATTCATGGGCAGCAAAGTCAATATTTTAGAGGGTAATTTTTTTGTTTGAAAAGAAATAAAGCCCATCATAAAATGTAATATTATAAATATAGGGAATACTTCTGAACTATAAAGGTTGCCTATTTGAATCATGTTCCTGGTAATCTCTACTCCTTTTCCCCTTCTGGGAATAAATTTGACCCTGCAACCTTTATTCATACGAAAATAACCTTTGCAAATATGCATAATCCACTAAAGTCAAACCAACCTAGCTTTTATGGGTCAGACTGTAAACCCCTTATTCATACTGAAAAGCAGTTGTGCAAATCTTTCAGATGATAAAAAGTCAGTTTACATAACTGCTCATCAGCATGAATAATGACAGTAATGAGGCCATAAATTGGAACAGTGAGGAGACATGCTAGCATCAGCTGATTTTATAAGTATTTTTATTTTAAAGTACAGCAAAGCAAAAATATTTGGCACTAAGAAAGCTGAACTTGATGTTGCTGAATTATTCTCAGCCAAAGTGAATGGATATAATTTGATTCTACTTACTAAATCGCGGAAAATATTTACTTTCTGTTTTTCCTTCTTCTATTTTGGAAGGCTATATAATTTGACATGTACACCACCAGTCAATCTTTGGCACTTCTATCAGTACAGATGCCCTTTATTCTAACTGTCTATTTTCATCTGTGTTTCCATTGTTCAGAAACAACATTATCCCAACGTTTCAAATAATAAAGACACAGAGTCACAAACACATACAAAATTTTAGTTCCCGTCTCTGCTGCTTGTGAAATCCAATAATGGTCTTACCCTACAATAAACTTGATATTTTGTTCTTAAAACTGTTGGCTACCATTTTAAAATGAAATATGGACGTAAGTATTCTGCATAGACTGCAGGAAAGAGAAAGACAGAGAGAAAGAGAGAAACAGTAAAATTCAGTCATGCCCAGTATTTTTATGTAATCAATGGGTTTGCAGATGATTCATTAAAATAAAAATGGTATGTTTGATCACTAAATGATATCTATTTTTAATGATGAGGTGATTTCATTGTCATCTAAAGGCCAGAGAGATAGTTAAGACACATCAAGCATAAAGTATGTAGATACTCTTTTTTTCTTTTTTCAGTTTTGGAAAATAGGGTTTGGAAATATAAAATTTTTTTGAGATAATAAATTTGCCAATTGGTGAGAAGAGCTATTCTTTGCCCATTCTTAAGCTACTGGGTAATATTAAAATACTGAAGTCTGAAACCACTGCCATTTGTATACTGTTTTCATGGTCTTTGGTTCACTTACAATTACTAAAAGAGATCAAAATGTAAACTCGATACCTGTGTTTTAAAATCACTGAATGCATTTTGTATATCTATATATCAACTGAAAGATTTCAAAGGACTAACCTATTCTATGATAGCTCATAGGATAAAATGTGCAAGAAAGAAAAAACAAACCATTGCCAATGCAATGTTACTACACTGGGTATTTGCTTATGTATAGCATTTTTCTAGCAAGATCTATTTTTTACAGAGGTCAGACAAATGCAATTAGCAGAGGCATTTTAAAGAAAAATCCATCTTACTTCAAGACTTTGCCAGGAAAAAATCTCTAAGTTTAATCTTGTGTAGGAAATATGTAAACCATTATTTGATTTCGCTCCTTGTACCTTGTTTTGTTTTGCATTTCTTAGAGATCCATACTAGTTCATCTTGTGAATTCTAGTGTCTCAGATATTTTTTAAACCAGTGAAGAAGGGGAATAAATTCAGGAAGAATGAAGAAGGGAAAAAAAACTCTGACCTGGTATTACCAAAAATAAATAAATAAACAAACGAGGAAAAAAAAAAAAAAAAAAAAAAAAAAAGACACTAAGATGAAAACAAAATAGTGTCATGGATTTACATATGGGGTTTTGATGGAAACTAGGGCTGGGTTTTAAATCAAAACTCACCATCTCAAAACCACTTCTTTTCATCCGCCTGCAGGACTTGAGGTAAGTACGTATGCGCTTTCTGGCACGCTCTTGATACTCAGGGAATTGTCGCCTGCATGAGTCAATGATAGCTTGGATCTTTTCTTTTGGCTGCTTAGAGATTGGGACCATTCGGTCCAAGTTTTCATCTACAAACAGCCTGACAAACATCTGTTGGCAAGAGGGAGACAGAGGAGACGGGTTTGGAGGGCTGCTCTCTTCTCTTCCTAGCTTTCTGTCTTGATTACTGATAGGAAGACATTTTTTTCTATCCACGGAATAGCTTTGTAATGGGAAGCCAGAAATATTAAGCAAACAGTTCTTTAAAGGATTATTTAGGGGGTGGGGAGGAGCTAATTTAAGGGGAAAAAAAAAAATATCAAGAAAAGAATAGTCTATAGGATACAGAACTTGTGAGATAAACCAGAACAGATTGTGAAAATAGGCACCAGTTAAGTTTCATCATTAACAATAAGCTGTGATTGCTACATCATTTTATTGAAGTGAATCTCACTTTTCTTTGTTTGAACAATTGCTTGTGTTTTCATGCATAATTACATACACTGGGAAAGCAATAGCAAACAGCTGACCACTGAAATGGTCTTTTGATAAACTAGCTACAGCCCCTTTCCATTCACTGACTGAACATGCACATCCACACATCCACACACACAGGCACATATACACACACTAAACAAAGCTTTGTTTTCTTCACTGGTAAAGATGGCACTGTGCCTTAAATTATAAATAAAACACAGTAAATCTGTTATCTGTTGGCAAGAGTTTAATATGCATTAATATAACTGAAAAAGTTCCAGCAAATTAAATTAATGTGCCTTTAATATCATCAAACTTACCATAAATAGCCATGTAAAAGGAGGTAGTAGAGGTAAACAAAGCAACAAGTGCAAGAGGACTTACATTAAAAGCTTTCAGTCGCTCAGCTTCTACCCCATCCGACTCATTAACCTTCTCAGGATCTTCCTGCTCATCATGGTCATCCTCATCTTCATCTCCTCGATTCAAAGACAGATCTTCAGCACCTCTGCCTACACTCTCATTCTTGCCAGAGTCATAGCTTGAATAACTATGTGCAGGGGACTGAAAATAGATTTAAAAAATAGATATGTATATATCTGTAAAAATTCACCATAGAAATAAGGTCTGCTCATCAAAAATGCTTTATAAACATTTAAATAATTCTGTGATCTCTTTTTATTCTTTGTTCAATATTGTGTGCTCACAATCCTTGTAAGAGTAAAAAAATCACAATAATATTCATTTCAGTACTTAAAAAATAAAAATAAAAAATGACCAGATGGAAATTCAGTAAATCAATTACCAAATTACCTATGATAATTACAGTTGAGGTACTCTCCATACATACTTAAGTACTACATACAGAAAATTATAGTAAATACTAATTTCTTTATATTAGCCAAAATGCAAATAAGGGGCAACAGATTTTCCACAAAACTCCGAAGTGTTAAAAACTACACATTTTAAGGCAAAGCAGCTATAAGTAGGAAACTGATGTTTATTCAATCAATATGAAATATTTTCAAGAGCTGCTATATGTTCAAAACATTCAAAATGTGCAGATGATCATGTTCTAGCTTTCACTTGGAAAACCCCAAACCGAATTAGAGATGTGTAGGTCAGTTAATCTTATGAATGCTCTGCTGAGAAATATGTAGTAAAACCATTTTCTTTCCTCATATCAGCATTCAGATTTCCCCCCTGAGCAGAATAGTCAGTTTATTGTATAAATCAGATGACCATCTCATTAAAGTGCTATCCACTTCCGAGACCAAAAAGTTTTCAGTTACTAGAAGAGTCAACACTGTACATTTTCTTTGAAATATCAAGACCTCATTTACCTGTTCCCTCTGCATACACTTCAGACTGAAAAACCACAAAATGACATCAGTAATGAAAAGCCTTCTCCAACGTAACACTTTACGATCAAAGCTTTGCACCAGACACACAAAAGTATCACAGAGTATTTTCACCAGAACCATCAGATTCACATTTAGGTAATTCAGAGCTCTATTTTACTTCTATAATATTTTAATCCTGTAATATTTCAAGATATTCCTCTCTTGCTTCAAAGAATACTGTATTCTATTAACTTCAGAGAGTCCTGTATCAGGTGCTACGTGATGAATTTCACACACCTCTCTCTATTTTTTGCTATCTCTTGTCTAAATGCCACCAACATATATATATATATATATCAAGAGCATAATGTGTCAATCAAGAATATATTTCAAATACACAAGGTTAAAGTCACATCTTGATCTACGTTCTGAGCCTCCTAAAACTGTCTTTTATTCAATGTTGTTTTCATCAACCACAGAATGTACCTTGGCAGTGAACTAGATGTAGTTTTAGATGTAGAACTTAACGATATGGTTTAGTGGAGGACTTGTTAGCGTTAGGTCGATGTTGGACTAGGTGATCTTGGAGGTCTCTTCCAACCTAAATGGTTCTGTGATTCTGTAGGAGGGAAACTGCATTCATCTTTAAGGTATATTTCTTGCTTTATATTCTTACTCCAGCTGTTTTTTTCTTTCCCTATTTTCATTTTTTTCCCTATTTTCATTTTTTTCTTTCCCTATTTTCAATTCCATCTCATTTTGGTCCTCTGTACACCACTGGTTTTGCAGTCACTCCAATTCATTTCCTTGCCTTGCCTTTCCAGCACTCATGCTCCAAGCCTTCCTTATCTATCTTCCCCAGATCATATTCTCACAGAACAAATCCCCTTGAGTTCCACTTTTTAATTTCTAATGCTTCTCATATCAGATCTTGCAGCTTCTCTCTCATTCCCCTTCTTAAGATTCTCTTCACACTCTAAACCCTTACAATAGACAAAGGGAGAATGAAACGACATCAAAAGAAAACAGAAGAGCCAGCCTCTGGCTACAAATATCTTCAACAAGTAGTAAGCTCAGCATCACCTCCTCTTCCTACAACTCCACAGTTACAAGGCAAAAAAATTATAACTGATCCCAATGTTCAGGATGACAGACATGAGGTGGTGTGAGAAGATGACTTTGTAGAGCCAGAAAAACAAAACAAAACAAAGCAATATATATATATGTATATCATTTTCTTCTTTGGCACACTGATATTTTATTTTCAGAACATGATGAATATCTACACTGCTGCCCATTCAGATCACTTTTCCTTGCAGAAGGTATTGAATTCATTGAACAATTAGGCTCAAGAAGAATATCCTGATCAGTTCCATCCTGATAGGAGATGATGCTTATATAAGAGAGTCTAACATATATGAGCAACAATATTTAACCTCACTATTGGCTACCAGAAGGCCAACAGCAGCAGCCTGGTAGCCTGTTATGAAGGAATGAGAAGATTGATTTAAAAATATATATATATATTTTTAAAAATCACATTGTAATTATATATAAAATGCTATGCAGTAGAAGATTTGACTTCAGACTGAGACTTGCTCTTTGGTACTTCTTTATTTTACCACTTACTACAGCTATACAGCATGTAGAGAGCTCCTAGATAATCTAAAATCCATTTCCTGCTCTAGTCATCACATAAAGTTATAGCAAGCAGAAGCTACTGCCATAAAGAACTCTACAGTCTGAAACCCTTGTTCTGCAAACACTTGATTTCATATGAGTCATTTCATCAGACTAAATCCAATTAGACTACTCATGTGCATATAGTTAAACAGATGCAAAACTGATTTCAACATGTACATATGTTTGGGCTGGTTGCCAAGATCATAAATTATGCACCAGGATTGAGATTTGCTTTTGTGAAGGAAAGAAATTCAGGCCAAAATGTATTAGCTGTCTCTAGAAAGTGTAGTACTCTTTTTGCGTGATAGAAGTAGTTATTCACTGGGGATTTTATGACTGCAGTAGCAGAAAAAGTCATGTTTTTGTCATGTTTTTTTCCTTGCTGGCGGGTCAACAAACTGAGGTTATAAAAACTCAGTTAAGAATAAAACTTCTACATTTTTATATTTATACACAGATGAATATTTAGGCAGAGAAGGAAGAGAACGTTCCTCTCATTTGTGTTGACTCTGCAGTTGTGCAAAAACAGACAAGCATTTTCTTTTGCTACTCTATTAAGCAGCTGCAGTGGTAGACAGAGTAAGAGAGCAGAGGTAGGGGACAGCTTTTCCTTAGCACTTCTGGCTCTAAGTCTTAGAAGCCTGATGACTTCTAAGCATTCACACTTTTCAAAAAAGCTGCTCCTACTTTTGCCAGGTAGGTACCGTCTCGTTCTTTTTTCTGCATCCCTTAATACATATATTTTAAGTTCCTCCAGGGTACCAGACTAGAGAAATGATCCTATCTAAAAATCTTCCCTCCACCCCTGGCCTTTATTTTATTTTTTTTATTTTTTAACTCCTCTTGCCAGTATGTTCAAGACTTGGTTCCTGATCACCAGCTGAAACTGCAAAACTTTGGGCTGGCAGGAGGGTGTGAGCATGTAGAGGATAGAGGGAACAATCACATCTCTTGAAAGCAATGCAAGATTAAAGTGATTATGGAGTGGAAGCATTAAATAGACACAAGATGTTCCACACATTAAATCTTTGTGTTTGACAAATGTAGATAAAAAAAAGGAAGTGATAGAAAAGTAAAGAGAACTTAATCAAGGAGAACAAACAAGGCCAGTGCTAAGTCCAGGATCATTGACTGCGTGAAAATCATAAAATCATTACAAATACTGAGATGTTGAAAGATTTACTCTGGTCATCTTGTCTTTGTCCTTTTCTGATGGTTCCAAGTTCATTGTTTCAATCTCTTCTTTGGAATAAAAAGCATCAGACTCCTCTATATTACAAAAATCAAAGGCTATAAATGCCTAATAACCTGGTTTCAGCAGCTTGTAACATGAAATAACCAACATCCTTCTAATAAATAAAGAGGTGATCAGAGGGCTGGAACACTTCTCCTATGAAAACAGGTTGAGAGAGTGCAGATTGTTGTGCCTGGAGAAAAAAAAGGTTCCAAGGAGACCTTATAGCAGTTTTCCAGTGTCTAAAGAGAACATACAAGAAAGCTCTTTGTCAGGAAGTGTAGTGATAGGACAAGGGGTGATGGCTTTAAACTACAAAAGGGGAGATTTAGATTACATATTCAGAAGAAATTTCCCACTCACAGGGTTCCAGGCACTGGAACAGGCTGCCCAGAAAAGCTGTGGATGTTCCATCCCTGGAAGTGTTCAAGGCCAGGCTGGATGGTGCTTTGAGCAACCCAGTCTAGTGGGAGTTGTCCCCGCCCATGGCAGAAGGGTTGGAAGTGGGTGATTTTTAAGGTCCCTTCCAACTCAAGCCATTATATGATTCTATGAAATCACAAGTCAGTAACAATGTAACCTGAAGGAAGTTATCATATCATACAATAAAGACCTAGAAGGACATCACACTGTAATCTAGGACATTTTGCGGTCACAGAATAAGGTCCGAATATCATTCCTGACTACCGTTTGTCTGGTAGTTATCTTAAGACTACCAATGATGGAGTTAACACACATCTATCTCTCAGATATTCTAGGTTAGTGTTTCACCATCCTCAGAAATACTAAGATACTCTTAACACTTACCTCAGATTTTCATGAACAGTACTAAGCCTGTTTCTTTTTCACCTATCCCATATGGCAATGGACAACATGTACCTGGAGAAAAGAGCATTCTCTTTCTTCCTTACAAGAATCTTTCATATGTTTTAAGACTCTTATCATGTCCCCTCCCCTCAATCTTCACTTCCTAAAAAAGCATTCATTCTCTGAAACTCATGTTTTCCAGATTTTTGACCATTCTTTCTCTTTGGCTGCTGTAAAAGCTCTGTATTCTGTCTGAATTTCTCAAGGAATAACTCCAAAAACTCCATGTGAGGCCTTTCTATGAAAAAATATATTAATTTATTGCTTAAATAATTTCCATATGCTTGTAACAGAAAGAGAACATCACTTTTATTGCTGATAAAAATACCCAATATATGCAATAGATAGTAAAGCAGAAACCCAACATTGCCAGCAGAAGTTGTGTTATTAATTTCAGAGAAATAATGCATAAATAATCTAAAACATGAATAAAAGCAGTCTACCAATAGTGCCCCAGTGCCTGGTAGGCTCAGACCCTGGTGTATGGCCATCAGACATGATTTGATGGATGATATCACATGAATTCATTGCATGAGGCTTTTCTGAGCAATTGATACCAAGGGACTCTTGGCTTCTCTGTGTATCTCAGTGAGTATACAAACAAGGCTGTGGATGACTGGACCAAATGTTACTCAGAGACAAAAAAAATAATTGATGTTGAATATTTGTTATGACCACAAATTGGAAAAATCATGGCTTTGTGATTTTTAATGTTAAAAGGGAAAAAAAAGATCCCACCCTTTAGGGGAAAGAGGTCTCTGAAGGAAATCCAGTGTGATTTAAAAAAAAAAAAAAAATCTTCATTTTTTACATTTACAGTTTCATATTTAGTTCTATGGTGTGTAATTCTTTCAGGTTCTACATTATACATTCAAAAACTACAGAAATTTGAAGAGATGGCAGACAGTGCAGGTTTTCATACTGTATGGAGAGGAGAAGAATGAAACAGTATTTACTGGTAGGTAGAGATGAAAACACTCTACTCTCTATACCTAATTCCTTCTAGAAATCTGTCTCCATATCTGTAAGAATAAATAATTAAAAAATCATAATAAAATTTTCATAATATAAAGCTGATGGAGTTCTTCTCACCCCTTCAGTTGGAGTTGTACCTCCAACTTTTTCTTACCTCTCATTTTACATGTCAATCTATCCTACTGAATGTACAAAAGACTACAATTTCAGCAAATGCTCTTGCATATTAGGAGTGCTTTTGCAAATGCATTTTCACATATGCTTCTTTGTATGCATATTTTCATATAAATTATTCTTATGATACAAAAAAGGATTAGAATATTCTGGTGACAACAGGTTTGATTGTTAAGATTATTTTTTTTCCAAAATTTTTAATTAAATTAGAATGTAATTTCAATTTTTCATTTAAATTTAACATTTTTGACTGATTCTATATATGGTGGGTTTTTGAGGAAAGTGACATACTGGTTTTCAGTGAACTCACTGAGCATGAATCATGCATTTTCTTTTTTTTTTTTTTTATTTAAATGAAATTAAAAGTTTAAGTTTGTAAGGTTAAAAGGAAAACTAATATCCTATATTTTCCTCTTAAAATCATAACTGATGTGAACATTGGTTTCCTAGAGCTCAACTTCATATCCTACACAAACTGAATTTTCCATACTTCATGGAACTTGCTTACAGGAGTGTGATCTTTTTTGTTTGTTTGTTTTTAACATTAAATCATACATACATAATAAATAACACATTAGAAAAAAAAAAATGGTTTGGGCACATATGTGCCTTTTTGGTATTAAAAGAGATGAAATTATGAATCCAATCCTTCCAATATATTTCCCTTAATTCAAACAGTAAAGGAGGAGGCAGAACTGGAAAACTAATGCTCAGCTATTATCCTAAGCAATCCTCTTTGAATTTTTATAGATAGAAGTCCAGCTATGATTTTTCATTAATAATCCATTTTTTCCCATAACTCTTCTTAAAACCTATGCCTTCCTCTCTTCCAGACTTTACTGTTATTACCCTTTTTACATATTCATTTTAAACCTTCATACTAGCATATGTGTAGAACTTTACTGCGCATCATTTTTTTTCTCATTACAGAAAAGACTGTGAAGTCTCAAACACAATTCCAGTGTCTCACCATTTATTTCAAGATCCAGTTAACCTAATTTTCTTAAACTTGTCTTACATTTGCTCATGTTACCCAGATCTTTGTATCTGACTATAACCATTTTGCTCCCCTTGTTACACCACAGTCAGCCTTTCCAGCTTCTTCATAAATTTCCACCCTTGATAATGGAAAGGCATCACCATATATAATTCTGCTATATGGAGCATGAGGATAACAGCATTTTTAATGGAAGAACAGAGAGATGAAATTTTCATAGGTTTCATAGGTTTGATTCTATAAAACTGTTATTTTGACATGTAAGATGTTTTGGAGTACATTGTGTAAGACATTTTTACACAAAACCTGTATTACACTGAAACATTAAAAGATATTATTTTTTTTTTTTTCTGTTTGCAGAAAGACAACTAGTTCCTATCGTAAATAACTGAACAATAAATATATATATATTTTCCTCCAGGTCTATCTTTGGCATGGTCTTTGCTCCACACGTATTGTTTTTATAGTATTCACTGAGAGAATAGTAACTATTTCCAAGACCATTCTTTCTTGGTAATTGACCATACTATATCATATTATCTGTTTGCAATAACATTTCTTTTAACAGAGGCACATTTATTAGCAATAAGTAAACTCTCAATTATCAAGACACTTTCATTGCAGCAGGATGTGTCTGGATAGATAGAAGTTTGGATAATTGAAAGATAAGAAATAATTGAAAGACTCTGAAACAAAGATTTTCCATGGTTTTCTCTTTAACTAAAATATGGTCTATCCTGGGTCTATCTGCACTGGTATTGACCAACATTATTGAAATATAACCCTATGCTCTAGTAGAAATAACCTCAGAAATTAAGTAGAGAGTAAAAACAGATGCAACTGAGAATTCTCAGACAAGTAGAAGAATGAAGTATATTTAGAGGCAATAGTTGAAGGAGCTTCTTTCTAATTCATCCAGAACCAATCTCCTCCTACCTGACTCAGCACGCTCAGGAAAGCTCCTGCTCGGCAAAAAGATGTTTCCCGAGCCATTCTAGAGTAGAAGAATTCCTGGATAATCAGAACAAGGGTGTCCAAACCTCCCCAACCTACCGGTGTCGAGAGAACCAAGGCAGAGCTGATTTAACAGAGAAAGAGACTTGCCTATTTCTCAAAGCTCTTATTTTACAAACTTATTTTATTAATGACTTCTAGAACTCCCGCCATTGATTCTGGAAGACAGGTATTTTCAGCCAAATCTTTATATATATATATATATATATATATATATATATAACTATATAACTATACAACTATATATATATATATAGTTATATAACCCACAAGAACTGGTCATGTTTTACAATGTGGCTGCTGTGTATTTGGCAAAAATACATCATTTGTGGGAGTTAAAAAGTCAAAGCTAAACGGTGACAGACTCAAATAAAAGCCTAAATTATTTTTGGCATCATACACCACTATTCTGAAGCTTTAAAAGGATCTGGCAGAGTTTCTGTGAATTTGAGAAACAGGGGCTGCCACACAAAAAAGCTCCATTAGAAGCTTCTGGATTTCTGCAAACCAGGAAGCCATACAGGATTTAAACATTTCCTACAGTACTCTCAGAATCAATCCAGAAAATCTAACTGTAGATGTTATACCCGTGTAAGATCCAACTGAAAAAATAAATAAATAAATAAATAAAAAAAAAAAAAAAAAAAAAAAAGGTCCTTTTTTATAACCAAAGTAAGGAGATTTCATAAGTGGTGTCCTAAGAATAGCACTGGCATATTGTGCGTAACATATTGTGAAGCCAAAAGCCTGGAAGCCCCCCCATGTGGTTCTTATGCTTTTGTGAAAATGCAGCAATCAAAGACTTTTATTAGAAAAACAACATTTCAAAATTTTTGGTGAAATTTTGACACTTTGCCAAGAACCTTTACAGTTTTCACTCTGATTCCATAGCCTTCCATTTGTCAGTTGTTGTTTTTGTTTGTTTGTTTTTATAATGAAATATCAACAATTTATATGCAGATTAAAGAAGCTTTTTTTTTTTTATGAAATATACTTCAGTGACCACCAAGCTTCACATTATGGGAGACAGTGAGCATTTGTGATCACCAGTAAGTACTCATACATATCCACAATTCTTTGATCAATTGCTAGACAACTGGCTGCTAAAAGCTACAAAATATTTTGTAAAAAGACCAGGCTATTCATTTCTTCTCATTCTATTTAAATTGACAGCGATCTGTATAATGCAGTCAAATGCATTTAAGAAGTAACTACGATGGCAAGGGGCTATATAAATCTGAGTATCACAACAACAGTCATAACAATTCAAGCCTCAAGACTCACTCTTCTCTTTGCACCCTGTCCTAAGCTAAGTTACAGAAGAATAAAACACAACTGAGAGTATCTGTAGGTTTGCAACAGTCAAGTTTCGCAGGAACTTTCTTACAGAAGACCATTAGAGCCCCTGAAAAACTCAATCCACCTTCAAAGAGATCTCTTGGTAGACAACGGCACTACTGCCAATGGTAAAAAATATCTCAAACTGCTATTAGATTTCAAAACAAAAGTACTTACTGCATATTACAGCTGCAGTCATGGCCTCTAAACGTGACCTAGGTATGAAGCTGTCATCCTAAAAAGCAGGAACTGAGATACAGAACTGAAATAACTTCTTGAGTAGCAGTTTGTTTGTCCTAAGGTTGCAGTTATGTTTCCAGTATTTTATTTTTTTAGAAATACCTGCACACATAGAGATAAAGTGATCATAAGCAGGACTTCTTGTCAAGATGGCATCATTGGCTGCTCTTTTTCAATCCTGAGCACATTGCTGCTGGAAACCCTAAGTAGAAAAATCTCCTTCCTCACTGCTTATACCAAGGAATACAAACCACATGTAATTTGATGGTTTAGTCATTTGCCCTTTACCAAACATTTACGATGAACTAGAAAATTGCCGCAATTTTTTGTTCTTTTTTTCTCCTTCTGTTCATGCCCTGTGATTCAACTTAGACCAGTTTTTCCAAGCTGCTTTCTCCTAGGATCATTCATTCTTTTCTTTCTCTTATTCCTTTAGTTCTTATTGCTTTATTTGCCTCTTACACTGCTCTATTCTTTTCTCTCATACTATTTCCTTCATATCTTCATCCCTCAATTTCTATCTGCTCCATCTTGCCAAAAGTTATGTTATGACATCAAAATGGTTCAATAGTCCATTTTCTTCTCAGTTACAAACATGAAACATAAGGTTATTTTCTCAAGTTTCAAAGAGCCTACACTGGGAAATTATGTCCTTATTTGTGAACGTCCCTTGACATCAAATCTAAGACTGTCAGCTACAAGCATAGCTCTTGCTAAGAGAACTACAGGTGTAGAGAATCTAAGAATTCTGTACCTGCCCCTTTACTCCCCTACCTTTATTATCACTGTTTCCTACTCTGCCATAGAAAAAGCTTACACATGCCTGAGTTGCTATCTGTAGAACAAAATTCCCAAGGAACAAAAATATTCACAAGTGAGAATACAAATTATACCAGTAATACAGGCAATAAAGATTTTTTTTTTTTTTTTTTTTTTTTTTTTTTCTTGACACTTACTTTCATCCTGCTCCCCTTTTGCTTTCCTATCCCAGTGTATCACAGGAAAGCTAGAAATGGAAGCTATAAGAGGGGTAGGCACACAAAGTTTAAAAAGAAACTTCAATAAAGTAACAGCAAAGACAGATGTAGATATAATAATAGGCAAGGACTACGTGGCTAATGTGTCACAAGAGCAGCAGCAGAAAAGGAGAGGAGCATTCATTTTCAGTAGGTAGAAAGAAAGAAAGCCACAAAGATAAGGATGCGTTTGCCCTTTTCTTGCTAGGATTTTAGCAAAAGAGGTGCTTTTTGAGGGTCAGGAACTCAGCAACTCCCTATAAAGTCTGCCTAAGACTGCACAGCAGATGTATGTGTTAAAGATGTGGTTATATGCTGAGCTGTGGACCTGTATTTTCCAATAAGGAAGGAGGAGCAGCACTTTTAAATTGCATTTTTATTCTGATTCATATGAGCAAGAAGGACACAGTGCAGAGAGCAAAAGTATGATATAATGAGGGACTAAAATTGGTGATCAGGATCAGAGAGGAAAATGGTTTAACAATGGTACAAAAAACAAACAAAAACTTTCTTGGCGTGCTTTTTCCAGATTTATTTTAAGTTTTCCCCTTTGCTGGTTCCCCTTCCTACTTCATTCCTATATAATGGCATTTCAGATGTTCTCCCACCTTTCTCCTTTCCAATCTGACCATGGTAGAGATTCAAATGTTTGGGAAGGAGATTAAAAAACAGCTGGTGGAAGCAGTGGAGGCAGGAACTCCAACTCACCAGTCTCCATTGTTTGAGACAAAATTGTGCTTTCCCTCCTTCAGTTTGTGCTGCTCAGTCACTAGAATCATATGCCAGAATAAGTTAGAGGAGACACTCCTGTCACTTCCCCTCTTCTGATCACGTGAGTCTGGACAACCATTTACATCTTGAGAAGTACAGATTGGAGGAAAAAAAGACAGTAATGGTAACATATTGAGAGACATACTCAAAAATAATAATAAAAAATAAAAAGCCAATTGATTAATAGCATGCATACAACCCAGTACTGAGCAGCCATTTATACCTGATCTCAGTAATCTTAAATATCTCTCTTCTGGTGAATGCTGGGAACACAACAGGGACATTACACAAATCTGTTGCACATGCAACAGAAGAATATATTGCTTACAGAGGAGTGTGGGGACACAATCAGAGAGAAAGGCTATCTTGTTCTTGCTTTTTGCATTTATCTGTTTATAGCAGCAACCTTTTTATTCACTGAGATTTATAAACTTGTCTCTGGAGGTAAATCGGCTGGATTGTATTAGCAACCAGAATAAGGAGGCAGAGGCTAATTGCCTTAATTATTGCTTGAGGTCCAGGTGGGGAGATTAAGAACTTGAGACCAATCAAGAGGGGACAAATGAAGACAGGGCTCCTGAACCAGTGGGAAGTGTTCCTGGTTTGTGATAGCCTGATTGATAGGGGAACATCTGAGATATTCGTAGCTGAAGCAGATGGAATAGATTACTGCTTAGTTCCCTACTTATCTGCTGCTTGTAAATCTTTTGTCTGATTTATGTGTATGGCTTGTAGTTTGACTCTCCTTGTTTAGAGGAGAAATAAAGCATTTATTGTACCTTGCCAAAAGAAGCATTGTATTAGAGTAAGCTAGATCTATCGCTGGAGGTTAGCACATGACAGTAAGCATAAGAATATTGCAGGAAAACTCCTCATTAGGGCAGTCTTTAGCCTTCATTCCTCCAGGCCAATGTGTCCTTAGCTATTGAACAAAAAAAAGCACCAAGAAACAGGAACAACAAAAAAACCTTTCAGTCCTAAAGCCACGCTGGCTGTGTTTCTGATAAAAATATGTTCTGTCTTTTTGACAGTAGGAAATGAAGTAAAATGTTATTAAGACTATTTCACATAACTCTCAAAAGAAAAGGTAATTCCTGATCAAACTGTTCAGGGAACCAATTTTAGCAAAAAACATAGCTGTGTGGAAGAACAAATGCTCTTCCCCAGATGAATCAGAGAGATCACAGTAACCTTCTACATCCCTAATAATTAAGTATCTCTATTGGCTTGCAGCTTCCATGGTACCATCCTGAAGAAAACAGAATCTCTTACCGTAATGCATAATTTGTTCTGCTTGAAATAGTACAGCACTTTCTCATTTGTACAAAAATTAATAAATATATGATACCAAAGCATGCTAAAGATGTTGGGTGGCCTGATTGTAAAGGAGCCCTGAAAGCAGCCTCTTAAACTCAGGTCTGTGAGAACTGTCCTTCTTCCACCAGGACAACATGACATAATGTAAGCTCCCATAGCATCTGCTGTTTGGAAAGAAAATTGCACACAGCTTTGTCCAGCACAGAAGAATGCTTCTGAACTTGGATCCTCACGCCACTGTGTGTTTCTTATAGCTGCATAATCATTTTTTACTGCAAAAAGTTTGTGTCACATTGGTACTTTGAGCTCAGAGGGAACCATACAGCTGTCAAGCAGCACAGAGCTTCCAACATGATCTAGTACAGCTGGTCTGCAAAAGTCTAAATTCATTTAGAACAAATAACATTTCTAGCTTCTATTAGTAGAGATATTTTGAGTTGTAAATTCTAGGGACCACCTTGTTACATGCATTCACTCAGTCTTATTAAGCCATTGCACGAGGCTCAACTCTTATCACCCACTCAGCAATGGAAAATTCCCTTAGAAGACTGTGAAGACTAGAAAATCATATTTGGCAGAACACTTCCTCCAAAAACCACATCCAATCCACAATGTATATAGAGGAAAATCACTGGAATGAAAAACAGCTAGAAGTATAGAAGAAAAATAAATAAATTATTAATAATAAATAAATAAATAAATAAATAAATACACTGAATAAACCAAAACAGGCAGTGCATATTCTTGTGTTCATATCACAACACAGCAAATGCCTAACTATGGAAAAATAAATAGCTATAAGAACTTCTGTGCATCTTGATCCAATCCAAATTATTTAAACTTTGTTCTTTCTCAGTTCAGGAAAAAGGGATTTGATCCTATACCAAGACAGCTTATCAAATATGGAGAATTACCTGAAAAGTTCACATCCAGATCTGAGCTGGCCAAAAGCTTTAAAAGTTCTTGTACATTTCTATTTGTTTTCTTATATTATATGACTATTTCTTTGTCCCTGGCTTCCATAGATGAAAATGGAACAACAGAGAGGAAAACAAAACAGAATATAATTTTTAAAATAAAAATGTCGTCCATATGTCTAGTTTGAGAAAGTGGCACCCCTCTTATGGTGCAACTGCCTACACTGTGAGCTCACCCATTATCCTCATTCACAGAAATCTACTTGAGTTCAACACACTCAGTGTTATGATCTTGTCAGGCTATAAGATCACTTTGGAACACACATGGGAAACATAACCCTCATCTGTTGCATTTTACTAAACCCAAATACAAGATGCACAGAACGTGAGAGACTGAAGAATTTTCTGCAAACACCCCTGTCATCATCCCTGGAAGTGGCAATGACTCTGTTCTGCGGTGTTGCCAGGCCACAGAATAGGAAACCAGTAAGTAGGAATTAATTATAGACACTTAAAGAAAATGGTAAGTTTAGTAAAGTTTCCCTCCCCTAGTGAGTAACCAGATTTAATGAACCTAAGCAGAATGATGTCTTTTGCACATGCACTATCTGGGCAAGCTTTCCCTTTGTGTGCCTGACCTGCCACACACATCCAGTGTGATCAGCTGGTGCTGGCATCCCTGCTGCTCTCTGAACACTCTCCTGCATAAAACTAGGCTTTCTGCCTAGTGGGCTGCATCAGAGACAGCTCAGAGCTGACTATATTGAGCAGAAGGTCATGGGGGATGAAAAAAGCACCTGAAGCTGCTTTAGCTACCAGGATCTACATACCAAAAAGACATCAAAAGCTTTTATCCCAAGACCTTTAGTGGTTCCTTATGATTGATTAATTCAACAGTGTATGTGCTAAGGGTTAGGGTACAGTCTGAACTGTGTGGATTTAAAGACAGCTGCATGGAACAGAAAATAAACTCATATGCTCTTCTTGTTTTACTGATTTTTTGCACACAAGAGTTTTTAAGACAACTAGAAAACATCTCAGCTGGTATCTAAATAGGCACTGGACATCAGGAGCCAAGAGTCTCTAAATATAGAAGTCCTCAATGAAACTGTGATTCAGCTTACCAGAAGGAATTTGTAGGGGGTCTAAAAAGGTTGCAGTGTGTTTATTTTGTAGCTAAGGGATTACAGATGGATTTTCTGAAATCCAAATGAAAACTTCATGGCTCATAAAATGGTCCCCAGATAGGTTTCCTGAAACATGTATGTCAGTTCAGTTTTTAAAGGTATATTCACCATCAAGCTTTGAAATACTAGAATTTATAAAATAGCAATGTCTAACTCTCTGAAAGGCAATATTTGTAATATCACTTTGTATATTTTGCTTTAATTCCAATATACTACACTACCTGCTTATCCCCTAGTCAACAAAGTAAGTGCAACAGGATTTCCTTTCACAGACCCTGGGTCTGTAACACCTATAATAGGACCCTGAACACAAATATCTGTTAACATGTGGCATAGGGCAATTGTTATCCATAGGTTCGTGCCCGGTGCACCCCACTAATAAGCACACAGATTCAGAATCCACATGAAGGTCTTAGTTATAGTACCTTTGTTTTCCATTACTAAAGAAACACCACATGGGCTATAATAGTATATAGAAATTGTTTTTCTCTCATAAATATGACTTTCTTCAATCAATAAATTTGCAACTGCATATTTGTGCATGAACACAATGATGTGGGTTCAAGCTACTGATTTTTTCTTGCAGTAAAGCTCTTCCAACAATGCCATAACAACGGACAAAATACAGAGATTCTGTAGTCATTCTGGCAGTTGTAGCTCATCTCTATGAATACTGTAAAGGAGTAGCTTTATATCCACTCACTCATTCCTATACAGAAATATCGAGTATATTATACTTAGATTAAACACGTTGATCTTCAAAAAGTAGAATGGAAGAAATTTGACATCCTATTGATCTAGACTCCCAAGTTTTCACCAGCATGTCTTCTCCATTTCATTCCAAATCTCTTCTGCTTCTTACAGGGAGGGAGCTTGTGGCTTGTTGAGACCTAAGAAAGTACTGTTTACCCAAAGAGCATCTACATCTTGAAATGAAAGGCCCTCATGAATGCAGTATCCTGGATCTTTCTACTTAAGCCAAATGAAGATTTTCATTGAATTTGTAGGAACTTAGCATGGCCAAGATTCCCACCTTATGAAATTAATTTGAAATTTGTCAATAGGTTCAAAGATTAGGCATAGACAGACAGACAGAGCTGAAAACATCCTTAGAAAACAAAATCAAGGCAGTGATCAGCACCCCCACAAACAGATCTTTTCTCATTCATAGAATAAACAACACCATATGGGTAGCAAAACAGTATTTTGGGGGGGATAAAACTCCTCATTGTAACCAAGTTTTAAAAAACATTTCTTACTTGGGTCGTGAGTAAAACAGGAACAGTCTGGCATAACATTTCTAAAAAACACTTCGCATCCAAACATATTCTTATGGAAAGTCATGCTCTGAAAAGATCTAACAAGTATTTTGAAATTTTTTGCTCTAGATAGAATGAATTTCAAAGTGGTGTGTGGGAGGTATCCATGAAGAATCCTGTATTTATTAACCACTTCCATAGCACTTTGAGGTGTAATATTATCATTTTTTAGATATATGTATAAGTATGAATATATTCTGTGGCACTATTACATAGTTACTGAATAGGTCTGGGAGATAATCTTTATTTATTTATTTAACATAATTTAACTTCACAGTTTGATTGAAGGCAAGAAATGTAAAGCGATGGTTATACAAAATCTGTTGAAAGCATGAAATAACTTTCATGAAAATGATTTGATAAGGTGATGTTTTTAAAAAGATCCAACTTTTCCAGTAGCTACTTTTATTTATAAAGCCTATAGGAAGTTAACCAATATATGAAGCAATGAGTCTGCACACAGCAACATTCACTTTATTGCATTGTCTTTCAATGCCTCGGAAGACATTACATGTGGCAAATGGAACATCAAGTAGTTTTTAATTGCTAATAAATTCTGTGTGATATACTTAATCAAAGTTCCACATGAGTTTTAGGACAGCCTTAGCTTTCTTTAAAAACACACACACACAAACCCAAACAGGTTTACAAGCTGAAAGCAAAAGTTTCTACCATTTACCATTCAGCCTTTCAGAAGTCAGTGAAGAAGCACAAAATATTCTCCTTAACATTGTTGTCAGTGTGAGAAAATTGGAGAAGAGCTTACAATCTTGCTTGCCAAACCACCCCATTTACTGCCTCAGAATTCTCAGAATTCAATTTGCAAAAAAATTTCCTGCAAGCCATCCTTCAGACAAACTCCAGAAGGAAGAAGAAGGAAGATATTTCTACACTAAATCTACCTTCTTTTAAAATACTTTGCCAAAAGTGGAATTACAAAAAATATCACTGCAATTTGGCAGGTCCATTCTCACCTTGCAAAACAGATGGAGTAAAATCATCCAGCTGTAAGACTTCAAAGACAAGGAGTACCTCTTGTTCTGATCCATTACTAACTCCAGACAGTCTTCTTCACCAAGAGCCTCTCACTGAAATCTTATCACAAGGAAATATTTCCCCTGCCAACATTCCCAAAACATTTTCTAATATGCTCATGTTAATGTCTTAAACAAACAAGTAATACTTATTTATCATCGTTATAATAAAAAAGAAAATATATGATAATTGCACACAAACAATGAAAAGTGTTGAAGCTGAAAATGTCTCTTCTCAAGATGGAGCACAGCATGAGTTAGTCTGTCTTTTTCTTTCTTTACTTTTTTCTTTTTTTTCCTCCTTTCTTTTCTTTTTTTTTTTATTTTCTTTTTTTTTCTTTTTTTATTTTTTGCTCTTCTTTTTTTTTCATTTTTTTCTCCTCTCCTCTCCTCTCCACTCCTCTCCTCTCCTCTCCTCTCCTC
>CM021766.1:113958270-113970420 GCA_011076525.1 Nettapus auritus
CTCTCCTCTCCTCTCCTCTCCTCTCCTCTCCTCTCCTCTCCTTTCCCACTGCTGCTTAAAACCCTCTAACATTTCCTGTTATTTATCCCTATCCTTATTAGAACCATTGAGACTTATTTGCCCTGACCACCTCTGCCAGGACCCCCATCCTAAAACCTCTGCCCAGGAGCCCCAGTGAAGCTCATATCTGAGCCCCCAGCTCCAGCTACACCATGGGCAAGTGGGGGTCAGTGTCTTCCTGGCTGGTGCTCCCTTGCTGCCTGCCCTTCCCGTGCTGAGCAGGAACTTGCCCATCCCCTCTTGCTTGTTGCTAGTTGCTGGGCTGTTGGTGGGACCTGCCGTTGCCACCAGCCCTGCCCTACTGTCTGTGGGGTGCTGTGGGGCTGGGCTTGGCCCACAGAACCTTTGTGCCACAGCCACCATCAGCTCCCTGATTGCCTTCCCTGATGGAGGAGCCTTGCTCTTGCTGTCCTCTGACAATGCTGATGTTCAAGTCTACTCTAAGTACTGATGTGCCATTTGCAGAAATATTTCTCTTCAGTGCTCTGCTGCCAGTCTTGCTTTTGAACTGCTACACACAGGATCCTTTTATTCCTTGTTCTTTACTTAGAAGAACTGTTGGAATAACTCCCTTAAAAATACCATGTGAAAATATTATAACAATATAATTATATTTAATTAAAATTATATGTTATTAAAATATAGTCTAGTCCCAGCTATTATTAAAATATAGTCTAGTCCCAGCTTCAAGAAAATCTGTAGCAACTCTGGTCAGTGAAAATTCTATTAATTGCATTTTGGATGCTATAATTAAAATCTCTAAAACAGTATACCAGTTTCTCCACAGGTTCGGAATTTTTGATATTTTTTCAAAGGTAAAGCAATGACCTAAAATGTGTGCTCCTGAGATCAGATACAAAATCTCCTCTATTCTTGCCAATCTCATCACTTGTTCTAGTCAATAAATTCTCTTTCTGAACTTTTTTTTTTTTTTTTTCTGAAATGAACAATGACAAGAAAAGATCACCAAGCTTATGCACTGATAAGGTAAGACTTGGGCTGTGAACTGGGTTTAGAATGGGCAGCTTTTCCAACTCTTCTGTTGGGTTTTGCTTTCATGTACTGTACCAGAGGCAACAGGGGAAACTTCTGCTTCTGGCACAAGCGTAAGAAGTGATATTGAAACTCATGAGAACATCTGTTGGGGTAATTCTACATGAAGAGAAGACCACTATACAAAGTGGTTTGAGCTGAATTTTCTCAGTAAATAATCAAACAACAGATCATGAACTAAGGGAATAAAGGGCCTGCATGGCAAAGGAAATTTCACATTCTGATGACACAAAGCCATTTCAAAGATGAAGGAAAGAAGCAGAGGTTCATTCTTGTCTCCAGCTCTGTACATTCTTAAAGTAAATAATAATAATAATAATAATAATAATAAAATAAAAAGCTATTATTTTTTTCAATATTTTTATGTTTTCTATGTTATATGTTTCAGTTAACACTTGCCCCCAAAAAACAGTGAATGTTATACACAGTGCCCAGCCCCTGTAAAAGGAATAAATGATATACACTGCTGCAGGATCTCTTGGTGCCAACATTAGATATGTGTCTGTAGTGGCTAAGTATGTAAGTTTAGAAAATGGTCTGCTGGAAAAAGAATCTGCAATTTAAAGTTGTGCATAAAGGCACACTGTCAAAAGCACTTGCCAGAAATACATGGAAAGTACATATGCTTATTAAGCAGGACATAAATTTAGCAATCTGCAGAGCACTCAGCCAAGCAAACTATATACACTTGCACCACAAAATAAAGATCATATGGTAAGAAGTAATATTTAAGGAGGAAGTCAAACAATTTCTTAGATACACATACACTCATGCACACACACACTCATCGTACATAAATTAAAAACCTAGATGTAAAGTCCAGTGCTTCAGTGATTTGAATTATCTTCATTTTGTCCTTTTTTTTTTTTTTTTTTTTTTTTCATAATTAAGCAGAATTTACCTGTCAAATCACACTGCTATACAGCTTCAAACAATCATTCTGACACTTCTGCCATCTCGTTATTCTGCAGTTCTCTCAGTTTTGGCTACTTACTCAAGTAATTACTTAGTTCAATCAATGATGCAATCAGCAAAATAATGGCTGTACCTTGTCCAAGTCTGTAAGGCCAGGGCCACTTCTGTAAAACATTTAAAGAAGTTCAGAGGCCAAATAATCTCTCCTCAGAAATATAAAAAATAAATTTAAAAAAAAAAAAAAAAAGAATTAAAAAATAATAAATAAATAAATAAATCTGTGGCATCAAGGTAAATGGAATTAACTGCAGTTTGTACAAAACTACTCCGAACTCACACAGATGCCAAGACAGAAGCCTAAAAGAGAAACAGATGACTACCTTAAAGGCAACAGAGCCCCACATCCCATTTTAAGATGGGATAAGAGTACTATACATTGCTGGAAGATATGCCACGATGACATTGTGAGACAAATATCCCTCCAGAGGGGTGCGTGCTGGGCACAGATTACTCTAGCATCCCTACAGAGGTACTAAATGCCCAGCTCTATGCAACTGAATCCCATCCTGCCACCTAGACCAGGATGAACTGCCATAGTTGCTAACTTTTTTATTATGTGAATACACCCTACAGGGAAGGTATATGAATACATTTAATGTAAACATATAACTTGAAGGCAAGTAAGGTTTATTCACATAACTATCAATAATATAGTCCATAAAATCTCTTGTATATACATACATGTATTTTCATGATGAAGGCTAGACAGATTTTTCAAAGAATCAGTGAAATTGCCATCCTTACAGTTCTGGCAAAGCATAAATTAACAAATTTTTATTTAAAACTAATTTAAATTTTAGTCATGCTAACAAAACCAGAGGAACCTTTCCAACAGCTATTCAATAAAAATTAACTCTTCCTCTACCAAAACTGAACAGCAAACTCTGTCTCTACCAAAACTGAACAGTGATGTCTGGAGATAAGTATTGGTACCGTGATTAATGTTCAGGAATTGCACACAGGAAACAAATTACTTTTCCAGCTTTCCTATGGATTCTGTTGGCTTTGTGAAAGTCAGTGAATTATGTTCATGCCTGTATTTACTAATGAATAGATGATGATGGAATATACCTTCTTCACAGGAGCAATCCAATATTAAGTTGATTTATTTTTATTGATGTTTTGAGAATCCCATACATTTTATGTAAATGCAAGGAATTAAGATACAGGAACCCTGGCAATTAATATATAAGTTAAGGTATAGATTTCTCATTACTGCTGTACAAAGTTATGCACAGAATTATCTTATTAGAAATAGTATATCCTAAAAATTAAAGTAATTGTATAATTATAGATTTTAAATGACAAAAGTAAAAAGTAACACTGTAGCATCATACAAAGGTTAAGGGATGTAATTCTCTACTAGAAAAAGACAAGAAGTAAAGCAAAAGTTCACTGGCACTGCCTACTTCATATGGGCAGAATAGTTCAAGTAGAGATAACCAAGTGCCTCACACTGAAATGGTAGATTCAAAAGCCTAAATTTATTTTAATTTGCTAATTTGGTATATACAGACCTAGATATAAGTTGTTAGCACTGTAAACATCATCAGAGAGTGAGCATTAAATATGTTTAAAAAATCTAACTAGAGAAAAAGAATGAAAGGAAAGCAGCATGCTCCTTGTTAATTTCCTGCCGGGGAAAAATAAAAAATAAGTAGAAAGGGAATAATAAGGAAGATAAAAGGTGATCTCAACACAGTTTAGAGGTAGTCTTAAAAATTACCTCTTGTACTAGTAAGAATCATCTCGAATTGGCATAGTGACTGCAGCAAAAATAAATATCCTGTCCTGGGTTTTATTTTCCAAACCATATGCATGCAGGGCAAAAATCTACTAAGGTCTGTGAGATATAGGCACCAAGACTGGGTTTTTCAAAAGCTTATGCCAGGGAACTGACACTTTGAGAGGCTAAAAGCCTTTTCAGCATTTACACTTCTGCATATTCATGGATTTTAAGGCCAGAAGATAAAGTCTGCACTGTAGAATATCACCTGGTAACTTTAGAATGGGAGGAAATACTTTTCACCCTTTTCCTACATGACAATCATGCCAAATGATTTGCACATGAAGTAGAAAAAAAATTATAAAGAGAACAACTGTCTTACAGAGAATATTTTCATGTAATAATCAGCTACTTTCATAGGAATTGTTGTTTACAATCATTGTAAAAATGGTTTATCTCAATTCCAACCTGATTTTTAAAATAAATAATTTTCATCCATTGAGTCTTTCAGTAACTGTCTTTTAAAAGACAATCTGCTAATTGGTAAGAACCCATGAGATCTGTGAAGTTGCCATTTTGCTTTATCTCTAATAATGTAATTCTATCCTTGTGTAGCAAGTTTTTCAGCTCCTCAGTGTTTTATCACATATTCAAATTCACTATAGCTTCAAAAATCTTTTTTCAGTATTATGTAAAGTAGTACGTGTTTCCTGAAGGCAGAGTGGACATTTAATTGCATTATTATGTATAGAGGTGGATTTCAAAAAACATTTGATGAATTACATCACACAGAAGCATCAGCCTTGTGAGACAGTCATCGTTAAGGCACATTAACACAAGAAGCATATTCCACAAGATACCTGCATCTGTTCCTCCACCTCCTGTCTAAGATCAAAGGGTATAAGGTGGCACACATGCCCCAAAGTCATCTGACTTATTTTCCACTAAACACAGCTATTCCCTCTAAGCAACCACACTGAGGGAAACAGGAAGTTTTAAAACCTTTATTTTATTTGTTCAATACAACTTTTGATACAGGCCCTGTCCCACGGAGTTCCATCTGTAAAAGATTTTTTAAGAGCTTATGACTAACTGTACAAAGATGGTGGGGTTGGGGTGGGGGTGGACAAAAAAATAAATTCAGTACAAAAGGTCAAAAGAATATCTATGTGGTCTTTTGAGCACTCACTTGGAGCTCATACTATAACATTGAGGACTGAGGACATGCCATACTGGAGCCATTCATGCTAACCACTAAGGAAATCAACTCACCTTTCCCCATTTCTCTTGCAGATTCTCTTATTCAGCCTGAGACACAGCACAGCCCAGGAGCACGAAGGCAGAGTGTACAGGACAGACGTTCCAAAGAGTTCTGCAAAGGATCTTCCTGATGGAGTCAGAAAATTCCCAAATGTCATGAGAAACATGAAAGGAGGAAACACTATATCATGACCTCTACCCAAGCACTGAATATAAAATAGTCAGAAGCAACACACAAGATCACATTCTGACTTTAACTAAAATGCAAAGGAAAGACAGTCACACACTCTTGTCTAATGGAGCACCTGTTCACAAAGATTAGGTGTGCTCCATTGCAGGTGCCTCAAAAACAAGAGATGTGAGAACTTTGTATGCTTTTGATTCATCTGTATGATGCCTTCAACTTTAAGTCACAGCCACTGGATAGGACAGTTCTCATCAGACCATGGGAAAAAAATGATATATAAATAAATATATATGCACATATACATCAATGTATATATTTGTGTTTCTATGTATGTTTGTATATATATGAACGAAACAGCATGTATTGTTACTCCTCAGATCCAGGGAGTAGCTCATGGCATCTTCATGATGGGAAGACTTAAGAAAACAGACTGAATAGGTGTGAAGGAACATCAAGAATGACAATATGTGACCAAAACAGCTGAGCATATGTATGGGAAATACTTGGTTGTACCTTGTAAAGATCCAAGCAACAGCTGGAGTATACAGAAATACTGTGAGCTCCAAAAAGCAGCAGCTTAATATGTTAACAGATGCATATAGAGTTCATCCAACATTAAAATGTTTCATGTTATGTCACACTTCTATGTTTGGAATGAAAACTCACAACAGTTATAGATCCCTACGTTTGGCAGAATATTTTCATAATTGGTTATGCTTTCATACTTTGTCATCAGTGCCCAGTGAAAAGTAAATGTTGTCTGTTTATGTACTTCTCAAATCCAGTTTCCAGGATTTTTCTGTGCTTGCAGAAGAATACTGTTCATTAATCTACATAACCGTCAGTGGCTTATTTGTTGCCATGTGTTTTGAAAGATTATTTGATCAACGTCATTTAGCTGTGTTAAATTTACACAGCACACATTTCACAACTTCCACTGTTTACCTGCATCACCATCCCCTCCCTGCCTCCGTAAACAATGTAGCTGCGTTTTGTCATGTATTTGAAGTATTCAGAATTGGTCACTGTTAGAAGTGAAATGTAAGGCAGTATGTTTTGATGAAATGTAGGGCAGACAAAACTCCAAACAAAGTGATAGGGATTATTGGAGGTTATTGGTTTTGATTCCCTCTTCTGTAGGAAATGAAAGGGACCATCTGAGAAATTCACCTAGCAAATCACTTGATGCTGCAGGGATCTAGGTCATCAGTGATGACTTCAGTACCTCACTTTTTTCCTGTGGCACGTTACAGTTGCACCACTGCTGTTTCTTAGAAGGTTGAAAGTTGTTAATCAGAACTTCATAGATGTTGTGCTTTTTAGTGAGCTGAACTGTTGTGGACCCTCTTGGACTAAATGTATATAACATAGGTTGCCATTTCCAGAGGAGGGGACTCGGTAACTCTGGTGATTCCTAGGAGTCCTCTTTTCTGGTAATTTATATTATTATCTACATCTACTATTTTGTTCATAAGCACAAACTTTCAGCTAGGTCTTCCTTGGAAAATGGAAGCAAATGGAGGAGAATAGAGGATAATTAACAGAAAAAGGCAAAGCAGTGAAAGGAGGGATACAAAACAAGCAACAAAAAGAAAGATAAAAGAGAGCATAATGATTAAATAGTTTTAAAGGTGAATTTTACTTCTCCATCTTTCCTTCCTCTATTATTAAAGCCACTCTCATGTCACCTTGCAAATCCAGTTTCCTGAATAAGTGAGGATCTAAAAGAAGCATTGAGTGTTCTATTGTGCCCAATTATTCCCAGGAACTGCTATAGAGAGAAAATGGAGAGCACACAAAAGCACAGTATGTTTGAAGGTGTGTCAAATATGTGGCAAGTCATTTGACTACTGGCGCTCATTCAATGAAAATACAAGATTAGAAAGGGAGATGTCTGTAAGCACTAATAACAAATATATTTATTTTAAAACCTCAGCAACATGTTGGTATAAAAGTCATTAAAGCAAAAATAAATAAATAAATAAATAAAAGAATTACTTCTTTCCTCAGCAGCTGACTTGGTTTATAGAAAATAATTAAATACCATAAGAAAAAAACTAAGAATACAGTCTGGGGATTATTAACTTCATAAATAACAGTATAGTTTTGGAGAAATGCAATGTGTAGGAAAGTGGCCAATAATCAAGCCATTCATCATAAATCAGTTTTGAGGATCAATTCTTCAACCTCCATTATCTGAAAAATAAAAAAGTAACAGTTCATCAGCTGTAAATAATATTAAGACTAAATACAGGTGCATTGGGTAGCAATTATTGCTGCCCCATTATATCTTGCTCAATTTACCATCAAAGATTATTTAATCTTCCAAGAGCAAGATTTGCTCCCAGTCTTTCTCTAGTTGATAGAGGAGCTGTGATAACAGAAGAAGAAAAAGCTTCTGTGAACCATTTGACCCAGTAGGACTTGAACACAAATTCAATTTGCTTCCTAAGAAAAGAGGAAAGACACACAAAAGCAAGAGTTAGGCACTGAAGATGTTATTAATTGTAACAAGGCCCAGCCCTGAAAGTACCTGTCAGGAACAAACCCCAGTCAACAGGAATTTTCCTGAAAGGTATAGACATGGGTTCCCAGGCTTTTGAATTATAAAAAGTGCTTGGCTGTACACAGGGAAGAAAATAGTAATTTCATACACCTTACCTCATTGATTGTTGCTGCACTTGAGAGCTTTCTCAGTTGTCTGAACAGATGTCCAGCCATTAAAAAGAAGTTGGACAAAGTCCTGCATCCCCTCCAGGTACAACTGCTTCTGTTTCATTATGAGGGACCAGTGGCTCCAAAGGTGAGTGAGAATGAAGACAGACAGCTGGATCTATGAGTAATACACATGCAATCTGGAATCAACAGCACCACTGTCTACTACTTGACCAGAGTGCTTTTTTTCCTTTAAAAAAAAATCTGAGAAAATTTATAAAAGGTCACATTAAAAATTATTTTCTTCCATGCCAGTTATACATTAGCTGGGGTTTCATATGCATATGGAGCCAGATTGTGTTCTCCATTACAGATATGTACATCTGGAGTAACATCATCAACTTCAGTTTAATTGTTCTGGATTTACATCATTGTAATGAATGCCCTGCAGGAAACTGATTTCATTTTCAAGAGTTTTCACAGAACATGAAAAACAGCTACTAAATGTACTTCCAGTGGGAGGAATTAGACATAGAACCGATGTTATCATAGACAAAGGGCTTTGATGAATGTGACTGCTAGAGAATCCTAGAGCATTCATATTTTCTGACAAACACTGCACTAATTTTTGCATGCACATGTAGTTGTTTCTCTTCATAATAATCTCCTTAGATATTTATTATGGGTAACCTTCAAACCAGAAGATTCAAGTCTGGAAAAGACAGTCTTATAAACTTATTTTTTAAAGGAAAAGGATCCTGTACTGGGTCTGGCTGGGATGTTAACTTTCCCTGCAGCAGCCCATACAGTGCCACGCTCTGCACTTGTAGCTAGAACAGCAGTGGTATCACACCAGTGTTGTGTCTGCTACTGAGAAGTGCTGGCACAGTATCAGGACTTTCTCTAACCCTCCTGGGGGATGGGCAGAAAAGTGAGAAGGAAACATCATCAGGGCAGCTGACCTAAACCAACCAAAGAGATATTCCATACCATATGATGTCACACTCAGCAATAAAAGGTGGAAAAAGGAGGAAGCGGGGAGTGGTGGGCTTTCGTTGCAAAAACGTCTGTCCTCCTCGCGAACACCAGCTACGTGCTTTGAGGCCCTGCTTCAAGGATGTACGTGGTCAGGCATCGCTCATTTGTGGGAAGTAGAGAATAATTTCTTTCCTCTGCATAGCCTTTACTTGTTTTGTTTTGCTGTTCCCTTTCCCCGCCCCTTTTCCCCTTTCCCTTTTTCCCTTTCGTTGAATTGTTAATTAATAATATTTCCTTAATATATATATTTTTTCCCTTTAATTAAA
Source organism: Nettapus auritus (assembly GCA_011076525.1). Taxonomy (NCBI): domain Eukaryota; kingdom Metazoa; phylum Chordata; class Aves; order Anseriformes; family Anatidae; genus Nettapus; species Nettapus auritus. Next base: position 113,967,491 of record CM021766.1, read on the forward strand.
TTATCCTTATCTCAACCCATGAGTTGTTCTTTCCTTTATTTCTTCACCTCCTCATCTGAGGAGGGGGAGTGAGAGAGCAGTTGTGGTATTCAGCTGCTCAGCATGGTAAAACAACCAAAGATCCTTAAATTACATTGAATTTTTGGTACCAGAAAGCCTCCCAGTGGCATATAACAATTCTCCTATCAAAGGGCAGGAAAAAAAAAAAAAAAAAGGGGGGAGCCTTTTTTTTTTTTTTTTTTTATAGAACTATGCGGTTTTCTCCTAACAACCAATAAACTGACTTCTGGAGCTAGAAAACTGATTTTCTCAACTTTCTCATTTTCTAAATGTAGGGGAAAGTAAACTCACTGTGTTTGATAAAATAGTAAAGCAAAATATAAAGGACTCGGTCTTTACAATGAGACCAACCTATACGTACCCTATGTATGAAGTAGGAATCAATAGGAAAGAGAAAACGTTACTTTCTCTCACTCTTGTGTAGATGATTGGATAGGAAACAAGGAGGAGGCCAAAAAACTCCTTGCATTTACTTTTTGCAGTTTCCATTAATTTCCATTAATTTGTTCCATATGCAGAATAAAAGGGACCTATCTGTTTCCATTGCAGTGTCACTCCCAAGCAACCATGGAAAACACTGGTGTGCCTTCTACCTTTGCACAAACCCAAGCATAGCAAAGAAAGAAAAATGTGCATAGTTCAACAGAACATTGCAGCCTGCCTTCACACATCAAAGATGTAAGATGCAAGACAAAAGACATTATAGCCATGCACCACCTACACAACTGCTGCAGAGGTGGATTTCACCTTCAGCTCACATCTTTCATCACTTCTACTTTTGAATCTCAGTAAAAACTATTTCCAGGGACATAATGAAAAGCATCAGTGATGGAATCCATCAGATAACAATTAAGGTGCAGATGGAAGAAGTCACCATACTCTTTTTGGTGTTGTGGTTGGAATAGTGGAATGAGGCTGGACCCTTGTAGTGCTGCAGCCTACTATGGGTTGATGTCTTGGTGCTCCACAGAATGAGTATCATGCTGGTTTTGTATTCTGCCCCACTCTTATGTTGCTGTCTGCTCAAAATACTGTATTTCACTAAGAGCTGTAACAAGTCCTCCCTACAGTTTCCCTCCTCATAGGTTAGTCATTACAATAGCAAACAATTTCATTCTGAGCCTTTTCTTAGGCTTAATGTTTAAGCCACATAATAAGGTTGTCAAACACCTGGACTCTTAAGATATTTTCATTAACAAAAGAGCAGCCAATAAAATATACCACTGTCTTAACATTTTATATCTGACCGTGGAAGTGAAGTAAAATATAACAACTAAAATCAAAAGAAAACAAATCTAGTTTCCTCCTTTGCCACATACAGGAAGTGAGATTCAACTTCAGGAAAGAAGCTCTGTGGAGAGGATGAGCTGCTGTCAAAAAGACCCCTCCTAGGGCTTAACTAACTCCTAATCCATATTCATAATCTGTAACATGGACTCTTGGCAGTGTAAACTGGAAGGGCAAAAGGGTATTTTCTTTGTACCAAAACAGCCAACCTGCAGAGCTTAAGGGTATCTTAGAAAGAGGAGATATTTCTATCTTACCCTTTCCAGCTTTCCTTCCTGCTTAGAGCAGGAAGTGACCATATCCTATAAGCCCTACGTAACAATGCTGCAATTCTTCTGAAACCCATCTATTGCACTCGAATATAAATGATGATGAAATTAAAAAATAAATAAGACACATTTTAACTATGAAATAATAATAATAATAAAAGGAAGGAGAGTAGGAAAAGTAAATAATGTCTCCAACATTGTTCTTAAACACACCAAACTCCTCCTCCTTAAACATGCAAACTCCTTAAACATTCCAAACTCTTACAGTATAACCCTCAGGGAGATGCATACCATTTCACATTTCATCAAGAGTTTTTTGTTGTTGTTGTTTTGTTTTTAATTACATCCTAAGTGTCTCAACAAGCCACTATTGGCCTGTATAAAAGTCCGCTGTAACTCCTGAGGACACCATTTGCTTTGGAAAAAAAAAAAATATATATATATATATATATATATATATACATATAATACCCTTACATTCTGAGAATTTCCTAAGGCAAACCTACAAACAGGGTTTGCAGGAAAAATTATATGTATATCCAGTAACTAGATAGACAGTGATTATGCATGCCTCAGATACCCAATGTCAGATGTGATGATGTTCTCTGGACATTAGAAATGACCTTTCATATTATTTTACTGATAAAACTGGAGAGAGAGAGAGAGAGAGAAAGAGAGAGTAAGAAAGAAACACTGAAATTCATTCTACCTAGTTCCTGAGAGATCTATGGCTAAATTCACGTGCACTTCTGGAAACTGGATTCATGTAGCAGCAGATTACAACAGGTTTATCTGTTTTTTTGTTCTATGGTTTTTGTTGTTTTTGTTTGTTTGTTTCCCAGTCAGACCACTCTGATTCAATGTTTTCTTCAGTAATGGTAAGCCCCAGCAAAACAGATGTTGCAAGATGCTACAGCTGGACTAACCACCAGAGACAACTAAAATTTTTCCTAGAGCGACATGCAGGAACTTCAAATGACTCTTCACATCTCACATATGCTCTGGCTTTCAGATCCCAGGCAAGGTTATAGTCTCTAAATGTCATCTTAGACTGGGACCTTTCTCACATATAGCTTGCCAGGCTAACTTGCAGCAGTGTAAATGCATCCAGTGCAATGATAGTTTGGTTTCAATAGGTGGGAACCAACAACCCTTGGCAGTGGCCTATGACAACAATACTGTTATTCACATCAGGCTGAAGAAAGAGAGAAGAGAAGAGAAGAGAAGAGAAGAGAAGAGAAGAGAAGAGAAGAGAAGAGAAGAGAAGAGAAGAGAAGAGAAGAGAAGAGAAGAGAAGAGAAGAGAAGAGAAGAG
>CM021766.1:113970820-114034802 GCA_011076525.1 Nettapus auritus
AAGAAAAGAGAAGAAAAGAAAAGAAAAGAAAAGAAAAGAAAAGAAAAGAAAAGAAAAGAAAAGAAAAGAAAAGAAAAGAAAAGAAAAGAAAAGCTTATGAAACACTCTAAAAGTCTAGCATTAAAGAAGTAACAGAAATAACTTGCTTTTAGAAACTCCTTGAAAGCTCTGCAGTGTTGTGTGCTACTGTTAACTCTAACGCTCTGCACATTAGAATGCAGTATTATAATTGAAGCTCACTGCATGCAGCAATCATTATTTACTGTTCTCTCCTTTTAAATTGATTTTCTTTGCAGACTTAGAGAAAAATTACTAATCTTGTGTACTTCTCCATGCAGCCAGTTCAACACTCGAGCAAATCATAACCGTAACCATTTATTGCAGTTTTCAATACTTAAAGGGGAATTATAAAAAGATGGAGAGCAACTTTTTGCTCATTCAGATAATGACAGGACAAGGAGGAATGGTTTTAAACTAAAAGAGAGGAGATTTAGATTAAATGTTAGGAGGAAATTCTTCACTCAGAGGGTGGTGAGGCACTGGAACAGGCTGGCCAGAGAGGTTGTGGATGCCCCATCACTGGAGGTGCTCAAGGCCAGGTTGGAAGAGGCCCTGGGCAACCTGATCTAGGGGGATGCCAGGAGGGGTTGGATTTAGATGATCTTCAAGGTCTCTTCTAAACAGAGCCATTCTATGATTCTGTGATAATGCACATTAACTTGGCCTTCCATACATCCAGAGGAACAGACAGCATCACAGATTTTTGTCTGACAGGAAAAAAGTAGACAGCCAACTGTCCACATTTAGTAGGTATGTGGACAAAATGGACACATTGTGTGTGTCTCCTTATTACCTCACTTTATTATATCTCCTGGGCATTCATGACCAGCAGTATATGTTTCTATCCGGGAAATCCCAAACAGAAGTTTTACACATCAGGAATGTCCTTTGCAATACAGTCATGATTAAGTATTTATTAATCTAGGTAGAATATACAGTATAATATAAGTATGGCTGGTTATCTCAAAAAAATTTTTCCATACTATATCACAATAACTTTGTTATCCCAATGCAGAAAGAACAAAATCATTTAATAGGATTGGGCTTGATATATTTCATGAAATAAATGACGTGAAATAGATAAAGTTATATGAGTTTTCAAGATAAAATATATGGTGTAGGAAAAAAGCAATAACATGAGAATCTGAAATCAAAAATCTCATTGCTTAACTATTTAAATTCAAATAACTGCATTTGCAGAGCATTTACAGTGAGTAATTTCATAAGTCTTCTGTAGTACAGAGATTCAGTCCTATTAAGATATATACGTACCTATTTTTGCAACTAGGCAGTTTCACTGATTTCAGTGTAGCCCTAAATGGTTGTAGGAAGTTCTACTGCTGTGAATATCTGGGTGTTATTGGAGGATCACTTCCCTAATATCAGCTCAATAAAAACATATAAAACATATATATACTCATAAATGTATACATACATACACATATATATCTCAAAGACTGTGAAAACCCATTTCTTCTTTGTGTAACATTTTTTCAGTTAATGGTAAACATTCTGGAGCAGATTTTAAGCTTATGTTACAATTTGGCAACCCTCTCCACCACACTTAGAATGTGATGTTTTTACACAAAGAGGTTACCACACATGCTCGCTACCTGAAACTGAGGGTTCAAAGAGAAATTTTAGATTGTCCTCTGAAGTATAATTCTTGTTTAAGGATGTGATGTTGTCAACATCAGTTTTTAAAGTCATATTCTAAAGTGACTAAATAGAGCATTCTTCAAATAACTACCCTACTAGTTTGCAAAGTTGAATTAAAATTTGTTCACAGGATTATCTAATCTCCAGTTATTCATCAGAGTCTTTTCAGACAAGAAAACCTGATTTATTCCTCCCAAATACATATATTCCTTACTAATCACTAACGACTTTCTCTGTATATATTAGATAGCACTGATTTTTGAAAAATGTCAATTATCCCTGTTTCAGCATCTGGTATTCCATCACTCTTTCACAAGGAGGCCTCTATCTAGAAAGCTTTCCACATAGCATAAGCATATAACTGCTTAAAATGGGTATTGACAAAATTGATATTCTAAAAATCAGAGTTGCAAAAAGAAGTAACCAATTTCATAAAACATTTGCTAATTACCTGTAAGATTTACAAAGAAAATATGATTGAAACACTAATGTGATGAAAAAAAATCTTTTGTGTTTTTGTTTGGTTGGTTGGTTCGTTGTTTTTTTTTTGTCTCTGATATGACAGTGTAAGTTATCTTTAAACCTAGAGACAGGCCTGAATGAGCGAAAGTTGACCAGGGAAACTGGGACTTCAGGTTAATTAAAACATACGTAATGCAGTATCTAAAAAAGTGATTCAGACAGAGCAGGTAAGAAGCACATCAGCCAAAAAATCTTCCCAGTTCCGTCTCTTTGCCTGTGGGTTTCACAGATATTTGGCCAGCACAGGCAAGCAACATCTTCTGCAAGCTGAATAGGCCATAGTAGAAGCTGAAGGAAGCATAATGTATTATGTTCTGCAATGCTAACCCAATGATTTAAAATATATTTCCCGTTATTAAGAAAACAGATATTTTCATCACTTGCTCCTCATGTAACTTTTCTCAGTTCAGCCACATAAAGGTACCATAAGAATTCCACATTACATTAAGTGGCATATCAATTTGATATTTGGTGAACACTGCAGATGATTTTTTTCATGAAAACATGATTAGAGGTTACTCTAAACACATTTGCTCACCCATCACTACTAATGATGCAATTACTCAGGTCTAATCATGTCTGATAACTGTACAGCTGTGAATGGATGGAGGTCAGAAGCTGTGAGGGTGCTCTTAGATGCTGGGAGAACTCCTAGATGTCTTCAACAAACACCCCATGTACTTGATGTATTCTGGGTTAAAAGGGCAGTTGACAGGTGGCTCCTAGTAAATTATAATTTCCTCTTATTGTCAACCCTGCCTGTTTTTTTCTATTATTATGTTTTCATTTTGGCAGAAAATTATAAAATTATGGCTAGTTCCTTGTGATTGCCTTGTTAAAGTGCATCCAGTGGGTGCTGTAACCAACTAGGAGTCAGATCTTCTGCATTGTTCAAAATTATTCAGCTCAGTAACAGCCAGAACACTCTTCTGGAGGGGCCCAGTATCCTGAATCGCTAGGGGAACACTAAATGATCTCCTTGGTCTAGAGCTTGTAAAACATTCTGTGACTCTTTAGCACATAAGATACTGCACAAGATAAACCAGTAGTAATGATTTATGTAAGTGTGTATGTGTGCATACGAAACACTGAGGTGTTGTATAGCCCATTCTGTTCTAATGCACTGATGTTTGTTATTATTTCTAAAAACATTCTGTAACTATTCTAAATTTTAAAAGGGTAGAATACATCTGTAAGATAAGAATGCAGCCACAAAAACATTCTTTTACTCTACACTTAGCTTACAAACCTCAGACATTACTTTTCTCTCTTTTTTTTTTTTTTTTTTTTTAATCCCAGAAGTGTTATTCCTGAAGTCTTCACTCCATATTTGATAATCCTTACTGCATACTTAATAAATCATACATTTAAATGAACTGTAAACATCAACATGAATTTCACTAGGACAAAAAGGGGAGGTAAATTTGCATATTGTTCACAGTATAGAGTGGGTAGTATGACAGTGAGTGATGAAAGAGTATATAGATGTTGGGGATGATTCAGGTCTCTTAAAATTTGCAGAATAACAAAGAATGAGACAGCTTTGATTGTCATCTCAACTCATTACAAACAGATTTTTAACACTTTTCAATAACATTTTTTTTTCATTTGAGTTGGAACTGATTAAAATTGGAAATGTAACATTAGGCTATACTCTTGTCCTAGCTACAAACAAGTCCCACATTAAAATTCCTCCCTTCCTTCACCAAGCTTATTTGTGTATTTACAAGAGAAATGGCAGAAGCAGTAATATACCTCAGGCAAGAGAGCCTGTGTGTCTATCAATATTTGGGTGACTGGCTTATAGAAGGTTCACTGGAACAATGCACCCTAGAGCAAATGAAAATACCATTCGTATACACCAATTTGGGACTCGCTGTGCAATAGTCAAAGTACTGAGTAAATCCAGCACTGGAGTGTATACACACTCTGAGACTACAGCTATTCAGAACATTTTTAATAAGGTTAAAATTTCTAGAACAAATGTTCTGAATAGCTGTAGTCTTAAATAAGTTGAAAGTCCTATGTCTTAAATAAAACTTATTTAAGACTACAGTTTTAAATAAGTTTAAAGTCACTTAAATAAGTCATAAATAAGTTTTCATTAAAATTTGGTGGAGAAAGTTTGGGGATATATGATTTGGTCAACTAGAATGGCCAAGAAAGAGAACAATTAACAATTGCATATATGGTCTCCCTTTTTTATACCCACCAAAACCAGACATTTGAATTAACATTTCAAGTTTTTATTTTTACTCCACAGGCAATGAAGACAGGAGTTAAAACTTTAATGTAAATAACTGTTGTTCTTTAGACATCAGTTATGTACAATCCCTTTCTGAATAACCTAGTAAAAGTGATTTTCCATATCACTCCTATTTCAAAGTTCTGCAAAAAAATGTGGCAGTTCAAAGTATATCTTCCCAGGTTATTTTGTAGTGTGCTGCTGAAAGCTACTGACCAGCATTAATAGTATTTGGATCCAGTACTAACATCTCATTACTCCTGCTGTAAAAGAGGTAATACAGTTGGGAGTTATATAAAAAAAAAATAAAAAATAAAAAATAATAAAAATTAAAAAAAAGGAACTTGTCACCAATAAGAGCAGAGTAGATCAATGGATAATTTCTATGATACAGGCCATTTCTTCACCCTACAGTATGCCCTCATGACAAATATCTTTTTATCAAGCTAGCTGTCTAGTCTATGGGATCTCTCTTTATTCACAATATAACCACCCTCGCTTCTCCTTACCCACATAATGGCAACTACAGAGAAAATCCCTCAGGGGATTTCAGCTTCTTAAAGCAAACTTGTCAGTTTTAATTCAGGTTAGGTGCCTGCATAATACAAACAATCAGGAAGGAACCAAATCAGTTCCTTTCAGATGCTGTTAATTCACATCTAGTAATTCGTTTGGATATACGCACAACATTCATGCGGATTCATTCTACAGATACATAATACATGTAATGAGATGGTCATCTATAAATATACATATAGATATGTATCCTAGTACATATCATATGTATATGTATTACATTACATATTTTAATATATATATATATAATTGATAATGTAGACAGTTCTCAGTAAATGAACTGATCAAATTTATGCCTGATGGAGAACCGCACTGATATTTTTTTTCCAGGGTGAGCACATTATATATGCCTACATATATATGTACACACCCATGTACACCAACATACTGTTAATGTACTTATGCATCATATATGTGCAACAGAGCATACAAGTCTGTGTATAGCATTTGAGCAACAATATGACAAACATTAGACACATTGCATAAACGCATAGCTGGGAATAACCTTTGGTTTGGCCTCACAAATCTTTTCCTTTTCTAAGCTACACGCTTCATATCTGGAGCATGTGGAAGCATCTTACCTTGCTTCCATTTTCTCTTGCCTCCCGTTCCATCTTGAGATCAGAAATTAGGAGAGTCTTGTATTTGTTCTTTCCATTACTGTTGTGATCATCTAGTCTGTATTCTGAAGTCAGCTGAGCAGAGAGGGGACTGTCACTCAGGTTCAGAGGCTGCTCATCCTGCTCCAGATTTGTTTTGCCATTACTGTTGGTTTCTGCCATCTCCCTGCAGTGTGTTCCCCCTGAAGCATTGGAACTGTGTCCCACGGTCTCATTGCCATTAAAACTCTCTGCGGCTGAATCATCTATTAAAAAATATATATTTTCAGTCACATGCCACATCATCATCTCTGTCCAGTTCAAACATAATTTATATCTTCACAATGTTTTTCAAAATAGAAGTAAAATGGTTTATATTACTAACACCAGTACATTTTTGCACATGTGCACACACACCCCTCCACATTTTCAAGTGAAAACCTTATGTAAATCCATAAAATATTACTAAGTTAAGGGAAATTATCTGGGCTGACACCTTAGTGTCACTGTGTACACAAAAGCTAAGTATCACACTGGATTTTTAGGGAAAAAGTGACAAAGTCTGTCTTAATCCATCTGTTTGTCCATATGTCTATGGATCTATTTATTCCTATACCATGTTCACTACTTCAGTATTGCATATTTCTGAAGTGAACAGAGATGCACATGGTATTGAGAGAGACTCTAGCTCTCAGGTTTTAAGGGCGCAGAGCAGCATATGTCTTATCCATAAACATCCTCTTACAAAGATTCAATGTAAATATATCTGATGTATTCACTGCTGGAAGTAGTGATTATACTGGGAAAGTCAAATCCAGAAGCAATGATGCTCTCTTCATTTTGCCCATGTGTTCATTCATTTTGCTCATTCACCATGTGTCATAATACATTTTAAAATGTTGCTCAATAAAGGTTTAAATTATCAACCTAAGAGTTACATCTGAAAACTCTGGATGTGGTGTTGTTAGCATTAAGGTTTTACAGCTAAATTGTCTGGTTAACATGTGTCTTGACATGCTTCTGGGTTTCTGTATCTGGTGTTTGTCAGCACTGGAATTTGCCAACTTTGCTATTTTCTTAGCCACTCTACTTCTAGACAGTCATTTAGCTATTTAGTAAAACAATTCATCCTTCAGTAGATGAAACAGCTGCAGAATTTGAACCTCAGTTTGCTTACTTGTTCTCCAAAGCACCTCTTGTGTGGCAACTTACATGGTTTAGCTAATGGTGTAAACTCCTGCCCAGTGCTCTACAAGCCTATGTTTATCACAGACAATGACACTGGAATCAAAACTTGGGGGTTAGCAGCCAGGAATGTGTACAGACTGAAACTGGATGATAATATATCACTTAATATATTAGTACCTGAATACAACAGGTGCTATTGTGCCCTCCTAAACATCTTCCATAGAAAAGAAGCAAACATATTCATATACATATGGAATTTAAAAAGACACCAGGATATATTCTTGAAAAGAAGTGCTCAGAAATACTCACACTTTAAACTACAATTGACCAAATTTTTTACTCTCCACAGTTAATATAGCATAAAAAATTATTTAACAATTATTCAGATCAGAAATATAAAAAGTGAAGAAAATACTCTATTAACAGTTAATGCTCTAATGCTCTAATGCTCTAATGTAATTTAGTACTTAGAAAGCCATAGGTGAGCCATCATATATCAGTGTCTTGCTTGCTGTACTCATCCAACAGTACTATGTCATATGTCAGATATAAATTATGAAGATTTTGTTTTGTAAACCTGTGAAAAAATCTGGTTTCATGAAAATATATAATAAAAAGCATACTTTATATACAGTTATGGAGTTTACAAAATGTTTCACAATTAATGGTTAAAAAAAAAAAAAAATCATGTTCTCTTTTGGTATGTACCACTTTTACATTACCTCACATGTAAATATAAATGTATATACAGTAAAAGACACAGTGTTCCAAGAATAGGATTTTTAAATGCACAGAACTTTATCTGCTAGGCACCAACACAACTTGCAACAGATCAATGGACACATTTTCATTTTAAGACCTGGGGCTACATGAAGACTTCAGTGACATAAATGAATAAGGTGAAGAGGTAGAAAGAGAGCCTTTCTACCATGCACTGTGACTTAAGTCTTGCAGAGCCTTAATAATAATACATTGATAATAACAATGCTTCAAAAAAGGTTAAAATTCTTAATGCAGCTTCAAAAATAAATACACCATTTTACAATTCAAGACTAGAAAATGGCATTCTAATATGGGGGATTCTTTTTTTTTTTTTTTTTTTTTTTTTTTTAACAAATAACTGTACTTATTACTCATTTTAAAAGCCTTGAAATACCAGGAAAAAATATTTATTCAAGAGAGAAATGCTTTGGTTACTGATGATTCATATTTAGGACAGTTAGCAGAAAATTGGTTTCTTGATTAGCAGTTTAACAAGTGAGAATTGCAAATTAATTAAACCAATTGCTAATCTGTTCACCAGATAGGGGATGCTTCTCCCTCTGAAGAATTCAGAATATTCCTTATGGTTAGGAATAATGGGAGAAAAAAGTGAGTAACCAGAGGATGCACAGACCCAACTAAAAGATGGGGGCACTGCCTTCTCAGCAGCACTCAGATCTGATCCCCCTAGGACACTTTGTCTGCTGGCATCTGAGTGTCCTGGATCACACAGTGCAGAGGAGCACTAAAAGGATACAGATGGCTAAATGAGAATGATGGAGTAGGAAGGGATCTGTGTCTGGAGCCAGATCCAGCAACACTGAAGTCCAAAACAAGGCTGTTAGCTTTGGCTTATAATCATAAACAATAAAGCTTTCTCTTTCCTTTTTTTTTTTTTTCTATATGATGAATGGTTGACAACTAAAACTTGTATGTGTGACCATTACAATGTGAAAGAAAGAAATAAACAGACCCTTTATACTTGTTCTAAAATACAACTATTTAAAAACTCCTATGCTGAATAAATATTGTCACGCATTATATTACTTTGAAGTAATAATACACTAGATACATGACTTTAGCTTTGCTTAGCAAAAGCTTTGTAACTTGATGGTAAATCTCAGTCCTACTTTGAAGTCAAATAACTGGCTTTTACAGTCTTTTAACCTTGCTTGTTAGAAACAGGAAAGATTGTCAGGAAAATGTTCAGGAGCATGGTTGCAATGGCTATAAAGTTCACTTTTGCAAATAAACATAAATACATATTGCCATAAAAAAAAAAAAAGTCAAGAAAAAAATAGTGGTTTTGTGCTGGTGGTTCCTTACAGATGTTACCAAGGTAAATAAATTACAACGTTTAGTGCATTTGTCATTCTTGGGCAGGTGGTCTGTTTTGGCCAAGAATGAGGCTACTCTAAAGCTGGAGTTACTCAGTGCTTGAGGTACACAAAGACAAACCACATCAGGAATAATTGGTTTGGGGAAAAAGGCAAGGTGGGTTGGCCAGGGAGAGGAATAGCACTTTCCCCAAGGCAGGGCAGCTCTCCTGAAAGGACCCCGAAACCTCCTGTTCCTGTGCCCACAAGTGAACATGGCTGATGCATGGCCACCAAGGGGCAATGCAAGTGTTGTGGGAACTTGTCCTGTGGACCTCTCTCACTGTTGGCCATGAACTCTCAGGGGGTCAGGAGGCGAGATCTCACCCTGTCACTCCACCCCTACAGTGTCTTTGTTCAGCTATGCCTGTGAGTGTTTCTCCAGAGTAGCTCACCAACAGCTGTTGCTTCATGAAGGACACCACTAATGGTGGGCACCACAGGGGAGAAGCCAGAGGTCCAGCCCCAGGGTGGTAGAGAGATGCGGGCAGAGAACATGGCGGCACCCCTGGGACCTGCCAACATCATGGCAGCAGCTGGGGCCTGACTGGGCCTGGCCTCCAGCGTGATCAGTCCTCACCTGGGTAGTGATCACACTGCTGATGCCAGGAGAGCATATTTTCAAAATATGCCTTATGTTTATGGGGAGACCCTCAAGGAAGCAATCCACAGCTGAACACACTGGGAGCTGAAAGGAGAGGGGCAGAGGGTGTCACAAAAGAGGCAGAGGGAAGAGCTCACATCTTCATGTCCCTCCCAGGCCACCACCATCCACAGGCATCAGCCATAGTAGTGAATAATGGCTTCATCAAATACTGTTGCTCAAGGCAGGAGATGTCTTTAGCAACTCAGCAGTTTCCAGACCTGTACCCCAGCACGATGGAAGGCTGGAGGCCCATCTACAACCATTTTTATTACTTATCCCTGAAAATGGAGAGTGTCTGCAAAACAGGTGTTTCACTTCTCAGAAACAGTCAGCAGGTGCCTCAGCTACACAGAGAGACCCCATCCAGGGATTAAAGAGCATCAACCCTCAGAGAAAGACTAATTGCAGAGGGAAGGTATCTTTGTACGGAATAGCACCCTGCCCCCTGCTGAATCAAAGAGCACTGTCCAGCCTTCAGCACAAACTTCTCTCTCACACACTGATAATTCTTAAACCTGCTGTTGCCAACATCTCCTGCTCTTGCCTTGCACAGAGCTCCACACTGATCCCCTGTTCTGACCAGCACCTCTGGGCATCATCAGTCCAAGTACTCTTTGTTAGGAACAACTCTCAAAACAAAAACTGCATTGATATTCCTACCTCATGTTAGTTTCTCATTATTCATCACATTGCATCAGAGCTTCCAGTTCATCCTCCAATATTGTCATGAGGCCAACCAGACACAAATTAACACCAGCCTTGTTTTTGTATGCTTCAAAAGCCCTGAGTCATGCCTGAGAACTTTCCAAGTTCATTGCAGTCACCATTGTATTAGATTCTTTCCCTGATTTCAAAGGAAACTTGAAAGATAAGACAATGCCAAGAAAGAAATCCCAAACAATACACTCAAACAGGTGCTCTGAATATGAGATTTGATTCTCAGAACTGTTGCATTCTTCACTTCAATTATCCACCACAAACATTCTCATTAGTGTGGCCAAAACATTTGCCAAAACTCAGTTTCTCTGTATTTTACACCTTGTATTCTGCAGGTGATTTCCATGACAGTTGACAGTTTAAGAACTTTTTAGAGCAGGAAATCAGGTCTTAATTTAAAGGATTATGTTCTCCTGCCAACAATGTGTAGGTTTATGAATGGTCAAAACACACATTTTGCCAGGATTAGAGAATCTCCTATTACATGTTAAAATACAATTCTTCCACCCAGAAAGAACTGTCTTTAGACCACATATGTCAAATGCTCAACACTATTCTCTGTAAGTGCTCTCTTAAAGGAAAGCAAGTTGAAGAGTGCATGAAATCTGACTAGAATAACAAGTCCCTCAAACACCAGTTTTTTGAGAGCACAAATTTAAGATCTGAACTCTGATATAAGCATCACTGAATTACTGTGAACCTCATACTAAGGTACATGCATCCAAGTGTTGCTTATCTCCTTGAGAGAAAAATCTACAGATGTTTTAAAGAATCTCCTGCACTATTGTTAACAAACAGTTTTGTACTATAATTCACCCAGACTTTTCATATTCCTTGCAAGTAACTCAAGGAGAGAGCCAACAAATCATTCTATATAAAGGCAGATCTCTGAATAAATCATCTCTCTTCCTCAAATTACTTGTCAAGCTGGAATTCAATTAATATTTAGAGTACGCTTAACTAGTTTCTATAGTTGAGATTGTAATGACAACTACCTGAAACTTACTCTATATTTTACTAGTCAGAAATCCATAGTGTTGGTCTTCAGCTCTAACAGAAGCAGTGTGGCACAGTCCCATAACCATATATCACCCAGATGCTCAGATCTGCTGAAAGGATGGTGATGGGTCAAGGAGCTAAGGATCCCTCTCATTAATGCCAAGAATGAAGACAGAACCCCATGATATCAAAGCAGCTCTAACACAGCAAAGCAGATAGCTTATTTAGAAAGCAGACAAAAACAGAGGACTAGGCAATTAACCTTTCAGCGTCTTTGGCTCTTTTGAGGCAAATTTGATCATATGAATGGGGGTCATACAAGCTAGTACCATTTCTGATGGTAGTGAGCCTGATTAATCACACCAAATTAAGAAGGCTACTGTTGGGGCCACTTTGCTTGTCTTCCTCTAGTAAGTGGAGATGGGATAGGGTACATATGCAGCCCAAACACACCCTGATGCTTGCAGGCTCCAAAGTAGCATGCACACAAGGTTAAATGAATACTTTGAGTTGGTTGCCAGTTGACAGAGTATCTCTGAGAGCTACAGTTACTGTAAGGTGGGTAATGGTTCTTTCTGAAAGGAGGAGGTTGGATATGAGTGAGCTAAGTGGAAAGAGTGAGACTGAAGCCTGTGCAAGTGCAGGTTGTCTGTCATAAAAACCACTCACAGATTGCCTACTAAAGTCCTGTATGATGGAAGTTGCTTTAATGTCTGGGCTGTATACCAGCAGCCCAGGTCTTGGTAAACAACAGCTTACACCCTTAGCAATTTGATTCATTTGAGCAGGCCCATTTGCAACAGACAATATTGCAAACCAAAAAGTGACAGACTCCACACCGGTTTTGAGGTACAATGCTGTTCTCTTTAAACCTTTGGCTTCAGCATTGCACATGCTTTAACTTTTTCTATGTTAAAATACAATTTTGATTAAAATAATACACTAC
Source organism: Nettapus auritus (assembly GCA_011076525.1). NCBI lineage: Eukaryota > Metazoa > Chordata > Aves > Anseriformes > Anatidae > Nettapus > Nettapus auritus. The sequence goes on from CM021766.1 coordinate 113,983,116, forward strand.
AAAAGCAAAAAATTTAAAACTAAGTTAGTTTCTTTCTTTCTGTAATTCCACAAACCCAAGTCACACTACCAATCTTTCAAAACTGGATCTATTGAAAAAAATTCTCTACTAGTGGCAACCAATGTCAGGCAATTTTGGGAGAGAAATGCAGTGAATCAGACAAATGGTGGCAGAGACTACTGACTCACAGAAACTTCTGTAGTACAAAATAATTACAGAGACTTTTCCAAAGGAACTAACAAAAAAGTGAGGTCACATTTCACTCCCACCACTTCTCACAATGACCATTTAATATCAATTTATCACAGTTATGTATTCGGTTATGCTTCATTTATATCCAAGTAATGTTTCAAGCATGAGTTCAATACATAACTTAAAAGCCAGTCAAAATCAACTATATCTATTCATCTTCTCCATTCCCTTTCATATTACAATAAAGAACAGCAGGTGAGTTATTGGAGGTACAAAGGTGATTTCAGACCCTTTATTATTTCCTGTTTCAGAAAGTCTAAGAATGGCCATAGCTGGTTAGATCAAAAATCCACTTAGTCCAACATCCTATCTCCAGCAGTGGTGACGTTATGGAAGAGAATAAGGCAAGTGTATAGAATTCTTCCCCCTATGGCTTGCCCAGCTCCTCATGATTTTCAGCTCAAGGTCTTCCTAAGCTGGAGGTAGTCTCTGTGAGCATACTGACACTCAACAGATTTATTTCCCGTGCAAATACCCACTGTCTCTTTGAACATGTGTAAATCTCAAGCACCCTTCTCTGCTCCTTAAAAAAAGTTACTGCCACTATGTTTCCACTAAAATATCAGTACTGTGGCAAGGAAACAAGGAGCTGGAATTAACAGGTGGGCAAGGGGCTTTCAGATGACAAGAGTCAGATGACGTGCAAAGAACTCAGTCTCTTCATTCTCAGTGGGATTGCATTTGCTTCATTTCAAGAATATGTATTAGTCATCCTCTTTAGCTAACATTACTAACCTTAACATTTTTTTTCCTCCTTTCGATACATGTAGCTTTCCTGATATGGTTGGCTTTTGTGAATTCAACTATGGAACTTGCCGCACTCAAATTTGAGCCTGCAATTTCCATCAGTTCCAGTGCAATGCCAATCAGTGAACTCCTCACTGCTATTTTCAGTGGTGGCAGTTAGGTTAGGAGTAACTTTTTGTGATCACTCACTCTATCAGTTTATGAAAAGGGTGGGGAAAAAAATAAAATAATAATAATAATCCTTTGCCATTGTCAGTGAGAGTACAGTAAGTTAAGTTCTATAGGTTTGATATACACATACACAGTAGAAATGGCTTTCACTAGGCTGTAAATCTTATTTTGTTATTAAACAAACAAACAAAACAGCAACAACAACAAAACCAGTAATTAACAAGTTTCCCATGGATAAAAGTCTCTATTTTCTTGATGCAGGCACGAAACAAGCAGATCATTTTATTCAATTATAACATTAAATAAGAGAACAGTGAACAACTGCCACTCCATGGCATCAGCAGCTACCAGCAAAATAATACTTCCCTGTCAGTCACAGCACCAATAAGTGTTAGAAAAGGGCTCGTTTATAAATTTTGAGTGCTGCAAGCTTACTTTGCCTGCAGAGCTCTGTTCCTGCATACACACAAGGAGATGAAGCAGAATGGCTATTAGGAGGGTACTGCACATGTAAATAACCAATTGAATAGCTCACTGGGTGCACAGTAGTCTTATTATCACTATGAATCTAGTTCGTACTTGTGCTTTGGCATTTCCACATCAAAAGACATGGCCCACACTGCATCTGGGGAGAAAAATCTCTCATTTTCTCTTTAATCTGGAGAAACCTCTAGGGCACTGTTGTGGTGAAAACTCTTTCAAGCAGTTCTTGATATAGAAAACCTGCAATTCTTCTAAAAGTTATTAGTCTGTATATCTGACATGCAAAATGTCATTTGGCATTGAAAATTGTGGCTTAGAGCTCCATCTCTGGACAAGCATTGCAGGAACAAGTTCTCAGCAGGACATTTGAGTGGTGCCAGACATATTGACTTTCAGCACCCATCCTCTACAGGACTACAGGCTTAGAAAGTTTACTGATGCTAAACTGGGAACTAGCAGAGGCTGGGAGACAGGGAGGCAAGCAGGATTTGGGATAGATCATCCCTTAGTTTTGAGGGAAATTCCAACTACAGACATAATACATCTGAAAAAAAAAAAAAAAAAAAAAAAAAAACACATTTTCCTTAAAGTGAAAGGAAAGTTGTCCAGCCTGGAAGAGGCTTAAGCTTCTCTAGTTGAAGGCAGCAGTGGTAGGAGCCATTTACCACATGAAAAACAATGTGATGTTGTGCCAGCAACAGACCAAAGAGTAACATGTAGGTTCAAGTTTGGTTCCTAAGCCTTAGCCCAAATGGGGCTGAAAGAAATTATGCTAAACTTATCTGCCACTTGTATCTAATGCACGTGCAATGTCAGATTCTATTTTATCAGGGGTCTGCCAGAAGACAAAAGCAAAGACAAAAGATCAAGTTGGAGTCAGTAGAGGAAATTCTCCACAGACTGCTTGCCTCACATACTGGTGTTTTCAATAAAACCCTTAAAAATCTACAGTTCAGCTTGCCAGCTTTGGTGTGCTGAGTGGGTTCACACAGAGAGAGCAGTCTGCACTTCATTCTGGAAGGGTGAAGCCCTTAGCACAAGCTCAAGCAAGACCCGTGTTTGCTTGACAGCTCTGCACCCCCTCAGCAAACCTCTACCTTCTTTTCTATAAAGGCAACAAGGCTGAACAACTAAAGCTCATTATACCCCACTCTGTGAGTAAAACTGGGAGAGAAGGAGGACAGAAGCCTGGAGAGCAAACACAAATGTCTGCTTTGAGCTTCATATAGCCTTAGCAACATTTAATCCAAACTCTTAGATGAGGCCCCAAACTCTGCAGTATAAATTTCTGGGTCTGCCCGTCTGCTTGTATTTCTAGTAGAAGTCAAAGCAGAAATTTCCTCTTGAGATACAAATAAGTCGTATGTCTCTTAACATTTTTGCTGTCATTAGAAGATAAGTAAAACTAAGTCTTACATACCCGGTGAAAAAGAATTCAGAAGAGATACCTGCACATGCCTGAATACAGGAAAACCAAGAGTACTGCTGAAGTTCAACAAATGCTGGGATTATAATTTAACTTTAGAACCATTCTAGAGAAGACTTGCAATTTTTTTTTTTCTTTATTTTTGTATTTTCACACTGTCTTAATGGCTATAATGTAGCTATTTGGTTAATAAAACCAAGCGTAGTTTTAAGATCAAAATGTCATTCTGACCCAATCAGACCTATATTTTGAGTCTCTCTATAATAAATTAGAGAGAGGGAGAGAGAAAGTTAATAACATAGCTCTCAGGAAAAATATTTCTACAAATAGTTTGGACTTACTGGACATATCACCATCAGGTTTGTACCTCTCAGGATTTCAAAACGTTAATAATTTTTTTGATGTTTTTACACAGGAAAGTATAGTTTAAAGACTTGTATCAAGTAAGCTAAAGACATTTTATTGTTATTCATGAGTGTACAATGAAAGTGAAGACAGAAAATGCTTCATTTCCTACCATTTTCATATTTTTTCTCATTTTTATTTGATAATATTGGTAAAATCAACCTTTTTTTTTTCTTTTTTCAAAATATTTGCTTTTTGCTCTAGAATAATTCAGTCACATCCTTTCCAACCAAATTAATATATAGGCTTCTCTCCACTTACATTGATATATAGGCTTCCAGGAAAATTTTCTAACTCAGTAGACAGAGTAAAATACATGCCTCTAATATTCATATGCTGAAAATCAGTTTTAAAATAGGTAATTAATAGTTAATTGAGAACTAGTGGAAAAGTATATGAAATGGGAAATAGGAACCTACAGCAAGGTCTTTTCTGCCTTCATTAAAGTAATCCCTTTTAAATCTTGACTGCATCATACTACTTATACAGATAGACGTATTGTCTTCCAGTCTAACTAGCAATATTAAAACATGGTCCTTCATTTTCAGAAAATATTTTCAGCAGAGATATCAAAGTCAATACCTTTCTTACAGTTCTTAAAGTATAGCTGAGCACTTGCTCACACATCATCTACAAATCAACTAGAATAACAGGTATCTGAAAACAAAAGAGAATGATTTTGCTAGATAATCTGTCAGCACAATATCTCTGGTAAACCAAATTACTATGATACAATGAGCAGAAAATTCAAAAGCCCAAAGGCCCTGTTAAGTAGCTCTGGTATATCCACTGCTAGTCCTCACTAAAGCTGCAGATTCAAAATTTTAACTGCTGAGCCACCTGAGTAAAGTTTTTAAACCGTTCCTGCCCATGGACTCTTCAGTGCAGTGGAGGGCACTTGGGTGGGAAATGGAACAAGTATGAGAGTGTCTTGAACAAAAGTATAAATGAAAGATGGCAAGCTTGAAAACTTTTATATGGAGACTATGATTTCACAGTTCCTTCTTGAGAAGCTAATGCCAGCAGAAACACTCCTATGAGTTCTTGGACATAATACTATTTCAGTAACTTTCGAATTTTTCTTGCTTTTAAAAGTATGCAGTTTGCCCTTGCTGAAACATCAGCACAACCTAGACTTAAAACCATAATAAACACAAATGCCAGGAAGTAAAGCAAAATAATACCATTCTTCCACGAGAATCCATGAGCGCAGTTCTCTGCAGACTGGAGAGATTTCTTATGAAAGAAACTAACTGGTCCCATTTCTACTTCAATTAAAGGCTTCTGGTGTCACTGCAGATTTGCACTAAAATTCTAACTATTTATGTACAAGTTAAAGCTCAAAGCACTAGAAAAGGAAACGATAAACCCATACCCAACAACAATACCTACTCGACCTCATTATAATATGGGATTGGGTAAGAATGAAGGACAGCATAAAATTGTGAGAAATGCCCTTTTGTTGAGCTGGCCCAACTGATCTCTGTAGAAAGTGGCAGGCTGCTTCTGCTAAACAAAGTGTTCTGACCACAGTGATGTTCTCTGTTGTCAAGCTAGCTAGGAGAGGACAAGGGAACTTGGGTCGAGAGCACGCATGGAAATGCTTGGTGTTATTTTAAAGCACAAAGTAGAGGGCAATGATATTGCAAAATCCTCTATATGATTTGTTTTCTTTTTAATATATTTTTGCAAACAAGGTTGTTTGGCCCAAGATACACTTTGCATCTGAAGGGATCATCCTTGTAAAGCTACTTCAATCTAACTGAAATGCACATTAGAAACAGAAACAGCACTGTTTTTATTAGTGCATGACAAACCTGTTCCCAAGCTTTCAGAGAAATTGGACAATATAGTGTTTTCAGAACCAATGAAAACAATGAGTAACACTTGCTTTCTCCTCCTTAAATAAGATAAAGATGCCCATCAAAACATCAGGGTTCCTGGGAAGTTAATTCAAATCCCAGATCACTGCTATATGATTCTATCATCAGCCTCATAAAAAGATCTCCCCCCTTCCTAAATAACAATCATGTACCAATTCTGAAGGAACTGTGTTTTCCAGAAACTAAGCTAAAATATTTAGAAGCAGAACATGGATCTGAAACTGGGTTTGAAAATAGAATAAGCTTATTACTTCTGGGTGGAAGTTATTACCATTGGATTAAGCAGAAAAGTTTTGTGTGCTGCAAAGTGGAACACATGGTATCATTAATATAATGCTATTTACAATAACTATTACAATCTGGGTGGGCTCTTATTTTTGTGTTTAGTGTAAAAGCAAGCACTAATACTGATACTCAACAGCATGAAACTCCTAGAGTGTCCTCTTACACAGAACAGACTTTTCCTTTTCTGCAATTGTAAACTGCCATCAGAAGAAATAATACAACCAATGCAACAAAAAGTATAATCTAAGGTAAAGCTGGTAACAGAAAAAGTACTCCAATCAAATCTGTTACTTCCACTTCAAATACAAATTCGGGTGGAAAAGCTTGTTGCTGATGTTACCCAGAGATGCTCCAGGTATGGCAGCTTCTGAGGTTGTTTCATTTTGGAATCACAAGAAGAACTCATGGCTAGATGCTGAATTGATCCAAAAATTGCAGATCAATCTGGGGAAAGCATAATTTTATTACCCCTGATTAAGTGAGTGCAAGTCTCCAACATACAGTAAAATATTGACACAAAATGGCCAATCATACTGCATATGTCAGTCCAAGTACTTAAAAAAGTTTCAGCTGCCTAAGCAAAGAAACAGTTGCCATCTTTGATTCTCCAACACATGAACAAAGACATTTTGGAGGGCTCAAAGGGCAGCATTCCTAAAAGAAAACACCTCTCTTTATTAGCCTGTGTCAACTATAGCAGCTTCAATAGAGAAGCATTTAGAAAGCATTCTAAGAATATTGCCTTCCTCTTCAGAAAATTTTGTAACACCTCAAAGATATTCTTGGCATTCATCTTTCTGAAAAGAGCTAAGTGTAGTAGTTCAGTTCCTGTATCCCCAAAATTAGATGAAGCCCTAGAACAACAGGATACAAAGTCACTGCTTGTCTCCCGTACAACAAATATGCTATTGTAAACACATCAACAGAGCAAAGATGTGAAAAATCCGTATAGATGGAGATGGAGCAATTATCATTGATGCAGAAAATACCTAAATTCCAGTTGCTGCACAACTTGATTCAGATAAGAGGTTTGAACTTTCACCTCTCAACCCTAGCTAAAATGTCCTGGAATGCTTTTGGACTTTTGGTCCAAAATCTTTCAGGCTGAGCTTGAGAATCCTTTCATGATCAAAATTTTGTGAGAGCTGCTTTAATTTCAACGTTATCTTCTTTTGTTGAAGAACACCTGGGACAGCCATAATTTAACATATTTCTAACAAAGAGCAAGAAACACTTGATAATTGTACTGAAAATCATGGACATGGAAGTCCTTTTTCTGTAGATGTTACAACCAGATTCTCAAACAGTCTGTTTTTGCAAAATGCATTTCTTTCTAACTTCACAAGGAAATCTGCAGTGCCTGGATTTTCCTACACTAAAGTACCTGCCAAGCTCAACAACACAGCTGCTGCTGCTGCAGAAAATTAAGATGAAATACAGGGAGTAGGGGCTTAGCTTTTGTAGTGGAAGTAGAGTCATGCTGACAGCATGTTTGCAGATAGGAAAAGGACTGGTACTGCTAATGCAATCTCTGCATCATGTGATAACCACAATATGAGCCATTTAAAACGATCTTCAGTAGTTTACATAGCAATGAAGAACAGAATGGAATTACATTAGTGAATATCATGGCACTCTTGCACTTGGACCTGAATTTCCAAAACACGGTTTTGATCAGATCCCATTTGGTTTGCCTCTGGCTGAAAGCATTCACAAATTCACAGATTCACAAATCAGGACTGCTGATGATGTTGTCATCAATCCACATAAACAGGAGTCATGAAAGGGCCAAACATCTCAGGTGGCTGATGTCTAACTTTGGTTCAACTACTCACATACACAGAACAAATTTTGAAAATAAGAAATTGATAAAGCAATGGAAACCTGAAGTAAACAGCTTAACGAACATAGGGATGGTAACTAGTCTTAATGATAATGTATTTATGGTCTTGATAGAATCCCACCATGAAGGGATATTATCTGAAATATAGGGAAAGAGAACCCTGGACTTAAAAAGTTGACTCAAGCACGTTTTTTTATTATTATTTTTTTTTTTTGTACATAAACAATGAAACACCTAACTTACTATAATACAAAAACAATTGTCTTATCTTCCTCTACTCAGCATGTTTCAGAAAACACTTCCAACTGTAATGAACAGAGAAAGACAATCACAAAATTACTTATCCACCTATATACAGACCGTTAAAGGGGTCCACACCAGAATACACTAATAACTATTATATTGTCAAGAATAAATGTGCAAGGAGAAATTAAAATGCACTACATGTGAAAAGACTGACCACCACTCAAATCTTGGTCTCACACTTACTCCCTTAACTCCTGTAAAATTCCAGGTGGATGATTCTGGTAAAAGAACAAGAGAAACTCCAGATTCCCATTGCATAAAGTTCTACATCAACTGCAGTTTTCTTATTATTTATACTAGTGTTTTAGATTTTTATATTCTGCCAGTAAAATAAACCTTTGCATTGCTTAATAGGGTGCTTGTATGCTCCTCATGATTCTTGTAGCCCCTTGCTGTCACGCTCTCACAAATGACCTCTAGGGAAGGCTGAAAAATTCAGTTTGCTGTGGCTAGCAGTGTACAAAATTACAAGAATACTGGGGTCACAACAATTCCACTTGCAATAGTATCAGGCCTGTCATCCAGAAAACACATGGTATTTCAACTACCAGTAGAAACAGAATTTGCCCAGGAAATCTTGTTTCCTCATCCTTTGTATTTGGCCTTGCTGAAAATTAGCATTGCTATTTTGCCCAGTTCTTCAGCTAATATATAAAATACTTATTACACCAAAGCCAGAAGCAAAGCACTGAGAAAACACTTTTTAATTAACTGCTACAAAGCTGGCCAGAAGAACACCATACACGTGGCTGAAATCTACCTTTGGTTATATATGTTCTTAATCTCACTAGAGTCAACAGCAGCCAGTGTGCATTGCCTGGGAAATAATTCAGTCAATTAAATTAATGCAATTTACATACAACCACTGGCTTCAGAGTTTTACTTTGGGGAAGAAAAGAAAGATAAAGGAGATTGAAAATATCCAAAATATTGCCATGCGGCTATGACTCTTTTGAATTAAGGCAAATTCAACTCAAAAATATTTTTAAATCCTTGCAGATTGGTTTAATAAAAATAAATAAAAAATAAAAATCAAAAGATCTGAGCTTATGTTTAAACACAAATAAAATCCCGTTAGATTTAAACTTGCTGTTTCAGTTGAAGATACTTTCATTGAGGGCCACTTTCACTACCTTCAAGCCATTTATGATCTCTTCGGAAATATGAGACATGTAGATATATTTTAAAGGAATTAAAAAGGCAAATAAGCCCCAGGAAAAAAAATGTCTTGGAACCAAGAAAAAATACCATTACTATTGCTGTTTTCTTATTAAAATGTGATGGATAAATCTCTAATATGGAGAGACACACACATTGTATGTAAAGACACAATGTAGCCTGAAGTTTGTGCATAGTATAAATTTGTGATTTCTGTTACTGATTGAGTTCTGTTACTGAATGAGAATACCAGCAGCAAGATTCCTGCTGGGGTAGAATAGAGTTTGTGATTTTAGCATATTTTTGGATGTTAACAGATGACCAGGTTCTGTGAGGTGCAACGTACCACCTAGGAAGTGCTGAACATCTTACCTCTTTTTCCCTGAATTAGTACCTGTATGAGAAAGAGACAAACTTTTAGCCATGAATTCCAAATGGAGTAAGATCTCAGGTTGTAGGCAGGGGCTGTGCTTTATAAATAATTATTTTTTTATGATTATTGCTATTATATTTTTAATTTTGGCAAGTGATAAATGTTTCAAGGAAAGAGTGTAACACACTAATAACAATATTTTTCTGATTGGTGTCATAATGTTCAACTTTGGCCTGGTGATCCAATATATACATTACATCATACTACTTTTATGCTTGTAAAAGACACATCAGAGAGCATGATGTTAGTCAGTCCAACATCTAGCCAGCAGACAGCCTGAATGCTAGGACAGGTGGCATAGGGAGGAGGCAGTTCAGGCAGAGGGTAGTAACTGCAGGGAGCAGGAATGAAGACAAGAGGCTGGGCAGGGGAGTAACCTGCTGCAGTAAGGAAGCAAAGTGTTCTCACTTCAGGGAAAGTCCAGATGAGAAAATCTGGTAGAAGGGGTTATATCTGTAATTTTTAGGAGTTTAGGGACTCTGATTAAATTATATATTTGCTTATTTTGTATACAATAATCAGACATTCCTCTGCTTCTTATTTTCTGGCAACTCTAGGAAATGAACTCTCTTTAATCAAAGGACAGAGATTATATAGGAACTCCCTCAAGTTTGGAGGCCTGGCCTCCTGAGTCTTAGCTGTCTCTACTACTTGGATCTGCCCTTGTGTGTGATACGCTCACACTGTCACAAGTATTCTCAGCCTTTTCTTAGAAGAGAATGCAACACAGGTAATGGGTTTAGGTTCATGCTTACAACTTTATTGCACTTTCTCACATGTAATTAGTCCTGTTTACTGTGTTAGTGCTTAAAGTTTTCTAAAAATACAGATAAGGAGTTCAAGTCCCTTTATGAAAATTCAGCTGTAATAAAACTTGGACCAACATCCTAAAATCCCACATTCTGCAGAAGACAGAAAAAGCTGAGATAATGTTTGACCAGCCAGCCTTACACAATACAGAAAAAAAAAAAAAAAAAAAAAAAAAAAAAAAAAAAGTATCAAAACGTGACCTTGAAAGAAAAAAAGAAAAAATAATCTAACATCTTGGTTGATCTAAGAAAATGACACACAAGGTAGAAAATTTGTGTAATTAAACACTTACAATTTTTTAGAAGGTATAAATAGCTATGTTAAAAAGTGTAACTATAAAATAGCCTCCCAGAGGTTGTAAAAATACACAATGAATTATCTGGCAAACGTATGTTATTTTATCACAGAAGAGACTTTTAAAATCAATATTTTAACTGGAAGGATAATGAAGAATAATTTCTGAGTGCTCTCTCTAATGAAAAATATTTGATAAATTTTCTCTTACCCACTCTTAGATGTCTCTTACACACTCTTAGATGTTGTGTGGATTCCCTATCACTCATATGTCTACCACAGATTCAAGGGCCAGCTTGAATAATGGCATAAAACTTCTGTATATTTTGTGTTTATTTCTATAGTCTTCTATATAATAGGTATACACTGGCTAATGATTTTATTATCTACAGAGAAGACAGACATTCTCTTTGATTATCAGTGCTCTTACTATTTGGTAAATGAGACAAAAAAAAAAAAAAAAAAAAAAAAAAAGTTTTCTGAAATCACTCATATTAACCAATCTGGGGCTTATGTGTGACTCTTTCTGAGCTGCCCTGGGAGGGAGTAAAAGGAAACAAATGTCCCTTCACTACCCATTTCATGGACCCAGGTCACTGGAAAGGCAACACAGTGTTCTTTCATCATATCAGTCAAGATGATTTCCCTTTTTACTCTGCAGACACACAGAAAACCATACATATGCTGTTTCTTTAAGCAGACTGAGAGTGTTTATTAGGTTTTTGCAACAAGAAAGGTTTTAGATATGCGAAAATTGCCTATCCTTCAAAGTGAAAACAGGTCTTTTACTTCCCCAGTGATATATAATCATGAATCACAAACGGGCCTCATTAAAACAAAGACCCCATTTGTCTGCATATGTATACGCATGTATGTATTGCAGAAACACACACACACGCATACATTTTATACATGTAAAACACATGCATAAATAGATCTAAATTAGACAGTATTTGTATATATTAAAAAATCATAAAGTTACTTTTTTACTTAAAAACTCAACAGGAAAAATATACATACTAACATTGTGAAAAAAACATAGGCTGAACATATAAACTCTGTTAAAAATAATAAGTTTACTAAAAGCTGACAGTAATAAAAAACAGACAGTTCAAACCTTATTGCAAATCATCTAGTTAAAAGCTGGAAGACTTGAGCATCTATTAAAGTGAAATACAGGACCATATCAAAGACAGCTAGAGCATTAAAATAACCAGAAATTGAATAGCTAGAATACTCTCTGTTTAACTACTACAAGCAATAAAACAGACACACATTTCACATGCTGCATCATGTCAAACACCACCTTAATTTAGCTACGTTAAAATGAGTTTTCCTCAAATAAAAGCTTGTATCATGACTATACCTTTAAAAAGCTCATGTTCCCTCTGTTTGGGTTTTAATATGAAGAAAAACCACTGTTGAATCAGAGTTGTACATTTTCATGCTTAATATTGATAGTTCAGCACTTTTGCGGTTGACTTTGCAGCACACACAAATCACACTTTCCCGCTTATTTTTCAGCACACAGGAATTCTTAAGCACGCCGCACAGTGCATACACAATTTGTAAGTCACGCTCATCATTGCTTGTTCAGCGTTATGCACCAAATGAGACATGCTCCAGGTTCCCAGGTGCGCTTCTCACAACGATGTTTTAAAATTTTATCACCTAGTTTCCAGGGAACTAAGGCTCTGAATCTGTATTTGAAATACCACCTAAACGGGTGAAACGTATTGGTATTCCACACACAGCCTCCTGCTGTCATTCCACTGTTGGCATGGGACAGTCTTCGGCAAGACTTAGAAAACCTCATTCAATATTCCTCTCTGGAGGATCTGACACTTACTGTGAATTCTGCTCTTCAACTTAAATACCAGTGTCTGTGGCAGGCCAATTCTATCATTGCAGATACAGCATCCCTCAGGCGAGGTCCAACCTTTCTCTCGCAGTGCACCCAGGGATTAGCTTGACTTCCCCTAAATTCTCTCCAGTGCACAGTACGAGCTAATCTTTCCTGTAGGAAGCAGGAGATGGGGTTGCCATGACAACAGAGCACATACTAGCAGTGGGACCACTGAGATGAGCTGAAAAGACGACAGCGAAACATGCACTCAGCCTTCCTCTGGGGCTATGGGCTCCTTCCTCCAGGATTTAATTCCCCTGCAAGTTTACTGGCAGGCAAGGAGGTTGATTATCTATGTATTTTGCTACGGGGAGATTACTAGTTAAGAATATGGTTGAGAGATCATAACATTATTTAATGAAACTGCCATCCCTGCTTACATTAAATTGCTGATTTTCTAAGCAGCGTGGCTGCTATTAAACACTACTCGTTCATACACATTAGTCCTACGCTTAGTCCACGCTAACATCTCACCGTAATAAAGAAATGAAGTCTCAAGCCAAGTCCTGAGCTTCAGCTTTTGTTGTCCAGCGTATTAGCCATAGCACTTCTTTCCCGGTTTTACACTCGTAGACATGCATGCACACAAAGAGCACGGTAAAACATCTGTGTTTGAGGCGTGGGGGTTTATGCTGAGGGGGGAGGGGATGCTGACAAAAGCAAATCACAGCGGCCACGTGTCTCATATAAATGAGAAAACAGCCACAATAAGCTTTGGGAGCCCTGTTCATCAGGCTGAAGAAAATCGAGTAATCCATACTGTAAATACCAGCTATTTGCTGCCCCAGAATAATGTCTGGATCCTATGCTTTAAGCATTTTTTCTCAATGAGAATAATAGAAAGCTTTTCAATTATTTATGCATTTTTAATTGTACAATCAAATTTTCATACAAAAGGTTTTTCTTTGTGCTTTCTTTTTTATTTATTTATTTTTTATTTATTTTTTTTTTTACAACACCACACAACATATTATTATGGTAAATTCCTGGAGGCTGGAGCATGACTGTGCCTTCTTGTGTTATTTCAGACACAAGCACATCTCAGTGAGCTGTCATGTTAAAGAAGCAGCAGCTGAGAATATAAGGCCAGTCTTTAATCATGCTTTTAACCGTCCATTTGCACAGAACTGATTCCTTACTCCTTCGTGCCTTCTCTCTTGAGCATGCGGTGTGTGTGGCTACACACAAAACATAGCATCAGCAGATAAAACATATCTGCCCCTCAGCCGCAGAAATGTCTTTCTGTATCTGAGTAATAAAAGAGCTGTAGATGACTCAAATCTACACTCTCTGAATCCATTCCTCTCTCTGAAATTTTAAAAGCAAGGAGCCTCCAAGATGTTTTCTGACACGTGAAAGAGAAAGAGCCCACAAGCTGCACATGAGCCAGATCTCCTACTGGGGAGGGGAGCAAAACAGTGTGCAGACATATAATATCTTTCCCTGCACAGCAAGTTATACAGGAGAGCTGGCAAGCTAGTCCCAACTTAACTTGGTGTCAGAAGACCAGGTATGGCCAGGAATAAGGTTTTGGTTGGGGAGGTAAGGAGCCCTCTTGTTACAGGCACCTCACTGCCTGGGATGGGTAAGGAAGTCTGGGGGAGTGGGGGTATGAGGATGATCAGTTCAGGATATTCTTGGGTAGACATTGCCATCATTGCCATCTTTTTGTCATAACTGCCATCTTTTCCAGCTACTACACTGGTTGCATTTACAGTGACAAGTGAACAGACGAAATTCAACCAAATGAAAAGCATTACATTTATTTTACATGGCTAGACAGAATTGCACTTCCTGAATTTTGAAAAATACCAGTTACACAACCCTTTCAGTTTTACCTTAATTTGGATCTTAGTGTGTATCAAGAATATACATGCCTATGTACAAAATAGTATCACTCAGAATCTTCTGTCTCTGACTCATCCCACAGCATGCTGTGAAGATGAATTACTCTACACAGTATAGCACCCGTCTTTATTAACACCTAATTAGTTTTTTTGTTGTTGTTGTTTTTGTTTTTGTTTTTGTTTACCACTTCTGCTCATGTTCTCTGCATCTGGAGAAATTCCAAATCATGTAAATGACATATGGTTTTGCTTTTGAAATCATCCAGCCAGAATTCCCAAATCCTGAAGAATCTTTGGCTAAATGATTTTGAGCTTGAGAGACAATATTTTACACCTTCAATTCCACTGGGAAATGCTGATATTTGTAGGTATGCAAATTGGCTTTGAGGAAAAAGGGCACATAATCAGATGTTGAATGATGTTACAGATTTTTCCTGTCATACACTGTCTTCTCACAATGTGAAAGAAACAGTTAGCAGCAAGATTAATGCAGTGAATATAGCTAAACTACTATTATGGCTAATGAAAGTGAAGTTCTGTTTCTTTTTTATTTCACAAACTATAACTGTAAAAATCAGTAAATATTGCCTTTACAGTGCAAACGTGCATTTCTTAATGCTCAAATACAGAACTTACATTTAATAATACTGAGTTCCATTCTTCTGGAAATTCAGTCTTTTGACCAAACACAAAATATAAGTACTGTATTCCTTTAGTAATTGTGTAGCAAATGGATTCCCCTGACAGCACCCTAAACTTGTAGTATCCAGTTACTAAACTGGGTCCAAATTTGCCCTGAACATCTTCTTTCCCATTTCAGGCTGAAACTTCTTGGACTTTATTTCTGGTGGATACCTGTATCATTCCCTCAGCAGGAACACAGCCTCTCACACATGTGGAGAACCAGTGGCACTTTGACTCTGCAAAGTTCAGAGATCTCCTGGAACATCCAAGAACTCACAGCTATTTCTATTGCATATGTATACTCATATATGTATACTCAGGGAAAGTCAATTGTGTTAATAAAACCAGGTAGAACTTGTCAGAACAAGGAATGAGACAAAATTAAAGATGATGACACATATTGAAGCAATCTAGTCTGACTAGGCAGCAACCTGTACCTGTACATACTAGGAGAAAAGAAATGCGTTTGTAAGGCTCAAAAGTATATGTCAGCTCTCGGTCCTTAACAGAAATAAACTGCTACCACTGCTCTACCTTTTTCAAAGGCAGTCTACTCTTTAATGAGGGTGGACTCTCAAATTTGCTTTCTGTCTACCCTGTTGTTTGGGAAGGGGATGAGATGTAACCAGTTGTTCTCTGGACGCCCAGTACCCTGAGCTGGTGGAAGGGGATGAGGAGCAGAAGGTGGCCCCCACAATCCATGAGGAAATGGTTGGTGACCTGCTACAGCATTTGGATATATGCAAGTCAATGGGGCCAGATGGGATCCACCCGAGGGTACTGAGAGAACTGGCGGAAGAGCTGGCCAAGCCACTTTCCATCATTTATCGGCAGTCCTGGCTATCGGGGGAGATCGCACTTGACTGGCGGATGGCAAATGTGACACCCATCTACAAGAAGGGCCGGAGGGTAGACCCGGGGAACTATAGGCCTGTTAGTTTGACCTCAGTGCCAGGGAAGCTCATGGAGCAGATTATCCTGGGTGTCATCATGTGGCAGTTGCAGGGCAAGCAGGCGATCAGGCCTAGTCAGCATGGGTTTATGAAGGGCAGGTCTTGCTTGACAAATCTGATCTCCTTCTATGACAAAGTAACACACTTAGTGGATGAGGGAAAGGCTGTGGACGTGGTCTACCTTGACTTCAGTAAGGCATTTGACACCGTTCCCCACAGCATTCTCCTCAGGAAACTGGCTGCCCATGGCTTGGACTGGGGCACGCTTCGTTGGGTTAAGAGCTGGCTGGATAGCCAGGCCCAGAGAGTCTTAGTGAATGGAGCCAAATCCATTTGGAGGCCGGTCACTAGTGGAGTCCCCCAGGGCTCGGTACTGGGGCCAGTCCTCTTTAACATCTTCATCGATGATCTGGATGAGGGGATCGAGTGCACCCTCAGTAAGTTTGCAGACGACACCAAGTTAGGTGCATGTGTCGACCTGCTCGAGGGTAGGAAGGCTCTGCAGGAAGATCTGGATAGGCTGGACCGATGGGCTGAGGCCAATGGTATGAAGTTCAACAAGGCCAAGTGCCGGGTTCTGCACCTGGGGCACAACAACCCCAAACAGAACTACAGGCTGGGAGATGTGTGGATAGAAAGCTGCCTGGCAGAGAAGGACCTGGGAGTTTTGGTTGACAGTCAGCTGAATATGAGCCAGCAGTGTGCTCAGGCGGCCAAGAAGGCTAACAGCATCCTGGCTTATATAAGAAACAGCATGGCCAGCAGGTGCAGGGATGTGATTGTCCCCTTGTACTCGGCTCTGGTGAGGCCGCACCTCGAGTACTGTGTTCAGTTTTGGGCCCCTCACTACAAGAAGGACATGGAGGTGCTTGAGCGAGTCCAGAGAAGGGCTACAAAGCTGGTGAAGGGTCTGGAGAACAAGTCTTACGAGGAACGGCTGAGGGAGCTGGGACTATTTAGCCTGGAGAAGAGGAGGCTCAGGGGCGAACTTATTGCACTCTACAGGTACCTCAAAGGAGGCTGTAGCGAGGCGGCAGTTGGTCTATATTCTCCCACGTGCCTGGTGACAGGATGAGGGGGAATGGGCTAAAGTTGCACCAGGGAAGGTTTAGGCTGGATATTAGGAAAAACGTCTTTACTGAACGAGTTGTTAGTCACTGGAATAGGCTGCCCAGGGAAGTGGTTGAGTCCCCATCCCTGGAAGTCTTTAAAAGACGTTTAGATGTAGAGCTTAGGGATATGG
Organism: Nettapus auritus; assembly: GCA_011076525.1. Classification (NCBI taxonomy): domain Eukaryota; kingdom Metazoa; phylum Chordata; class Aves; order Anseriformes; family Anatidae; genus Nettapus; species Nettapus auritus. The sequence goes on from CM021766.1 coordinate 114,000,245, forward strand.
TTTAGTGGAAGCCTTGTTAGAGTTAGGTCAGAGGTCGGACTCGGTGATCTTGAAGGTCTCTTCCAACCTAGACTATTCTGTAATTCTGTAAATATGCAGCAAGCACTTTTCCTCTCAACAAGACACCCACTGTTTAAGGAAAAGATGTGGGAGCTCAGAAGATGCATCCTGTCCTTCGATGCTGCATGAATTCACAGCTTTGGCCACAAATGAGGAGTATGAGGGTGTTATGTTGAAAACAAACAAGAAAAAAAAATAAAAATAAAAATAAAAAAAAAAAAGGAATATAAAGCTAATATGTGAGTCCAACATGAAAAGTTGACATGAGAAAGTGAAGGTTTCTGTTTTCATTTCCTTTCTATTTCTTTACTATGCTTCTGAGAAATCACCATTGAATTCTCATTTTTATTGTATAGTTTCTGTACATATATCTATTCACAGAGTGCTTGAAATCTGTGGGTGAAAGGGAATATCAATCTTCTTTTTAAGAACTGTTAATTTGAAATTAAACAATGCTAAATACCTTGGCTGAACAAAAGCACATGTAAATCTTGCTGGAACAGAGCTAGTGTGCCCAGTACTTTGCAGGGTCAAACCCTTGATTTGGGGTTTTAAAACCCATAATTCCCTATCTCTTCCTTTCTCTCTTTAAAATCATCTTGGTAACCCAAATTCTGCATTTGTCAGATGAATTCCTAATATGAAACACTTCGTGCATTTCAGTTCTAATGTATTGATAAATCAAGAATGAGAAGTCTACACCAGTGCAAACTGTACAACCACCTTGTGATAGCAAACATCAGTTTTAATATTTCAAACACAAAACTAAATGAGCAAAATGAATGATCAGTATAAAGCTAAATATATAAATTAAAAAGCATTCTTTTGTTTTTGCACTTCAAGAAGGTAACAAAACTATTATTGAACACAACCTCCTTTTTGAAAAGGTATCGTATAATTTAGCATTTTCCTCCTGTAATTCCATCCATTAGTTCATTTAAGCAATCAGGATCTATTTCTTGTACCACTCACACTGTTTTTGTACATCTCTGGTTCCTCTCAATTCACTGACTTTACTCAAGGTTTGCAAATAGGAGTAGGTATTAACAGAATTAGGGTCAGGTATTTCAAGAGATGATCTTTCAATATGCAAAAATAATCATGATTTCATTCAAATTGCCAAAGTAATTTACACACACCGAATAAATAAATAAATAAATAAATAAAACAGCCTGCATTTAAAAAAAAAAATAGTTTCATTTTATCTTCTCAAAATGATACTTTGCATTTGGGAATGTAATGTCAAATGTAGAAGTACTTACTGGAAGGATAATATACCCTATTGTGAGACATGGGCAGCATTTAACTATATTAAACAAAATTATTTTTATGTTGACATCATAAATGCAAGACAAGGTCAGAAGTTAAGATGTAGTAAGATTTTCTTTCTTCTAGGCTTGTAGGATTAATTCATCAGACTGGAAGTGGTGGAGAGGCATAGCAAAGATAAACATGTGCTTTCAAATGTCTGTTGCTTATACATCTTCTAAAAATTAATTTCCTCAGTTTCTTAATCAGGCAATGAGGTTGGACTAGGCAATTTCCAGAGGTCCATTCCAAACTCAAAGATTCTGCAGTTCTGTGAACTACACAGGCTAGTCTGAGGCAGTACAAACTCCGATGAGTGAGACCAAAAATAAAAGATTACACCATACTTATGCCTGATAGACAGTCTTACTCAAAAAGAGGATAGAAATAAACACTGGCTTTAAAATACAAGCTGTAATTTCCAGCAATGAGCCCTTACCACTCTCCTAAGAGAGCATAAGAACAGACACAATTTCCTGGCCCTAACATCAGGCACTAGCTAGAGACTAGACACAAGAGTGAAAACAGAGCAAGCATGCCTCCCTATCTTACCCTTCTACCTTTAGGTCAGACAGCTCCCAGACTCAACCTAATATAGTTTGGCTACATTCTTAACCTTGTGGACCTCTCCAGGAAGTGAGCTCTGACTTGCGTCCATACTAGACCAGTTTCGTCCACACTGCATAACGCTGAAACCCTCTCATCTGCATGGTAAACCCAAATTAACCAAATAATGATATAATCCTCAATAGTGCTGGTTGTAAAAAGCACACCAATTACATTGCATTGTGGTGTCCAAATCCTCAGAGGGACTTGGGTGACTTGTTCCCAAGAGAAGCCTGAATGTGAACTGCAGGGACATGATGTATATGATCTGCAGGTTAGATCTGTATCTAAAAAAATAATAATAATAATAAATAAATAAATAAATAAATAAATAAATAAATTTAAAGACTCTGTTCTTCAAGGATTTTCTCTCTGTTATTTTTTTTATTTGTTCTTTGACCCTGTATAAGCATTTGGCATTTACAACCTCCATTTGCGATGCACAAAAAAACTGTCTTGTTTTATTTATTCTGGTCATGACCTCTGGCAATTTCATCATACATTTTTTATTATGAAAGACAACAAATAAACAGTCCTTCTTAATCTTCTCCTTGCCATTTGTGACTTTATAGGCATCAGTCATGTCTTCTGAAGTCATCCTTTTTCTGGGTTAAAGTGTCTTAGTGTGTAGTCCATTCTCTCATGCAGACAATTTCATTTGTTTGATCTTCCTTGTCACCTTTCCCTGTACCTTTTCTTCAATACCCTTTTTTGAAAGGGAAGGTGCAATGGCACTGTAAGTACATAAATTTATACAGGGATGTGACAGGAGTATAAGAATTGCTATGCTGGGTCAGATGAAGTCTATTTAGCCTAACATTCTAACTTTGGTGGTGGTGAAAAAGCAGATGCTACTCTTCACTGTTTTGTTGCTTATTTCTCTCCTGCTGGATCCCATTGTTCTTCATCTGTATTAAGCTCTTTAGTCTCTTCCTTCTGTCCCCAACATCATCAAGATTTGTATACAAAATATCTGTCTACTTTCTCCAACTGCACAAGCTGATTTAACATCTAACTACAAACGCTGTTTAACCCATACCTTTAGTGCTACTGCTAACAATTCATACCAACGTGTTTGTCAATCACTACTGAGCAATGAGCTGATGCTTACATAGACCTATTTATTATCTCCCAAAGATGTTATTCCAAAATGGTAACAGCCAGCTGACAGACAGTGTGAACTGTATATAAACTTAAACTTATTTCTTCACTATTCTTACTCTACATTCACTACAGATGAATTTCCTATGCTATTTTATCACCTAGTACCCTGAGAACCTTCTGTAACTCCTTACAATTGGGATTAGGTTTTTGATCCTGAGTAACAGCCTTGTCGACAACAACTGTCACTTAGTTATCCAGCCTTTTTCTAAACTAATTATGAATATTTTGGACAATAAGTGCTCTACTGCAAATCCACTTAGACTCCATTGATGACCTCTTTCCACTGAGAAAAATAAATATTTATTCATATTCTCCATTTCCGATTTTTCAGCCACTGGGACACTACAGAGCTTTTTGGGGGGGGGGGCTTGTTAAAAGGCTTCAGGAAACCCATGTGGATTATGCTTTCATCCCCATTGCTGAGGGATACCCTCCTGTACAAGAGATTCTCATTGGAACAAGCAAGCTGAAATGGCCCAACACAGGCCTTGAAGAGAGCTAACAATTAAACTGAGTGATTGTTTGGGCATTCTAGTGCTCAGACTTGTAGCCCTGACTCTTTTCAGCAAATAACTGTACCTTACAACAGCCACAAGCTTAGTGGCTCTTTCACATACTAATAGTTTGGGCTCTTAATGTGTTTGAGCTCTTGACTCTTCCTCTGTACATTGTATTTATACACTGAATTATTATGTACTTCTGCATAGTAACCCAGTCCTTCAGGGTAGTTTCTACCAATGTGACCTGCAAAGACCTGTGATTTTTTCATGTGCAGTTCCCTGGATACCAGCTGTAACACTGAAAAATTCACATTTCCTATCTTCCCTCTCAAAGCAAGATGCTTTGAAGGTCAGATCGTTTGTATCTACCTAAACATAAGTGTGAACTTTAAATTGTACATTCCCAAACAGAAAAATCAAGGCATGGATACTTAAAATATTTAAATTAAATGTCATCTAGGTAATACCACAAAAAATCTCATTTAGCATCATGTAAATTTAGACAGGAAAACCTACTCACATTCTGAAATAAGAGTCCATTTCCAAATCTGTTTTCCACGTTCAGTGTTATTGTCTTGTATACACTGTTAAAATACACTCTTTGAAATAATTTATTTTCTGTATGTGTTACTTCAAATATTTACATTTAACTCCATTAAAGAAGCTCATTGATTTCTGTGTATCTTTATTCATGTGAATTTTGCTCTACAACCTGTCTTTGTGCGTAATCTACCCAAACAGCTAGCATCAGACTGGGCTCATCTGAAAGAAAATAAATAAAATGTCATGATGACCAGAATATTAATTTCTTTCTTTTTTAAATGCTCCTAACTTTGGTCAGAAAAGAGAATCTCTATGTTAGAGTGTACGCACTATCCATTTTGGCTTTATCAGCTAATTTTAAATATCCAAGTGTTTTTTTTAAAAAAGCCAAGTATTAGGTATTGAAAACAAAAATCAAACAGTACAATTAGTTAGGAAAAAAATAAATTAATCTTAATTAGCTTTATAAATGTAATTTCTGCTTCATTGCTGATATTTATGACATTAGTAGGATAGTGGTTAAATTTTAAGGATTACCACTAAATATGCAAGGACTCTCTTCTGCTCCACCCTTCAGTGCATATTTCTCCCATATTTCCTTTCCAGCAGCCAAAATAGCTGTACTGGAGCATGCATTCCAAATGCATAATTTTTTTTCCATTACTTAAAAAAAAATAAAAAAAAAATCCCACAGCATAATGCAATTGCAATAGATATTATCAGTACGGTAGGTGCTTTTTATAGTCCTTATGGTTTCAAATAAAATTAATTTTAGAAGCTGCATCAAATTTTCTTCCTGGTACTCCAAGTCATGTCACTACAGTGCTTTGAATGACTGACCTGCTGTGCATTTCTATGTTTGAATGTGCTTAGGTCTGTTTTCAATATAACATGAAGTCTGCTTTTTCCTGATATAATATTGGATCTATTAGGAAAATTTAGTTTCTTCTCCCATTTATCAATTTAAACTACAGTTCAGGATAAAGACACTGATGTTAAAATTAAGCTGGAAATAGGATCCAACAACACAGTGAGATGACTGAAAGTTCTGTAAACAAATAGCTTTGAAAGACCAAAAAATGCCAATTTCCCAATCATGCCAGGGAATAAGTTTTATTTAGTGCTCCCTGAATAGCTTTATGAATTCAGAACTAGAGAAAAAAATATTTTAAGTAATTTCTACCTAAAGACCACTGAAAGTAACAATTTTTACATATACCACATTGGTTGATGATGTTTCCCCAAGAGCTGCCTTTTATGACAGACACACAGAGGAATCAAGATGTGGGAAAAAAATAAGAAAAGTGGTACCATACTAATGGCCCAGCAAAGTGGCAATAATCATCTGAGTTATTTATCTCTAAAAATCTGTGGATTAATATTTGGTATAAGACAAAGAGTACCAAAATCAAAAGAGAAGCAGTTTATGTTTCGTTGCATAACTACAAAAAGTGACAAGAAAGCTATGCCAGCCAGTTCTGGTTTGATGAAACATCATAATCAAGGAACTAATAGTACAGGAAAAGTGTTGAATGCTCAAATTTTTATTCTGGTTTAGTATATGTCATTATATTTGTAAGAAATGTACCCATAAAATCACATGACTGCTTCAATGAAAATTGGAGAAAAGAATAAAATGGAGCTAAAGAACATGCAAGCTGTAAGACAGATGCTTTTCATACATCCAGTTACGCAGTTAGATCTAAGGCTCTTTAAGCATAGTTGATCTGTACCAAAATACCTTCAGTTCTCCACTTTGCTACAAGGTGCATCACAGGAAGACTTTTATGAGATGCTGAAGAAACAGCACGATAAGAGGACATGAAGAAGATTATGAAGAAAAATTTACTTCCTCTCACTGTTTCCACCTGGTTCCAAAGCTCTGTTAAGTTTCACTGGCAGGTATGTAAAGAATAATTATTTGGGCCTGGTAGGAGCAACAGCTAATCTCAGTTTCCAGAGTGGGAATCTCTGACAGGAATTGTGAGAATATCCTTTAAATTTTTATTTTACATTCTCACTGGAAGAGACAGCAGTTGACTGATTCAATATCTCACCTGGCATTAGACTCAAAGAATTAGATGAAGAAATTATTGAAGGGACAACAATCCTTCAATAAATGGTTTATGTATTGTATATAAGAAAAGTAAATAAACAAAAATTGAGACGTGGAAGCATTGCCTGGGCCATAATCTTGGCTGCTTATTACATCTGCTATCTAATTCTCAGAGACAGACATAAAAGTTGAGGAACCGTTAACAGGGACAGAATGGATATGGCACAGTAAAACTGATCTAAGAATATACACTGTAAAGGAGAAAAGTGGGTAAAATTAATACACAGGTTATTCTAATGCTCAAAGCAAAGTACACTACATGCATACAGTAAGGTAGCAGAAAAAAAAAAAATAAGAAAAAGAAAAAAATCATATCATGTCAAGACAATGATTGATATCTTCTTCCCTTTCCTGCTCTGAGAAAAGCAAACATTTGAATAGTGAATTTGTGAAAGCCAATTTCCAAGAGGTTGCACAATAGAGGGAAACAGCACTACCTGAATGAACTTCCATGGACTGTCCACCCTAAGATATCAAATAAAAAAAATAAATATAGTCCTTAACTCTCAGCTCATGTGAAAACTTTCCTTAATGCTTATTCCCTAAGACCAAATAGAGTTGGTCTGCAGAACACTATGAAATTAAGCACTACATTTATAATGGGGAAAATTCCTATGACGAAGTCATTTAAAATCTGTGAGAATTATTACACTGATTTAGCAATCTTTTCATAGATTGCATCTTGCAACATCCATGTTTTAACTGGTAATACTTTGCTCACCATGAAAAACGACAAATGTACACATTTAATTGTATTCTCTAGTCATGACTACATAAATATATTTAGCATATGAGATCTTAGAATACCTTGCTTAACTTTTGTTTAATTAAGATTTAGTCTGGTACTCGCTGATGTCATGCAGGCTTGCATCAGGGTCTGGCTGCTTCACATACAGAGGGAAAGATGCTATGACATTCACTATAAAGGGTAGAGATTTACAACGTGGGCTAAGACAGTTGGACAAACAATGAAACAATTGCTCAAAACCTAGCTAAGTAATGACAAAACCATTTGGAGGTCCCATGGTGCAGAACTGATTTAAGTGAGATGTGGATGGCAAGGACTAGGGGCTGGAATCTCAGTCATGCATGGAGGCTTATGTGTGTCCTGCATAATTTATTTGTCTCCACTGGGTGATTTAAGTGTCATTGTGACCTTCTAATTTAAGAAATGAAAAATATTCAACATTATACTAAACGCATCATAGGGTTGGGTAGCCAAATCTTGAGGAATTTAAGTGCTACTTCTTTCCCAATCATCCATTGTGTGGCTGGTAGCTCTAAAATAGAAATGCTAACAAGCCTAATATTCCTATATGAGTCAAAATTGGTGAGGCTAACATTGAGATCTAGTCTTGGTACCAGCCTAGCCCCAGCCATGCAGGGAAGTGGTGAGATGTGTGGGGTATTGCTAGCTCCAATCTGGGCATCGCTTCCCAGTCTTCCACTAGGAAACATGGTTCAGGAGGACGGTTACCCACCAACACTCAGATTCAATTACATCAAATTGAGAATGGCAACATTTTCCCTCCATATCTTATGCTTAAAACTGGAAATGATTTTCACTGAAAAAAAAAAAAAAAAAAGCAAGTCTCTTTTATTTTATTTTTGAATGCTTTTCCACATTTCCTGAAACCATATCACTAAAAGGTCATGGACGCACTGTTTCCTAGAGCCAGCATGTGCTAGAGGGTACTAGTTCCCCCATGAGAAGGATGGCTGTGTGCTTCTGATTTGTTTTTGCAAAGCTGGCACGCTGGTTTAACGCTTCCAGTAGGCATCCCTTGCAGGGCTGCCCATGACACCTGTGTCTCACTGAGCTCTGCCTCCAAGGCATGTACTAGTGGCTCACTCCTCACAGCACAGAAGTGGGAGATGAGGGTGGCATGAGCAGCCAAGCTGGTGGGACCAGCTGCAGCGCAGAGCAGCCATCAAGCAGCGCTCTAGTTACCACCCAAGTGCATGCTTGGAGGAGGAGGCACACTCAGTTCAGGCAGTGATTCCCTCACAGTTTACATTTTCTTTTAAAGTATGCCATCAAACAGAGGGAAGCTTTTGTTTTAACACCTTCTTGCCATCTGAGAAAGGTTAAGGAAAAGAAAGTGAGACAATGGCAACAGAGTACAAGAAAGAAAGAGAGAAAAAAGGGCAGAAGTGAATAGCTAAGAACTTCCCCATGTATTTTGTTCTCAATTAGTTTTTCTATTGGTTGGCCTTTTCGTTTCATTTTGTTTAAGTATTTCTATTTAATATATTCACATATGTAAGTAAGCACACTAATGTTTGCATGCCCTGACTGCTGTCAGGTCACCATTTTGCCAGCTTTGCAAATACATGTTGTAAGAAACTCTCTGGCTTACTGTTAAACAAGACAGAAAATAAAGGGATTTAAAGGAGTATTATCACCTTCACTTTCCAGACAGGAAATGAGACAAAGAGAAATTAAGTGACCAGGGCAGAGGTAACTAGGAAACATACACATATCCAATGGACCCCAGTTCCGCATCCCCTCCTCTCAATATTGGGGCAGGGCATGAACACTGGCCACTTCCATAGTGGCTGCTTAGCCATTTTCTCCTACCATCCCATAAAGGTTAATTTTTCAGTGGTATTTCATTTCTGTCTGACCTCCTTTTTTCTTTTTTTTTTTTTCTTTTTTTTTTTTTTTTCCCCTGCAACCACTAGTGCAGGGGAAACGGAAGGGGAAGGAGCAAATTGTCAACAGTAACAAACTCCAAAAGACATTAGGATGGCAGAACTAAATATTTTTCTACATAATTATCAGATACTTTTCAGTAAAGAATTCTATTTAATTCTATTTCTATTCTATTTAGTATACTAAACAATCGGGGGTGGAAAAGCAGAGATTCAGGTAACTTTCAGCCTTATCATGGTTCATTATGATAATTAACACAACATATGCACAAAATCAAAGAGCAGGCTCATAATACTGCAAGCGACTGAGCACTGCCTTTTCTTCCTGTTTGGCTGCAGATCCTCTCTCTGCTGATCTCTTAGGAGAATCAAATCCTCTCACTGCCCATATCTGCAGGACTTTTTTGGATTCCTTGATGCTATGCCACGTGTGCTATCAAGGATTTAAAATACAGAGGCAATGCCTAGATATCTAAAAGCAAGCACACATAATCACAGTGGGTCAAGCAAAGATTCATTTTGTTAAGTATCCCAATACTAAGCAGATGCTAAGACCATACAAACAATAAAATATATGATAATCCTTCTTCTGGTACATCCTTGCAGCTTCGAGCTATCAATCCTTCATGAGCGTCTAAGATTTTCAGAAGCTGTGCTAAATAGCCATCAGTGGATCCATACTTCAGGACTACATTTATTCCACTTTTGAGCTGTAAATAATTTTCTCTTCTGAAACATTCTGTGACAGTAAATACCACAACTTAATGATGTCCTGTGTCCAAAACCATCTTTTGATTCTTATGATCTCACTGCCTGCTCATTTTATGAACTGCCCCAATTTTCTACAGTATAAGAAAATGTGGAATAATACCATGCTTATCTCTATACAACCCTTACAATTGTACAAATCCCTGTCATACCTCTTTCTCAGACAACTTTTTTTTTTTTTTCAGACTAAAGAGCCCAAGAGATTATTTGTTGTTTCTTCCTTCCACACTACCTTCTATTCTAGTCCTTCTTCATTGTGTCTCCTCTAAGCCCAGAGCATCTTGTGCCAGTTTTTATTTTCTAATGTCAGTTTTCAAGGTGTAGCAATGCAGTAAAGTTCAAGGAAAGGCAAGAAGCATAATATGATAATGAATTCTTATTCTGTATTAAACATTTCTGTAGTGTTTAAGCAGAGTTTGAAGAAGCAACTAAGACTTTTAGCTAACATTTCTTCATAAGTATACAAAAGTGAGATCAGTATATGTATAAAAGATTCAGAAGCTCTAGACCTGAAAGTTCAAATCTGCTACTCTTCTGTATAAAACTATCAAACACAAAGGCTTTTTATGAAATTTCTACTGCAGAAGAGTTTTGTCTATACAGACGTTTGTCCATTCTGGACTGCCAAACTGCTGGAAATCAACATACTCTGGCACACATAGTGAACCCAACATGTTTAGAAGGCATCAGTCAAACTGGATAAGCACGGCAGTGATGACTGTTTTGCACATAGGTGAACAAATTCATTTCATGCTTTCTGGCATAATTTGTTATGCATATGTCAATTGTGCAGCAGTGTGCAAAAAGAGTAGTGTTGCCAGAGCACACTGAACTTACTGAGCAATGTCTGCTGTATTAACGATAAACTTGGTGTACTCGGGTTGTATCCCACTTACTATGCACACGCAAACTGTTTGTGAAGCTCGCATCAGTGGGACTGATGGACTAGACTCACACTACAGGCCACACATATATATTTCCAGATAAGAAATCTCACACATGAATACAGTAGTGTTCCTTAATCTCCTCTCTCCCCTGTTTAGCTTATAACTCTTAAGAAATTTCAGAAAACACATCACAGATGACCTTAGCTTTTGTATAGCAAGTGAGTAGAACACAAGTCCCTAAAGAAGTTTAGTCCCAAAAAATACAAAATGTGTATAAATTAAGTTACACATAGAAACAGGTAGGAAGCCAATGCTATTCAGTCAATAAGTAATAAAGCATCAAAAAGGGAATGCATTTTAACTGTGCCTTCATATTAAAGATTCTGTAGTTCAGGTTTTTAGATTTTGACCGTAGGGAAAGACACTGGCATTCGTCGTCTGGTTACTATTCTAAGAGATCCCCAGGAGATGTTATTTATTTATATAGAAAACAGCTTCTCGGGATAGCCTTATGGGAGATTCAGTACATCTCTTCCTGAGGTTCCCAAGGGGATGGAAGTCAGACAACCTCACTGCAGCATCCTGCAATACAACACAATACAACACAATACTACATCATGCCGGACACTCGCTCAGGACAAGCAGGCATACACTGTCAGTGGCTCATTAGGCTGTCAGAGGAAGTAAAGGCTTCAAACACAGGAATACTAATATTCCAGACACTGCATCTATGGTACATATGAAAGCCATTTTTTTCCCTGCACATATTTATATGTATATTACTCAATACCACAGGGAAACCCTTTCCAAGTCTTGCTTTCACCCAGCTTGCATTGCACAAATCCAGCTCCTGTCTCTAAGTCACAGGCCTGAGGGCTTTCTATCTATAGACACTCTACCCTTAAGTTGAATATACAGTACACTGATTCAGTTAATAAAACCAGCACCATAGATGGCTTTCGCCAGCATGTTATCTGTATCCAGTTCACTGAATCTCTGCTATTTAATTAATGCAGTTAATATGAACACAATATCTAAATACTTCAAGTTGCCAGGATTTCTGGTCTCACGCATATAGTGAAAAGAACTCCAGAAACTGTTATTTATCGATAAGTTTCACCCTCATGGTGTCAAGTCCCCAAATTAGAAGCCCAGAATTCTCAAAATCATTACTAAATTATACTCATACATGTACAAATGAGTATATCCTGAAAGCTACATTTTGTTTACCAAACTGGACTTTTGCATTTCATTTAGGCGTTTCTTTGGGTCTTGCTTGAATAAGCATTTCTGCTTTCAGTTCTCTTAAAACCAACCACATTTTCTAGAAAATTGAAACAAAATAAATGAAAGCTAAAAAAAAAAAAAAAAAAAAAAAAAAAAAAAAAAAAATCTGTTAAGGTCCTCAGGATGCTTTCATTGTGATTTCAGTCAAGTCTGTTGGGTTTATCTGTGAGTCTGAGGAAGGGCCGGGAATCTTGCAGTGAACAATATTCCTCTCATTTACTCCTAATGCTTGAATCGTGTTTCTGGCTGAGGTCCCAGCCTGAGACAGGGGTGAGCATAGCTAGTGCTAATAAACTGTCATTTGACTTCTCATCTTTTCCTCACAGGGAAAGGAAGGCAGAGAGTGGAAAATTTGCCACATTTTACCCAAGGGAAGGAGAAATAAGTTGCCCTTTCCTTTTTCCCTCAAGCATACTAAACAACAACAACAAAAGCTGTGGAGGTACTCACATATTGTTGGCATAGATACAGGGAATAAAGCTTTGAAAAGGTGAATCACCAGTTCTGGGGCAAGGACAACTAGGAATTCAAACATCTGGAAAAAATGCCATACTGGTTCCACCCCTTCTACCATATAAGTTCATTTAAACACTATATTTTTTAGCTAAAAAGAAAAAAATGTTTCCATTAGTTTTGCTACATTGAGATTCTGGAAGCAATGCCCCATTAGCCTCATATAGTTTACATCTGTTTTTACTTAAATAAGAAAAACATAATGGCCCATGCCCATGATATATCTTGTACCTTTTCTCTCCCTCACACTAATAATTTTCATTATTAATTCCTCTCAAGTATGGGATGCTCAGAGGGAAAGTCAGATAGTTGCAGTATTTTGCCCATTGCTCAGTGCTTGATGAACTACTCAGGGTTGTACAGAAGCTATGGTCATCACAAATTCTGTATGAGGGACACAGCACCACAAAAATGCCTGGCCACTATGGAAAGAGATACTATTAAGAATATAAATACAGTAATAACAATAATCTCTAGCTTCTAGCACTAGATGAAAATAGATCAAATCATTCAGAAGCTGAGACAGGAGGTGGTGAATGGATGATAATGACTAGGACAGACAATGGCTGAAGAACATACCCTCTGTCCTCACACATCCCAGCTTTCTGGCCATATCTCTTTTACTCCATCCAGCCTCACTGGCAAGACTTCTTTGGAGCTCTGGCAGCAACTTAAAATTACCCTTCCCCCATAACATAATGGAGGGCATAGCAGCTCCACCACCTGCTCTCCCAGGAGGGGAATCCCTGCTGGGATGCTGGGTCTGGACGGGTGCAGTGAGATGTGATTGCACCTCCCAGCACTGCCTTGAATAAATCTGCTCGTCCACCTTCTGCACAAAGGACCTGGCTGGTTCTCTCCCTGTTCAATGAGGAAAGTGAGGATATTCTCAGAAGAACTCATTTCACAGGTCTTTCTTCAGATAGGGAAAAGTATTGCCCTCTTCATGTAGTATTTTCACTTTAAAGTGAAGAGGGAGAAAAATGAAATATTTCCATAAAGAGCAATAAGTGAGTACAGCCTCGGGCATGACTGATGTATACAGTGGCCATTTGTACAAGGGTTTTACAAATCCCACAATAAGAAGATTTCCTCTGAGTTTTCTGCTGTCACACTCATGACTTCATGTCCTATTAAAGAGATATTCTCACACCAAGCACTCTGACCCAGTAGGAGGAATGTGTGGACACCTTCATAAACATGGACTGACAGATGTGGCCATCAAATTTTTTTCTGTTATAATAAATAGTTTGAAATAAAGGCAGATTTTATAGGCTTTTCTTTAGCTGCCAGCCACCTGCCACTGCCTTAGACAGCTAATTGAAATCGGCACACAGTTACAGCCTTCATCCTTCAGTGAGGGATGAAAACTATGCATGTTATCCATGCATTAACAAGTTGAGGCAAATGGGCTGCTGTTTTGTGGCTGGAATAGGCCATGACAAAGAGGATGTAAAAACATTTTGCTGATCAGGAACAGATAAAGCCATGTTTATTTCTATGCATCAGTCAGGTTTCATATGGGTCTTGCCCTGAACAGATTCCCTACAAACTCTAGGTAAGGAGCACAGGAATCACAGGGCAACTATGATTTACTTTGTTGTTGTTTGGTTTGTTGGTTTTTTTTTTTGTTGTTTTTTTTTTTTTGGCTGAGAAGCAATATTTGTCACCTGATTTCAGAGAAGTCTCTGGAGGAAAGTCATTAATGTAATGCATCAACCCTTTTTTTCCAACGAATACATTCCTGTTCTTGTGATGAATAACTAGGCCTACAGGAAATACAGTAATCTAATTCCCGCTTGTTGTTACAATTTAAAAAGCATCATACTAAGATCATTTAAAAGAGGGTTTGAAGATTCTTTTACTTTTTGAAATATAAATATAATCCTCCAAGGCAGATGGAAACCAATAATGCCATAAAAAGCCATTAACTGTAGAACAATTTCATTAAAACACTGTTTACTGCAAGGTTAACCACTAAGAAATATTCTGCCCAGTGATTTACATTACAATATACTCACTTGGTGAACATACTTGGGGATCTCTTTAGTCTCAGTTTTCTTTCAGTTGCAGGTTTTACACTGCAACTCTTCCCTACTTCAGCAAAATACTGCTTGATTAAAAACAACACAAAGAGGTTAAGTATTCAGAATTAAATGATACACCTCACAAAGCAAACAACTAAAATTTAATGAGAAACACTTTCTTTTGGATGAAGCATTTTTAATACTTGCAGAAATATTAGATGTTGGCAGAATTTTGATATCAGTAGACCTCTAGTGGCTATTACAGTAATTGGTGATTACATTACTTTTTTTTTTCCTATTATTTTTTTCAGAAATTAATATTGAAAAAAACTAAGGAGCAAAACTGCAGCAAAATTTTATTAAAGTAGAAAAAAAATATTTTATTTCACAACTGCTATTCAGCAAGTATTTAGAGGTCTCGTTCTCATTGGTTTTAATGAAATTACACAGCTAAATACCTTTACAAATCTAGTAATCAAAACCAAAATCTGAGTTGAGTCAGCAGTGGACATTTTAAAATTTCCTGAGATTAAAATAAAAATATTTGCCAAACACTCTAAGAGAGATGCTTACAGGATGAGTCTCAAAAAGGACATGAAAACACTTCCACCCTCCCCAGTCTGGGCACCTCACCCAGCTGCACATAGGCTGTTCCTCCTCACTTTGCTCACTGGTGGAAAGAAACCTAGACCTGCAAGTCAGAAGTCATCTTCAGATGGCTTGGGACAGGTCCCTAGTTTGGAGAAGGAACTGTGGGACAGGACAATGTTGTCATGTGCTATAGCTAGCTGTGACTCTAAGCTAGCCATAACCAGTCACAGAGCTGGTATTTGGTAAATAATAATAATAATTTTAGCTATTCTTTATTCATTTTGACATAGTTATCACACTGCAGTGCCTGTAAGTAGATGTAAAACAGATAGGATTCCCTTCAATGATTTGTAGTAAAGGAACTAGTAAATGACAAGCCCCAATGACCTTTGAAAAATCAGGCTTCACTAGCTTAACACAATTTCAAAGGCATAGATCTGATACCCAAATATAAGACTCTCAAGCCTAAAAGTTTAAGACTTTGTTTATTCAATCTGCCTATGTAAGACTTTTGGCATGACATGAAATTTCCATACATTATCTGACCAGGTGGTTCAGACAAACAGAGGCGTGACTACACTTTTTAAATTTTTATTATTCTCACACTTCTCAAAATGAAAGGTTCAGGATTTCAGCTACACACAGAAAGGCAAAGAGATGAAAAGTCTGTGTATCCACACATTGGCTATCATGCTCTTCTCATGTGACAAGTTAAAAGGCTTTGGAGATATTTAGGCTTAATAAACACTTAATTGCTCATTTAGATGCTATTAACTACATTTTTCTCTCTGGGAATCCAAAGGGATTTTGTTTCCTAAGATACACTTGGCATATTGCAGCATCAGTTACAAAGCGGTATGAAATTTAAAATTTTCATTGCCAGAGTGCCTTCCATTTTACCCATTTAAGAGGCTCCACTTTAGTTGGTTTCCATATACTACTTCTTTCAGATATATTTCAGATTCAGATTACCTATCATTTTGTTTTCTTCACAATGTTGTATCTTCAAGAAAATACCAAATCAAAAAAACTCATGTAAGTAAAAACTGTTTATTGGGTTCAGCAGGTTTTGGGTGGGACTTCCTTAACATACTAGTGAACATACTGATATGTACAATCAGAAAAGCTGAATCTTATTTAAAGGACACTCCTGGCATCTATGCATGAAACCCACTGCTTTTTGATGGACTTTTGTGCCAAGTTGACTTTCATCACCTAAAATGATCACAAAAATGTAATTCTGCACCATGCATTTAGTTTTAGAACCTAAACAATATCTAGAAAACATCTCCCATGTATAATGTTACACATCCTAGTGTACACAAAGACAGAAAATACCCAAAATGTTAAACCTTTACCATGCCACAGGAATTTAAAAAATAATTTAAGGCATTTATAGTCAAAGATAGATCATCTTAATGAATGAAACACTGTGCAATGAGTCCAAAGAGATCTGAGCACACACAGGGAAGCACAATGTTTTAAAATGTGAGCCAGAGTCAAAATCTCTCCCTTGAGGAAGAATTTCCAATACACACTCTTTGAAGCTATTTTTGACTGATTATTGTAGGCTGAGCAGTTCAAAAAGAGAGCATTTAAAATATTTGCAGCTAAGCATTCATAGTTTCAAAGAGTTCAGCAGATGATCTCTTGGCACTCTGTGTCCAATAGCTGTCTATTCAGATAGGATGATGGCTGTTCATTATCAAATAATTTCTTTGCCTAAGGGTGTTGCCAAACTTGTTAATGATAAGTTTGGCTGAGCAACCTGGATAACACTGGAAGCAATACTACTCTGCAGAAAATGTGTGATTTGTGCCAGCAGTGATAACCTGCTCTTGTGAGGCTGTTTGAACTATGAAAAAATAAATAAATAAATAAAATAAAAATAGATGTATCTTCTATTTTAAATGGAAAGAGTCCCATGTGATTTGGTTATTTTATTTACTAGGATTCTTTGCATTACTGAATGCATACTCATCTGCAAATTGGAAACTTTAAGAAATATCCTAGTTCCTAGTATTTAACACTTCTCAGGATTTGAACATACCTTGGATGTGCACCATTTATTATTTTTTATTCTCTATTCAAATAGCATTTTCCTTTGGCAGTGTACCAGCCAGATCCTCCAAACCCAGGAAGAATGCTGTCTGTAAATGAGATGAATTTGCAGCTCTGATGATTCTTGACAGTCCCTGCCAAGACAAACCTTCATTGAAACAGTTCAAATTCCTATTCCTTACTCTGTTGCTCTGAAGTTTTCTCAGAGCCAAAAGCTGGGGAGAGGCAGCCTTTGGACAACCTTCAGCTCTTTCTGTATGTTCCTGGTTATAGAGTTTTTGGAAACAGTAGAAAGGCACACAGTAGGGAACAGCTTCCTTTAACTGAGGTCCTCTCATTGGCACTAAGCACAGAAGTGCACCTACCTCAGTGTAGTGTAAATAGAATCACAGAGCAGCCCAGGTTGGAATGGGCTTCAGAAGATCATCAGATACACCCTTTAGTGTGAAAGGAAGCCTAGGTGAGATTATCTAGCACCCTGTCCAATCACATCCTGAAAATCTTCAGTAATGGGTACTCCACAACATTCCTGGAGGGGTTATTCCAGTGACCGATCATCCTCACTATAAAAAACTTCTTTCTTGTAGCAAGATGAAACCTCTATTGTTGCAGCTTGTATCTGTTGCCCATGGTCTTCTCCATGTGGCTTCATGTGAAGAGAGAGCTTCTGTCCTCTTTGTAACCAGCCTTTAAGTACTGGAAAACTGTGATGAGGTCTCCCTGGGCCTTCTCTTCTCCAGGATGAAAAGACCTACCTCCTCACAGTGCAGATTCTCCAGCCCTTTGATCATCTTTGTGGTACTACTTTCAATCCTGTCTGCATCTTTTTTGAATTGTGAAGTCTAGAATTAGACTCTGTACTCCAGGTGTGGCTTGAAAACCACTGAGTAGCATGGGATGATAACATATGCTAGTAATGAAGTTGCAAACTCAATGGAAACTAAGTTTGAAGTCTCTTATGTGCTTCTTTGAATGTTCCTGAAATGGAACAAGAATGGTGAGAGTGTCAGCAACTCCCATTTGAAAGCTAGCAGTAAAAAGCTATGAGTTTGAGGAATACTCTGGGCTCCAATGATTCTGAGAAGACGTCAACCCAAAGTAGACCTTGTTACAGACTGAAGATCTGGAATTAGAATAACCATTGAAACTATCCATCTATTTATTCTGCTGCCAAAATCTTCTTTGTGTTGCAGGGTACCTTGATACACTTCAACTATATAAAACTCATTTGGGTGAAACATGTGGATGTGCAATCTGTGAGACTCTAACAATAGCTAATAAAGACCTAGGACCTGATTTCAAGCCTAAATATCACAGATATTTATTTTTTTAATGAAGACTTCAAAGGGTTTATCAATGATTGTGCTTAAAACAAAAAACAAAGGAACTCACTGGTGTTTTGTGTTTATAGTCAAAACTTCTTTGCACAGGATCTAGTTATATATAAGGAGAAAAATATCATGACTCAAAATGCAAAAGCAAGGGCTAAGCCCTACCTTGAAGACACTAGCATCTAACAGCTCCCATATGGCTTTTTATGTAACCGTGTCATACAACAAGCAGAGGAAGTTTCTGGCCTATCTTCACAGCTATCCTCTTCTTTCCTGTCTGAATGTGTCACTAAAAGTGCCTATCATGCTTCAGGCTGAACAGAGCTGTAGCATGCAGAAAGAAAAGGCTCCTAATTCAGACACCTTTGGCCAATCCATATGTTCCACCCATTCTCATATTTGACATGTTTACAGAATCTAATTTAGAGTAGTAAAGACTATCTCATAAGATGTAGGTGGGTCTTAAAATACCATTCAGATTTCCAGCTTAGTCTGAAAGCTGCTCCTTAATAATATCAGTGGAGTGGATTTGTTGAAAGAAAAGAAAAATCTATATATAGTCAGTGCTGAATCAGTGTGAACATCCAGGAAAAAAAAAATGAATACAAATTATTTGCAGTTTTCAGGGCCAAAAAACATCCCTTCTCCTGAAATCTTGTCAAATTTCATTAAAGAGTAGTGCAGATTCTACATAGGATAGAACTTTTTCCACTGACTCTGTAGCACCCTCCTATTAGAGATTATAGATGTCAAAACAACTCCAGCACCTCCATTCACCCTCATGTGAGCAATATGATAGTGACATCCTCCCTCTTCTTTACCCATTCACCAGAGTCCTTGGGCATATTTCTTAACCTGTCAATAAATTCCAGCATCCCCAAACTGGTAACTCAGTTTATAATCTGAAATGTATCCTTTGGAATATTGTCTTTAAATGATTTTACAGCTAAGTTTTTTTTTTAATTTCTGCAATCTATGTTCTGGCCTTCAGTCGTATTAGTGGCAATATCTGATACCTTCAGGTTCTAAAAGATATATAGTGCTGTGATTCAAGGCAACGGACATTCTTCTAAATCTCATTCTTGCTTCATTTCCTCAGCTCCATTGGCCTTCAGATTTAACTAGGGAGATAGAAGAGTCACCTTTCTAAGCTTTGCTATCCCTGCTAATAGCTCTAAATATTCTGGATTAATGATGCTCTGAGTCACTGGAAATTGCTGCCACTCTTGTTGTATGGATGGGTACATTTGACAAAGATGGTAATATTCTCCCAAATGTTCCCAACTGAAAACACTTCCTTTAGTATTACTACTTAGAACAATAAAATTACTGAATCAGGGCTTCAATTTAAAATGCACAGGCAAACACCCTCAGATTGCTTTGAAAAGATATTCCACATGTACAGGGTGGGTGGAAGAGGTGACAGCATCTTTTCTGGAATTTAGACAACATAATACAGCATGCCATTTATGCCATGTTACTGACTAGCTGGCATTCCCAAACAGATTTTGTTGTACTGAAATCAAGCAAGCATTTACCACAAACATCTATTTGGTTTCTTCACCATTTGGAGATCAGAAGGGATAGCAAGTGGACATCTTCAGATTTTTGTATTACCACTGTATATTGGACTTATAAAATGTGGCTAACAATTAAGGAGGTTAACATTACATTTTTCATACTGTCATGAGGGATGTAAGGACCACTGTCAGCTATCGCAGAAATCAATATTGTAGGCAGAAAATAGCAGTTTTTAAAAAAGGTTGGAACCTCATTTGCTCTAAAGCAGTGTGGGCCCACTGAGAATATGATGCAAGACATTTGCCTGCACTGACATTTTCCTTTCACACACTGACAAGTAATACTCTTTTAAACAGCTTCGTCATAGAGTCACTGCAAGAGCAGCACTTTCAAAGGTACAGATGTCAAAAAAGTGCTTTCTTTCCTGCTACATCTCTGCAGGAGTTAGATGTCTAACTACCAGTTATGCTTCTGCCAGCCCCTCACTACTGCCTCTCTTACTGTCTTCTACACAACTCTTTGGAAAACTGTTTTTGCTTGCTTCTAAAACTGCCTTTCTCTTCTCATACTCGGAATCCCAGCCAGAAATCAGCATGAAGAGAGCTTACCTTTTCATTTGCTCTACCCCATTCTGTTCTCATGTCTTAAAATCACCAGCCCCCATCCTTTACTACCATTCTTCTTTGATATTACATGGTTATAGTTGGCAAATAACCAAATACACAGTACTGAGGAGAAATATTTCAGAACTTCCTTAGACTGTGAGCTAATGATTGTTTGGAAAATTATTTATTTCCTTCAGTAACTCTCACCCTGGAGACAAAAATGCCTTGAAGTTCTTCACCAATAACTACAGGAAGCTATAAAAAAAAAAAATGTTCTTTATCACCCTAACACTAATGCAAAAACTCTTTCAGTTCCCAGTCCATCTCTCTCCCTATCTGTCTTGATGTTTACATGATGGAAAAATAGTATTTAAAAAATGAAGGTGAACAAATGAAAGGTGGTAGGAAGAAGGAATTGTTTCCTGATAGTCTCCCTAGAGAACATCCAACTTTAAATTACTCAATCCAGGCTAAATTTTAGGACCTTTTAAAATGCTATGTTAGTGGCTGTCCATTTGGGCACTTAGCCACAGCAGCAAAAATAAAGAAATAGTCTTCCACCTGTAATGAGCCAGAAATCTCCTTTCCTTTTTGGCACAGACCTTAAAAGCTATGGAGTTTATGAGTCCTTGCACTGATTACAGCTATCATCATTAGGCACTGGAACAGGCTCCCCATGGCAGTGGTCACAGCATGGAGCCTGCTGGAGTTCAAGAAGCTGAGGATGTTCTATGGTTCTATAATCATACCGAAGAACAAAAACACCAGAAGTATGGCCCTGGCTAAACCCCAGGAGACCGTTTACTCACCAGTACCAATTATCAAGTGCACACCATCTTTGTGTTCTCCATGCCACTTCTGATTTGACCTGCAAAGCACTGCCAGAAATGGTTCCAAGAGGAAGCCCCTAAGACGGGCACTGTCCTATGTTAGGAAAGAACTTTGAGGGAAAGAAAGAATTTCACTGTAGGTTTCATATGTACATAGATAGGTTTCACATAGGCTTCACTATGGAACCTTCTTCTACAAGACAGTCATCCAAGTTTATTTCTGACATTTCTTCCCCAGAAGAAGAATACACTGTTAAGCTGTTGTAGCTACAGCTGCCTCTCAGGTACAACTTACAATATTGTGATAAGAGCTTCAGATGCTGACAGCCACTATTCCACTAGTTCTTGCTGTTACTTCTGTTGAACAGGAAAACACAGGCTGGCTGAAATGGCACACACCTTGTGACTTGTCTGAAAATGCATTCAATCAAAAGTTTTTCCACCCACATCAGAACAACAAGAAAGTAAGAAATTCTCCTTCCAGAAATTCAAGTCTATGGTATTTCTGAACACTCTGAGATGGTCTCTAGAGCACAGAAAAATGTAACATCTGCTTAATAACTGATTCCCTTGTCATAAAGCTCTACCTCTTTTCAGTGATCATTTCATTTTGTTGAAATAGATGAGTACAGAAAGAGATATATATTTGATAATAGAAATACAGATTTATACATAGGGTTATAAAATATATATATGTATATATATAAATATATATATAAATATGTATATATATTTATATATATTTATATATACATTTATATATATATAAAATATATAAAATATGTACACAAAATCTGTTCATAGAAATTGATGCTTCTGTGTATATTTGAATTAGTTTTGTGCTTGTTCCATATTGCATAATGGAATATACAAGGGGGCCAGAGGTTCCATAATTCGATGCTAACTTTATTTTTAATAAAAACTGCTATAAAAAATAACCTTGTCAAGTTGGGAAGCTCAGTTTCTGCCACTCCCTAAGCAGTCTTTTCAACCTTTTGTTCTCTGGATTTTTCCTCAGAACTGATTCCTCTTCACACCTGTGCATACAGCCAGTCTGAAACAAATGAGAAGGTATCCACCAGACACGTACATAGGAAAGTAGAATAAGTAATATTTTACTGCCTTGAAAGTCACTGAAGAAGGACAGTTTTCAGTCTGAGCAGAAATAACAGGGATATATATATATATATATATATATATATGATGGAGGGAGTGGGTGTTAGTGTCACCAATATATATATAGGTATATATATATATACTCCCTCCATCATATGTACATGCTTCATGATGAGGTAGGTTTGGGGTCTTACTAGCCAGTGTGTTCACCCCCAGGGGATAGCCAGCCGTTGTGTTACACAAGATCCTACAACCTACTTCAACTAAGAAGCAATGGACTTTATTTCTGTTATAGCATGCTTGTTTGCTGGGCCACGTGTCAGATTTGGAACCCCTTGCTGTCCTCCCTTTTCAAGTGTTATCGTAGCATCCTCTTCTACTAACAGAGGATCATACTAAGCACCAACAGAAAGAGCAGAAGACAGCAAAATCAAATCCAGTCTGAATAGACTGAAAAGCACCGTCCCCCAGACTACTAACCACACTACTTAAAACCAGAAACAGAAAAGACTAATAATCTACTCCTACCCATTCAAGTAAATTATCTATGCAGTAGAAGTGCTTCTGAACAGAACTTTGTTCTTCTGTGTGGCCAAAGCAGTGTCTGAGCTGCCTGTGAAAGGCTGGAAGGTGAGGGATATACAACGTTTCCTAGCTGGTAAAGAATTATTTCTCAGAAAAATAGTTGTTTTACCAAGTCCACCCTTTCCTTTGCAAAGCTGCATTTAAGTAAACTTCTATTGAAATCAACACTGTACAATGCCAACAGAGAAAATTATGTTCAAAAATCACCGCAGAACCCTCTTTTTTTAAATCAGCGGGGAGAACATGGCCAGGCTGTGATCTTGTTTTTCAAAATCTACCCATAGCACATGCTTTTTAATGCTCTCACCACCATTTCCCCATTTCTTTGGGCAACTTTAGGACCTTTTTTTTTTCCAGGGGATGAATGGAAGCATGCTGCTGAGTAGCTGATTCAGAGAACAGATAAATATTTGTCCTTGTTAACAGGTTTTACAACATCCATGCTTGTAATTAAAATGGAGCCTATTTGCAAGAGATATAGCAATATGTGCAACTACAAGTCTGTGAATACAGTTGCAGCAGGGATTATAGTCTGAACCAGGAATCTAAGGAGTTGCATAGTTCTAGAGATCACACGTAACAGCTAGCACAGAATTGCAGAAACGTAGCAGAAAGAAAAAAAGGAAAATAGAGGAACACAGACAGAGCCTGGCTAACTCACTAAATATCATCTCAAGCTTATCATCTTCACATAAACTGCACTAATGGTTTAATTAAAGGACCATTGACAGTTTTGTCATCCACATTAACCACTGCAGGATCAGTTCAGCTGCTTGGGACCTATTATGAAAATGTGAAAAATGAAAGCTTGTTTGCACTGCACTTTGTAGAAATTCTTATTGTTGACTTTAGTAAGGTTTTAGTTGCACCTTTATTTTTTGGACATGATCATGCAATTTCCAATAGTCAGGCTACTAGAGGTCAAAGTTCTTTTGAATATTTCATTAAAATATGGTCCTTGGGCAGTTAACTCAGAGGGTTATTTAGAAAAATTTACCAGTTTTCAGATGGAGTTTTATTTTTTTATACAGATAGGAATCCTTGATCAAGAAGACGGGCATAGACCTGTAAAGTATTCAATATTATTTATAGATTCTTTATACACAAACAAGGAGTCTTTTCAAAAGACACTTCACAACATTTTTTGCTTACATTTACTCTCAGCCTCTCTAGACCATCTGGCTGCTCTCACTATTTGGATCACCTCTTGAAGAGGGCCTATTTTCCCCATTGCAGGTAATTCACATTGAGAGTCCTCACATCTTGTAGTTCTGTCTCTTCATCCCCTCTTTGATAGGCTGCAGCTTCAGCTGCCTTCAGGATAATCATCCAAGAGACACTTAAACAGTGCGACTTAACAAACCCACTGCATGTCTCTGCCAATTAAGTCATTAAAATTTTTATTACAGTTCTTATTTTGGTTCTTCTTGGAAGAGTAACTACATGTAACTGAAATGTCATTGCTCTATTTTGTTGTCTTTGCAAAGAAAAAAATAAAAACATTCCCTGTTCCATCTCCTATTTTCCCATCTAACCAATAATAGCAATTATCGTTACTAAGAATTTGAACCAGTCCATTGATATCACAGTTTTATCACAGTGTTTCTCAAAGCACAGAATCAAATTTTCTAATCAGTTATCACCCCTAAGTACTTGTTACTCTTGTCTTATTTAAAAGCTGCTAAAGAACCACATCGTTTTTCCTTGCTTATGATCTCATTCAAATATCCTTGTCCATGTCTATAGTGATGTGAAATCCAAGTTTCAGAGTATCAAAAACTAAACAGAGAGGTTTGAACTGCACCTTCCAATCAGAACTAATTATTGCTTTGTACACAAGTTTAACCTTTTGTTTACAGCAGGGACCTTGAACAGTTACTAACAGGAATC
Organism: Nettapus auritus; assembly: GCA_011076525.1. Taxonomy (NCBI): domain Eukaryota; kingdom Metazoa; phylum Chordata; class Aves; order Anseriformes; family Anatidae; genus Nettapus; species Nettapus auritus. The sequence continues at coordinate 114,025,209 of CM021766.1, forward strand.
ACTCTACCTTCTTCTTAAGGAACAACACCACCCAATAAAGCATGTGGGACATCAGGATTGCTAGAAGCTTGGTATATGCCATCACTAGTTCTCTCAGACATGCGTTAAGCTGACTCCTTGACTCAGTTCATGAGAAAGTGGGTTTGTAAAAATTGAAATGAAATTGAAGATCTGAGGAAGGATGTAAGATGTAAAGATGCAAATACGCCTATGACCAAGGACTTCTGCAGTAGAGACTGATCTCAGGGAAATGCTTCTGCTGGAGAGCCATGTTCTAGCTGCAGGGCAAGCACACTAATGAGTTGCTTTCTGATGGAAATGGAGAAAAGTTTCTTCGAGCTGACCTAATGCATTAATTTCCCTTCCTTTCTGTGCGCCTACGTCTGAAAATTGTAAATAACATAAAATTTGTATTCTTCCTTTATGCTACATTTTATCCGAATATATTCTAATGGAAATGCCAACCTTGAAGTTGAGGCCCTGGATTGGTTTCTCGGTATCACTTACAGTACAATTCACAAAATACACAAACGAGGTGTCTACCTTCACAACATTTCCCCAAGTGGGTTGAGTAGTTAATGAAATCTGTCTGCCTGTCTGTCCGGGTGTTCCTCCAGTGCCCACCTGGCATGCAGCACTGAAGAGACTGCTTGTGCCTCGAGCTCCCCCAAGCAAGCTGCAAGCCAGTCACTAACTGCTAAATAAACTCATAAAAGAGCCTGTCTGCATTTTAATGTCTTGATGTTGTCTAATTATTTGTGTACTTTTCTGTCTCCAGTCAACCTGCAAATTATTGCTTCTAGCTTTCCCACAATAACCAGGCCATTAGAATTCACAAATACTTGGAGGAAATCATTGAAGTTCAGCCTATCCTGAAAATTCTGGAAAGATTATGTATTTCTTCCTTCCTGTTATTAAGAGGTGTTAGAAATAGGTTGTCTCTCTGCCTCAGAATAATGAATATGGTTACTATTTGGCAAGATGAATCAATTATTTGAAAACACTGCTTCACAGATCTCAGGAAAATGTATATATCTGCTTCCTCTGTGTTACATATTTCAAAACTCTATAGTGCTGAGAAAATACTGGTCTCTTTTTGCAGTTGAAGTATTTGTGTTTAGTTAGCAAATGACTTGTAATTTTAAACTTTCAGCATGAAAAAAAAAAAAAAAAAAATTAAGTCACATATGCTTTAAATAAATTTCTATTAAAAAAAAAAAAAAAAAAAAAAAAAAAAAAGCTTTCTTAATTAAAATATAACTAAGTAAAGAAATAATGGGTATACTTAATCCTCTTTAAAGTACATTACTTTTTACTGAAACAGAAATATTTCTCTACATTAAATGTAATTGGAAAAAAAAGTGTGGAATCAATGTCTGCCATATATTTTAACCGTAATTATCAAAAAACCTCTACCTATACTGTACTGAAGCAAAACAAATTCAATCTAGCCATCTCTGAACATCGGCTCATGCTAAAGTCAACTGCTACCTACAAAAGGATAAACTGGAAAGCTAAATTAAACCCATATGCCAGAATGCCCCTCCTTAATTTTGAGGTTACAGAGAAATGGGAAGGAAAAGCCTGAGGAATGGTAAGACAAGGTAAAAAGAGAAACAAAGAAAATCAACCAAATCCAAACCGATGTTTTCAGAAATACTTCTAAGATTAGTTACAAGGAGTTGTATATTGAAATTAAAAGTAAATTGACTCCTTTCAGTACCTGTGTAAGGAAGAGAGAGCTTGATGGGTTACCATTATTGCCAAAGTGAAACATCTATTAACAGAGGATTTGTACAACACTGATGCAACCTGCAGACATGTTTTGAAGATGTAAAAGGATACAGGTCTGAGGCGAGCCTTTTACACAGGAGTAGGCTTCACTTAACACTAGATTGCTCATGTTAAAAAAAAAAAAAAAAGTGGTTGTGAATAGAGTGAATGGTCTGCAAGCATTTTAGCATTATTTGTGAGAAGATAATTCTCATTTCGGAACTATTATTGGCTGAAAGTATTCCCTTATGTAATTATGGAATAATAGCTGAGAACTTGATTGTAACCAACAGTTAGTAGTTTGTTGCTAACAAGCCAAACATGACAAACAATTTTGAGGCAATTATTGTCATTACAAGCCACACTCAATTGTTCAAGGCAAGCATAATGGAAAGTGACAGTTGTGCAGCTGGGAGGGTGGTACGGGAAATGGGATTGCTCCCTGCTTGCAACAGACCAGTCACACTGTAGATGAGAGTCGATGAAATACATAATTCACATTTAATAATATTTTAGTCTCTGAAACTAATTACAGTACAAGATTTTTAAAAAGATGTCAAAAAAAAAAAAAGAACATAACATAAAAAGATTTTAAAAAGAATTAAAATGTACAGGGAAAGACATTCAGCCCAACCAACTCACAAGATGACTGTGAAGTTGCAATCAGCAAATGAACATACTGTAGCCTTTCATATGAAAAAAAAAAAAAGTCAACTATAAAAGTAATCTATGTGCTACACTTCAGTGAGAGGGGTGCTCACATCCAAATTCTGGTTTGAGAGCTCTTTCTTATTAGGCAGATCCACTCACTCTGGTCTTAGCCATGTATTCATTTAACATTAATCTGCATGGAGAAACTGTTGCTTAATACTTAACATATGTAGTTGTACAAAGAGTCAAAGGATGGTTTCTATCTGTCAGACTGTAGAAGAGCCTCATCTATCTGCTCAGCCCTTTGACGACAGTCCAAGTATCAGCTGCCTTGCAATAAATAAGTAGCCAATACATTAAAATATGTAATTGCACCCAGTATGCCAGAGAATCCTTAATAATCCCAGGGACTGACAGTTTCTAATACAACAGGGCCAACATTTCAAGCTACTGCACAGACTCAATATAATGCATTGTTGCTGACATCGTAACAGCATTCAAGAGTCCTTTCAGTGTCACTCGTAGCACCTTTCACACTGATAACGTATCATCTCTAAAGAAGTCATTAAAGTGCCAGTGGAATGAGATTTGTACAATTTTCTGGCTTTCTGTTCTTTTTTCTTTTTTTTTTTTAATTTCTTTAAAAAAAAAAAAAAATCTTCTCTCTTAAATGTATTTGTGCAAATCAAGTTACATCAAAGCAAATCTGATGGGCCAAATCACCCCAGGTGTAGCTCCACTGATGCAAAATAATAGTGTTATTGTATGCCAAGTTCTCAGGTCCACTTTAACTCTGCTTAGGTGAAAATGATATTAATTTTCTCAAATAGAGCAATGTATTATACCTAATTCCCTGTGTAAAGAAACCCCTGTAATTTTGACAAGAGTAAGATAACACTTCAGCACAGCCCAAAGACTTATTCAGCAACATGCATATGTGATTCTGCTATCTCGTGCTTTATTCGGTAATGAAGCTGGTGCTTGTGAGAGGCGGCAGATTGACAACTGCAGAGACAGGAGACCTTTGCTTATCCTCAGAACAGATTGCAGGGCAGCAGAAGCAGAGACCTTCCTCATTCCCTCTTGCCAGTTTGTCTCAGCCCTCATCTTTGGGAAGTGCTTGTTGCCCTCATTCAGCTTCTACTGCATCTGCTCAACCTCCCAGAATAAGGGAAAGTTAAAACCTGTCCATCCAGGTGGGTTCTCCTCTCCAGGGAAATTAGAGCAAAAATCACAAAACATTGTGCATAAGGTGCTATACTATCAGCACAGCTTTGATGTTACTGTACGTGTCTCTTCTTTTCCATTGCCATGAGACAGACAGGTATCATAGATCTCATTCAGAAGACTAGTATTTATTGTTTAATCCTTACTCATATGAATAGAGATTGTTGCCCAAAACGTCACAAGTTTCACTGGCTTGAGAAAGACCAGAAAGTCTGAATATATCACAAAACTAAGAAGCTCTCCTGGCCCCAACTTGAATGCAATTTTAAACGCTCTACCATTTTGAAAATAAACAAAATACAGTACAGTAGCAGTTGTTTTTCTGTGCTCTTTATAAGCTAACAGTGCTACATCCTCCATTCTTAATCAGCCCAAACCCACACTATTAAGCAAAAATTACCTTTTGCTTTAGAGTAAAATGCTTATTAACCTAATGTCCTGCATAAAGTACAAGCATAACAAGCAACTTTTATAGCATTATAGCTGTGTTGGTATGATCTACAAATTGCAAATAAAACCAGTCAAGCCACAGAAAATCCCCCACATTAAAAAGCTTTCTACAAGTACATGAGGTTGCATGAAGGAAAACTAGCAGGCTGCTTTTCATTTTATGTTTAATAGCAGAAGTTATTACAGCTTTATGACATTGTGTGGTAATTTCAGTCCATCCCATGCACTATAGAAATGTCAGTTACTTTGTTTTGAAGCCTAAAGATGCCAAGATTTTAAGTAAAAGATAAGTAAACCCTGCAAATATTTGGGCTAATATTTTCTGGGCCCTTGAAGAAATCAAGCAAAACTAGACCTCATACAAAAGCCTATCTGCAAAACCTTTCAGTGCTTGAACAGAAGTTAAAGGTACAATCCCCCTTAATGTAAAATAATTTTGTAAATTAATTTAAAATAGCATTTCCACAGAGACTTCTTAATTAGCAGCAAAAAGATTGCAATGGGTTTAGTGCTGAGAATCTCCAGCTCTCATGTTGGCTTTGTTACCACTTGCTTTACTCTACATCAATAGCACAGTCAAAACACAGACAACAGCAGGGAGAATTTACTCCAATATTCTCCTTTGCCAATCTGTCTTCACTTTGGTCTGAACCCATACATCTCACTTGGTGTTTGAACCCATGCATCTCACTTAAATTACATTGTGGAAAAAGAAAAGTCAGTATTGTAAGACAGAGAGTCCAGGTTTTAGTGGAATAAAGATAAAAGCAGAAAGAAGTACTACAGCACAACTAATTCAGAATGGGAAGATGGATTAAAAACGTGGCTAGGGCTCAGTTCAGAGAGAAAAAAAACAATGGCAAGCGTGGGTCTAGTAAACTCTGCACCCTTGCACAGAGGCACAGATTTAATAACTTAATCAGCTACTGTTATTTGTTTCCGGTGAAGATGTTGATTAAAGATTACATCTTTGATGTAGAAAAAAGGTATTTAGATGATCCAAAACTTCCATTTACCACAAACAGAATATGAGTGAAGGGAATGGTTCACGTGAGCCTTATACAGCTCCTAAACACACATTGTGGAAAGATGGTAACTTAAGCATTGCTGCAGAAAAAGAATTGACATCATCCAAAGGACCACAAACTACTTGAAGGAATAGTCCTCCACTATATTACAGTACCATTGCCCAATTTTCTGTGAATTGGAAAAGAAAATGGGAAAAGCTTATAACTAATCTCCACTTCTAAGATTATATCACAACTCCTGACAAAAGTTGAATCATGACACATTTTGTCATAGCTAGCCTCTATAAGCAGAGTCTCCATAAGATGTCGGGGGGGGGGCCCCGGCTATTTCTATATAAATATGTAACTATCACGTAACTAAATACATATATATACGTAACTAAACACGTAACTATCATTTTCTACAAACTGGACTGAAGAGAACATAATCCCTCCACCCAAATCCAAAGAAAGCATTAAAATATTTTGCTGCACATCAGTAGAGTGAGAAAAACTGCAAATAGGAGAATTCTCCATCTTGCACTGACTTACAAACAAATAGCCTCCTCTCTGATTTTATTTGATAGTTCACATGGTGAGGTATCAAATTTAGCCCCATGTTTCTTCTAGGGACAGAGCTGTGTGTGTTCTGCATTTCCTCCAGTTAGAACCCCCCACTCTGCTCCTTTGCCTTGGTCACCAATGAACCACCAAGGCAAATGAGCAAAGCACATTCAGCTGTTCTGCTCAGAGGCCCAGCTAACAGGCAAGGGCAACCAGAGTCCCATTTTCCTCCGGGCAAAAAAATCTTGTTGCCCCTCAAACAGACCTGTCTAGAGGTCCTTTTTCTTTGCTAAAGAAATAATTTTGTACAGGTTGAAGCACCGAATTCCCAATTAAAAAAAAAAAAAATACATCTCCTTTATTTCAGACTCAGTTGGCAAACCTCACCTGCTGCGTGCAGTCTGAGACAAGAGCAAAAGGTTTTGATCCACTCACATCTGAGTCCCTAGAGCATTATTAGAAAAAAAGGAGAATCAAAGACAGCTGTCATGTGGGAGCTTTGCCTGCAGATGAGCAATGTGCAGTACTCACCCCAAGAACCAGCTTAGGACAAGGCAGCTGTAGCATATGTGTATATATAAGGAAACAGACAGGACACAGACAAGACTCCCAGCATAGGTGAACAAGAAAACAGGGGTGAGCAAGAGGAGGGGGTGCAAAAGAGAAAGAAACACTTTGGCAATTTGTAGCCCTATTATCCAGCTTGCTGCTAGGGAAAGCAGCTCTAAGGGACTGGTAACCAGATAGCCCTAACCTATTTCCAGCTGGGGAACAAACCGATTGCATATTAGAGCTGCTTTCCTTTTTGAACTCCCCAGGGAAGAACAGCAGCTCTTTTCCAACTCCTCCCCCATAGTTGCAGCAGCCCTGCAGGTGCTCACGATGCTATTTTCAGCCATCCACCAGCAGGTGTGATTCAAGGCCCTGTTATTTAAAAGCACACAAAGGCTAATTAAAGTGGGAACTGTCCTTCACAGTATTGTGGTAGTTTCACTACTATGGACAGAATTTGCCAGCTCTCTCTACTTTTCATTTTTTTTCCTCAGTTCTTCATTCCTTTCAATCTAATATTCTTTATACAGGGAACCGTACAAAGCCTTGTCACATTTGCAGAGCCCTGGACTTTTGTGCAGTATCAACACCCATCCATTACAAGCAAACACATGCTTTCCCTCTCTGTGTCCTTCTTCTCAGCACTTTTCTACTGACCATGGTATTCCTGGATGAAGAAGTCAATTGCTTTCAGCCAATACTGTGGGTTGCTCTCATATTTGCCTTAATTCTATTCAGGTTCAAATGACCTAATCATGAGAAATAGAGAACACAGAGTACTAGACTAGAAGATGTTGAGAAACCACAGGTCAAATTTTCTAGTATGATTTCTGCAATGGGTTTCCAAAGCCACATATCTGATTGAACATGATGCAGGTAGCTACAGGTAAGAGGGTATGAAAGCATTTTGTTCTCTTGACCTAGTGTCAGCATTCCACAGCAAACTGAACTGGAAGAAGTGTCCCCATCTATCCCTCATTAGCATGGCCAGACCCACCACTCTATTCCTCTAGGGTACACTGACTAATCGTAGTATTAATCAGTGGAAAACCATGGGAAAAGAATGCTAGATGTCCCAAAATATTCTTACACCACCTTGTATGGAAGGTCATGCTAATGCCCAGTGGCAGAACACACCAATTCTGGATCTGTCACTAATCAAACCCAGGCAGCAGTGAGTCTTGTTAGCAAAAAAATCTCATTAGCAAATCATTCTACCAGTGAGGGCACATTTGCAGCAGCTGTCCCATTCCACCACAGGCACCTTTCCCAACCACATGTGCCTGGGCAGTCACACATAGCAGTAAGTTTCCACCTGCCAGAATGCAGCAAACAGATTCCAGATAAGCCACACATCAGGTGGCTCTACCAGTAGACAGTATGTGGTGGCTGACACAAACTCTCATGGACATATATAATAGTTCAAGGGAAAGGAGGAGGAATCACTTCAGACACACGCATCTATGCTTAAGTGATATTTTGGGTGGGCATACACTGTAATTATTAAATTTGTGAAATTTTACAGTAGAAGCTGTGACAGCAAAAGGAATGCTACTGTTAGGTTCAGTTAAGTTCCCCCTTGTCTTCCTTCCTTCCTGTCCAGCTTCCTATGTTAATTCATTTCCTCCAATCTTTTTTTTTTTTTCAATCTTTTTTTCCCCTGCCCTCTCCTATCATTCTTCTTTCCTCCCCCTTCTCTGATGTCTTCCAGTTTCTCCTTCAGCCTCTTCTACAATATCTTGAAACACAGTATTGCTATAACTGGCCACACTCATGTTTGCTACCTGACAGCATCTAACACAGGAAAACCATGAGGCAGGCAGAACTGTTATTTCAGATCTCTCTATCAGCAGATACTTTAGCCAGAAGAAGCAACAAAAAATAGTGTTGCCTTAAGAAGGTGAGCAAGTGCCATCTGGGAGGAGGGGAAGGAAAGCAGAGAGATTTAAAGCAATTCTGTAAGATCACAGTACCTGTAGTTCAAAGACCACAGTGCATTTATTTGCCACAAATTTTAAATAGCAAATGACAGCTTTGCAGCATTTTATCATTCGTACATATGTTCTACTATGATCAGATATGGAGCATTACTCTGGTTGTGGAATGCATTAAGACATGTATGATAGGCATTTCTTCAGGTTATGGCATGGAGCTGTGAGTTTTACTTCAGAGTTACACATGCACAAAATTACTATTAGGAAATAATTCATATGTGAAATAGATTGAGTATATATGTAAATGATAACCCCTAAAGCACAGCTTTCACTGAATGCCAGACACATAAAACTGGCACCTTCCAAAGAATCCCTGAAAACTCTAATTTAGCAATATTATTACATACTAACCCTGAATAGTTAGACTTAGCAGGAAAGTGAACTGGCTTCCCCTGCTTCTTGTTCAGAATTGCCTAGGAAATTATCTTTAACATCCTCCTCCTTTATTTGTCTAGAGAGCAACACAGCAGAAGGTCCAGCCCATAACCAGATCCTATCAGCCACTGTGCAACACACACACTTTCTAACCTACATAGCTTACAAGCTAACAACTGACGATGCAAAAAGTGGAAAGAATCCAGCTTAACTGTCAAATTTCATATATATAGTGTTCAGAAGAAATATAAGAAATATAATAATTTCTGAATTGGCACACATGTTCAGGAAATTGCACAGTAACATGTACAGAATACCATTGTGTTGTATTTGATAGCAATAGAACACACCTGCACTTTGGGTGTCGCTCATTCATGTGCCATGAGCCACCATTGATCACCCATGAGCCACCATAACAGTCTGTATAGGACAGGCTGTGCATGAGCTACATACCAGAGGAGAAATTTAACTTAAAGCCAGGCCCATCTAACTCATTCTGTAACAAGGGCTGAAATCAGAGTACTCATTTGTGCTCCTTCTGTGCACAGTAAAACTTGCATCTCTTTCACCAACAAATCAGCTTTATGTTGCAACTAACCTAGAAATGATTAATGTTCAGAGTTACAATGCTGCTGGTCATATTTTCTCTTCTTTTACTTCTATTTCTCTGTTGGAGTTTGTCTTTTTCATCCTTTTTTATGGATATCACATCCTGTTCTTAGTTCTCAAACATCTATGCTTCTGTTACATTCTTCTCCCTTTTTCCTCATTTCAACCACCAAAATCAACTTTCTCAGGCTTCTGGATTGCCTTGGAAAGGTTTGAGATTCATTTCTTTTTATGCCAGTGTATGGTCACATTTCATACATAAAAATAATAAAATAATAATACTTAACATATAGTGATCTAAGCACTCACCTGTTGCCTAAGCAACAAGTAAATTATCTTGAAGAAAAGAAAAGAAAAGAAAAGAAAAGAAAAGAAAAGAAAAGAAAAGAAAA
>CM021766.1:114041746-114093993 GCA_011076525.1 Nettapus auritus
AAAAAAAAAAAAAAAAAAAAAAAAAAAAAAAAAAAAAGTCCCAACAACAGAGATTAAAGAAAGGATCAAATGGTATCCACTTGTATTCCATTACTGTAAAACCTGCAGCAGGATTCAATTTCCTATCAAGAGGCTATGTTGATCCAAGTCTACGTAGGAAGTGCAGAAAGATGGAGGTGGGGTGTATGAAAGTGTGCATACAGAAAGGACAAGATACCTTCCTTTAACTGGGTGTAAAAGGGATTAAATATTGTGCAAATAGCTTGTGCTCCTCACAAGGATGCTAAGAGCAGGGTGAATGACCTGCTTTTCCCTCTTACACTCTTATTGGCTTGTTTGTCACCTAGTTAACCTGTGTTGAAAGTCACATTTCCTGAAACCCTGTGGACCAAAATCATCAGTGACACTGTATTTTGGAATATAGGTGGAATTTATATTAGTGCTTCCTGATGTGACATGAGTTTCGTCTGGAAATACATGCGAAATTATGCACTATAAAATAAGAACTATTCCTTCCTGTTCATGGTATTGTTGTTCAGGCTGTATATTGCCTTTTTCTGTTTGTTTGTTTTCTTTTTTAAAAAATATATAACAGAAATCTTTTTTAAAATATATAACAGAAATCTTTATAGAATTATAGAACCATATGATATCCTGATTCAGAAAGGGACCCACAAGGATCATTAAGTCGAACTCCTTGCTCCACACAGGACCACCTGACCCTACATCTGAGAGCATTGTCCAAACACTTCTTGAACTCCATGAGGCTCAATACAATGATCACTGCTCTGCGGAGCCTGTCCCAGTGCCCGACCACCCTCTGGGTGCAGAACCTTTCCCTAACACCCAGCCTGACACTCCACTCTCTCCCTGTATTGGGGGGAGAGAAGGGAATTAGTGTAAAAGCAAAAATTCTTCCGTGAGAAGAACTGCTATAGTTTGCCCCTGGGCCCAAAACAATTTACCTGAAAATGCAGGAACTAAATTAAGTCCCTTTTGAGTGTGTACTGGGTCTGGCTGGGATGTTAACTTTCCCTGCAGCAGCCCATACAGTGCCACGCTCTGCACTTGTAGCTAGAACAGCAGTGGTATCACACTAGTGTTGTGTCTGCTACTGAGAAGTGCTGGCACAGTATCAGGACTTTCTCTAACCCTCCTGGGGGGTGGGCAGAAAAGTGAGAAAGAAACATCACCAGGGCAGCTGACCTAAACCAACCAAAGAGATATTCCATACCATATGATGTCACACTCAGCAATAAAAGGTGGAAAAAGGAGGAAGAGGGGAGGGGTGGGCTTTCGTTGCAAAAACGTCTGTCCTCCTTGCGAACACCGGCTACGTGCGTTGAGGCCCTGCTTCAAGGACGTGGTCAGGCATCGCTCATTTGTGGGAAGTAGAGAATCATTTCTTTCCTTTGCACTTCCACATAGCCTTTACTTGTTTTGTTTTGCTGTTCCCTTTCCCCGCCCCTTTTCCCCTTTCCCTTTTTCCCTTTCGTTGAATTGTTAATTAATAATATTTCCTTAATATATATATATTTTCCCTTTAATTAAATTATCCTTATCTCAACCGATGAGTTGTTCTTTCCTTTATTTCTTTCCCTCCTCATCTGAGGAGGGGGAGTGAGAGAGCAGTTGTGGTGTTCAGCTGCCCAGCATGGTAAAACCACCACAGAGTGGGAGATCCTACCAAATATATTTCAGATCATTTTACCTGGTTTTTGTATCACCAAACAGACGCCTATTTACCTTTCTGGAATTGAAAACAGTGGTTATACTCAGACTTTATGGAATATAAAATGAAATAACTTAAAATAAGATGGAACTTAGCATGAAGGAAATTGCTAAGTGCATATATGCAGCAAGCTCTCTCTCATAACATTTAACACATTTAACACTGTATTGAAATTAATGGAGCTTACCCATGGATTCGTCAGTTGCCTGCATTTGATAGAAATGCTCCATTTATTATAATCAAACATCTCTGTCAAAATTCCATTTCTGTTCAGAAAAGATGAAAATCCTCCATGGAAAGCAAGTGAGCTAAGTCCCAGATTTGATAGGTATGCTCCACTGACTATAAGGGAACCAGGTTTTATAACTAAATTTTCCACACAGCAGATGCTTGTGTCTCCAACCTCCCACTGCAACACAGTTTTAAGGATGCCCTTCCCTAAATAACATCAGTTTTCACCAACTTCCTCCCCTGTTTACTTTGTAATTTGAATCAATCACTTTCAGGCCAAGACTTCAGCTTGTGTAAATTGGCATAACACAATAGGTATCAAGTTAAAAGAGATATGTAGAGGACATGACCCACAACTTTCCTTAATCTTGCCACTTGAATATATCTAAAAAATCTCTTTTCAATTTTCAGTGGCAGAAAGTTTAAAAAAAAAAATCTCACACCCCACAGCAGTGCAGACTCCTGATTGCTTTTTTCATTGAAGAAGGGCACTTCTGCTTTGTGAGATGGAGATAGCAGCTTGCTAGCTCTGGCTGTGCTCTGAACCAGCTGGCTTAGCACAAGCAGTAGCCTAGAAGATCTCTAACAAAATCAACACAAGGTTGAATACAAAATATTGTATTTTACCTCTAAGTGGACTTTATCAACTTGAGCTCAAGGTTGGACTGATGAAGTTCATGGACATGGCTTGCGTGTTTTAGAGCAAAATGTGGAGGCCTATAACACTTTGTAAGTAACTACACAGAAATACCTTAGTGGTCTGATTTCATCAGAAAAAAAAAAAAAAAAAAAAATGTTTCTAACCTCTATTCCATCTGAAAGAAAGCAATAATAACTTAGTCCTCACTGATGCAGTATATTGTCACTGCCTTCAGTAGCACTGTTCTTAGTTCTCTTCTCAAGGCCGTTAGCTAACTAAAAAAAAATATAGCCAGACCATCTCATTCAATGACACCCTGCAATAAAATAATATTATTATTACTGCAATTCTTAAAAAAAAAAAAAAAAAAAAAAAAACTTTTACATTTTAAGAAAAAGACAGAAAAGTGAATTAAATTGGGAGATACTACATTGTTTACATTCACACACTCATGATGCAGACAGGCATATATTTTGTATCATTTACAGGAAACTGGTCATGCATATGTCTCTACCAACCAGAGAACAAGCAGAGCTGATTTATCATACTGATATAATATCCCAGAGTGCATTCAATTTACCGTATTGATAAAGTATCCCAAAGTGCATCCAAAGAGGGAAATATTACTTTTATTGCTTTAAAAACAAATTATACACATACTTTCTTTTCATCTCAAATGTGATGCTTTAGAAGTAGCCTTATATAATTCCTTATTCTTATTGGTGGTTTTATTGCACATTAGTATATCTTCTGTTCCTTTATAGAAATGCGTTATTTAGTATCCAGATGTATTCCACGTCATGGACAAACCAGAAAATAAGCAGAGTCCAGCAGGTCAATGTTTAGGTGTTGTGTGTTAGGTATAGCTATTACAGCTGAATGCTTTTTATATTGTAAAGGGGAAATATATGAAGAAGAAACCAGACATCTTGAGCATTAAGCAAAGAGTGTCAAAATAATAAGTGTTTAATTTACCCCCAAAAATTACAGGCTAAGAAGCAAAACATTCCTTAACAATACAGTCCATGCAGGCCCACTTATATTTTAACTCTGAACACAAAGGAAAATAAAAACATAGTTGACACCATGGCATAAGAGTCAAAACTTTTATGAATTTATTCCACTGTTCATTAATCTACAATATAACAGATTTTGACATATATTAACCCTTCCAAAATTTCACCCAGCAAAAAAGGCCTTCTAAATCTGGAATTGGTCTATGTGCTAACTATTGGATCTATGTGGAACACAACTACTATGAGGGAAATAATCCAGTATCTGATCATGTAATCTGTTTTACACTGCAGCTAAGTGAAGTATGCCCTAACTGTCTATGAGAACTATGTTGCCTTTCCATTGTGTTACTGTGGTCAGAGAAAATGGGCAAAACTGACTTTTTGCTCCCCTATGTCCAGATGAATTAATTGAAGGATGTTCTGATGATGTATCTTTCAGAGCTCCATTTTTATTTGGAAAATTAATGAGCACTAAACTGAAAGGCAGATTTTAGGACACATATGGCTATGAAGGAAAGACAAGTGTGAGGAAAGAGAGTGAAATTTTGCAAGCAAACCTATTAACCCCTAAAGCATTAACATGGAGAATGCATGTGTAGTCTGGATGATACAATGTGTCAGAACAGAGAGAATTTTTGGTGTGCGTGTATATTTTTTTAATTAAGGGTAATGAGGGGAGGCGAGATGACTCAAAGAAGATTTCAAAGAGGAGAGATAGACAGAGAGAGAGAGAGAGGGGGGGGGGATGGAAATCTGTCCTGGGCCCACAGCCATCAAACCAGGTGGCAGAAACTGGTTTCTTGATGACAAGAGGGCAAACTAGCCAAGCAAAGTCCTCTCCTTTCCTCAGCAAGAGATCAGAATAGAAGAGTGATGTAAGAAAGCAGATATACTACTGCTTGGGGTCTTATCAAGAGCTCACTACCCTGCTATATTGTGGAAAATGTTGTTCCCTCTCATACAAAACTTCTACTTCACAGCTCCACTCCGTCCCCATGTAAAAGGACCAGCTTTCTGAGAGGGAGGCACCTGTTAGCTGGTTCCTTGCCAGGACTCTCAAAGCTAGCCCTTTGCAAGAAAGCAGGAACAATTCAGAAAAAAAAAAAAAAAAAAAAAAAAAAAAAAAAAAAAAAAGTGAACAGGGCTTGGATGTTTCACCTTGCACAAAGGAATAGTGTGGATACAAGTACTTTAGTGTACTAAGGCTTTGCACAAACCTCATACTCTTCTGCTTTCCCAAGTGTAATGTTTGCTCTGAGTAGAGACCAGCTAGGGCACAAGCCTGCTTTAACCCTGTTTGATCAAGGGAAGGAAGGACTGAAAAGGAATGCAACCTGTGATTTTTAAATATTTTTTTCCCAATGAAAACATGGTCAGTGTGGTGCTTAGAGGGGACTCACAAGCACATTCTTAGTTTGAGAGTGGAAAAAGTCATGTAATGTTTCACAGTTTGAAGGTTTTTCTTAGGTTGACAGAAAAATATTCATTACTGCAAGAGCTGGATGGAGAACAGGACCCCAGATATTGCCCCACACCTAATAGACTCCTGTTACTCCTCAGATGTTGTATATTTATGTACTACCTTTCTGATCAGAGTCTTGCCTCTAGCTACGTTCCCTTGACACATTAATATCTCCCACGTTTTTTATGCCTACTTCCCTTTCAGCTCATCATCTTAGTGCTCTTTTTTCATTCATAGGCTGGGAATTTTATTAATTGACCCATTTCGCCTGCTCAGACATCACAACTCATTCACAACTCAAGTTCACTGCTGCAGTGTTTAAAGGCTTTGCACTGTGACTATGCTGGCTCAACAGGCAGATACCAGATTCACAGGTAAAAGTATTCAAGTGCATAGAATTTCAGGTGTTTAAGGTGGCTGCAAGACTTACACTACCTATTCTCAGGTAGACATTTCACTCAGTGATGGGAAGCTTTGTCTAGATGTAATACACTAAGGAGGCAAGGAACTTAGTCTTCATAGTTTATTGTTCAAATAACATAAACATCTAAAGTGTTTTTATTTTTGTTGTTGTTGTTGTTGTTTATTTTCAGAATACTACAGGAAAGTAAAATCTACTCTTAAAAACAGTTCTTCACCACTAAGTCTGGCCTAACTGTACTCAGAGCTGGACCCGGGAGGAGGCAGAGATGTTTCCCCTCTTCAGACCAGAGACCACTCTCCTTTCACCTTCCTAGTCACGCGTCCTCCTGCTGAACCACAGACTTGACCTGGGCTTGTGTCTCATATCCTGCCTTTGTGAGGGAATCATCTCCCAGTCCAAGGCTATCCTGTTTATAAAATTCCCTGGGAACCATGGAACTAACCAAAATTATAAACACCTTATTAAGTACTCGTTCAGTTTGATGAATGTCAATATTGCAACACTCTGGATATAATTTAAAAGCATAACAACTCTTGATTTCATTTTACGTATCAAAGTCAGGTCTTCTTTTTTGCTGGTGTAAGTACCTATATGTACAGTTATACTGGCAAGGAACACAGCCCATCAATTTTATATTGTATACAAGTCAAGCACTTGAAATGAACATGAAACGTTCTAGCTAAATGGGAAGCTTACCCTTTCTCATATATTTACAAGATTGCTCTACCACATCATCCACACAGAATATGTACAATTCCCTTCTCTTTTGTTAGTGTACAGAGAATAAAAAAATGGGACCTTATGCTAATCTTGAATATTGAATAACAAATTCTTTCCTAATATTTTGTAGAATTTGTGCCAAGAAATCATAAAGTTTGAGTTTGATACATCGCTGTACCATTAAATTTTTTAAAGCTCCCTTCCAGTATTCTGCTTCTTTAGAGGTACCACGCACCACAACTTATTTACCTCCCTGTGCAGCACCGCTGTAGGAAGTCCCACAGAAATAAGTTGCAAAAACACCATTTATTTCCACACAGTTAACATAAACAAGTCACTATAGAATACAGATTTGGTAATTGAGCTTCTAGCTGTTCTGAACATGTTTTCAGAGAGAACTACTGATGTATTTGAGCACTCCAGCATCTGGGGTGACACTTCATCAAAAATGAAATGACACTACCTATTCCAAATTTGTTACTACATATAAATGTGGTGGTTAATTAAGTTACCTTGGACAATTTCATTACCTTTCTAATCATGCTTGAGTACTATTCAAAATTTTGAATGGAACAGGTTCACAATAGAAAATAGAGATTCATACATAGATAAGCAAATTAATTACTTGAAATTACTATGTTGCAACTCTTAGGGCTGTGCCGTCTATTTTTTTTAGAAATTTTCAGGTACTGAAAATCCATGGCAGTATTTATGAATTTCAAAAGTTTAGCAATTTTTTACAAAAAGCGGGGTGGCTTTCTCCCAGTTGTTTTTCTGATAAAACATACAAGTTATCCAGTCAGAGAGCAGAAGCAATGTGATCATCACATGCCAAGAATTATGAATAACAAATAGCAGTTGTATTATACAGTTGCAAACAACCCTTCCTGTAAAAACTGTTCACTCAAACTGCTTGGTGAATGCTTATGCATGTTATATACATTTACAGATGTCAAGGATGATTCACTTTTGATTTGTGAATAAAGAAACAAGGCTAAATTAATCTTGTTTCCAATTCACTTAATAAAATTAAACCCTGCCAAAGTACTTCAGTTTGATTTATTGTACTCTTAGGGTACAATTTTTGTAAGACACTACCTCTTTCCTGCAGCATCATCACAGAAGGAGATACTGCATGGCATTCTGGAGTCATTTTTCCATCCTTTTTTAATCTATGGAAATGTTTTAAAAATATATGTGTGAATCCTATCTTTGGGAAATATGACTCAATGCCCTTAGCAAACAAATAAGCAATAAAATGAACACAAAAATATTACAGACTTTGGTAATTATATAGAAATTTACCTTTGGGCACCTTGATTATCTGCTCATAGCAATGTAGTAACCTCTTGTCTCAATTACAATAAAAGTTAACATCAAATGAAAAGTATGGTGCAGGCTATTGAATCTGCACAAATTGCTCTCACAGAAATTACACTAGTTGTCTTTCATGCTGTTCACAATAAACAAATTTCTTATCTGACCAGGAATCACGAGATTCTTATAGCAGTAAATGTTAATCTTAGCATACATTATACAGTAGTAAATATTATTTATAAATGTCTGTAATAGTAAATATTATACATGTCCTATGCATTTGTAAGATTACGACTTGAACACTCTGTTTATACTTGGCAACATTCCTTATGCTTATATATTATTCTACAAAGTTTGAGATCTATACCTTTGAACAGCTTACTGAAATAAAACAAAATAGAAAGATAAAGGTCAATGAAAACATTACATTTCTAATGCTTTCTAAAACACAATGCCAAGTATAAAAATGGCTGAGGTGTTAGATGAAAATTAATTTAGACAGTTTGTGTTTGTTCATCCTGAAATATCACTCCAAGCCTTACAAAGCACACCCAGATGACTGGTGTCTTCCTTCATACATCTACTTTCAGGTCAGTACTGCCGGGAACAAATTATAAGGAGCCTTGCCAAGAGCTTATCACACAACAAACTGTCTGAAAGAGCCTATAAATAAAATATTTGTAAAGGGATTCAGAGATACACAGTAAAGTGTTATATACCTGTGGGGAAAAAAAAAAAAAAAAAAAAAAAAAAAAAAAAAAAAAGCTATTTCTTCTGGCTAAAATTTGAGATATGTAGAAAAACCTGGAGCGTCCACACATTTTGGTTGCCTTTCTCTAAAAATAGTTGGCATGACTGCAGGTTGATTTTAAGGTTAAAAATGCTGTATTCAGGGTGACAGATCACCTTAGGACCCCATGCACAGTCCCCTGACAGCTCCATCCCTCTGGGGCCATGGGAAAAGTTCCAGCAGCTGGGCAGGTGGACTAGGTCCTGGCACTATCACATTACTGTGCATGGAACCTTGGCCATCAGAGTCTGAGGAAGCACATACATCCTAAGCACCATGGGAAAGTGCAGTATATGTTTGCTCAGTTCCCATAAGCAAAGAAAGTGTTATATTTGTGCCACTATCTACTTACCATATTTTTTTACCATTGGTTCAAGCAATAAAACACAACTAAAAATCTTAGAAATATTTTTTTTTTTTTTTGTACTCAGCCAGTGTATACAGATTTGACAGCTGCCCTCTCAACACTCCTCTCATTTTACCTAGTAGCTGTCTGGCCTTTTCAGTTTCAGCAAGTTACAAGTTTTCATACCATTAAGCCAAAAACAATACTTAGCAGCAAGAAACTATAAGGAAACTTCATTCATATGCTGAAGTACAGCACCTCATTTAGCAAAGTTGTGACAATACCTTATAAGTCTTCTTTCAGACTACATCCTATTAATAGCAATGAATTAATATCGAGCTATTAGAGAAATTGTCAAACCATTATAGAAAGAATAAAATCTCTGCTTGTACCAGTAAGAACATTGTTACTGAAGCCAATGGATCTGGCCCTTATGGCACAGGATGTGTGGCCCTCCTTATTTGTAAACTGTATGTTGTCATGCATTATTGAAAGATCTCAGATATAAATTTGATGGTGAAGGCTGCAGTACTAATCCAGCTGGAAGAAAGAAATAAAGCAAAAACCAGAAAACACATATTGCATGCTACGTGACTAAACCCAAATAATTCACACTTTTAGAGACTGTTGTTTACTTTTATTTGGTTGATTGTTGTCTTTTTTTACTTACTGCTTTATACGTTCTCTTTTGTCCAGCATGTTTTCTGATTTGTTCTCCATTAGGCCCAGTTTCAACATGCATGGAATAGATAATGTCAAAGAAATCTTCTACCACGGCTACCCGCCGTAAAGACAGCTTCTCATCTACACCTACTCCATCCTGAAAAGGAAAAAAAAAAAAAAAGAGAGAGAGAGAAAGGAAA
The DNA here is from genome assembly GCA_011076525.1 of Nettapus auritus. NCBI lineage: Eukaryota > Metazoa > Chordata > Aves > Anseriformes > Anatidae > Nettapus > Nettapus auritus. The sequence goes on from CM021766.1 coordinate 114,051,288, forward strand.
AAGTAAGGAGGAGAGGAGTCATAGGTAAGTGGTGATAATCATGGAACACATTCTCCTCTTTCAGCAAGGAGTTAAAGACCCTTCCTCTGAGATCCGAAGGTCACCCAGACATGTCTGTGAATGACATAAATAGTAAGGTAAAAAAGTTGTATGATCAGAATGATCGTATGGCACTATCCCTTGCAAACAGTCCGTTTTGCCAAGACAGGGCATTTGGTTTCTTGACAGAAAGTGATCTTTCATTATTTCAAAAATGAAAAAAAAAGTATCCATGCTTGTTTCTCCAAATGCATAAACAACATTCAAAGGCAGGAGCAGTCCCAGTCGTGGCATAGAAATGCATTATGTAGCTACTAATAAGAATGCAACAGCTCTTTCATCCTCTCATTCCCCTCCCAGTAAATCTGTACCTAGCATTTCATAAAGGTATTTAATAAAAGGTTTTAATTCACAGGTGATAGAGCTGACTGTAATTATGAATACAAAGGAAGTTGTTATAAACATTTACCCCCAGAAAACTTGCTTGAAAATATACTGCATGAAGACATACCACAATAAGAGGAAAAGAAAGGGATATTTCTAAAATTTGTGCTTTTGTACACAAGTGTCAGATTGGAATGAGTGACAGAAAAGTGAGGACATCTACCAACTGATTTCCAAAGCTGACAGTGCCATAATAGCTAAAGACTTCTAAATAGAAAGAGTCCCCAGTGGCTCTGAAATTAATCAGCGAAGTTCAATTTGGACCATCCATATGAGGGGTTTTTGTTTTACATCTGTCTATGGATTCAATTCTAATGAAGGGGAAATAATTGGGAACCTTGTTTTTCCAGGGCAAGCAGCTAAGAAGCAGGCTGTGTTTTGCAGTACAAAATAAGTTTGTGAGGAATAAACTGAGAATGGCCAATTCACTTGCAATTCAGCCTTTGAATTTAGACTTCAGGAAGCAACAGTGTCACCTAGCTTTCATGGAGAGACTCCCATCCCATGAGCAGTTCCTAAAATTTCACTAACCACCTGCATGAAAATTCTGTGGCACCATGGCATGTTCTGCTATCAGCATCAGTAAGAATTTGCTTGGTACTGCCCACCACTCTTGTGTATTAAAAAAAAAAAAAAAAATAGAGATGAGGCAACACAAAATCCAGATTTTTGCAGTTTTAATCTTTAGGGGAATTCACACATGAGCTCTGCAGGGGGACCCATCCTCAATCATTATTTTCTCACCTCCCCAAAGGCTCGGTAGGATCCCTAATGATTTCAAACGCTTTTATTATGACGACAGTGTTATCTCACGCTGCACTCAGAACACTCAGAAGTTTATAGTGTTGATTAACTGATAAAGATTTAATCTGTTTATTACAAATGAGTTTTGTTTTAGGAAATTTCCTACGGGGGAGCTCTCTTTTTTAATTAAAGAGGAATGCATTACAATGATATTAATTTAAAACCTGAGATGCCACATCAGCAGAACTGACACATACAAACATTAAGAACACATTCAAAGAAGAACCTCAAAAAGAAAACTCTTTTTGCTGCTATTGGTGGCCATACTGTGCAGTGCTCTTTTTGGTAGTCCCATCTGTCCCCTCACTGGACACTGAGATCCAAAGGCAGGTAGACATGATGTGGATGTGCTCTTCAAGTTGTGTGTTCTCCTTTCAGCTGAATAAAACAACAAGCATTACTACTACTTTCAAAAATACAAGGAAGTAAAATCTGCACAACACTATGTCATGGCTTCTAATTGAAATGCCAGAAAATGAATACAAACTTTCAAAATCTTGTCAGTCAAACATAGTAGGAAAAAATGATGTACACCGAGTGGAAACTCCTTCAGGGTAAGACAGAACTATTACTTAGCAACTATACTCCTAACTTCACCATAAATGTATCTGGTTGGGCCTGGTCATTGAAGTAGGTCAGGCTTCATTCTGCATGGTACTGCATAAGGTGATAAGGTAGACCCTGTTTCAGAAAGTCTGCAGTGTTTAAAAGGTGCTGAACTGCTGCAAGTAAGCTGTGAAATACATCTGGCACAATGCAATGCTCTGCAGAGACGTAAGCTTTAACTGCAGAAGCAATACACCAGATGAGTAACTTGAATGAGAATGAGATAGCTATTTACTAAGACTTTTGATATCCCAGTACTGACATCCCAGCAAGGAAAAAGCTGGGCAAATGATACAATTGCAAATCTCCATTTAAACTATAATGTCTCTGAAGTGGATGCAGTTGTATTGCTTTCCCACCACGTGCCACTACAGTACACTTTTATCCTGAAATTGCTATTTGATAAAGGCATTAACAACACAGCTCTACTTTATAAGCTGGCTTTGGGTAAAATTTTCACAGTGCCTAAGGGGACATTTTTTTAGCCTCAACTAAGTCTAAAAAGAGACGAATGAGGGAATACATGATAATGCTATTCAGATGTATGAAAGGCTATGAAATGTCCACAAGGGACAGGACAAGTAATAGGCTTAGAGCACAGCAAGGGAGATTTACATTACACATTATGAAAAACTTACTATAGACGTGGATAGTCAAGTATAGTATCAGTTTGCCTGGGGAGATTTTGGGATCTCTGTCACAGGAGAATTTTGAGACCAGGTTGGACAAGTATCTGTCAGGGATAGTTCGAGTAAATCCTCTCTTGGATAGACCAGATATTAACTGAGTCCCTTCTTGATAACTCCATGACAGAGAAGCTCAAAGACCATGTTCAAAGCAACTTGGGTACTAACATCTCTAAGAGAGCAAGAACGATATTTACAAATTACTGGGGTATTCTAAGGTATTTTTTTCATCATGACAAGAGCCCAAGTCCCACATTCAAAAATGACTTAAGGATAGAATCTTAACTGAATTTTCTCTTCAAAAATTGGTCTTAGACTCTTAAATCTTTTAGGTTGACTGTCATCCCATTTGTTTTAGCCATCACAGAGGTATGCCCCTATTCTAAATCAGTTTCCAAAGATTTCTCTTTGGTTATCAGTGTAGCAGGCACTGCCAAAATGCAACTCATCCTTGTAAGAGCTGGAATGCTTTCAGTCCCTACCAGTGGAAAAGTTACTTTATTTTACTCTTTGCATTGCAGGTTTTCCTTGTTTTTATCTTTATTCAGTCATCTTCCCATGTGCTTAGGATACAAATAAATAGATGTTTCCTTTCCTTTTCAGCCCTACAAATTGCATTTGCACTCTGAGATTAAAGTTGTTCATTTGTTTCTAGTTATCGACATAAAGAATACATTTCTGGGCAGAACTGACTTTTACTGACAGTTGTTCACCTCTCACAAACTGCTAAGGATGCCTTTGAACAATGATGCTTGAGGAGAGAGTCAGTCTCCTTTACTGAGGTGGAACTTGCAGGGCTAGCAAGAGTAAAGAAGAGAAAAAAGCTTGCCAATGATGCAAACATACAAAACTCTTAGTGCAAACTGCAAAAATATCTATTAAATAAAGGGCCATAATTTGGGCAGTTACTTTGCAGAGGATTTAACACAAGCCTTTAAAATTAAAGCCACCAAAACAAAAGTGCTTGTAGTTTCTTGCTTGAGAATGCCTGGCACCATCTCATGTTGAAATTTTGTAGGGGATATAGGTCTCATAAAACATCCCCTTTTTTCATGAATGAATATAACTATTGGCATCTTTACAGTGTTTGAAAAATCTTCCTATAAACACATGATAAAAGGAAATGGAAAATAAAAGTAAAGGCTTGGTTGGTTGTTCTATAAAAATGTGCAGATCTATAAAAACCTCTTATATAAACATCAAAGTCAGAAGCATCTAGAAATCATTAAGGGTAGATGGAAATAACAATCAAGCTAAATATTTAATTACATTACGTAAATCACACACAAATGTAAGACTCCTTTGAATGTTGCAATATTTGTGTAACATTTTTCTGACACATACCGGTTTAAATTACAGAAGAGTTAAAGCACATTCATGCCATCACACCTCTGCTGCCTAGTATCACGTTTTTCTGTCTTTCATATGATTTTTCACAGAATAAACAGCAGTCTTTTGCTGACTGAAACACAGTACCCTGAGTGCACTACATATCTTTACAAAAAGTTCTGCATATAACACAGCCTCCTTGTTAGCCTATACATAATGAACTCATGACATGATTGTATGCAGGTATTTCAGTCCTTTTGAACTGAACATAGAAAATTTTTGTATCATAAGCATTAGCAGGAACCAGTAGCTTATATATAACATAATTGTTATATATCTGTCTGCAGAAATAAGTTAAATGATCACACTGAAAATCCCATTATTTGTTACTGCCTTTATCTGCTTGCTCAGTAACTGTAAAAATATTAACATTTAAGAAGAGTGATGACCATTTAAGAATGCCTCTTGCTCCCATAGAAACGAACAAATCTATTTTCATCAGCACACTGATTTGAATTCTCAGGTTATTAGTATATCCATTTGAATATCTAACTCTCCTGTCAACACAGCAAAAATCTACAATAGATCAAAAATATTAGCATTTGCTAGCTGTTATTAAGTGGTGTAAAAATACACAAATTGATCATTTCTATCCAGTTCCTAATGGAAGGTGTCTATAAGAGCAAAAGGGGCATTTGTTATTTGAAATGTATGTTTTCTGCTACTCGTTATATGATCCATTTGAACAGCTAGTCTCATCTTCTACCAGCAGATGGAGACAAGAAAAATCAATGTTACATTAAGGCAGATGTACACCATTTCCACCTTACAAATCCTCTATTTGGAACTTAGAGCAATAAACCCCACAAAGAATAAACCTAAAAGCTTGGATGTGACATTATCAAGTCAAATGTAATTGTGGAAATAAATCTTGAAAAGAATCAAGTGAAGTAAAATGGCAAATTAATACGTCGTTTGAGATGAGAGACTAAAACTAAAAAATGGACACAAAGTTTACGATTTTCTTTTGACGGAAATTTTATGAAAGCTTTAGGTGAGAAATAAATAAATAAATAAATAAATAAATAAATAAATATATATATAAAGGTCCTCTGCTGTCTTGATGGGGAAGCTTAAGAGACCCAATAAACAGTAAGAGAGACCAAATCAATTTTGAGCAGAAGTCCCTTACTCCTTTGTCTCTTGGACTGCTCCAGAATATGGGAAAACACCAAAGCAAAATCTCTGTCAACAAACTGTAACACAGGAAATGCTGAGTGCCAAATGAATGTAAAAGATCTCACTTAAAAGGACTGTCCTACTGAGAAGTTTTTAGGTGAGGTCATCTTTTTGATATGAATCATTAGCTCTATTAAATTAAGCTCTAGCAATTACACACAATGGATTGTGAAAAACAGTTTGCCAAACAGCAAAAGGAAGGTCTGTCAACTTTATTTCCTTGAAATGTAGTAACATGGGAAAGGGAATGATTTCATGACAGACAAAATACCTCCAGAGGTATTTTGAGCCCCTTTGGCTCTTTGGCATGAACAGGATAATAACCTGCCCAATGTCTCTGAGATAAATATTTAAAGCTCTTTCCATATTGGTGAAGGACAAAAACTTTTTTTTTCCTCCATCTTAGGAGAATTTTGGATGAATAAGATGAATAAGCAGACACAGGTTAGGCTGCAGACTACTCTTCATAGTCAAGAGCTACTTCTTAACTAACGTCTGGATGTGGTTTTGCCTCTGCACACTAACACTTGATTTTTTTTTAATTTCTTCTTAAACTTCTAAACATTCACACAACCATTCTGAATAAAAATGAGTTAAGACTGGCCATATTTGGCTATTTGTTAAGTCTGTTGATCCAGGCTAACCAAACACCTTGAGCAATATCTATATAAGCAGCAGAGCAGCACAAAAGGAGCAGATCTGTAAAGCAAAGCAGTTCATACTGAGGAGCTGATTCCATCCTGCATGTATTCAGGTTAGCTTTAGTCTGGTCCCTGGCTTTGGACACCCACTTCTGGTTGCAGCCCAGTAGGTGCCCGTGTGTTAAAAATACCAGTTTTCTTTCACTGAAAGTATCCAGTTCATGCACTGAAAAAGCACTGGAGGTGAAACAAAACACAGTAAGTGAGTGTAGTCAGGAGATATGTTTCAAGTGCATGTTCCTTTTCCAAACCAAAATGCCAGTGCAGATGCAGCCCCAGCTTTGTTAGTACAACTAGCATTTTTCACACGTGCACACTGTGATGAACATTGCCCAAATGGATGAGGAAGTCACTTACATAACTAACTCGGGGCAGACACTGCCCTGGTGTGACTGGGGAGAGCAGAAGAAAGGAAGAAACTGAACAAACACATATTCTGACATGGAGGCCATATTTGCCATGTTACTCCCTCTACCTGCCTCCTATCCAGCAAATTCCTACCTGCTTAGCCTGCTGAAATGACAGATGATGCCTTCATCACTAGATGCTGTCTTATTACAGATTGCATCTTTTGCTTTTCTTTGTTTTCTGACAGAGAAAGCAAATTAATGCTGTATTCTGTCTACAGAACTATCCGGAGTCGGTGTATTTAATATAGGAACAATAAACCCATATGCATCATTTTTAGTGAAAAGTATGGAAAATTTCCAATGAAACCAAAGCTAGAACTATACAGAAAGAAAGGAAGAAAACATATAACACCTCCAGGAAGACTACAGTTTGCATTTGTGGTTATTTCTAACACCGGGAAAACAAATTAACTCAGCAACCTGCAATTTTTTTGTGATTGATTTGAATTTAGCTATAATTCACCAATTAATTCTTCATTAAAAAAAAAAAAAAAAAAAAAAAGAAAGAAAAAGAAAAAAGAAAAAGAGAAGAATTATAGATTATTATATTCTTCTTATAGAGGAGAATTCTTGATCTTACACTGCTTCCAAATAGTTTGTCCATAAGTCTATATTTAAAACAGCAAAGTGACAACTATATATTTTTTAAGTATAATATTTACCAGATTGTATTATTTCCTGTTCTCTGAAGGATGCTCTCTGTTTTCAAGTGGGTTAGTTTTCTATTAGAGTTAATTAAGTTTGGTCTTTTAAATCTTTTTTTCTTTTTCTTTTTCTTTTTTTTTTTTTTTTTTAATATTCATTACAGTTGTGGAAATATTCAGTAGATTTCACGTGCCCTTTTCAAACCCGCTGTTTTGTAAGCAGCTAAGAGGTAGTACACTTAGCTAGGACAGGAAGGATAACCAAAGAGAGGAGGAGTGTAACATAGCCAAATATCATCTGAACTTTTTGCTTGAGCTCACATTCATGATCAAAGTTTTAATGCACTTATTCCCTCTTGGTGATTCATTAGAGGACTAATGAGGAACAGAATTTTCTATAATTGTGTGAATTCTAAGAAATGGCACTTTTTAAGCTTAAAAAGCAGCCAAGACTTCAGTTCTACCATCTAACACAATGAAAGTGTGTGAAAATTTGTCCTATTACAATAATCTGTTATTTGACTGAAAGTAAAACTGAACATAGAGGTAATTATTAAGATAACTATAAAATATGATTTCTCCTAACAAAGCAACACACACACACACACACACACACACAAAAAAAGTTATTCTGAGTAGTAACTTTTCTGTATCTCTTCAATTGTTCTAAAAAAATGTAAATATATCATCAGGCTAAAGCCCTAAAACCTAAAACAGGAGGATAGCAAGTCAGCAAAGCAGAAGTGACCGTGAGTTGTACAAATACTGAAATGACAGTCTCTTTAAACACTTCTTCTTGTGTTTGTGCTCTTCCTACATTTTATGTAATAATCATATCAGCCAAGCTGTAAACAGTGACTTCAAGACTTTTACAGAGTAGATTGCAATGCCAAGCTACAAGCTTAGCAGGGTAACTGCCTTCTCAGTCTTACAGGTAAGCTGGAAGGGTCAGCTGCTACTGGTGGGTATTTTGAAGACAGGGGACTTCAGCTCCCCAGTCTGACAGTTCAGCAGATTGTATACTAATTTCCATGAAACTTTTTTTCTAAAATTTACAAGACATGAAAATACATGCAAAATTTAGTTTTATTTTTTGTCTTGAAGCAGTTCTTTGTATCTATATAACACTTCTGTGAGAATGATAATAATTGTTTGTCCCAAATAAATTTACCAGGATATAACAACTAATTCTCTTATGATATTTTTTGACTTTAGGGGATACTAAAATTAATGGGGTTTGGTCCCAGATTGGTCCTGTTTGATATGTTTTGTTTTTATTTTTCCTAAATTATAATGTCTGGCATTGTCATCCAGCAAAAAAAAAAATAAATGGTAAATCTACTAACTGAATATTAACCCTTAACATTCCTTTGATGTTTCCAAAATTGCATAATTATATTTTAAAATGTGCTACAGGTATTCAAGCAGTAGGGGAATGCAATGTAGATCTATAATGCCACCTTTTTTCAGACTGATGAAATGCAACTAGTGTACGCCAAAAGTAACCTAACACTGAAGTGAAATTTAAATGATGAGAACTCATTACCCAAAAGTACTGCCTCTGAAATTAAATGTGTATTTCTGAATAATATTCCAAATACTCACAATTGTGTGATACAAGAGGGAGTTTTTTTTAATAAATAATGTGATATATATGTGCCAGGAATTACATACTCTAATCAGGTTCCAGGAGGATACCACACCACAGATCAACTTTGCTTAGTGATAAAACCTTAAAATAATAATAATAATAAACTGCTTTAAATCCTGACTAATTTGTAAAATAGTCCAAAAAGTCAGGGGAATGAGACTGATCAGAAGACTGCTAATAGGATATAGTGTTATTGTGTCTGGATCTCTGGCTTCAACTCCAGCAAGGGCTTTTGTCCCATAAACTTGCTTCCACCTGCTATGTACTGCAAGGAATAACCCTGGGGTGGCAGGGAGATGAAGTGTGTGACCTAATCTCTCCCATCTATGTTTCTGCAACAGCTGTTCACTTGCTTATACAAAATGAGTTCATGGTCTCAGCACAGCTCCCATAGGACAGCTGTCTCCATCACCAAAACCACTGCTACAACAGACCATTAGGTGCCATTAATTGGTAACCTCATTAGCAACATCAGTAAAGGCACTGGGGATCAGATTTTCAGTTGCATTGGTGCTGCACAGGCAGCTTATGGTAGGAACGGATGAGAAAACATTAGTGGTTTTACATCACCCACACAAAGCTTTGGTTCTGGTACAATCCAGGCACCGATTCAGCAAGTTCATTCGCAAGGCAAAGCACAGAATAAGGAGAGCTGTTCCCTACCCCAGTGCCTAAGGGGACAGGAGCCTCTAGCATACTTTGTGCTCCACGCAGGGGCTGTTGCTCTGTTTGCATTGCCAATACACTGCCCACACTGGGAGAAAGCTGTTTGCTAGTGGGGAGCAAATAGATATTTCTGAGGTGGGAATTTCCTGGAGTACAAGCTAACAGTCTCTACTGGAGGTGCCTCTAGATTTCTGCAAGGACTAATGGACAGGGATTACGCAGGGCTTGCTGTAATTACACAGGTAATGTTACCTGATCGGGGATACAGGCCTTCGCTCACTCAGCTGTCAGGTTAGTGCAAAACTGAATTCACGGGGCTGTGCATGACACGCTATTTCTGTCTGCAGACAGACATTTTTAGCAACAGTGGTGATACAGCCTTGATGAGCTAGGAGCACAAGCAAGGAACTGTAGGGAGAATTAGGCTACCACTAGGTCTGAAACAGAAGTAGCAAATGTCATGTCAGATATTGGCAATAAGTTTTTGGTGTAGCCAGCAAATGCCGTGAACAAATACCTAACAAAGATTTTCAGGAAAATTCATTATGAGGGCTGCAAAAGTTATTGCTCCAAAATGCATTTATAAAACTCTACTCCTACGTCAGACCTGAGAGAGGGCTTTTGTACTCAAGAGTGCACATCAAACTAAATTAGTTGGTAAATAGAGAATATTGCCTTTTTTATAATAGCTGTTAATATGTGTGCATTTGTGTGTGCAGATCAGATTTTACAAAATGAAATGACCTCAGCAGACTTACATGTGGGCTCTGTAACAACTTATTTGGAGCCTTGATCTTCAATTAAATTACATTTGCCTAAATCTATTTTTTTCACTCCTCCAACAGCACTTTTCTCTCCTGGGTAACCTAGGCAAGAGCAGGTTCCAGATGCAAAACCCTACGTTTCTGTGAGGAAGCACTGCTGCAGACAGATCATTTACACCAATTTTTCTCCTTTTTTTCCTCCTTCATTCCCTAACTGTAAACAAAATCTACAGCATGAAGAGGCCAATCCTTGCCAGCAGAAGCAAGTTTTGAAAAACACTGCGCAGCCATATGTTCAGCCCTGACCAGAACGATCGTTAGGAGGCTGACATCTGCAGATGGAGGGTTCATATCACCATTCAGTAGAATCACGCTGCTACTGTATGCTGAACTCAATGTTAGACAGACTTTGCTCAGGATAAATGCTCAGCACTGGCCTGCAATATCACCATGCTGATTAAATTTTGCTACAACTACACATATGAAATATAAAACAAAAAAAAAACTAAAAAAAAAAAAAAAAAAAAAAAAAAGTGGCAGTGACTGAAAAATGGGACCTTTACAACCCCTTTTGGTAATCCTCTTTATAAAGAACATTCTTCTCTATCAAATGCTATCCTGAAGCTGTTTTTGTGATGGAAAATACTTGCCAATGATGAACCTTCACGAAAGTCCACCAAACTCTTTGGCTGGTAGGGTTATGCACTAGGAGAATACAACCACGTAAAATGGTCTCCCTAACTTCTTTCAAGACTCAGCAGACTCAGTTTTTCTCCAAATAAACTCTTTTGACCATTTCTTCAATAATCACTGTAAGAATATAAGTCTTCCTCTCCTTACTTAATGCCCTTCTGAAAGCAATGAGATTATCCAATGTTTCTGGGACTGATATTGGTTCTTCTTAGAGAAGCGGTAAGATAAAATGCATTTTCCCCACTACTTTTTGCTGTTTCTCCCCCTTGTTCTTCTCTTAGCCTAGCTGCAGCTCCTCATGCACTCCAAACACTATTTTTCATGGCTTAAACAGATTTATGGTCAGCAATTTCCACAGGGACTGTGTGCATGTTCTCTCAGGCTTGCTCAGGAACCACTCATCAGAGGGCTGGAAATAAAAAGCTGTGTCTGTTCTGCCGCTGGCAATGAAATTCAGTGGGTTCGTGCTTGCTGTGTCCTTCCTTTGGGCCTTTACTCCAATGCAGTCCCCTTCTTCGAAAGCCTAGACCTGACATGCCTCTATACGAATTTCCTTGTATATGTTTTGCAACCTTATCTAATATGCACAGGTATCAATTGTAGAAACAGGAGATTGACTGGAACTATTTTTCTTTATTTTCTTTGATTCTGAAATGGACATAGGTCTCTGAACTGCAAATACCTAGTAGAAAGGGGTTGGATCTTCAGTTACGTGAATTTCACTCAGAATGTTCCCTGCACTGAATCTGGAGCAACCCTAAACAGCAAACAGTTCGAAACATCAGTAATTGCAAATTGAAACCTTGAATTTGTAAAAGCTGTTTTACTGGGTAAAGAGTAGTTTTTTTCCTCTCATTTTTTTTTTTTTTTTTTTTAGTGAAGATGAGGTACTCTCCGAATCTGATCACTAATAATATTGAGCACCATCCCTTTTCATTTTTTAAGAGAATGAAAGAAACATATAGGTAATGAAGGAAAACATTACTTCCTCAACAGTACTTCAAAAATTGATGTTTTGAACGAGTAGGTAACCAGACTTCCCCAACATTTGATGCATGGTAGAAGATAGGAAATTGGAGTATTTTCAAGTTAAAGACTCCCTATTAATCAAACGCTTGCAAGTCTCTGCCTTAAGATCTACGCATGCCCACAAATTTACTACCGTAAGTATCGCTTTGCATGCTAATGTTCGTATACGTAAAGCACAGTTGATGAAAGAAAAGGAAAGATGCAGATGAAACAGTCTGCTCTGTATAATTAAAGTTCATGATTATTCTTTCAAATCTGCAACAGTTAATATGCAAACTATAAGGATCTTCTTAATTATTAGTACTACTCTGTGCAACAAAACACAAACCCAGCACTATATTAACATTTTTTTTCTTTGAGCATGTATCCTTAATTGCACTTGCTTTCTTTATACAAAAAGAATAAAGTTATCAATTTCTTAGCTGTTTACCAGAACAGGAAGAAAAAGTTGAAAGGTAGCATTAGAATTCAATTATGTATTAAATACAGTATAATGATTATATTATTCATCAGGTTCACTAGAATATAGTGCTCTGTCTCCTAATGTCTTAGTTTAAGCTAGTCTGCTCAAACTGAAGCAAAACCATAATTCACCAATATTAAGTAACTTGCCCATTTTCTCGCTCCTCTGTGTATACTGGCTGTCTTAAGATAATGGGATACAGCGCTCGGATGTGTTCAATAATAATAATGATAATAATGTTTCTCTTCCTCTCATTATGTACACATGTTGTGTACAGCCTGACTGATTGATACGGCCATCCACCCTAGAGCCGGCTTTAATTCGTGGTTTAGCTTGCGATGTGCTATGGGATTTCTTGAACTGAATAGTACTATACAAAATCAGGGATATTACAGATGAAAGAAAAATCATCTGGTCACTTAGCCCATTCCCCTATAGTATAGGGATTGTCTCCTACTGTTTATGATCTACTTTCTTCAGTCATGTTTTAAATGTCTTTTCTGAGGAAACATTGATCACTTCATCTGAGAGGCTGGTTTACAGACCAGCAGAGGTAAATTCAGAATTGTTGGCTGAGCCTACAACAGCCTGCTACAAAATGTTTTCAAACTGCTGTGCCACTGTCCCTTAGTTATGTTCACTTGGAAGACGGACACTATACGAACACTCCCTAGGACTCATTCGGGTGAAGTCTCTGTGCCATACAAAATCACATCCACCAAGAAAGTCAGCAAGGGCCTTTCGGTGGCAGTGAGAAATCAGTGATCACCTCCCTAGGGCTCTGCCACAGCTCCCAGTCCCTGCTGTGCTCCTGCAGCTGCCAAAAAATAAATAAAAAATAAATAAAAATAAAAGCTTCCCTTGTAAAGGATCCAGAAAATTATTTCTTCTAGAATAATAACATAATTCAAAATCTCATTGAAGACTCACATTGATTTTAATATACTATGACTCAAGCTCCCAAGTTGTTCTATTCTTTCTAAAATCTTGCTCTGTCTGCAAAGGACTAGGGACACACTGTCAGCACTTTCAGCCTCTCAGCAAAGCTGATACAAATAAAGAGAAGGATCACAGTTTCACACCCATTCGAGAGATGGCAAAGGGTTTAAGGCTTCAAATCTACATTACAAGGAGAGCCAACATTTATTTTCATCTTGGTGACAGCATGAACAATAATATTTTTTATTCTGTAGAGCAAAATGTTATCAAGAATGGAATTTGAAAGCAAAACCTTTTGTTTCTTTCTGCATCAATTCAACATTAAACTTCATGTTCTGAGACACTGCTTTGCCTACAGAAAGCTGTAGCTTGCTTTCCTCAAACCTTCACCTTCTCCTTCCATCAGGCTTTCTTCTTCCCGGACTATGTTTCCCAAGACACACTGCAGAAGGAGATCATTTGTATCCTGAAACATTTAGTAAAATCAAGGATGCCAATGTAGTAGGAAATTTTGTATCACATCCCTCTCTTTGTAAATACATTTCACCCACTCATTTGCTCACACTTTATAGCAATCACTAACTTCAAATATCCTAAAAGGCTTTGCAGCACTTGCACCAACAGATGGAGTCAGCTGTGTGGACTGAGTATGTACTGTACCTACATCACTTACGCCCTGTCTGCTCTAAGAAATACACTGTTACTGATGAATCACACCTGCTACCCAAGCCGCATACAAGGCCAGTTCACCCTCAGTAAGAGAACTAAATGCAAAATCATAGTTCTACAGTGGCCAAAGAAGCATGGGTCACCAAAAAGATGTTAAAAGACCACACAGACAAGCCCTGCTCTGCTCTTGCAAATTGGCTATTACGGTACTACATGTTGAGTGCTACAGATTTTAAAAGGAAATGACACAGTAATTTCCCATCAAATCAAATCATTTCCAGCATAACTTTTCATTGGGGGTATTCTGCATGTATCCTGGCATTTGTTTTCTGGGGAGACATCAGGCACAGCTGCATGTCTGGTAAATATATGTATTTGTTTTTTATCTATGCGTGTGTGTGAAATTAAATTCAATCTGATTCAATAATATGTTACTGGCATGGCAGGCTGCCTGTCCAATGCCTAAGAAAAGCGAACAGACCCTTGAGGTAGCTGTCAGCAGCTGGTACAATGTGTTTAGGACGGGGTTTCGTTCTGTATCTGGGGTTTTATCCCTTCTATCAATTTGCCAACATTTCCAATCTTACTCAGTTATTTTTAACAGGAACCTGCCATCTGAAGGTACTTCACAACACAATGCCATCATTGCATTCTCTCCCAGGGTCAGGAGATCTTTCTCATCAGGCTTTTTGACAAACATATTTTATGATTTCTGATATTAAAAAATATATATCTTTCTGAAACTCCCTCACATTTTGGATGATGAAGCAAAAAGGGCTGCTTCATTTCGTTTTCTCCTGTTAGATTTTCTGCTCAGATGCTCCTTTTTCTATTTGTTGTTGTTGGTTTGGTTTGGTTTGGTTTTTTGGTTGGTTGGTTTGTTAGCTTGCTTTGCTTTGCCTTTTTTTTTTTTTTTTTTCTCCTTGTGTTTCCACTTCTAGGTCATGGCCATTTGTTTTCCAGTCAGCATACCTGCCTCTGTTCTGATTATTCACCAAAACAAAATAAATACATAAAACTATTAAGATGTTACAGCATCCAGTCTAGTATCCTATTCTTTGTCTTCATCCTTTCTAGACATCAGTTATATTGTGTTTCGTGAGTTATTATAGAAAGAGAAACATAATGTTCATCTTGACTCTAATACTATGTATAACTCAAGCTGCATAAATTCTCTGAATTAATTCTTGTGTGCTATTGATGATGTAGGTATTGTAGCAATTTATTTGGCTTTTTTTGTCCCTCACAAGTCAAGCTATTAGAACTACAGATCCCAAGAAGTAAAGCAGTGATGTTGCTTTCGTATTTGATCATCCCGTGTTCCCAGGGCTGCAGCAGAAAGAATTTGGTTGAGATGGTACCTGGGAAGTATGCCCTTCAACAAGTCATTTACCAGAGTGCTCTCCTTCTCCAGAGCCTTTCTGTATGCAGCAGCATAGTCATGCAACTTCTTTCAAATAATGCTTTTACAATCTGATTTGTAAACTTCAAACCCTGAAGCTTCTAGACTCTCTTATTATGAAGCTGAGCTTTATATAATTTAAGATGTATTCAGTGTTCCTATCTATGTAATTGAATTTTAGACTGTTTTTGTTAATTTGAACACCTTCTGATTTTTTTTTTTTTTCAAAGAGCTTACTAAGCATTATGTTGAAAGAATTTGACTGAAATTATATCCTTTGTTTTCTCATCTTTCATGTTGATGGCCTTTGTTTTAAGAATAATTATTTAATTTACATTTGAAGCATTAAAAATTATTGAAATAGGGTAAGGAAAATCCTGAAATTGGTCTGAAAAATCTACTGATTTAGGAAACAAACTGTTGGTTTCTAAGTATACAGGGTCCACTTGGGACTTTTGTCAACTTTAAAGTGAAATTTCCCTAACAGCAGCCTGCTGACCATTCATGGTTTACAAACCAACAATATCAGTTTCTACTGATACCCCAGTATCAGTAGAATTCTGGAACTACGCTAACCACTAGCAGGTTATACACTCATCAGTCAAAAGACTGATAATGAAATACCTGGGGTCCTTGAGAGATCTTGAGAACTGACAGAAAGCTGTTGCTAAGATTGACAATCTCTTCTATACAGCTAGGAGGATTACTAAAAGATTTTTGCCTGTTTTCCTTTTTTCCTTTTTTTTTTTTTTTTTTTAACACAAAAGTAGAATTTTCACATGAGTATTTGACTGTAGATGGGATTTTTCAAGAAAAATGACAAACACCATGGGACTCACAATGAAATTGTAACAGTTGATAACGCTCCTTTTTTAAGGTTTTTTAAAAACTATAAAGGAAGAGAAAGCTTCCTGCTCTTTTGTACATCTTTAGGATACAGATGGGGTTTTGTGGTTAGTTTCTCACAAAGGAATTTGATGTTATTTTCACGGGTGATGCTATTATTGGTCAGGTGCTTTACTGTCCTTTTAGGTCTCAGCTGTGCTCCACTGAAGACAATGGGAGTCCTCCAGCTGTATTTGATGACAAACCACCATTTATTGAATCTGATAAAAAATAGTTTTTGTATACTACTGCTGGAAGAAAAACCTCTCTGGTACCCAGGGCTACAGCCATTCCTGCTGCCCATCTCCTCTGGGCTGGCCCATCTGGCTGCGTGGAGGAAGGGACTCACAGGTCCTCTTCAGAGGGGCAGACCTGACTTCAAACTGATTAATAACTGCACGTCAGAGCCTTGAGATCACATTTTCACACCTCAACCACATGGAATCATTTTTATTGCCCGTAACAGCCCATTTAGCACCTTGAGGGCCATAAGTTCAGCAACACTACCCTTCAGCGATAGGTGTAACTCCATACTGCGCTGTACACCATATAGCTATGTACACACTAAAAGACCAGCAGGGCTTGTAGGCAAGAGGTGTCCCGAGTGCTGGGTTCAGGCAAAAGCAGCAAGCAAGGGCAAACACCGGCAGCAACAGTGGTGCAAGACTGTCACTCCCTGCACCTCTAGCCATGCCAACCACGGCAAGTCATTGCTGACAGCACCTATTTGTAGCCGCCGCGCCGCTGGGCAGCCCGACATCTGCCAACAAGGTCTCATGTGGCATCACGCCACGCTACGGTGGATTCACTAGGGGATGTGGCCTTGTTGCCAAAGACAAGGGCTTCCCGAAATCAAACCGGGGGCCAGCCCTGGATGTCTGGGGGTGTGAGGAGGAGAAACCCCCTGGGGGCAGCCATCTGAGTTATTTTTCCTCAACCGCTCGGCTGCGGGCAGCTGGCCCTGCAGCTAACGGGCGGCAGACGCCCAGCCACAACCCTTGGCTCTGGGGGATGGTGGCTGGAGCCCCGCTGGCACCCCACGGCACCCCACCGCCCCTAAGGAGCCCGGGGGGGGGCCGGCAAGCCGCGCTGCGGGCCCGGCGGGGGGGGACGAGAGGCCGCCCAGGTGCAGCCGCAGCCCGTCGCCATGGGAACGGCGCAGCTCGGGGAGGGAGGGAGATGGCGGAGGGCGCCGCGGCCGTGCCCGCTGCTCCCCCCGCTGCTTGCCGCGAGTGGGCGTGAGGGGCGGGTGTGCGTGAGTGTGTGTGTGTGTGTGTGTTTGTGTGTGTGTGTGCGTGTGTGTGCGTGTCCCGGAGGTATTGCACTGTTACTATAGGAACCGGCGGGGAGAAGGGGGAGCGGTGGCGGGGCGGCCGCGCCCTCTCCCTGCTCCCCCTCCCCGTGCCCTCGATGCCAGCCCCGGCCCTGGATCCAGTCACGGAGCCGCGGGAGGGGAGGGAGGAAGCGGCTCGGGACGGGAGGGGAGGAAGAAAGAGGAGGAGGAGGAGGAGGAGGAAGAAAATGCCTCGCCCGGGGTGGGGAGGGTGGGGGAGAAAAAAAAATAATAATAAAATAATAAAAACAACAACAACAAAAAACACCCTGTGGTGGTTGTTTACTGTACCATATGGCTGCAGGGGGAGGGGTGGAGGAAATGTCTGCCGGTTGCTGAACCGGTGCACTCATTATGTCCGATGGAGTCACAGTCACCCGCCTCGCGCCTCGCCTCGCTGGAGCACAATATCAAAGCTTTCCCCCCAGTTTCCCCCCAGCACGCCAGCCCCGCTTTGGGGCATGGTGACTCCTCCTCTCAGCCACCACCAGAGGCAGATTTTGGGGTACGGCGTGCCCCAAAGCCCCAGAGGATCTGCTTCGAGCATCACTGCGAGCTGCAGGGCCTCGCCAGGAGCGAGACAGAGTGCTGGTGGCTCCTGGGGAGCAGGCACACCAGGGGTACAAATGCTCTCCCTTCCCCAAAGCCTGTGCCTCTCTCTGCCAAAACCTGTGCAGATCTTTTTTGTGTGTGTGCGATGCATGGGCTGCAGCTCGGTTTTGAATCCACACTGCTATACAAGAAATGTAAAAGGAAAAATTAAAAAAATATATAAAAAAAATGCTGCCAGTATTTTTTTTCAGTTTGTTTTGAGATGAAAAGCTGATCCATCTCAGGCATCGCAGAGGAGTGGGATGGGTCACAACGGGAAGTTCCTGCCGTCAGTGCCACAGGGAGACCTGTGCTGATGAACACTGTTTCTCGTGAGGTAGCAGTTTGTTTCAGAGGCACACTGTCTCTGGAGAGCTTTCTTGGCCAGGGTCAGTGGAACGGCTTTGAAACGGCTTCTGCCTTTCGTCTCTGTGATTCATAAGATAGGTACTGAACCTCTGTATTATTAGAGAGATAAAACTCACAAACTATGGTGTCTGAGAATAGGAAGCTATACTGCTATCCATACTACCTTGTGAAATTGAAGTATTGATTTTTTTAAAGCATGGTTTGCTACTTAAAAGACCGATCCTGTTACTATTGTAGTCAGTGGGATTTTGATATTGACTGTAGCAGGAACAGTTTTTGCCTTTAAAATGGTCTATTTAACATTATTATGGTAATGTTATTCAGTAATTCTTAAAATCAGTCTTCCTGGTCTTGGACATTTGAAAACGTTAAGGTACAAATTATTTCAGCTCAACTTATTCACCACATTTCTGCTCGTGTCATGGCCAAAGTTTTGTTTAGATAAATAAGATAGATAACTTATTGCTCCAGATGGCTGTGGGTGGATTGAACCTAATAGGTTCTCCAGTTACATGTTTTTGAGTTCATTTTATATATATATATATATATATTTGTTTTTTAATTCTGATTTTACAGAAGCCTACATTTAGAAACCCATTTGTAGATCTCCTCTTGTGCACAGCTTAGACTGCATTTGGTTGCTCACCAAAATAGCGTGCCTTCCAAAGAAAGATTAAAAATATTAAAATGCAGCCAGCACAGTGAGTGGTTGAGTTCAGCTGATGTTACACAAATGTGCTGGTCCTACTGCCCATAGATAATATACATTTGAATCTTGGCACCTGCCATCGGATTGGAATTCAGAATGAGAAACAGCAGGCCTTGACGTCTGGAAATAAAGGCAACATAAGGAAAAAAAAACTGTTCCGTGCCTATTAGTAAATAATAATCTCCAGCAGCAAAGACAAATGATAAGGATTAAAGAAAATGTGTAGCTCTGCAGACATCATATAGATATTGGGGCTATTGTACGATGGTGAACATATTCACGTTAACATTGCGAGCAATAGCCAGCACCTATTCATTATTTGCCTATTTGTATAAAGACAAGCTTTTTAGAGTCCAGCAACATTGTTTAGCTACTTTCTGCTATATCATTTCTGTGATACTCATTAAATTAAATGTTGACTAATAAGATCCAATTTGAAATGAACACTGGGGAGGATACACAGAATTTGTTTTAAATTCTGCTGAAATGAAATTTCAGTGAAAAATGTAATAAAAAAAACAATCTGTTTCATCTTCTTCACATTTTCCAGGCAGTTTGAATTGTTAGGCGATTCATATCTTAAGGTTGTTCTGTATTTATAGGTGACAACAGCTATGCTTAGTTGCATAAATACTGGTTTTGAAGATCAATAGTTTTCTTATTACCAAATTAACAGGAAGCATCGTCCTTATTTTACCTAGTTTATTTCATTAGTTTTATTATTGCTATTGTGAAATTTGTAATATGCAGTTTCCAAACTGACTTTACTTTCCCCAGCCTCCACCTCTCCCAAAGCTGACTTACTTTCATTAGGATGAGCTCACAGGGAGCTATTAAGTGAAAGTTTGTTTATCCGCTATTTGCTTTAACACTTTACCACATTTGTTCTCTCATCTCGCTTTTCTTTCAGTCCTATTAGAAGCAGCTCTTCTCTAATGTAAATATAGTTCAAAGAGACACAGAAAAGGGAAAGAGGTCTGAATTCTCCCCATAGTACATGTCCTAATGCAAAATCCATAGAAACGGAAGAATATTTAAAAACAAGCAAACAAACTACCTCAACAGCATGACTGAGGATAAGCATATGGATTGCATATGTTTAGCTGGGGAGGGGGCAGGATGAGAGATACACACTTGTAATGTACTTAAATATATGGAGAGTTTAAAGGACTAAGATCAGGCTCCTTCCTTGAACAGTCAGAATACAGGGATTTCTGCAGTGGAGAGCTGTCTGGGGTGATGAGCACATCCCCAGCATTGCAGAAGGTTGTATCATGACCAAGGAGGTGGGGGCAGCTTGCTTCTAGCAGTATTTACAGCTGGCATTGGCCTTGCTGGAATTAAGCCTTCGTATGTACTTTTATAAGTATTATAAACACATTTATACATTTATCAAGCACTGGTCTATAATGTTGGAATATGTGATGGCATAAAGGGCTAGCAGGTATAGGTAAAATATTCTTTACAAATGGAGGAACTTTGAGCATATCCTATTGCGAACCCAGCCACTGCCACCCAGTCAAGTGGTATGGACTGCCCAGGGCATGGAGTGCACAGGGCAGGTGCTTTTTGAGTGGGTTCCTTCCCCACACACCAGCCACTGTAAAACCTAAGCATTACTGAAGGACTGCATTGTGCCTTTGAAACAGGAGAACAGTCTTTGTGCCAATAAATAAATAAACAAATAAATAAATAAATAAAAATTCACAGGCCTTCTGCTTGTCATGTCCCACAAGGGGATTTTATCCTGTGCTGTTTAGGATGACAGAATTGGTCCTTCATAGCTCTTGGATTTCACCAGCTTGACTCCTTCTAGCTTCCTACAGCTACAGTTTTTCAGCTGCTCTGCAGGTCTGGTAGATCACTCTTTGGCTCCACCAGACAAATTGCTAATTCACTTTGAATATTTTCACACAACCTTCTACACTGAGCATTCTTTATTTGTCTGCTTTCAAATTACAGCAAACATGATATAAGCAAATTTGTCAAAATTTTTGAAGCTTGTATATCTGAAAATTTTCCTGACTTAACTTTTATTAAGAATCAAATTTATAAAAAATAAATAAATAAATAAAAATCAGGCAATTACCTGTAAATTTATTAATGTTCAAAGGTAAATAGCAGAGAAGGCACAGTTCATTAGAATTCTATTAATTAACATGTTCTACTTACTGCTACTAATAAAATTTGACCTGCTTTCTCCTATTTAAGAGTGCTTTTTGTTTATTTGTTTTAACAGTTTTTGAAAGCAGCTCTTCTGGTTCAAGTTGAAAATGTAGGATTCAAATAGGAATACAGGCAAAAGAATATTTTCAGTTCCACTGTTTCCTCAATGTCCAGTATATCTTGCCAAAATTGGGCTGATTTGAAGAGAATAACATTAGAATTTGCTGTACAGAAGAGAAACAAAAAAAGAAAGGAAGTAGTTTTATTTTAACCAGCTTGAGTTCTAGAACTAGCTTAATTTCTATTGTTTTATTATTTGCTTTGGCATAAACATAACTCCCTGACAGCTCGCCGTATGCTAAACCTATTTCTCAGTTACACCAAAGCAATGATAACCAGGCGTTTTGCACTGGTGGAACAAAGTGGAGGATTTGTGTAGGTTTTCCCAAAAAGAAAGTATCACAGTCCAATGAGTTTCCATTATACATCTCTTTGAGAAGTTCTGTTTTTTGCTGATGCGTCCATGCAGAACTTACTACTCTGTCTCCTTGTGGGATAGTCCCAAATTGAGACAAAAAGGGGTAACTAGAGCAGGGTCTGTCTGAACTACAGATTTTAGATGGATACCTGGCATTGGAATAGAGTATTCAGTAAAAGAAGGCTGAGCTGTTTGCTCACTCCAGACAGAGTTCTTCAGTATTGTGGCAACCATGGCTTTGGGCCTTTACTGAACTCTCAGGATATAAAAAGAAAAAGGTTATCAAAAGATGTCATTAAAACATATATATATATGACTGTGTAGATTAAGGGAGAAGAGAATGAGTTACATTCTTTATTTCCTTCCACTGCTGCATCTTGAGACTTGCAGTGAGATGAGTCACCTAATTAGATTTTTGCCATTCTTACTGGTCAGGCCGGTCAAAAGCAAAATCTTTCAGAAATTTAATTCACCTGAAGGAGCCAATTCCTCTCATATTTGCAATTAATTCTCTAATAATTCTGGGTTTTGTTGTGTGTTTTTTTTTTTTCCTTCCCTTTTTCTTCCCACCACAATAAGAGTTTGCTAATAATTGCAACAAGAACCAACAAAAAACTACTTGCACGAGTAGGCAAAAATATGGAGGTGAAATCGTCATGTTCCCTCTCATCTCAAGTAGAGTAAATGGGAAAATGGAGGTGGTTGATTGCAAACTTTCCATGTAAACCACTGCAATCTCATGCACTGATCCACATAGGATAGTGCTGGAGCTCTCAAACATGCCCATCTCCTTCCTTCTTCCAGGGTAGTAATATCCCTACAGCAATGAGCCATAGAGAATGCTACTGTCAAAGTGACCAACAAACCATCTAGTCCCAGTCTCCAAGGGAGTCCGTGAAAGATGCTTCATAGTAATCAGCAAATAAACAAATAAATCCCTAAGCAAAATATGATGCATCTAATTGCATTGTACAATAATAACCAAATTATTTTCCTCTGCTAGCGTCAACCAACGTAAGAAAACCTCCCTAAAACTTACTAATACAACTAGACATGAAGCAAGAGCAGAAAGGTTGAGACCACCAGCAATACTAAAATTCAGTACAAAGGGGAAGGGCAGGGGAAAATGCCGTGATTTCACCGCACTCTACGGGTCTTTCCCCGTGTTGACCGTATGGGCTGGAATGCGACTAACCCCAATAAACTCTGCATGGGACCATGCACAGAGAACTGCTGCATAAATAACACCAGGTAACTGCAAGGTGCTTTGCTGCAGGTAAGTGTCATCAGCAGTGCTGGTGCTCCCAGGGGAACAGAGGACGAAGGGTAGGAACATGACCTTGTCCTTGCTTCTGCTGGGGTCAGCAAAGCTGAACGGACATAAAGAGCATACTGCATCCTTACAAGAATCATGGAGCTATCACTCTCTTGTAAAATCCTTGGAAGAGATTTTGGCTGAAGCAGACAGAGTTTCTCCTGAGGCTGCAATGACCTTCCAACCCCAATACTAAAGACTATAAAATAATGGCCTAGCTTTGAATTTACCTTTTAAGATTGTTGTCAAAAATCTTACTAGGATTAAAAAGGGTGGGTGCAGAATTTTCTTTCTGTTGTTCATCAGTGTTTACACCACACCACTTCTCTCAACTTTTCTCTACATTTTTGTATCTTTTCTGTTTCCTATTGTGCATTTTCTCTTAATGTTCAGCTTTCTGTGTGGTATAACCAATTAAAATGTATTTCCTTTGGAAGTAACCCTTTTCTTTAATTAGCTCAGTTACCTTCCCCGGACCTTTCATCTGTCTTGACCTTTTGGAGATGAGGCAAATGCACTAAGCATGATATTAAAGGCAAGGACATATCATTTAATTAATTAGAAGAATAAGTTTTCAATATCATTCTCTATAGTTTTCCCAATGCTGATTTTCATTGCCCTTGCTATGCTTATTGAAGATATTCGCTTATTGATTTGTTTGAAATTATTCCTCAATATTTCCCTTGAGATGTTATGCTAAATCTATACATTTTAAATGTGATTGAAAAGCTTGAAATCTTCCACTCCCTTCAAAAAGCTAGTGTTACAGTGGCATAAAATGTAAATTATCTGGCAATGGTCTGCAGGGAGTTCTGCCTGCCATGATTTCTCCTTTTGTCCTTTGTTATGATATTTCTATTTTCCTTCTTTGACTTGCTTAACCTAATTAATTTGCATTTCCATCCAGTGTTGAAACCTCTTTATTTGTCTGGGTTTTATCTGTATACTTCATATATATCTCTCTCTGTGTGTATGCACACTGGACTGCATTTGTATAGCTCTCAAGTCACTTCCTATGGTTTCCCAACTTTTCACCAGCTTTAGATTGTCGTCACAGCCAAAGTTTCAACCTAGCTTTATTAAAGCTTATCAGATCATTTTCATTTCAGAAAGAAACCAGAAGTAAATTTTCACTTGAAAATGACTTTTAAAAGACTTCCAGATATGATGGGTAAGAGGAATGTAAGTGACCCTTTCAAAATCTAAACTATTTGCGTCAACCAGGTACAGTTTATTGATACTTAACAACTCTACTTTTAATGATTTTCTTAATGATTTATTTTTCTGGTGTTGAAATATAATTCACTGGTCTGTTATTTCTACCAACTATCTTCCCCACCTTCTTTTTCCTCTAATAGATTTTTCTAATTATTCCAATATCATCAACATACATAGTGGAAAATGATATATTTTGATAATATTTTGGTTACTTCATTCCTGAATTCTCCAGTGTTCTTTGATTTGTATTAATCCTGGTGATGTACTGCAATTTAATATCTCAATTCACTATCTCCTCTTTCTTTATTTCTCTATTTCTGACACTTCTTCAGTTTCATCATCTGAGAAATGTATACCCAGAATAGGCATTTCCTCATTACCCACCACAGAAAAGATATCAACTGAAAAAATGAAATTCTGTGAAAACTTCTCATACTATTTGATTGTCTCTCCTGTCTGCTGAAACCTTTGGCCATACTTTAGCTGTTCTTCTCTGGATGGATAAAATAATTGTCTAATTACTTGCTTGTTATTTATCTATCGGGTCAGGACAACAATCATTAGTTAATTCAACAGTCTGATTTCTCATGTGCCAAGACAATGCTGCTTTACCCTACAGATAGGTCATGATTTAGTAGCAGATATTTCATCTCTGAGTCTGCCTTAAACAAAAGTCTTGTACAAAATCCACTTGGCTGTATTGCTAGAGCTATGCCTAAGTCTGTAGGCAACAATGAAAGAGCTATTAATTTAAATTTGTATGGTGAGTTAGATCTGTAAGTTATTTAAGTACAAGTTATCTCATCTGCCTTTTTTTGTTTGTTTGTTTGTTTGTTGTTTTTTTTTTGGAATACAGTCAAAATATTATAGTATCCATCCATCCATTGTTGTATTAAAATCTTTGGGGTAACAAAATTTACAAATCCTTCAGACACACGGGCCTTACTGGAATATAAGACATATAACCTCTCATTTCCTAGAGAAGCCTAATTACAGCTTCTCAAGTCAAAAAGGCTGAATGAGTTTCATCCTATGCTCAAGCAGGTCATTTAACAAAAATTGCCCTTCTGAGCCTATACAGAATATTTATTTCTGAAAAATAAATAAATAAATAAAATAAAAGCCTTTGCTTGAGGTTAAGGCTGCCTTTGATCAGATTTATAATGTAAAATTTTCACTACGGATAGCTCCTTAGGTTGACAAGCATCCACAGACACAACTAAATGGTTCAAATCCTACAATTCAATTTCAGCAACTAGCTCTAATCCCTGCACATGCACACAGTAAATATGAGGTTTTGCAGGTTGCAAAATTATTGAATAAGCAGTTAAAAGCCTGAACAACTACCTTTGCTTAAGGTGATTGTCTATAAGGAAGTCCATTGCATCTGGAAGAATGTCCAATGCCATAACTTCTAGCAAGTCTTTCTTGCCTACCTGGATATTTTATGTTCACAAGCCATTAAAATATACCTCACTAGTGGAAATGGAAGGCTGTTTGCCTCTTCTGTTTAAACAGAACAGAAAGGTAATTTAAGAAAGCTACAGGAATCACATTCACTGCTTCCGCAGGGCAATGCCAACAACTCCCATGAACCAGCAAATATCTTCTCCTCATGTGTTTTTAAAGCCAGAGAGGCTTCTGGCAGATCAAAACTGACATATACATGAGCAAAACATCTTTTATGTCCTGTAAAGCTCTACTCATTTTGGGTGCTGTGTTGAGCAGGGTCACCAACTTAACAAAGAAAAAAAGGATTCCTGTAATGCTCTGCAGTGCACGTGAAGCTGCAGAATCTGATAGGATCCTCCTGGAGATCCATGTTTTCTAGCATGCTATTTCATGATCTTTCTCCAGATTTACCTCGTTTATATCTCTCTTCGATATTTGCCCTGCTTGCTTTGTTCCTCTTTTATCAGCAAGCTCTCAACAGCTGTACTGCGTGTACTGGGGAAGATCAGGACCCAAATCACTTCCATTAGACCAAAACCAACAGCCGCTAGTTGCCTCCTCCAATACCAGACCAAACCTCATAGTTTGGTGAGAGCCCATTTTAATTTATTTCCATAGTGTAAAATTAAGTTTGAATCCCTAATTCTGACATAGCCTTCTTCCCATGTTCATGATAAGTGCTCTCTACATGCAGTCTTTCTGCGTATTTATGTGTAGTCTCTCCAGATTGTATCTCCTCTCTATCTAGAGCATTGAACAATGAGAATGGTGAACACCCCAAAAGTTAGGGAAAGAAACAAACTATCAACATTAAGAGATCAGACAACATACTATTATATTGTACCGATGCCTACCAGCCCATTTGAGCATTAGCCTGCTGAAAAATGCCTTCTGACCTCTCAGTGATCACAGAATCACAGAATCACCTAGGTTGGAAGAGACCTCCAAGATCATCCAGTCCAACCTCTGACCTAACACTAACAAGTCCTCCACTAAACCATATCACTAAGCTCTAAATCTCAACATCTTTTAAAGACCTCCAGGGACAGTGACTCAACCACTTCCCTGGGCAGCCCATTCCAATGCCTAACAACCTTCAGTAAAGAAGGTCTTCCTAATATCCAACCTAAACTTCCCCTGGCGCAACTTTAGCCCATTCCCCCTCATCCTGTCACATAGCCATGCAGCTACAGAAACAGTACTTGCTACCTTTGAAGAGAGTCAGCATGTGAGTGTCTGAAACAGAGTCTCTAGCATGTTGCATCGTGGTTGCATCCAATGCAGCTTCACTGGCTATGGAAGAACAGCAAAGATGCAAGTCCATTGTTACCTCAGTAAGATTTCACAGCAGCATGAATATTAAACTGGAAGTGTTTATTCTGGATCACTGGGGAGACTTGGGCTTTCACACTACAACCCTAGCCATTACCAGGTGATAGCACTGAATGTGTCATCTGCTCTCTCGCTGTATGCATTACTGTACGGGGTGGATAGATTAGTAGAAGGTTTTGTTATGGTATTTACTAGTGTTACAGAAGCACTTCAAAATAATCCCTTTTTAAAAATTTGTTCCCTTTGGCTCATGTTTCTTTGGAAAATACTAGCTCAACATTGTTACCATGAAATCTCAAATCCTCCTCTCCCATTGCCTCTCTGTCACACACACACATGCATGTAGAGATAGCATCTTACATATGGCCACTAACATTTTTTTTTGTTTCAGGACAGAGCTATTCTCCTTATTCAGGAACACTGAGCTGAATGCCTACGTTAAGAGTTGCCAACTAAACCAGTTTTGTTCCATCTGCTATGACCATTTTCCAGCACTATCTGTCTGATTCACCAGCCTCCTTCCCCACGGAGTCCATTGGGAGGTCTGAAAACAACACGACGGAGGCTGCGGGTAACTGAGGGAGGCAAAGCTCTGGAGACCTGAACTGGGAAAATGCAGCTGGCAGATAAACAGGATGGATACTGCAGGGCTTGAATACAGCTGCTGAGCCTGGAAGGTGCATTTAACAGGACTGTAAACTACTGCAGAACCGTACCCTGGGACAAATTACTGCTCACCCTCAGCATCACCTTTCTGTGGTGCTTGCTCCCATTACGCATTGGCAGTTCAGCAGGCTACAGAACTACCAATATATATTTGAGAAACCCTTTTATTCATTTTTTATATCGATGGCTACAAAACCAGAGAGAAATGCAACAAAGCAAAGCTTTGTATTTTCAGATTGCTGTAAAATGCCCCCAAATAATGAACATAATTTAAAATGCAAGATAATTTAAAGCACCATATTTTATATAGCTATTTTATAGAGTGATCTGTTTCTTATATTTTATTGTTCATAAGCAAAGTAATTTATATAAAATCAAATGAACCATAAACTCATACGCCCATCCACTATTCTTCACCTCTAACAGAACAAGAGATGGGCTGGGATACACCCTGTTCCTCAGAACTGACTGGCCTATAATTTGTAAGCCCTAAATCCTGTAATCAGATTGAGTAGTACAGCCCTACATGCGTGGAGAGCTTCCCTGTTCCACTCACAGCTATCCAAGAGGTACCAGATCCTGCTGGGGGATCTGAAGATTGAACTAAATTGAACAAAATTTGGTTTCTGAATGAAAATCCATTCTATGCTTATAGTTAGAAAATATAAAAGAGGACAGGAAAATTCGTACATTAGGCTTGGGATTTCATTAAAGTCTTCGGAGTCATTCCAAATTAAAAACGACAAAAAATCTAAGCCTGGCGTTTGAGGTTATATTCTGCTAGTTTGTTAATTGCATGTTCTTTATCAGAGCTGTATCTCACAATCATTTTAGCCCTTCTTCTTTAAATAAAAGTTCTGCCTAGAACCTGCTGATACAGCTTGGGCCATTATTTTGTAACTTATGTTTAAGTCAAGCTTGATTCTAGGAGCCGTATTGAGGTCTATGGAACACTTAAAGCAAGAGAAAGAGCAGTAGTAAAAATGAATTTGTTTTCCAACTGCCAATCAAAAAATAATTCCAGTTTAAGAACTATGCAGAAAAATCGCACACACACACACACACACACAAAAAATAATAATACACCATAAAAATCATGTACACAGCTTGAAAATATACTATATGGTAACATTAGCTCCACACTTCCTTATGGGTTGTGAGTACCAACCATCAAAACCCGATAGCAATTGCTGTCAGCCATTTGGCATATTTGTTGGCTTAGCACGTTTATACAGCGTGTCTAGGCTAGGCATCATCTCATGATTCGCATAAAGCGCAGCTTGGGCGTAAAGAAAGAAAATGCACAATGGTAACGGTAGTGATCTGAAAAGTTGCAGAAGTGAGATGTTCACCGAGTTGCACATACAAATAGTGTGTTGTGTGCTGTCCCACTGTGGACCTAAAATGGCTGTTTTGCAGGGGATGTGGTTGCTTGGTGACCAACAGTGCATCTCCTAGGCCACAGAGGGATGTGAACATTCAGAAATTGATTTGTTCCTGTTGCTCTTGAGGAGACCATACCCAAAAATAGATTAAGCCAGCACATAATCATCTATGCATTCTCCTTGCTGGTATGCTTAAAGTTGGTATTTAAGGCAGGCCTGTGATTTTGAGCTACTTGCCAACCAGGCAAGAAAAAAGCAGAACAAAACCTAGTGTGCTACTGTCCACAGAACAGGAAAGTAGACCAAGCCCCAGCTAGTGTGAGGCTGCAAGATACCCTTGCTTCAATTAAGTCTGTGTTGTACATCTAGCCTGTTCCGGTGCAACCTCCCAGTTGCTATCAGGCTCTCTTCCTTTCATTAGAATCAAGTAGTTAATTAGCCCCAGCCTGTCCTCTCTCCTTCTCTCTTTCCCTTTAACGCAGCAGTAATGATGTCTAATTACCAGCAGCAGTGGATTACAGCACCATCAGGAGCAAATCTCTCTGGCTGACAGCAAAGCTGAGCAGCAAATCTTAAAGCTTCAAGGAGAAAATAATTCCTAACAAAGTATTTGAATATTATTTGCTTGTTTTTGACCAGCTTGTGACTTTAGAGTCCAACTTGTAATTTCATCCATCCTGTTATTGCAGCGGGAGCGCTCATGCTGCCAGCAGTGATTAATTTTAAATTGAAATTACTTTTACCTCTATGGTGAGATCAAGTGATGCACGGAAGAGGGAGAGGACAAGGGAGGGAATCACAGTTTGGGGACCTGTTACCAGTTGCGTCTCTCTCCAGACAAGCTCAACTGTACATGATAACATCAAGAAAAAAAATAACAGATCCAGTACATGGGGATGTCTCTAAATGATCATAAATTAATAAACTCTTAACTAATTAGTAAGAGTCAAAGAAACGAGAGAACTGACGTTAAAGGCTTACCAACAATTGCTGTCCAGTGAAAAAACAGTGTTTCCCCCAGTAAAACCATTTCTGGCTGGGTGAAATTCTGGCCCTTTTTAAGTTAATATGAGCTTTGCCACCGGGACAGGGGCTGCACCTTGTTCCATACTATGGGGAGTTTTGGAGTACCCGGCACTGGGCACATGCTGCCCTTGCCCTAGCAGCCACTCACACATGTAATTGCCATGCTACAGGTCTACAGAAATACCCCCTCTGCCTTTTTGGATAGTAACACCAGCTTCATGTTTTTTGGATGGCATTTGTTTCTCAGAGCTGCCTGCGGTGTAAGAGTGCTGAGTACAGCCTCTTCTCATTTCTGCTGGACAATGGATCTGTGCTGGACAGCAGAAGGAAAGAGGGATTTTTTTCCTAAATGCAAGACCATGTCCATAAGGGGTTTTATGTCCTTGTTCAACTAATGTGCAGATATTCTGAAACTGCTTACAAATATTTCATGCTAACTTTCCTTCCTTGCTTTTATTATGATGCCTGCTTGGTTGCTTTAAATATCTAAGACATTTATTTCTATACAAATACGAATACATATATGCATTTATAGGGACATTCACTAATAATTAACAGTTGAGGGCATGATCCTCCAGATGAGCAAAAATAGGACCAGCAAGGCACTCAAACTCTTACTGAAATTTCCAATGGAAAAAATGGAAAAAAAAAAAAAAAAAAGGGAATATTTGACCTGAAAATAAAATAGAAGAAGGGATGCAAGGAGGTACTCTAAGCTCTCATGGCCAAAGGTGGGAAAAAATAAACAAGCTGATCATCAGTGAATCTTGTGTCTCAGAGACCCAGAAGAGCCCTTAATTTTTAAATTCCACCTCATAAAAGTAACAATAGCCTTTTTATTTAGCAGGGTAGTCAGCATAATTTCACTCATAAAAGCACTGAATTTGCTTACTGTTTTGAACTTGCAGTGAAAAGGATAGTGGTAGGAATAGAAGGTCTTGCCTGCTGGCTCTTTGCAATTATTATCCCAGTAAGCAGAGGAGATATTAAAAAATTCTAGCCTAAATGGAGACTTTTTGTTTTGGACAACTTTTATGTGACTTCTGTTTGTTGTCAAATCTCATGGAAAAATAAATTTGGTCTAAAGTACCTGCTGGGGTCCAAGATTAACCATCAGTCACCTAAATGTGGGAAAGACATCCGCCAAACTAACCGGCCCTATAGGCACACCTAGAACACCTCAGTGAATAAAAGACACAGAGGGAGAACAAGCTCCCTCCAGCGCTTCCAATTCACTCTCGGTCTCCATATCCATAACCTCCTCCAAAGGGATCCCCCACCTCAGCCTGCCCATGGCCAGAAGGCCATGCTGGTGAGAGGGCCCATGTCACCAGGCCCTGGGAATGCCCAGCTCAGAGCCCTGGGCGAAGCAGGCAGATTTCCCCAGCAGCCTACGTCACTGCCAGGCCCAGAACGCTTTCGCGAGCAGCCCCCTTCGCTGTTCGCTGCGCCACCCACCAGCCTCCCCGACGGGTCAGGATAAGCTGCCACTGCAAATAAAAAAGAGAACGGTGCTCACCCAAACCCAGTGCCCAAGACAGAATATTTTTAATTGCCGGGTTTCCTTTCTCAGCTGTACCACCCCCCCCCCCCCCCCCCCCCGCCGCCCCAGACACAGACAAAAGAAGCTTAGCTTGCATGAACCAGAGCACAAGAAGTAAGAATAACGAGTTCAATAGGCAAAACCTACTTGGAGCCAACAGTTCCCATCTTCTCACATAGGAAAATCTGTAGCCTCTGCCACCGCCGAGCATAATAACCCTGCTGCTGTCAGACCCGCACGGGGCTCCGCGGCTCCGGAGCCTGCCGGGGGATGCCACGCTACCGACTGGCATCCACGGAGTTTGGGCTTTATGGCTGCGAGCCTCGCGCAATCCCAGCAAGAGTAAGAAAACAGAGCGTGCGGTCATGTGCGAGCCCAGCTCCCTTTGTTGAGCATCCTCTCCCCGCCGCCGCCACCAGCATCCCAGCCGCGCTCCGCAGCCAGCGAGGCGCGTTCCCTCCGCTCAGCATCTCGAGGGCTGCGGTCTAACACTAAATAAATTATATATATATATATATAAAGGAGGGAAAAAAAATAAAAAAGCAGGCGAAAGCCCCGCTCTCCCGGGGAAACCCCCCGGAGCAGGCAGGGGGGCTTTGTGCCAGCTGCCTGCCCCGCACAATGGCCGGGATCGGCGGCGGGACAAAAGCCGGGGCCGGGCCCGCAGCCCCGACCCGCACGGCCACGGGGACACCGGGGACACCGGGCACCGGGCACCGGCAGCGAGGCGGCGGGGTGTGCTTGGTGCGCGCTCGCTTTAAATCAAAGGACCACAAAGAGCTCGGCGGTGTCTAATGTGACAGGCAAACGCAACATGGTGATGATGACTTGGGGGAAGAGGGAGGAAGGAGCCAACTGTGGCTGCGGCTCCCCCTTTGCCTCTCGCTCCCGGAGCGGGCTGCAGCGGCCGACATAGAACAAGGAAGACAATTCTCTACTAACCGTGGTTTTGACTGGCACGTACAGCACTTGCTTCCCTCCTCCAGCACCACCACTGACCTCGTCCGAGTTGCCGAGCTGGAAGCCTTTAGATTTGACCCAGAATTTGAATTTGGCGTTATCCGTCGAGCTCGACTCGGAGCCGTTCAGGAGCTGGACGATCCGCTCGTATTTTTTACGGGTCACCGTCTTGGTTTTCCCCGAGTCCCCGTAAGTCCTGAGGCACCAGTCCTGAAACTGCCGGTACATGTCCCGCTCGCCGCTCTCCATCGTCTCCCGCTGCCCGCGCGCGCCCCCGCGCACCCCCGCGGACACGCGCGCCCCCCGCGGGCCGGGCCCGGCACCTGTGTGCGCCCCGCACCGCGCAGCCCCCGCCGGCGGAGGGACGGCGCCGAGGTCCCGGCGCAGGCAGGCAGAGCCCGGCTGCTTTTTGTGTGTGTGTGTCTGTGCGTGGGGGGGGCTGCTCCGGGCGGGGGGGCCGGGGGGGCCGGGAGGGGGGTGGGGGGCAGCGGTCTGCTCGGTGGAGTGGCGAGGTTCTCCTCTTTTTTGTGTGTTGGTTTTTTTTTTTTTTTTTGATTTTTTTTATTATTATTGTTATTATTGGACTGAAGCTGGTGGAGGCTCCTCTTGTCCTTCCTCCCCCGGTACGTGCTCTGTCCCTTGGATAATCGCGCGAGGCAGGACTATCCCGCTGGCTCCGGCAGCCTCTCCTCGCCCGGAGAGGGTTCGGGCGGATAAATAATTAAAATCCCATCCCTCGGCTCAGCGAAGAGAAAAGGAAATATTGACTCGGCTCCTGCTTCTTCTCCACGCATCAGCTGCGCCCGGATTCACCCTGGATAGCGCAGGTGAAGGGGAAAAAAAAATATATATAGATAGATAGATATATTAAAAAAAATAAAAAATAAATAAATAAATAAATAAAAATCCCACCCTCCTCCTCCAGCCCGGCAGCCTTCTCGAAGGCTTTCTGCCTGTGTCCTGGCGGGCTGTGCCTCTCCCTCGAGCAGCCCCACCGCGCAGGATGGAGGCAGCACTGAAGGGCAAGCTGCTCTCCCCGCTCCCCCTTTATTCCAGGGCTGGGCGGCTTTGCCTTACATCGCCCTGCTCCGGGCATGAAGGTGCTGGAAAGAAAGAAAGTTCTTACCTGCTATTTCCTAAGCCTAATACATCCGACCGGCGTTTTAAGTGCATATATTTCTATTTTTAATTTTTTATATATAATTATTTTTTTTTTTTTGTAAGGGTCTGTAAGCATCTCACTTCCTCCTGTTCAGTCCCATTGAATTTTCGATGCCTTTTTAGGAATTTTTCCTCAATTTATTTACTCCGCCATCCCAGCAGATGGAGGAGGAAAAAAAAAAAAAGAAAAAGAAAAAAGGAAAAACCAAACAGCCAGATATCTAGGAGATAGGCTCGGGTGCCGGACCGGAGGAGAGCGAGCTCGGTCCCAGGAGGATGCTGAAGGCAAGGAGGCGGCTCTCGGATGCTGTGCCAGGGCAGTGATGGTGCTCCCATGCAGGACTCCTCGGCTGCGGGGGATCCTCTGCTCTCCGCGCTGCGAGGCATCCAAGTAAGTTTGCGTGCGGATGCGGAGCAAACCCCCCTTTTTATTATTATTATTTAAAGCAGGGAGGTGAAGAAAATTAAAAAAAAAAAAAAAATCTTGATTTTTTTTCCCCCTTTTTGCTAACAGTTTCAGCTCACGCCGGGCAGGACATCCCCTGCGCTTCCTCGCCGCGTCGCCTCTCCGCGGCCGCGCCCGCCCGAGCCTCCTGCATCCAGGGCCGGGCCGGGCCGGGCCGGGCCGGGCCGATCCGGGCTGGGCTGATCCGGGCTGGGCTGATCCGGGCTGGGCTGCTCCGACCCGGGCTGAGCCGGGCTGCTCCGAGCCGGGCCGGTGTTTCCTCGCCGCTCCGCTCCGTGCTCCGCGGCGGCGCCGCACCGGGCCGTGCCCCGCGGGGCTCCGCGCCCCCCCGCGCCCCCCCCGCGCCCTGATTGGCCGCCGGGACAAAAGTTTCGGTGGCGACGGCGGCGGCGAGCGGCGGGCGGCGCTGTCCCGGGCCGGGACGAAGAGGGGAGAACCCCCCCCCCCGGCCGGCGGAGGTGGGGGGGGGAGGATGGGGAAGGGGGGGTGGAAGGAGGAGGGAGCGTTTCCATGGCGATGCCGTGTGTCCCCCCCCCTTCCCCTCAGCGCACCGCCACCCCCTTTCCCCGCGCGCACCCGTCTCAGCTGACACATCATTAGGCTAGGAGCTAATTAGTGCTTATTGGAGCACGGCGCCGCGGCGGGGGGCTCGAGGCTTGCGCGACCCCGGCGGGAGACACCCCCACCCTGAACCCCCCCATCCCCACCGCTGCCGGGCGCGGGGGACGAGGAGGAGGAGGAGGAAGAGGAGGAGGAGGAGGAGGCACCGCGCTCTTTGCGTCCGGGCATCCCCGCGGGGGCGTCCCCGGGTCGTCCCCCCCCCCCCGCCTCCCCCCCCAGCGCCCCCCGCTCGCCCCGGTGGCTCCCGTGCAGGTGCACGGCGTCGCCCTCCCTCCCCCCGCCCAGCTCCCGGGACCGGCCCCGGGGGGCCGAGGCTTTGTATGGCCGGGAAAGGAGCACGGCGGCCTCGATCCGGCGCTGGAGGAGCGGGGGGCGCTCACAAAGGATGCGGCGTGCGGGGGGAGGTGGGGGGAACCCACCCCAGGACACCCGCCCAGGGTGTTCTGTGGGGTGGAGGTGACTTCAGGGTGCTGTTGTATTTGGGAAGGGGTCGTGGCATGGATAAAACTGTGCTGCTGAAGGGTCTGGTGTGTGATGGTGCTCATCCCGTCATCTGGGGGGGGCTCTTGGCAACTTCCATTCAAAAGCCAGTCACAAAACGGGGGAAGGAGGGAGACACACACCCCAAGTGGTGATGCACACGGTTATGGCATGCATGGGCTGCTGGAAACAGGCAGGATCACTCTGGCACATCAGAAAATAATTGCATATCCAGGAGGGCTGCCCTGGATCATGTAAAGAGCCTCATCCTCTTCCCAGCAGACACAAATTCCCAAATTCAGTTGGATTTGGATCATGCCTTAATAAAACCAGGAACCCTTGTTATTTTTTTGAAACTGGTAAATGATGGGAGGGGGAACACGTAAAAGCAGATGGAAACCAACTGTGGCGAGTGGAGCAGGGACTGAGTCAAAACTATCATAATACTCAACTCAGCTGGATTTGTTTCTTTGTTTTACAATTTGGGGGTTTGATTCACGGTGAAAGGTGCGGATGTTTTATGAGTGGTTCCATCAATTAGTTGGGCAGAAGTCCCAGGAACATCCTGGAACTCCTCTATCCCAGGCAATGCACCAGCACAGGACTCAAAAATGATGCTTATCATAAAAAAAATGGTGATCTGAATGAAGTCAAGTGTATGGTATATGACTTCACTTTCATCCAAATGTACTTTGTAGAATATATTTACATAGCGTCCATAACATTCTGCAGGAGGCCTACTGCGTCCTGGGCTGCACCACCAGAGGAGTGGCCAGCAGGGTGAGGGAGGTGATTATGCCCCTCTGCTCTGCCCTTGTGAGGCCCCACTTGAAGTGCTGCATCCAGGTCTGGGGCCCCCAGTACATGAAGGACGTGGGGCTGTTGGAGTGAGTCCAGAGATGGGCTGTGGAGATGATCAGAGGGCTGGAGCACCTTTCATATGAAGACAGGCTGAGAGAGCTGGAGCTGTTCAGCCTGGAGAAGAGAAAGCTCTGCAGAGACCTTATAACGGCCTTCCAGTACTAAAAGGTGACTTAAAAAAAAGGAGAGCAACTTTTTTTAGATGGGCACATAGTGATAGGACAAGGGGGAATGGCTATAAACTAAAAGCGGGGAGACACAGATTAGATATTTTGAATAAATTCTTCACTCAGAGGGTGGTGAGGCACTGGCACAGGCTGCCCAGAGAAGCTGTGGATGCCCCATCACTGGAGGTGCTCAAGGCCAGTCTGGATGGGGCTTTGGGCAACCTGGTCTGGTGGGAGGTGTCCCTGCCCATGGCAGGAATTGGAACCAGGGGATCTTTAGGGTCCCTTCCAACCCAAACCATTCTGTGATTCTATGAACCTATAGACATTATGTAGGACCCTAAATATACAGTAATTTCAGCAGAATTTATTTGGTGACTTTATAGTACAGAATCTTTTATCTCTGATTTTTAAATCATCCAAGAACCTGAAATTGGAACTATAAGTTTAAACAAGGGAAATGACATGGGGTTAGGTTCACTTTATTTTATTTTATTTTTTTTTAATCAGAACTGACAGGGTTTCATAATACAGATAGGACTCTGCTGGCAATGAAAGGAGATGACATAGATTCTCCTTCTGTCAAGACTCCTAGCAACACCCCATTATCAATCAGCTGAACTTCAGGGAATCCCCTGAGCATCCCTGGGGAATGGGGCCGTATTGGTCCTTTGGAGCCATAGACTGAGGCTCTTTTGCCATGTTCTGCAGAACTCACTTCTCTTTTTCAGAAAAGGAAAGATTCTGTCCTCTGGTTTGGAGACAGCCTGCACACAGCAAATCAGTGCACTGCTGTATTGTTTGCTCTGCTGCCAGCCTGAAACAATACAACACCAACAGATGTGTGAACTTTTCCATTCATTGTAATGAAGTGTTAGTTGCAAAACAGAGTTTTGGCGATTTAAATTGCCTTGTATGCATCAGACTGTGAAAGAGGTTTAAAATAAATCATGAATAAGTTATAAATATTGTATTTTTGGAATTATCAGCTCTAACAAGTCCACTGGCAATAGAAAGTGAAGACTTAGGCAGAATGAGGCCTGATGTCTCTCATTAAAGTTACCAGTGTATCAAGATGAAATTACAGCATTGTGGTGACGTAGCTCTGATTCCATAGAAAAGGCTGAGAAGACACTTTCAAATTTTTAAAACTTGCTGGAAAAAAAAAAAAAAAAAAAGGAAAATTAAGAAAGAAAGAAAGAAAGAAAGAAAGAAAGAAAGAGAGAGAAGGCTTTTGGCTGGAAACTGTCATACATGTTCTGCCAAGGAGGAGTGTTTTGAAACCACTCACCATAATAGCCCAGCAGGTTGTGCTTGATGTGGAGTTACTGGATGGTTAAGTGCAGTCTTTGAGAGTATGAATTTTCTCTCTTTTGTGTTTTATCTTTCTAACTCATGGACATAGAAAAATTATTTAAACACATCTAGCTTGCCATGTGCATGAGTTCCAGTGCATGAGTTGCAGCCTGTTTTCTGTGCAGGCTGCACATCTTCCTCGTAGAGCTGAGAGATGATATTTTTAGGAATAAAGAAACTGCAACTCCAAACGATTTACCTTTAACCGCATTTCTGCTAGTGCCTTTCCTCTCTGGAGGGAATTTCCGTGTAGGTCTATTGTTGCGTCTCTTACAGCCTGGTGATCGCTGATTGCTGTAACAATGAGCACTGGCAGCCCTAGCTTCTGTGGAGGCAGAAGTCATTGTTCACACACTGCCTGGGTTTGCCTCTGCTGTCTTGCTTTGCTCTCAGGTGTATGGCAGCATCCCCTACAGTTAGGCAATCCAGCACCGTGGTATATCGGAGGAGGCAGGACCCTGCTGCTATTAGCATCCATGAGGAGGAATTGCCACCATTCCACCTGCTGGCATCACTGGTGTTTGTAATAAATGTAGCTGATCCACGGCATTGGCTGCAGAGAAGATCAGAAACTAGATGGGTGGATTCTTAGTACTATAAATGTATGAAAATTGCAAGCAAATGAATGCCTCCAGGTGTTTGATCTATCAATTGGGGGACCCTATTGTGAAGCCAAGCCTAAACTATTAAAGCCTTATTGTTGAATGTAAATGTTTCCTAACCATTTCAAATTGATTCCAAATCCATTACTTGTCTCTATTTCTTCAATAGGTTTTGTTCAGTTATTCCTGAGTTTGGAAGACAAAGAGTAGGTAGACCAAGGCAATGACTCAGTGATGGATTAGAAGAACAAACTCGATTGCTAAGTCTTTGGGGGAAGAAGACTGTATGTTCCTGGGATTGTAGAGAAACCAGGAGACCGGTGCTGTAATTCTGGTAAGGATTTTTTCATATATAGTGATGTTGATGATGCTGATGAGAAAAATATTGAGATATATTCAGTATTTGCCTTTTAACAATCTCGTTTGGAGACATTTGGAATCTCTTATGGAAAATACACCAACTCCCTTTCCCTTACTGCAGTTAGAAAAATTCATACTCGACTTCATCCTACAAAGCTACTTTGCTTTAAATAGCAGTTCTGCAAAACATAACTTCACATATACCTTTTACTCTATGCTTTATTACTAAGAATATTTGCATGAAAACAGGGTCTTTGTTTAAAAGTTACTGCTTCTTATTCATCACAGCTCTTTGGGTTGGAAGCAATTACAGTACTCTCTACAGAAGGCTCCGATCCCTTCAGAGGAGGAAAATACAGTCAGGAATAGACAATTTTTTAAGAACCTAAGCCTTTGTTTTCATGCAAATGTCCTCATTTCCTTAGTAATAAAGGATAAAGGGAGGAAAAGGGAGTAAATACGTGACACATGCTAAAAAAAAAAAAAAAAAAAAAAAATGTGTTGAGTTTTCTATGTGGGCATCAAATGTTCTTATGTTCTTTAATGTTATAATGATGCCTTACGTTCAACATTGCTTGCTTTTATCCTAAAGGAGAAGGTGTGCTCAGAGAATTGAGTACGTTTTTTTTTTTGGTTTTTTTTGGGTTTTTTTTTTTTTTTGTGTGTAGGGTTTTTTATTCTTTCTGTGGGTGATGTATCTTTCTCAGCAAGAGCAATACTGATATAAACCAGCTACCGGAGTATCACCTGGCACGTTGTCTAAACCAAGCTGGGACTAACAATGCAGTGCTGAAAATGCTAGCAGCCTCTCTCTATTAGCATTCTTGACTTTCTTACTGTGGAA
Source organism: Nettapus auritus (assembly GCA_011076525.1). Classification (NCBI taxonomy): domain Eukaryota; kingdom Metazoa; phylum Chordata; class Aves; order Anseriformes; family Anatidae; genus Nettapus; species Nettapus auritus. The sequence continues at coordinate 114,090,812 of CM021766.1, forward strand.
GAAGATGTGATCACTGGAAATTTTGCCAAAAAGTTTCAGATACGGTTACACAGAGACTGTTTCAGGCACTACTAGGCAAAGGCAACCATGGGGTGGAGTGTGATTAACCGGCTGGCACTCTGCACCTTACAGCAGGAGGAAACTGTGGAGGAAGAAGAAAGAAGAAGAGAATTACTCAATCTGAAATATTTGGCAGAACACAACATTAATCCCTCCTGAGGGTAAAATATCATCCAAATTTTACTTCTGTATCTGATGTGGAAGAGAGTGCAAGCAGCGTGGGGTCCTCCCTCCACTTCACAACATTGAAGGTATTGTTAGCTAAAGACCATAGCAGAGAAATGAGTGTCACTTCTTATTGCAAATATTATTTCCTTCACTAGTCTGTGGTTTTCAGGTCCTTAATCTAGTTGGTCTTTCTTCACAGATGAAATCTGCTCAAAATTGTCCCAGATTTGTGCTGCTGAAGCCTTAAGATAAGGTGTCCATGTTTTTATACTAAAACACCATGGACAGGGTCACAGAATGGTCCTAAAAAAGTGCCCTTTCAGAAACTGTCAGTTCTGCTAGATTTTAACTCAGTAATGTGTATGTGCTGATTTAATGTCCTGAATAAAACTATCATTGACACACTGAAACAATGCTGTTAACACCAACTTTGAGCAACAGAAGAGTATAAATAGTGTGTGCCCTCATGTGACTTTCCCCTGCTCACCAAATGGAGCTCATCTCTTGCACTATTCTTACGCTGGTCTACTTGTTCCTGTTAAAATACTGGATAAATTTTACTCAATATAACCCCAATTCCAAACAATAACAACAAAAGACCATTAATTAAAAAGAAAAAAAAAAAAAAAAAAAGAAACACAAACAATGCAATTGATTAAATAAAAAAGTATTCTCAGAATAACTGGGGATTTATATATTAAAGTGGGGTGCAAATCTCAATTTACCAAAAATAAAAGTGATTCAGATGCAAGAAGACATTTTTGTTTGCTTTGTAGGGTTCTCTTGGTTGTTTGCTTGTTGGTTGGCCTGCTATCTATTTGGGAGCTCTGATGGGGTTATCCTGACAAAATCAGCTGTTACAGATGCCATTGCACCAACAAACTGTGATTCTGATTGCAGTTACTCAGGGAAGAGAACATCCTGGAATAACCTTTTGCAGCAAAAGCACAGTTCTTCTCGTCATAAACATCTTCAGAACTAGAGGTATGGATACAGCCAGTCCCCCTGAATTGCTATATGACTGTAACTGTTAGCAAAGTTCAGATACTTACATTGTCTCCTAATGCAACATCTTCCAACTGCTCACTAGTTGCACTGCTGGCCTTATTATTTCGCTACAGCTTGAGGCACAGCCTACAAGGCATGCACAGCCTACAAGGCCAAAACACCTCCTGTAGCATCAGTTGTACAGCGGGGAGGAGGGTGTAATAAAAGTTACCACGTCCTGCTGCTGCTTCTTGTGCCATTTCAGAGGGCCTCTGACCAAAGTAGGTCCCTGTCACCTGTATGGGAGCAGGACACTGCCACAAATCTAAGGCTGCAGAGACTTTTGAGTTGTAATTTGTGGAAGATGCCCAGGATAGGGAGTTGGAGGTAGTCATTGTTTTATCCTGCAGATCTCCCAGTTTAGGAATACAGTTCTGGAGAAGACCTCTTCTCAGGTCCTATTTAGTATAAGTAGTCAAGGAGGGGCTGCAAAACTCCTACTCCACATTTTCCCATCGCTACAGGACTCTCACAAACACCTTATGTCAGTCTGGAAACCTGCAGAAAGAGACTGAAATCTGCAATAGTTTGCAACAACAGGGAAATTGCTGCGGCTCTCCCATTTCTAACCAGCTGTGCCCTGCACTAAGCAGCGCAGCAAGGAGGCACTAACTGTGAAAGACGACAGCACTCAGGAATTAAACGAGGTATGAGGTGAGGACTGTCCCTCTGTGCTTTGTCTCCGGAGTTCTGCCAGAATAACTGCATTTATCTATACCGAGACCTTGAGGGATATTTGTTATAAGAAGCAGGTTTATTTAGACCTTGGAATGACGGAGTGTTTCCTTAATCCCATACTCATAGTACATAGAGCAAAGGCCAAAATCAAAGTCATCTGACAGTGAAGTTTTAGATATGATGGAACCAGGCAACACCATGACCACTCTGCCCATGCACCTCTTTGATACAGCTCCTCACTCTGAGCTAATATGTGGAAAGAGAAATAAGAGAAAGAAAGATCAGCAAAAATGCCCATGTTATTTCAGGAAATACTTCTTTTAAGAGCAGTGAGATTTCTCCATTTGCTATCCACTACCATTTATTGACCCCACTCTGAAATAAAAGAAATGCAAAAGCGGTTTTACTAAAATGATCCCAATGCTTTATCTTTTGGATGCTAACCCAAGGCAAGTCTCCAAGGTACCTTGACCATTGTTGCTAAAGACTGATTAATTCACCTGAACCAGCACGTTCTCTTGTATCAGTTTGATTTCTCTCTTCCCAAAGGAAAGAACATCTTAAAAATAAATAAGTAGTTCACTGGATAGGGCTTTGAGGCCCTGCAACTGAAAAAATGCCTAGTGAAAAACTCAGTAATGGCAGCAGTATGCCTGAAATTTGAAGGATCACAGGAGTATTTGTATTTATCACCACTAACCTATAGAGAACAATGCTGTCTTAGCAAAGTCCACACTCCATTTAACACATACTGAACTTTGCATTGTTAAGCTCTATATATTTCATGTTTTCCCTATTGAACTTTGCATAATGGTTTTTATGGAAGAAAGTAAAATCGGAGGTCTTTTTACTTCACAGCCATTTTTTAAACCGGAGGTGTACTTTGTTTTCTGAAATTGATATCCCCTTTCAAACAAATATGCAATAAAAAATGTGTTCATGTGTGAAAAAGCCATATGCAGTGTTGAAATTCTGGCCAACTTGTTATACAGATACTACATGCTGGAGAAATGATGACTCAGTGGGGGAATTTTACTCATCTTTAGTGCACTAAACTCCAGAAGCAAAATATTGCCTTCACTGCTCTTCGTCATGCCAGAGATCAGAGAGAGATAGAGATGTGCATGGGCATACATGAGAGAGCTGAGAAAGCCATTCTAATGGTTTTACTGTGTTGTGTTTTGGTTTTTTTGTTTGGTTGTTTTTTTTTTTTTTTGGGGGGGGGGGGG
>CM021766.1:114094093-114160838 GCA_011076525.1 Nettapus auritus
ACCACATTAAAATTACATTTACTTTTTCTGTAAGATCAATTACTGTCATGGTGTTCCCAGTCTCTGAAGAGAAGGAAAATGCAATTTTGGCCTTTGCCTCCAAACTTGCAAGAAGCCCAGATCTGTGATGACCCACTCTGTCATTGTACAAAACATAGGCAGAAAGAAACCTGCTGTCAAATTACTGACTCTCTATTTTCGTATTCATTTTGTTAACCAATCAATCAGATGTAACAGAAAAAGAACACATGCCAGAGCCAAAATTTGTCCATCATACGGTTAGCTCATGCACGCTGGCCCAGTTGTTCACCTTGCTCTTTTCTATCTTCTTTATATATTTATCTTGATAGCACATCGCTTCCTACAGGCCTGTGAGAATGAATGAAAATACAATTGCACCAGTGGATGCAATATCCATAGAAAACAAGGAGCTGGTTTACAGACATACCGCAGGAAATAATCATGGTGTGCTGAAGACAAACTGCATCACTTCTTTTCAGCTCTCAAAACCATCCCAAAGCAAAGATCCAATACTAAATGTTCCCTCCTCAGGCCACTTTAAAAAGTGAGCTTGAAATACATCCTAACGGGTAACTACAGGGAAAAGGCCTTTCCAGATATCCCTCTGTCTATATTTCTCTGATGTTGCTGGGTGGCTATGGTAGGTACCATAAAAAAAAAAAAAAAAAAAAAAAAAAAAAAAAAAAAAAAAAAAAAAGGGGGGGGCACATCCAAGGAAACTACTTGGGGCTTTGTAGAAAAATCCAGATAGCTTAATTCTGTCCAGGAAAACAAGCAACGATGGCAAAATCTTGGAGCACGCATAAAATAAAATCTGTTTATTAAGGGGTTTGCTGCGTTTTGTTCTCCCTCTCTTAGGCACAATTATTTAGAGAGAAATAGAGTAGGCACAATTCTAGAGAAGTAGCTGACGTGTTCTTCTTCAAATAAATCCAGTTCTCTGTTGCACATTACTCCTGCCAGATCCACCCCCTTTCAGGCTGAACACAGCTACACTCAGGATCTCCAGGCTCACTTCAGGGCTTGCTATATGTATTTATGGTATTGGGATTTTGTCTGTACATAAATAGGCTCTCGAAATATATAGAGAGAGATTTAAAACCAATGACAAATAATCTGCTAGACGTCAATACAAGGATGTGAGTCACAGGGTCAGTGCCCCATATACACTGAAGCATACTTCTGGGTAAAGCCGTGTTGCCCCTGTACTTGCAGAGGAGCAGCTGTGACTGAAGCAGTGTTCAGTTCTGGCATCCACCATCAGGGACTGGTGGGGAACAGAGAGGGGTTCACAGGCGGGCTACAAGAGGGGAAGAGAGGTATTTCAGTGGGAGACTTAAGCACATCTATCTATTCAGCTTAACACAGACAAGGTTAAGGGGAGAGTCGGTTATAGCTTATAAATTTCTACTCTCCCTGTAGTCATGGAGTAGAGGACTAGGAATTCGATAATATATGTCATTTCAGTCAAGTGGAAAACTGTCTGACAAGAACCAGTGAAATCTGAAACTAGACATTTTAACATGGAAGGTAATTAATTATTAGAACAATTTACCGAGGATTGTAATGGATTCCCCATGCCTAGACATTTGAAGTTGAAATTAATTGATTTTCTCAGAGAAATTCTCCAGTTCGTACAGGAGTTAATTCAAGAATGTCCTGTAACCTGTATAATACAGAAGACAAAAAAAAAAAAAAAAAAAAAAAAAAAAAAAAAGATGATCACAAATATTCTTTCCAGCTTTGTGATCTATGAATTTCCACCAAGTATCTAATGCATAGCAGCCTATGTCTTATATTCTCCTAGTATAACTAGTAAGTATGATGCAAAAAATTATTTATATTTGTTCGGGAAACATACAGTGAAGGACTATAACATAAACTACATGTTTACTGTCTATGTAGGATATTTTGTCTGGCATATGGATTCAAAAATTTTAAGGCACCATCTAGCCTGTATACAGAGCATGGCACAGAGCACGATATTTCTCTCCACTGTTCATTCACTACAAGAGGAGCTGAAGCCCAGCTGATCCCTTCCAACATGTGCATGGCTACAGTTCACCATGGGCAAACGGGGGGAAGCTGGATGCCCCACTGCACACCCAGCTCAGTTGAATTTGACCCCAATTTTTATGTTTGTTTATTTGTTTGTTTTTAAATGAGGTTTTGCCACTGCTGAAGCCACCAAGCACCTTGTCTTGGATTTCAATGAATTCCACTGGATAGCCAAAACAATGCTGTATTTTCCATAATGAATATACCCATGAGTTCAATTAATAACTCACTATGGATTTTGTTATGCAAAACTAAATGTTAAATAAGATGTCAGTGGACTTGTCTGACCAGGACTCCTCTATTCCTGATCAACTTTCACATAGGTGTGTGAAATAAGAAGCAAGGTCTTCCCAGCCACTGTGTTGAACCAGACTGCCCAAACCCAGTGGCGTGTTTGTCTTTGAGCAATGCAGTGCTCAATACAAATGTTACTTGACCTAGAAAATGACTGCTCACAAGGAAAAGGGGAAGCCTTCCAATATTTTGATGGTAAGTCATGGAGACCAACTTGACACAGAAATGTAAATAAACATTGCTTAAAGCATAGCTTGGGGCAGTTATGTAGAGCTCATATGAAGCAATTACAACACAGATAGCTGTATAAAAGAGTCAAGGTAGGGGATGGAGTGTCTTTTATTAGATCTGGTAAAAAGGAATACAATTGTTGTAATCAAATAAGTTAATTACTTTTTCCTGCAAACTTTGTCTCTCATAGCTTTGAACTACTGTGGCTACAATGCTGCTGCTTTTTCTGCATAAGCAGTGTTGTTGACAGAAATGATTTTACATACAGCACGATGTACTTGAGCTGAGAAATAAAACAAAAGTAATGATTGTACACAGTTAAACATGCACTTTAAAGCAAACATGAGAAAATCAATTGATCTTCTCTCTGTTTGTTCAATGAAGTTTGCTGTTGTTGTTTTTTGTTTTTTTTTTTTTACAAAGTGAAATGACATATTTGCTTTATAAAAATAATGCCCTCTCCCTCCACATTAGGTCCAGAAGTTCAAATGTTGTAGAAGTAGCAGTAAAATAAGTAAATAAACAAAAGATAAAGAGTTAAAGAATCCACAGGCTGAACTATTCATGGCAGTTACTCATTTTATTGAAGATATCCCTTTATGATTTTTTATCCATGATCAAGTGATTTTTATCCATGATCAGGTGATTATGAATTGATCTTTCTTCAGAAATGGATGGCACATGATGATATGTAGAGAGAGATTCGATCTCATTCTGAAGAAAGATCAATTCATAATCACTTTCTTAACTTCTTATCAAAACATAATGGAGACTTTTTTTTTAATTAATCTTGAGTTGCAACCAAGAGCAAAGCCAAAGAAAAGACTTCAGACACCAGGTATCACAGGCTTTTTTTGCACAAGTTAGGTGGCAGCAACACTAACAGAAAACAAAAATACTTCCCTCTCCCACCTTCCTTTCCAAAGACCGAAACAATCACTCATTTACTAAATGACTTTAATGTAGAGCTACACTTAGACTAGTGTGTTAAACACCTGAATGAGACTCGGTGTGCACAGGGTAAGAATGATTCAGATACAGAGAGATCTGCCTAGCATTTATGTGCATTAACAGCAGAGATTAGTCAGTCAGCTCTGTACGAGTGTTCATGTGGCAAAATGAGCAATAAATGGCAATGGAAATGGCATTGGAAAGCATTAGAGTTTTTTTGGAGGATGAGGTAGAAGGAGGGAAAATTGCTGCTATCTGTGGTGTAATTTTACAGGTAACAGCAACTTTGGAAGAATATAAAAGCAATCGAGCCTCTCCTATTTGAAATAGTGGATCAATTAGGTGATTACAGAGTGATCCCTGATTAGTGCGATGTTGGGACAGTTCCTGCTTTTGACATGACTTCCTGGCTAATGTCACTCAGGACATCCACAATGGCCTAGTATTTTATTTGTCCAGATGAATTTTGTTGATAGCAATCACTAAATATACAGTCAGAAATTTTGCTAATAGCAAGGAACGACCATCCCTTTGAGAAAGGCACCCGGTGCAGTGAATTTGGTCTGTAGGTTCAAGATAACCTCATGAAGAATTCTTCTGTTGGTGGGAAAAACACAACCAGTCGGGGCAATACTGGCAGACCACTGCTAGGCTATCATCTGGCATTGCTAACACTTAACCACTTACCACTTAACTTTTAAAACATTTTTCAATATGGGAATTCTGCAATCGAACCCACTAGTGAATAGCTTGCTCCAGTTTCTAATGCAAACTGCTGTTACTGGATAAACCTGTACTTCAGCTATGGGAGATGTACTGGGTATAAGTGGTTTGCCTGTTCTGAGACCTCCACCTCCACTACGGTACCTACTTTGGGAACTCAATTGCTGTTAGCAAATATCGGTAAAAATCACTCATTGTCCAGAGAAGCTTCTCGGGGGAATGCTATGCCTGACTGCTTTACGCAGGCTCTGAAAAAGCATTTTGAAATTGCACAGCAACAAAATGTAAAAATCAGCACCGCATTTAGCATGCACCTTGGATCTACATACAGGGCCAAAGCCCAGGGCATGTCTACCAGGCAGTCCTGAGGCACCAGGACATCCACAGCTGCCTGCTGCTAGCAGCAGCTTCCAGCTGCAGCAGAGCCCACGGTGACACAATCGACCTCATATCCTCATCATGAGATTATTGATGGGGGATCCATGATGGAATCATATGGGATGTTTTTTTCCAAGTTCCTGAATAAACGACACATTGCCAAATGTATTTCCACAAGCCTTTCTGAGATCTTGCTGCAAAGGAGGGAGAATTTAACAAGTGTACAGCATAAATTTGTGCCACTCTGTTCCAGGGTTTTGTATTATTGATGTGAGCCTCAGCAAGAGCCAGTTGTAATTAGCCTGACGCTGGGGAGCCACACGGCCTATTCCTCTCCTGCCGTTTCGGAGCTGAGCAAGGAGGCGAGGATGTGCCTTTCTGTGCACGGGCAGAGCAGGTGGGCAGGCCGCATGCCACCACACGGGGCCTGCTGGAAAACCCGCTGCACGAGGCTGTTGCTCCCCTTTCAATGGCTGGAGAAGTGTTAACACAACATATCCCAACCTGGAGATCAGAGGCCCTGAAGATCAGGCAAATCTGCAAAGTTACCAAACAGCAGAGCAGAGCAGAAGTGTGAGAAGAAATGTCTTCTGCAGGTGGCCTCTTTGCAAGGGCAATGGTGGGTACACACACCTCTCCCTCCCCTTTCCCTTTGTCTTGGCTTGGGTGCCAGGCTGCCACTTTTTTTCTGCTCTTCAGTACACTTCCAAATATTTGTTTTGTAAATAGTGACAGACATACACAGTTATATTTATCTGCAGAGGTGACTATTTTAGAACCCCAAACAGAGAAGTGAAAACTTTTGGAAGCTTTAATTTTTCTGTTTCTGTAGATAACCATTTCCAAATAAATTATTTCCTTTAAAGAGACAGATTTTTCTGTGACAATAATGTTCTCGTGTAGTAGGGGATATAGTTTTACAAATCAGACACAAGTGAAAGCATTTTTCATGCTGCTCAAACCAAAATGCATTCATGGATTTCAATAAGAGAGAAGTCAATTTCTCATCTAATTCATTGTTCTGTGTAACACAGGTCACGTAATTTCATCTGGTTTCTTAGTAACCTGTAATTCTCTAGGCATGTGCTCAGGAAGACTGACATTCTCCACAAGCTTAAAAAATATATATATTCTTCTGGTCACATGTGAGATGGGACTTTAAGGAGATGGGCTTAGCCTCTACCTGTAACTAATCAGCTGTCTCCCAGCTGATGAGATAATGCTAACAAGCAGCTTACTTAAGGGAGGGAGCTGCTATGGGGCTAAAGAGACTGGGTCATGTTAAGGATAAGGCTCTGTTATGCAAACCTGGGTGATCTGCCTGCCTGCTAGCTGGTGGTGAAAGAGAGCTGGGAAGAGTCAGGTGGTAAGATGTGGCCTACCTGGCTTTCATTTATGCTTCTGGCTGCTTCGGTTCCTTTAGAAAGAGTCTCAGGTAAATGTTGCTGGTGTTCATTCTGGCTATCTAGCCTTCCAGCCTACTCAAGGGAAAACAAGTGCTGAGAGGAGAACATTTAGCTGATAAAAAGACTGTTTCATTACAGCAATTGTTATGGACCTATGTGAGATACTTAATTGTGGTATGTCTGTTGTCTTGTAACAGCAATTGATGTGTTTCTTTATGCAGTGTTTTATTTATATTTTTATCCCTGAACTATGCTACAACTATAAATTCTTATAAGGACAATGAAGAGTTTATCACCCTGCATAGGACGGGCAGTGTGTGAAGCTACTAGGGAGCTTGTCAGCCCCTTCTGTACTGATTCTTCTAGTTCAGTAGTGAAAGCATCTGTACTATTATGGACTTCAAATCTTGCTAGAGCATGCATTAAAGCCTTGCAGTACCAGGTGCTACACACAAATTGGTTTGGTAGTTCCCTCCAACCAAGTTCTTGCCATCTGTCATTGTGCTGCTGAAATGGGTCCCTTAATCCGGTAGTATGAATGCTCAAATCTATAGAAAGGCTTATGCAGATGCCCACTCCCATTTGTAGTTCAGGCAAAGATCCAAAAAAAAAAAAAAAAAAAAGGGGGGGGGGGGGGGGGGTGTCTGAGTATGCAGGGCACAAATCAGGCAAGACTTAAAAGGCATGAAACACCTCTTATCTCTTGGTCTCAGTTACCACCAAAGCCCTTGTGTGGTGCGTGTGGGTTTCGCCCTGTGGTTCTCACCCAGTTAAAGGATAAACAATGCCTAGAGGCTGCTTTCCTTCCCTGTGAATGAGTCCCTGCACTACACTAGATGGCACTGCTTAATACTCACGTTTTGCTCTGTCGGCTCCCTGGATGTGGAGCATCCTGTAGTTGCAGCTTAATCTGACTTCAACCAGTACTCTGCGGTGGCAGATGACAGGGTCATTTCAGGGAGGGATTCAGGCAGTCATGGAGCAAGGAAGCAGTAATGGTTGTTAGAAACTTGTGCTGGCTTCACCTCTTTACCCTCGTGATCAGGTAAAGCAGAGGGCTTTAGTAATTATTTAAAAGCTGAATTCTGATGTCACCTTTGGCTCTTGTTAACAACCCCAATCTTACTTCCTTCATGAGTGGAATAAAGGGCATTGACAGAATTGCTGTAGACTTTGGTCATTGTACCAAGCAAGAAATATGAGTGGTAATGCAGCTGTTAGATCAATAAGCATGGGGGAGGATGAGCTGTGGGATAACAAAACTTTGCTCTTATCAATATGCTATAGATTTGGCAATAAGAAGCTGGGTTCCTGCTTTCAGAATAGTGTTCAGCTAGTTTTGCATCTTGTTCCTTGCAAGGACGGTCTGATCAAAACTTAGCAACTCTGTTGAGCTCCTAAATTCTTTCACATGCCAATCTTATATTGTGCCCTTCACTCACTAATAAACTGCTGAATACACTTAATGTGAAAGCATGGAGTTCTAGTATTTTTTGTCCTTTGTATACATGCACTATATTTTCAGAAAGCCAAACATTAAGTTTCATGATTAGTGTACAGCTTTTTCATGACTCTTTCAAAATGTTTTATAAAAGCAACTATCAGTTCCTGCACAGATTTCCAGCAGTAAGGAGGCAACAATATGCTCCTACTCCATGCTAGACATTTTGAAATCATCTGGGCCTGGAGTGTTAAAAACAGACTAAAGCCATGTTAGAGTACTGTGGATACCTTCTAAAGATGAAGTTCCAGAGAATTTAAAGTGGGATAACAACATCCTCAGAAAAATTGTACAAGCAGAGGACTGGTAGCTGTAGACTGGTCAGCCTGATGCCAGATCCTAGGAAAAGCAGAAATAAATAGACTGGTAAGTAGTTGTAGGAACTGCAAGGTAATGAATAACTTCTGCTGGTTCCTCATGGAGAGTGTGTCAGGTCACCTTACTTCCTCTCACAGAGAAGCTGACTCAAGGTGGAAGGGGTTGCAAGTGTGTGCAAGAATTAGATCAGAATTTAAAAGATCGGGGGGGGGGGGGGGGTGGGAAATAAAAAATACTGTCTGGGATTCAATAAGGATAAATAAGATGCAATACATTGGTTAGTGGATCATTCCCCCCAAAAAGAGGATGAAAGACAAGTGGTGAAGATTTTTTTTTTTTTTTTTTCAGATAAGTCTTGGGAGTATAGCTAAACATAAATCTCAACTGGCAGTTGCCAACACTCCCCCTAAATCTCATAAGAGTGGGAGATACAGACAAATATAGATTGCAAGACACATGGAAAAATCCACCCATCATTGATCAAACCTCAGCTGGAGCACTGTGGTTGGTTTCGGATATTGTACTTCAAGAGCAATGTGGCACACTTGGAGAGCATCCAGAGAAGAATTACATGGTCTGCCTTAGTAAAGAACATAACCTATGAAGAAAATATATTTTTAAAATTATTTAAATTAATGAAGAAAAATTGGGGATTGTTAGGAAAGGAATGATCACAATTTTCAAGTGCATACTGTTTTAGAGAAAAAGGGAATAATCTCTTAAAATATGGTGAATAAGAGCAAAGGCTTTGAAATGGCATAAGAAAGATTAGGGTTTGATGTGAGTTAAAGCTCTCAAATGTTGGATGCCTCAGGGAGCTGCGGAGTTCCCATCAGGGTGAGCTTTAAGGCAAAATAAGAGGACATTGGCAAGAACTGCAATGAACTACAGGAGGTATAGCGAATCTTGCCTTGATCCAATGAGAGGGACTCTTTACCTTTCTGCACTTCTGTATGTATTTCTGTTATACGTAATAGTAATTTTAACTTAAAAACTGTGTCCGTGCAACATGATGGATTTCATATATACATATGCTCTACATTACATACCTGCATATATTGGTACTATATCATCTCATTGTATTGGTATCTATTTCTCAACTGAAAATGTTCAGGGATGGTCAAGTTGAAAAAGTCTGAACAATATTGATATGGGACTGCTCATCATATGCTACGTGATTCAGAAAACAACTGCAAAGCAGAATCATTTGATAGGGAAAGATGTGTTAAGTTTTTGATTTGCCAAAAGAGTGTCAGATTTCTGCCAGATATTTAATTTTGCCAACACAAAACTTCAGTTCCCTTAATCATAACATGGCAAAGGAGATTAAACAGGGAGGCACCTCGTCCTAATCTGAAAAAGTTTTTATCCTTTTGTTTTTATCAGACTTTCTTGCAATTTGTTTTCTTTCTGAATAAAATACTGTATTTTTTCAACATTAAGTCTCAGCATGTGATTAAACTGACAAGTTGGATGTGAGCTGTTTATGAGAGTTTTGCAAACTAGAGATTTAGTAAGAGGTATGAGTGGATGCTCAAGGAGTCTTGTGTTAGGAAACGAACTAATCATCTGTTTGCAAATCTTAGTTTTTTCAGATTTTTTTTTTTTTCAATGGTTGTGGAGTTTACATCCGATACAGCTCTGAAAAGAGTTTGATTTCCAATTGGATTTGTATAAACATTGTTGGTCAGATGACAGAAACATGCTAAACCTTAAGTTGAAGATCAGGTACAGATAAGTTGTAATTCTATGTATAATAAGTGTTACAGGTGGATTTGAAAATGTTTCAATCAACATTAAGTACCATTTTACACAATAAATTAAAACAACAGTTGCATTTGAAGATGGTAGGAGCATATACTTTAAAGAGAAGGGGAAAATATACAAAAGAAATCATGTTTCCCTGAAAAGCCACTTTAAAAAGAAACCTTTTGTCTTTCATGTCATCTTCCGCTGTTTCTTACAAAAAGATAATTGTGCTGTGGATAACAAGAGGGCATCTCACTGGTGTTTCAGCTAGAGGCTTCCTTTCCTCTGCTTGCTCTTTGTTCTCTTGCACTCCCTGTCCCAAGTGCCCCGACTCAGTGCAGGTCCCCGTGGGGGTAGAAAGCTGCACCAGGTGGCAGAGTAGCAAGATGCTGGCCTCTGCAAATGCCAGAGTGCTTTGGGAATATAACCTCCCTGTTACAGTCCTTAAATAGATTTTCAAAATCTCTCCCTAAATGACTTATAGCTGCAAATCCAATTGGAAATCGAACTTTTTTTTTTTTGCCAAAGTGATCGATGTACTTTAAATATCTGCCCCATAGCTTCAGCCCATGTGCAGAAAGATATCGTGTCTTGTCTTGAGTTTTTTACAGCCTACATTTGCTGTTATGAAACTTCAATTTCTGCAGTTACTGCCATCCAAACTCACCAAGGTACCTGTGCTGGAGAACAAATGCTGTTCTGATGGAGACTTTGTAAACAAACTCAGATTTCACATTTTTTCTTGATATTATTGTGCTTCTGAAAAAGTGAATTGTTAAAAGACCCCCTCCTGCTTACCCAGCCAAATGTCTGTTCCTGGCTGCTTGGAGGCTGCTCTGCAGCAAGGAAACAATTGGATGGGAAGAGCTACACACCGAGGTGCTGCAAATAGGCAATACTTCTTCTCAGCACCTCAAATTGGTTTTGTCATGTATGATCATAACACAAGCTGGGTACTGAAAAATTGTGATTCAATAATTTGAGCTCTTGTCTGAGTTGGCACAAATAATGTTAAACACTTTTCATGAAATCTACTTTAATGATGGAAATATTGCTGATTTTCGGTGCAAAGGTACATCTGTTTTATTTACAGCAATGCCCAAAGTTAATTTTAATTATTTCCCTTTGCAGCTGATAAGTAATCTTGGCTTGGGGATGAGGTCTTCTTACTCGTGTGCATTTCACCTAAGCAGCAGAGATCCCATGTTCGTATAGAAAATAAGTTTCAAAGGTCTTCTGGCCACTTAGAAGAATAAGTTTGAGAGCTGCTCATGTGGTCAAACTCTGTATGTTTCCTACATGAAACTCTTAATACTTGTAGCTTTCTGTAAATTCTACAGTTTATTTGGACACTTCATAATGAAAAGTATTGTTTTCTGCTTTTGTTTTTGTTTTGGCCACAGAAACTTCAATAAATGCTTATGTGAATCAGTATGGTTTGATTTTATTTCTTTCCTTATTGTCTATTTTCCTTGATACATTTCCAAATGATTTTTAAGGAAGTGTAAGCTCAAAATTGAAAGGCCAGTTTACCAAAATATATATATACATATTTTTAAATTATAAAGTCATAAATTACAATGCTAGCTACCTTTATATATTATGATGCTCCACAGCATGGAGACTGAAAATTAAAAAGGAAAGAAGAGTTAAAGCAGGATTTCACAGCTAGCCCCTGAAGGGCATCAACTTCTAGTGTGAGAAGGAACTTGCACTAAAAAAATATGCACAGCCTCAATCATGATCCATATTTTTCTGTGATGGCTATTAAGAGAGCATGGCAAGAGGGCAGTGGTCTTGGTTAAAAGCATTCACAAAACCAAGAGCATGCACTAGATGAGAAATAAGCATAACGAATGCTTTTCAGGCGCTCGCTGCCAGAGGCTGCACATTTCATAAGATTCGTCCTCCAAATGTGTCATTGCATACAAATGGTAGGCAGGCATACGTGTAACAGGTCTGAGTACTGACAATTTTGGTGGTCCTAATGTTGCTTTTTTTTTTTTTCATTTTTTTCTCCCTTCTTTGCTCTGTGTGCAAATGTGCAGGTGGAGGAGAGAGGGAGATGGAGCATGTAACGAGTGTCACGTTTGTTAGTTGTGGGAATAGCATTCTCCTTAATGTTTTCTTCCTTTTTGAAGTTCATCTTTACTATTTTAAGTATCCTAGCATCTTGCATAGGATACAGAGATGACATACAGAAAAGCTAGGCTGGGCCATGCTCCATCAGCTTGAGAAGCAGACGCTGTCATGTGGAAACCACCACCAAGCCCAGCAGTGAGGTGCCCTGAGGGTCTGTTCTGCTCTTCTGAAACCACTCTTTGGGCTTGGCAGTGGGCTGTGGGCTCCCTCTTGCCCAGAGGAAAAAGCTTTGAACCTCAGTCGCTCTTCTGTCAGTTCTGGTTGTGCAACAAAACCTGAACAAGAGAGAAATAGATTTGTCATTCTGCAAAGGCACTGAGGCTGTGTCCCAGTGTGTTGGTTGTACTACTGCTTTATGGGTAGAGGCTTGGTTGCTGTCAGCAAGATCTCTGGCTGTACAGACTGCAGGTGGTGTGCTCATACAGGAGGAAAACACACATGTTCTGTGCAAATCCCAAATAATAAAGAAATGAGTGATATGATTTCAACTGCTGATATTCTCATATGTGACTTTCACACACATTGCATGTATGTGCAGCAAGCTCCATGCAAAAGAAGAGGGCAACCCACTGAAAATTAAATTTGGCAGAATGAAGCAAATGCTGTGCTACTGGCCATTGAGGCTTAGGCTACATGTCTGCTTTCTCTCCTCCTCGTGAAATGCAGCAAATTTAACTCAACATGACAGTTTTGTAAGGCAGACAGGAGGGACAGTCAAGGGTGTTTATGGATCGGATGTTTTCCATTCACAGTTTATGTCCACACAGCAAATGGCCCTGAATTATTCCACTCCTTTTTGGAGTGGAATTCCTACCGTGTAGCTGGTGCATTGGTGTTACTGAAGTGGTTTCCATTTTGTCAATTGGGGGGGGGGGGGGACGGATGCTAGCTGTAAACTGTAACACACTTTGCACATGTCCCTGTCAGCTTCTCAGAGATCTAAACTTGATTTGTTTAGCAGCCTGAGAGGAAGGTAAATGTTCATTTTACAGGCAGGAAAATTAGGGTTATTGAAGTACTAAAGCAATAGTAGAAGTAACCTTCCCTAGTCCTTCTTTCTACTAATCCATCAGAATGGATTCTAGCATCCAGAGCATTTCAATTCTCAACTAGTTTTTTTCTTTTTAGCCACAATTTTCATACCTGTTTTAGAAACATTAAGTATATGGTCCTCTTGGGAGCCTTGCACAAAAAGTCCCTTGTGACTAGGAAAACAAAGATAAAACAAAGTACTGAGAACATGCATCTTAGAGGTTTCAAACGTGATTCATCTGAATATTTTGAAATGTTGTAAAATAGCTGCAAACATAAGTGACAGCCTTCTAGTCTTCCCTAGCCCAATAAAACAAGATCAGGGGCCTAAACATAAAATCCGTATTCAACATCTATTTGCAGGTATGTATTTGAGGCCTTAGCAGGAACCTTTAGTGTGTTCACCTGGCCTCAATCAGATGTTTTTCACTGGCTCTATTTCCCTTGGTGCTTAGCCCATGACTCTTGTGCTGAGGAGAAGTTGCAAGCACATGCAGAACAGCAGCAGTTTGCTCAGCGAGTTGCAAACACCTCCACGCGTTGGCTGAAATAAAGCTGATCCAATAAGAAATGCTTCACTGCAGCACCGAAACAGATGTAATACTTGTCTGTGCTAAAACTACAATGACTAAACTTTATAAAGCTGATGAAATTAAATGAATTATGCAAATAAGAAGGGCCCATCCTGAGATTTTCTCTGCAGTAGGGTTTTTGAACTACTCTGAAGTACAGTGCAATGCATATTTGCTAGACCTACCTTTTTTTTCTGGTATTTATGGATTGTCACATCAGAGGAAACTCCCCCTCACAAAACCAGTACCAGCCCAATTCACCACTGATATAAGTCCCCATCCTCAAGATTCAAGGGGATCATTACAAAAATTTTTCATCATAATTAACTATTAATATGTCTGCAAAGTTTTAAACCATGTGTACTGGCAATATGAAATTTTATGCTGCTTTTGAACTTCCTGAATTGGTTTAAAACTTACTTGTAAAGGATAGACAACAATTCTTGCTGCAGTCCTTCTGACCAGCTTCTGCCGGTGAAGCCTAGGAAAATCACTTGGCTCACTAGCCAAGTCACTGACTGTGTGCATTACAAGTAATTTTCAGTAAGAAAGAAAAGATTACAACCTGCAGCTTGTCAAACCTTGAAAACGTTTCTTTTCATTAGGAATAATCTTCTGTAGATTATTTCTAAGCAGAGAAGCCTTTTTACATCAACTCAAAAGCAATAATGTTTTCTGCAAGCAGTATCCTACTTCTGCAGCTTCTGCACACTTGATTGTAGTGTAGGTGGGTACTCCTACCTGCAATAAACCAAAAGCAATAAATGTCCACCCATAAACTGTTGCCATGATTTCACCTCCCCTTGGGGGATATTCCCTCAATACAAAATCATCAAAGTGAAAGAGCTCTTGGCTCTTCCATCAGCTAGGACTCAACTGAAACCAGAACTTACCAGAGTAAACAGCCGAGAAAAATTTAGGAGCAAATCTGGCATCAGTTACACCTCCAAAGAACCTCAAGTCTCCTTTGTGGCAATTCTTGGCCTGTTCTCCTCTCTGTCCTCTTAGCACTGCATAATATCACATAAACTTCAGGAAGCATGTATTCCCATCTTTATTGTGCTCCACCACAGCTGGAAGTGCACATGGGTTTACACCAGAGTAAATATGAAACTTTCAGTACTTCTGAAGGAGTATTGAAAGGATCCAAGGATCTTCAGACACACTGGGCTGTCAAGTCTGTCCCACAGAGGTGATTTGAAACTTGTGACATTGTCCACTATTTGAGAAAGGAAAAGAAAAGAAAAAAAAATAGAAGGAGGAAAAAAACATTCCTGTCATCCCTGCTTGAGCCAGCAGGACATCACAAGAGACTTTAAACCCTCCCAGACTCATGCTTCTACTTGAAGCAGCACTTCTTCCACAGCAGCGTAATGTTTGCCACCAGAAATGTTGAGGTTGTGTGGGCTAACCCCTGGTATGTCAGAGGACATGGACTGTTACCCCATTAAGGCTGTATTGCACAAAATTACTGATGATTAACTGAGCATTATCTCCTAGACAAGACTGAAGACGCAAAGAGAAGAACTGTCAACTATGCCCCTTGACTCTTTGTTCAAAGAGTTCATTTTCTGCAACATTAAAAACATGCCTGGTTTGAGATTTGCCTGTCTTTGGCTTCCCTTTTTCCATCAGCCTCATTTCTTGTTCTGCCTTCTCAGCTGGATTAAAGAGCCTTTTGGATTTGTTTTCCTCCTCTGTGAAGGTGCCTCACAGTGCGATCAGGTCACTTCTCAACCTTCTCCTTGACAAGCCAAGCAGATTCAGTTCTTTGTCTCCCACTGCAAGGCATTTTCTCCAGCCTCTGAAGCATTCGTCCAAACCTTATCTTTGCCCTTTTCAGTTTTGGATTTTTTTCTGTTTGTTTCCCATGTTTACTTTTTAAAGCACCAGCAGCAGAAGGACATGAAATATTTCAATATTTGTGATGCCAACAAGCCATTTAATGGTTAAACCCTTTCCCTGCATAAGTCATCAGTTCACACACCATGCTCCTTACAAAGACAAGGCACCAGGAGCTCCTGCTAAGTTATTATTTTTTAGGATCTTCATATTTTCTTCCATGCTGCTGTGACCACACACTCCGTAGGTCTAACACCACCCCCATCCTCCTCTCCTCTGTCCTGGGTATGTAACTTACATTTGGCTGCATTTTAATGCATATGGTGTGAAGAGCTCCTGCAAATCAAGTAAACCTCTATAATACTTCTACATAACAAAGAAAATTTAAAACCTAATTTTAATTAATAGTAAGCATTCTCCAGTCTCTTGAATTTGTGAGTTCTGAATATCAAATAAACTATAAAATCTCCCATTTTTTACTTTAAAAAATGGGTTTAAATTCAGCAACTCCAAAAATTTAGAATCTAGTCTGCAAAAAGGTTAGAAAAAGCAGCAAACAAATTACAGAATGAAGTGTTAAAGGCAGCAACCAAAAAAAGAGGAAAATATGCCTGAAGAGAATTAGCTGCATTAATAAGTGAACAACAGATGACAGAGTAATTAGTATTTCAGTATCAAAGGGTCTGAGTCTCTTTGAGGAGGGAAGAGAAATAAGGCTACATGCTATAAGCAGGAAAGTAACCAACAGCATAATCATTGCTAGAATCTGATTTTGATAATCTGCCCTTACTTGGAAATCCCATCTACATACAGAAAAGACATGATTGCAAATTAATAAAACAAGTACAGTCAAAGGCTATTTATTCTTCAGAATAAAAATCAGTGAAAATGTTTGCCTTAAGAGACCATATACATATTGAATTCCATGTAAAATTCCCAATGCAATTGATGAAAAAGATCTTTGTCTCCAGCAAAGGTGCATCTGATCGGTATTTGATAAATTCGAGCTGTTAGTTAGATCAATGGTTTCCCTAGTAAAGGCCAGAAATTGCGGGAGAGTGCTGCTGCTCGTGCAGATGTTCAACAACACTTGGAGAGAGCATAGAGATCCCGCTACTTTGCGGAAAGCAAAACAGTCCCTGTGTCTGAACCAAGCTCATTTGAAGTCACTGTGCTCAGATATTCAGCCTTATCTCAGGGCTCTCATCTAAATGGTATACAGAAAAGCAGCCTGCCACATACATACACACTTGCAGTAATCAAATTAAGTGGAAGAAAGGTGTGGGGGTTGTAGAAGACCCTGATTCTGCAAACACCTGCACATGTCCATAGCTGTGAATACATTCGTTGTCCCATTGGTTTCATAGGGCTGGCTGTCCATTAAGTTTACGGGCAAGACAGGAGCCTGATGTGGCAAAGCTCCTGGGAGTGAAGGGATCCACCTGGGTCCTGCCCACAAAAAGAAAGTCCTGGTCTAAGAAAGTCCTAGGGCACTAAAACAAATGGATTAATTGTCATTCTATTCTGTGTGATGAAGCTGTTGAGGAGGGACCATCCACTGGTGCCACTAAAGCAAGTTGTGAGCTGTAGTCTCTGCATGGTCTCTCTTATCACCAGAGGAACCAGTGTCTGACTTGGAGTAGCTTTGTACTCATTTGTGTGGGTGTCAAGGGTGGTCAGAATCCAGCCTGTCATCACCACAAAATACAGTGCACAGTGACTTCCTCCTGTATACACTTCTACAAATTAAACGCTGCCTGCAGCAAGCTGCATGGTGCTGTCCCTGACCTGTGCTCAGTGCAGGTAAGAGGCTGTGCCACCCTATACAACCTTCTTGGACAAGGGCTTGTTGTGTGTCCCAGGTCAGAAAAAAAGTCCCAACTCACATTTTCCTGTATAAGGAAAAAAAGGCTCCAGTGAAGTGGCTGACTCCACCAGATTGCATTAATAATTGTAAAAGTAACTGGAGTTTCTCATCCTATCTAAGCTCATTCATTTTATCTCTCTGCTAATTCCTTAGCCTGCAAATTCCCAGAACCAGAAATGTCCTAACAGACTTTCTGCCCTTCGTGAAATGTACTTATTACCTCTACATGGGAAAGTAATTTGGCATTTTGATTTTCAAAAGTCATTTCTGTGTGAAGCATTGTGACTCAGCAGAAACCAGCAGGTTTCTTGTAAGCTAAAAGTTAAACGATGGCCATCTTACTCTACTAATTGGATTAAAAATCATCTTTCAAACTAATTAAAAAGTTTAAAATTCTTTGAATCATAATTGTACTACCCAGAAATACTCTCAGCCTCATTTTGTGCTTGAGACATAACCCACATAGTGGACTGCACTTGGAAATATGATGGGTTGGGGCTCTATGAAGCATGTGGAGCACGTCCTCCGGTCTGGTCATGGTACTCTGTGTTATAACAGAAACATGGTACTCTGTGTTACAACACGAAGCAACTGTGAAGTGTGTTTAACTAATCCTGTGAGAATTCTTCAGTCCCGAAGGACCTCCAGAAAGTGTGAGGCCACTGCAGGATTCATGCCAGTCGGTACCCACTGCCCAATGTGAGGCACTGCTGTGGAAACACATCAGCTAGACATGGGTCTACTAAATGGGCAGAAGCTGAAGGATCAAGGCAGGTTTAGAGGCTACAAAGAGCTCTGGCTAGCATCTCCTGAATTTTCATGATCATCGCAAAGGCAGAGTATTTGCCAGGAAGTTAAATCCTGTTGGTTAACTTTGATGTTTGAAGTTGTCCTCGTTTCAGTTAAGACAGGGTTAATTTTCCTCCTAGTAGCTGGTAGAGTGCTGTGTTTTGGATTAGGATGAGAAGAGTGCTGATAACATGCCGACGTTTTGGTTGTTGCAGAGCAGTGCTTACACCAAGCCAAGGACTTTTCAGCTCCTCGCTCTGTTCTGCTAGCGGGCAGGCTGTGCGTGCAGCAAGAGCTGGGAGGGGACAGACCCAGGACAGCTGACCCAAACTGGCCAAAGGAGTATTCCATACCATCTGACATCATGCTAAACAATATATAGGGGTGGCTAGCCGGGGTGGGGGGGCCGGCTGCTCGGGATAGACTGGGCATCGGTCAGCAGGTGGTGAGCAATTGCATTGTGCATCACTTGTTTCATACACACTATTATTATTATTGTTGTTGTTGTTGTTGTTTTCTATCTTAATAAACTGTCTTGATCTCAACTCTCAGACTTCACTTTTCCATTTCTCTCCCCCATCCCAGAGAGGGAGGGGGGAGGGTGAGCAAACGGCTGTGTGGTGTTTAGCTGCCGGCCAGGTTAAACCACAACAGAAGTTGAAATCTGTTTTCAGGTCAAGTTCACCTTTCTGTGACAGCATTCCACTGGGGTCTTTCTGGGGTTTCTGTGGATGAACCATGGCTCCAGCGATCAATAACATGCCCAGAAAATCTATTGCCCAAAGGATCTGATCTAAATCCTATTTTTTCAGGTGGAACCAAGAGAAACCAGTGGAAGCATTTCAACTGGAACAGAAATCAGAAGTCCCTTCTGCTAAAAGATGTTCAAAAGGAGCAGAATTGCTGGCATCCTGACAATTCCCACATCACATAGACAGGAAAAGCACTATCAGTGCAGGCCTTCTTCTGGATCAGCTTCAGGCTCTTTCCCACCCTTCCACCTGCCCTGCTAACAGGAACAGCAATTGATGCAGTTATACCACTGCTGATGCTTCACAAACAGTAAGGCTTAAAGCCCAGCACTGTTATACAGCACCAGCAAAAGCCACAGCAGCAGCACATGTTTAATAAAGGTATTCCTAGCAGCCTGCACGCTCGATGTGCTGTGATTACAAGCAGGGCAGCAGTGCGGTGCAGCGCTGGCTGCCCCCTGACAGCTCTGCTCCCCTGGAAGCGTGGGGCTGACAGCTCCACAAGGAGAGCAGCAAAGCTGGAGGCAGCTTTGCTGGCAGCTGGCCTGCATTTGCAGAGCTCTCACCCAGACCGTGCTGGTGCATATGAGCTTTCTGAACAACATGTGAAAGCCCAGGGCAAGAGGCAAACAAATTCCTCTTCTCTTTGGGGGAAAACAGAATGCTGTGTTGTAATTAAATTTGCCAGGCGCTACTGTAGTGTGGTTGTGCAGATTAGAGGATGCAGATATATGTTCTTGGGCTGCCTACTTTCATGTTAAAACACTGGAAGATGGTTTGATGGTTGTTTTTACTTTGTTGTATTGTTGTTGTCTTGTGGGGTTTTTTTTGTTTGTTTGTTTGTTTGTTTGTTTTGGGGAGGGTGTTTTTTTCACAAACAATAGCATTAATGAATTTGTCTTGCCTAGGCCAGATAGACTTGTCTAGTTCTGCCTATTCCAATAGGTACTTTTCAGAAGTATGGTTTGCAAGTTTTTGTTTCTTTTTTTTTTTTTCTACGCTAAAAGAAGGATGTGATTTTTAACTTTAATGGAAACACAAATATAACTTTTTTCCAGGCCTTAAGTAACAGCAATCTTGTTTTCCTGACTCAGGAAAAACAAACAAACAATGAAACAAACAAAGTAGAAGGACTATTGACTCTCATTTATTTTAAAGGACTTCATTTCAGACCCCTTATGAGTAAGTCCCACTTCAATAGAAGTTATTCGTCCCTAAGCAGGAGAGCTGTACAGACTCTGATTTTCACATGATTATTCTCTTCAAATGTGTTTCCTCAGCTTCCCAGGGAACAGAGGTGGACAGGGTGAAGAGTATGCCTTTGAGTTCCTGGGCATTTTATTTGGTGTTCTGTGGCTGCCATTACAACATGGCCACAAAGCTGCAGGTAGTTCATTTTGGATTATGCCTACAATCACCTGGGAAATCTCCTTTTATTGTTGCATGCTCATGTTCCATCATGATCCAAGTCCCTGGGCTGATCAGTGCAAATAGCTAGTGAATACTTGTATAACCTCTCCTGATTATCATGCAGCTGTACTGTGCAGTAACATTCCTTCATTGACTTTGTCATTACCTGTTTAATGTTCCTCTGTCTCCTTTTAAAAAAGAAATCTTGACCTCAATCAGTGTTTCTTCAAACTCCTTCCTCCCCCGCCCCTATCAAGTTCATGCTTCTCCATCAGCCTTTAATGATCATTCACTGGGGTGGCTTGTCCTTCATCACCTGCTGCCACTCTCCCATCCTGTCTTTCTCTGTTAGGACATCTTCATGTTAGGACATCAGACCTACCACCACCCTCACAGTCTGGGTTGCCTCTGGTTAATGTTGGGAGCATGAGTGACACATGTCCTCTGTGTCAAGGTGGCGTGAGCCCCAGCAAACGCCCTGGGAGAGAGGGGAGGAAGGGGAGACTGGGAAACAGATTCCCATTTGTTTTGCACCATGGAGGCTGTACTGCTAGTGGAGGGACCAGGGACTAGGTCTGCTTTTGCCACAAAGGCTTTGGGCACCTAGGAGGGAGATTCATGGAGTTTGGGGTAAGCATTCCTTATGATCCTGATGGGTGCAGTGTGTGTAATGGTAGAGAGAATGAAAAAAAAAAGCAACATATTTGGTGTTCGTTCTGTGGCACACGTCAGGAGGGTGCTTCTGTAAGTACAGATATTGTCCAGGACTCTTCTGAGAGTAGTTACAATGACATTCAATCGCTCAAAAAGGGCATAGGCCAGATTTCCTGGGCTCACCTTCTAACATTTTCACTGCTTCAGAACACCAGATTTTGGACAGGTGGAGGACCTCCCACCACAGACACACCTCACCTTGGTGTTAATGAAGTCTTCTTCATTGACTTTGCCTGCACAGGAAAGAAAGGGAGTTATTTTTCTGGAGGCTGGAAGTGTGTTCACAGCTGTAGGTAGCTCACAGATTTGCAGAGGGTTTGTTGCCCTCTATGCTGCTGTACAACAGAGCTTCTGCTCTTGCAGTAAAGTATTTTGCCCAGGTAGTTTCTGATAGGGATAAAAGATTTCAAGCCTATACATGCCTGAAGTTATCAATAGCTGAACTGTGCTTCAACTACTTCCTTGAAAGTGTAGATGAAAAACTCCTCCTCTTTGCTCTCAGCATATATACTCATTTCATCATTTTTCCCCCACCCTTTCCAGCATTCAGCCACAAAGCCACAACAGCAGGAGAGCCCAAACTCAGAAATGAAGCTTTTGTGCTTGCTGTCACCTCCCACCTTCAGCTTTATAACCTTGATCTTCAGCAAAGGCCCAACGAGTTTCACCCTTTTCAATATCCCAAACTTCTCAGCATCTTGAAATAGCTGTATGTCCCAGTGCCCGACCACCCTCTGGGTGCAGAACCTTTCCCTAACACCCAGCCTGACCCTCCCCTGTCCCAGCTCCGTGCCATTCCCTTGGGTCCTGTCACTGTCCCCAGAGAGCAGAGCTCAGCGCCTGCCCCTCTGCTCCCCTTCTGGGGGAGCTGCAGGCCACCATGAGGCCTCCCCTCAGCCTGCTCTGGGCTGGGCTGAACAAAGGGACCTCAGCCGCTCCTCATACAGCTTGCCTTCCAGACCCTTCACCATCTTTGTAGCCATAATTTGGACTAGTTTTATGTCCTTTTTATACTGTGGCTCCCAAAACTGCACACAGCACTCGAGGTGAGGCCGCACCAGCTCAGAGCAGAGTGGGAAAATCCCTCCCCTTGACCAGCTAGCAGTGCCATGCCTGATGCACCCCAGGGTATGGTTGGCCCTTTTGGCTGCCAAGGCACACTGCTGGTTCATATTCAACTTCCTATTGTCCAGAACTCCCAGATCCCTTTCTGTGGGGCTGTTCTCCAGTCACTTGTCACTCAGCCTGTCCGTATAGCCAGGCTGGCCCTGTCCCAGGTGCAGAATGCAGCACTTGCTCTTGTTAAACTTCATATTTTTGGTGATTGTCCAGCCCTCTAATCTCTCTGCAAGGCCTCGCCACCTTGGTCAACTAGGTGGGCAACCTTGTCAAAAAAGGAAATTAAGTATCTTAAACAGGAATTTACCTTCCTGAATCCATGTTGGCTGTGACCAATGACTGTGTTGTCTTTCAGGTGCTTTTCACTAACTCCCAGAATAATCTTCTCCATAATTTTACCAGGCATTGAAGTGATACTGACAGGCCTGTAATTACTAAGGCCTTCTTCCTTGCCCTTCTCGAAAACTGGGACATTAGCCAGCTTCCAGTTGACTGGGACCTCTCCAGATTCCCAAGACGGCTGAAAAATTATTGAGAGAGGTCGTTCAGTATCAGCCATCTCTCTGAGAACCCTGGGACTCATCGGACCCCATAGGCTTCTGTGCATCCTGCTGGAGCAGCAAATCCCACACAAGTTTGAAGTTATCTGGGATTTTTTCCTTCCCGCAGTCACAGACCTCCAACTCAGGAGCCCATCACCAGTGTTGAAGACAGAGACAAAGAAGGCATTAATTGTCTCTGCTTTGTCTACATCCCTGTTTGTGAGGTGACCATCCTTAACTAATGGATCAATGTAATCTATGGTCCTCCTTTTGTTGTTAACATTTAAAAAATAAAAATAAAAAATGATGTCCTCTACAGTATTAGCCAGCTTCATTCTGATTGAGCTCTGGCTCTAATTGAGCTCTTGCCACATGAATTTTTTTCCTTACAATAGAGAACAGCACACAATGACATCTACTTACTTTTCTTGTTCCTTAATCCTCACCCAGAAGCTCTCAACTGAAATGTCATCACCAAACTGCAAGCTCTGTACAGCCCATCCCCTCCATCACGTCCAGCACTATTACATACCTGCCCTGCCTCACCTGCCCTGCCTATCACTTCCAAAGAGCCTATCGTGTGTCCATCATAACACACCACTCGCAGGACTCTTCTCACCATGCCTCACTTTTGACAATGATATCATAGCTCTGGGACTCAGCCAAGGCTTCTAGCTCCTCTTGCTCGCTCCTTATGCTGGATGCACTGCTGTAGGAACATTTAAAGTGTGCTTCAGTGTACCCAGCACCTCATGGAGCAGACCGAAGGACCTCACTAGCACTCAGTCCCTCAAATTTTGTCATGCCATCCCATAGTTTATCACTGTTGAGCCTGTTTTTATCCCTTTTCCCCTTCAAATCTAGCATAAAATTCTATCAATAAGTCCTGCTAACTCCTGTGCAAAAATCCTTTACCCACTCTGAGAAAGGTGCATCCCATCAGGTACCAACAGGCCAGGTGTTGTATAGACAATCCCATGACTGAGAAACCCAAAATTCTGCCAGTAACACCAGCCTTGCAGTCACATATTGATCAGTGGGGTCTGCCTGTTCCTTTCAATTTTATTCCCTGCTGCTGGAAGGGTAGAGGAAAACACTACCTGTGGCCCTTTAACCAATTTCCCTAAGGTCCTGAAGTCCCTTCTGATTGCCCTTGGATTTCTCTTTGTTACTTCGTAGCTCCCATTCTCCTGCAAGTCCTCTGCAGCTGAGCTGGTTTATTCAGCCCAGAGCCAAGGACATCCGGGAAGGTTAATGGCATTTCTCACTTCCTCCAGCTCCATCTCTGGCACGGTGGGATTCCCACAGCCTCTCACACCACTCATTCTTGAGCCAAAACTGCTCTTTAGCTTAACTTAAATAGCCCTTTCCCCTTCCTACTACTAACTCTCCTGAATTACTTATGAAGAGAGATCATATAAGCTCTCAGTCTTTTGCTGAGCTAATTACTCTTGTATGTATTCCCTTATCAGAGAGTGGCTGCCCCTGGCCATCAGCTTTACCTCTGCACCAGGCTGACCAAGTCTTACCTGATTCACTGTCACCAATATAAAGGGGGAATGAGATCTCTCCAGAGATTTCTGTGACAGCATTAATAATTCTTATCTCTGTAGGAAGCATCTTGCCTAATAGATTTTTGGTCACCTGTTTTTTCTTCACAGCCAACACTTCTTAGTGGCTCATTGTCATCTTGTGAATAATAAAACCAAGACTTACTCCTCCTCTGTCATTCACAGCCGATGAATTCAAAGAAATTTCCATGATTAATCCTGAAGCAAGGAGACTATTACTTTGCTATTAAATAAATTTCCATTTCTACCATACCACACTGATGTGCATGCTCATTACATTGTGCTTTCCATTCGTATTCCAGCCCTCCTTCTGTTGGCATTGCCCCCCCAGTCTGGTGTCAACAATGTACTTCTTTATTTCCTTCCTTGCTCTTCTAACAATAAAACAAAGCAAGACCAGCATTAAGTCTGATCCTAAAGCTCCTCCATTGCTAATTGCCTTTCTTGCTGATAGCTTTTCATCCAAGAGCACGCACAGCCATTACCCTCCCTGGAGCCAGAGGAACCAGTCCAATGAACATGAACCTCCTCCTCTCTAATATGCAACAACATGAACACTACATCTTCTGTGGGTGACAAAAATTCTTAGTTACAAACAATGTTAGTTACACTTCTTTCCCTGTCCCCTGCCGTTACTTCTTGCCAGGGTGTCACAGATTTCAGAATCACAGAATCACAAAATAGTCTAGGTTGGAAGAGACCTACAAGATCACCAAGTCCAACCTCTGACCTAACACTAACAAATCTTCCACTAAACCATATCCCTAAGCTCTACATCTAAACGTCTTTTAAAGACCTCCAGGGATGGTGACTCAACCACTTCCCTGGGCAGCCTATTCCAGTGACTAACAACCCGTTCAGTAAAGAAGTTTTTCCTAATATCCAACCTAAACCTTCCCTGGCGCAACTTTAGTTCATTCCTCCTCGTCCTGTCACCAGGCACGTAGGAGAATAGACCAACCGCCGCCTCACTACAGCCTCCTTTCAGGTACCTGTAGAGTGCAATAAGGTCGCCCCAACCTTGTACACTCAAAGGGACAGAGCAGGGATGAGAGTCTGTGGGTTATTTCAGGGGGACATACTGCAGTATGGCCAGCAGCAGGTTCTCGAGAGCTGGGGAAGTGACTGCAGCTTTCTCCAGCCTCGAGGGCACCAAGAAACCTTATTGGTCCTGCCCAGCCTCTCCCAGGGTCTCCCCAACCCTCCTGTGGGCTCGGGGCTGTCATGATATGGTCCCACCATACAGGGCTGTGTCACGTTGGTAAGGACATGGCCCATGCTATGGCCACCCCACCTCCCATCTTAATGAGAGTTCTTACAGTGTCCTAATGCTCTTCTGTGAGCTCAGCATGCTCTTGCTTAGCTTTGAAATCTATGCAGCATCAAGGGAGATGGAAATGAACTCAGCACCTGCCTATGTTTCACCTGCCTTCCTTCCCTTGGTCAGAAAAGAGGGGTCGATGGTTTTATCTTGGCCCCAGTAAATTAATCCCATATTCCGTAAAGAATATCTTTCTCTCCAGCTGCCAAGTGAGAAGTCTCTATGAGCACCCACATTTCTAAAGCATCAAATTAGATGCTGGGACGGTAGGCTACCTGTCAGATAAGGCTTTTACACTCACTGTACATTTCATAAATGAAAAAGAGAGATGGGTGCCAAACAGTGCCATATTTTTTTTCCTGCTCCTTGCTTTCTTTAGTCCGTCCTTACTGGAAGCAAATCTTCAGTATCACAATATTTTGTGATAAGTGGTGCAAGACTTATTCCTTCATTGTCCAGAGCGTAGAAAAACAAGTCTGTGCATTTTCACATTTTGCTTTTTCTAAACATTGGTGTCTTTCTTCATTCTATTTGAAGTGTCTAGCAGCTCATTTTTGGCTATTGTTTTCCCAGTTGCCTCCATGTTATTTCAAGGTTGACAAGATGACAAAAGCCACTTAAGGATGGCAGCTAATAAGACATCTGCTTTCCCCTAGTGAGTGTGAGGGGAGGCTTGTAAGGCAGCAGTCAGATGTATATTGGTAATAGGATGCGTTACCTTTCAACTCTGGGTCACTGCTTCACCTCTGATCCTTGTCAAAAAGAGTTGTTATCTGGCTGTAAATCAGTAACCTAGGAAAAAGGAGTTGAAGCTCTTGCTCGAAGTCCTGCTGACAAGCATCTACACCACAATTAGCCAAAGAAGGGAGGATAGACCAGAGCAAGTTGCCATCTCACCCCACGGCAGGGGTCTGGGGGGCTGGGGCAAGGATGCTCATGGGGCAAGGGGCTAGGCAGGATAGCTGGTGGCCAGGCTCAGTTGGGTCTGCAGGACCACGAGTTCCACAGGCACAAGCTGCATTTTGATATAAATAGAAATAGCAGTAAAACAGTGAATTTAATCAAGGTTTAGATTTCCTGTTGTTTCTAGAGTGTCACAAATGAGAGACAACAGTGTCCATTCGGCAGAGTATATTTTAAGTAAGGGTGGACCAAAGAAAGAAAACTGTAGGATAAAATAAGGTAATTTTCAGTGGCCATGGAGTCAGAGCATAAAGGGTTTAGTCATTCTTTTAGTATGCAATGTGTGCAGCTCTGGGCTTTGTGATAATTTTGGCTGTTCTGTGATGTGTCCACATAGATATCATGCCAGAAATGCCAGCCAGCTGTGCTATGTTTGCAATACAGAACATTATAAATTTCATTTTTTCTCTATCATAAAATAAGGACTAGGTAAGATATAAGTCTGTGGTTTAGTTAACTAGTGCTGTTCATCAGTAAATCATACAATGATATCAGGTGGTTCACATTAGCTGTTCTCATGATATATAATTATCAATGTCCTTGATTTCAAGTTGTCACAGTTACTATATTATGCATATAGATCACTATTTATTTGTAGTCTTTATGGATGTCAAAACATAACCAAAACTTAATCCCAACAAAAGGGCATACTGAAGAGTTCCATTTGTGGTGATTAAATCATACATTAACCCTAAAGAACAAAAGGTCTGGCATCACTCTCAGGTAGTTAATGATTACTCTTCCTGTTATCTACAAATATTATCTGAAAATGGCCATGTCAGAAGGCACAGAAATTCCTCACAGCACCTTATGCTTTTTATTTTTAAATATCCAATTGTAGTGTATGATCAGAGAGAGACACACAGAAATACAAATTAGTTAAATGATCTATTAGAGGCTAAAAAAATAAAGGGGGGGGAGGGAAGGGGAAAGGGGGGCAAAGCCGTCCTTTCTTAAGTCATTTCTGTCCAGAAAATTTCCAAATACTTCTAGGGTGAGTGTTTAGCTGCAGAAATTATTTCAGAGCAAAATAGGAGACAGTGGACCCAGATATCCCAAAACTAGTAGAAAGATATTTATTTCAGGAACCTATCCCATTGTCTTGGGTGAGAAGAGAACAGGGCAGCCACTCAGGCTTAATGCAAGGACCCTGACACCTAAGGGGTCACAGAAGATGCTCCAAGAAGAACACCAGAAGGGTACAAATACAACACAATGAGTCTTTCATCATTTTCCTCCCTTAATAACCAGCAAACTGATGCCTTCAGGAAAAAAAAAAAAAAAAAAAAAAAAAGGCATCTATTAGAACCACAGAACCGTAGTGTGGCTTGGGTTGGAAGGGACCTTAAAGATCACCCAGTCCAACCTCCCTACCATGGGATGGGCAGGGACACCTCCCACCAGACCAGGTTGCCCAAAGCCCCATCCAGACTGGCCTTGAGCACCTCCAGGCATGGGGCATCCACAGCTTCTCTGGGCAGCCTGTGCCAGTGCCTCACCACCCTCTGAGTGAAGAATTTATTCAAAATATCCAATTTAAATCTGCTTAAAATCTACTTTTTTAGTTTAGAATCTATAGTCAACCTATACATGAAAGTTATTCATTTCTACTGGTGCTACACAAAGAGGGCTTATTTTTTGCCCACATCTCATTGGGTGGAATGGATATTCTCATTCAAGTGCTGACCAGGCCTCACCCAGCTCCTCAGGGCTTTATTCCAGCAACAGCCTTAAGACATTTGCAACCTACACATAGTGATGGTAAAAAAAATGCTGAGGAACTGAAAACTCATGTCTTAGGGGTGTTACTCACCAACCAAGCAATTTACACGGAGACAATTAGAAATGTGTGTTTCCCAGTGGTAAGACTGTTTGTAAGAATCAATGGCAATGGTGGTGTTAATATTTTATGACCTGTTGCACTTGGGAATCAACCCATCTTCTTCAACCAAGCTATTTTTAAGCTCATAGCTCCAAGTATGTATTACTTTTTGTGAGATACTGTCTGGGGCAGGCCAGCTGCTGTGGTGTCCTGGCTGCAGCAAGGCCCTGCTGGGATGCAGGAGTGAAGCAGGAGCCCTCCTTCACCCTTACCGAACACCCATGGCCTGAAGTAAAGCCTCAGGGGTGTAGGGCCAGGAGCATCCATTACGTGGTGCTGCAGAGCCGGGCGAAAGGGGTGGCATGGGAAATGACATCGGAACAGAGCTCTCTGGGACCCAGCTGCTTCCTTTCCTCCACATCCAGTTGATTTCACAGACGATGTGGGAATGAGGATAAGAGGCAGTTGCAGATGCTGCCTAGCCTCAGAAATCTCTTTGGCCTGAGCAGCCTGCCCTAATTTCCCTGTCCTATCTGCAGCCACCGACTTGCACAGACGTGTACGTGAGTGATACAAGACTGCATGTGTATTACATAGGAATACGTATGTTATATCTGTGTGCAAAATGAGCTATGTAAAATCCTAATTAGGAGCACTTGGTCCTAAATAAGAACATCTACTCAGGAAATTAATTGGAGATAGTTAATTAGGGATAACTCCCCATGCAGCGAAGCCGTTAGCATAGACGTGGGAATGAGGCTAACTGCTGTGCAACTGCTCCTGGCTCCTCTGCAGAGCGCAGGAAAGAATTTGTCCTCAGGCTCCCAGCGAAGAGAAAATACTAGCGTGTCACCATGGTGCATCTTTGGCTTGGCCACTTCTGGAGGATTTAAGCTGTTGTTTAATCAATGTGCTTAAAAACACTGATACAGTTTGATAAAGTGATGATTAATCTTCATTATACTCCTCTGTGATCATCACAGCAAAGAACTGTGCATGTGTGTCTGCTTATCAACCCTTCTGAAGATTTTCCCAATAAAGAAAGACTTGATTTTGTTGTCAAGTCCCGTTTTTGTTCACATGCAGCAAAAAGGAAGGGCTTGCTTTTGAGGGAAAAGGGTAGTAACAGGAAAGCACAATCGCTGGGCGGTTATCTTTGACATTCTTATAATGTAGTGTATGTCCTTACATGACATTTACGTGACAGAAAAAGAGAGGCATCGATTGAAAAAGGTTACCAGAGTTCTTCAGGCATGAAGTCATCTCCCAGCAGCACAGCCACTGCAGTTTATAAAGAGGCTGTGCCATCGTCCATCTGTGTTCATGGACCTACAGCACCATTTAACCCATTTGCTTGCTGGCAGTTCTTTAATACCCAGCTTTGATTTTCCTTCCTAGCAGGAGTACTAAAACTGAGAATTAGGCCAAGGATTTGGGAGAGATTTTTGCAGGCACTGCCCTTGCCAGCCTGTCTTCCACAGAGGAGAAGGGACACACACCAAGGAGGTGGCACTCACTTGGGAACTTTGTCTGTGCAGGGAAATAATGGCTGGTGCTTACAAGAGGCATTCTTCTCTCAGTCCTGGGCCTGGCTTTTTGCAAAACTGGAAAACTGGATAGATGGGTAGAGGATGCAGAAGAGGGCAGAAATGGCAGGATGAGTAGCACTGCTTAAGATCTGCTCCAGTTTTGGCTCTATGAAGCAGAAAATGCAAAGCTTTCCCTCAAACAGCCAGTGTGTCACCTATTTCAGCAGCAGTTGCTTTGCCTTCTGCTTGTGTCTGGTTTCTAAGTGCTGTGATTGACTCAGGCCATGTCCCCAGGGTCACTTTATTTCTACAGGTACAGCTCCTACAATATTACTTACAATCAGCTCAGAGCACATCATCCTACAAAAAGCTGTGTAGACATCCTTGCAGTCACTGAGGTAGATCCTGCACAGCCAGAATTTCTGAAGATGGAAGCCCACACATAGATGACACCAAGCTGTGTGGTGGGACAACACACTGGGATGGCATCCAGAATGACCTGGACAGGCTGGAGAGGTGGGCCTGTGCAAATCTCATGAGGTTCAACAAGGCCAAGTGCAAGGTCCTGCAGCAGGGATGGGGCAATGCCAAGCATGAATACAGATTGCAAGGAGAATAGATTGAGAGCAGACCTGAAGAGAAGGGTGTGGGGGTGTTGACACATGAAAAACTTGACATGAGCCAGCACTGTGTGCTTGCAGCTCAGAAAGCCAACCATATCCTGGACGGCATGAAAAGTAGCGACGCCAGCAGTGTGAGGGATGTGATTCTCCCCCTCTACATTGCTCTCGTGACTCACTCTGGTGCCCCCAGCACAAGAAAGACCTGGAGCTGTTGGAGCAGATCCAGAGGAGGGGCACAAGGATGATCAGAGGGCTGGAGCACCTCTCCTATGAAGACAAGCTGAGGGAGTTGGGGATGTTCAAGAGAAAAGAGAAGGGTCTGGGGAGACCTTACAGCAGCCTTCCAGTGCCTACATGGGGCTTACAGGAAGGCTGGGGAGGGACTTTTTGTCAGGGGGTGTAGTGATAGGACAAGGGGGAATGGCTTTAAACTAAAAAAGGGTAAGTTTAAACTAGATATTTAGAAGAAATACTTTACTCAGACCATGGTGAGGCACTGGCACAGGCTGCCCAGAGAAGCTGTGGATGCCCCATGCCTGGAGGTGCTCAAGACCAATCTGGATGGGGCTTTGGGCAACCTGGTCTGGTGGGAGGTGTCCCTGCCCGTGGCAGGGGGTTGGAATTAGGGGATCTTTAAGGTCCCTTCCAACCTGAACCATTCTGTGATTCTGTAACTCGGTGCAATACAGAGATGTAGCCTTGGAGGAACTGTAGCTTTGGAGGAACTGTCCCTATATTGCTAAGAAATTGAGGGGTACAGGTGTAGGCCTTTCTGTTTCCCTTCCCTTGCAGTGCTGCCTAGCTTACCTGAGGTGGTCTGGTGCATCAGGTGGCCCCACTTCATGGCTTGTTGTGAAAAACAACTGTTTTAGAGTATGCAACTCTCTTGAGCAGGGATGGTCACAGAGCAGTGCTGGAGCTGCTGCTGCAGTTTCTGGGCATGGGCATGAACTTGACAAGAGTACAAAAGGTCTGGGAATGGAGCTGCTTCCCCTTCAGATTCCTGGGCACAGTCTGCCTAGGAGATGAAATATTTGCAGATGAAATTGTCCCGGTCACAAGACAGAAAATATGCGTGATAATGCTGGCATCTCCCAGCACATTGGACTGATTATGAAACTAAAAGAAATGGTAACCCTGTAATCACAGCCTGGGTGCTTTTACATGACACGTAGACAATACAGAGACAGCTTACTCTCTGGGGCAGACAAAAATGAAACACAGTTGTAATGGGATCATGAAGTTGTCCAGGTCTTTAGTGCCTTTCATGCTATTGCTTTCCAGTGTGTGATTAGGAATTACTTGGCCATTGACCACTGCTCTGCCTGCATGTGTGGGAGCACTGCCAGCCGTAATAGCTTCCCTTTCAGACAGTGTCTTCTGTGCAGTGTTGGTTCTGGTAGACCCTACAACAAGAAAAGCTGTACATCTTTCACATCTGAAAGGAGAATAATGTGTTCTGCATTGTGTAAGGGTGTGTTTAATTGGAGTCACACAACGCAGCATTTGCTACTGCAAACAGAAGCACAGGCGGCTGTGTTTTAGCTTGCTGCATTGCTGTCTGAGCCCTGCTCTTGCTCACTTCACCTTGCAGGTTCTGTTTGGCCTTGCTCTTCCAAATGCATTCCTGATTCTCTTTGTGGTTTCTTTCCTGAACGGGGTGCATTGCCTTCTGTGTGCTGAAGCTAAGGATGTGTAACACATCCAACATCCACTGCATGCTCCGGGCAGGCTACCTCTGCCTTCTTTCATGCCATGAATTCATTTTTTAAGAGAAAGCACCCTGGTCCCTGGTATTTATTATTTACTTATTTATGTATTTGGTGAAACAAGGGATTACAAGTAAGGATGGCAGGTCTAATGACTCACAGGTGCAAAAATTAATTTCCACTCACAGGTGGAAAATTAAGATCTGCTTAAAAACCACGTGTGTGTGTGTGACAGAAACCCTTAACCTCACCACGCTCATCTGCCCGTGGTTAAGAAAACGCGGGGCTTTAGGATCCCGTGGGGAGGTTTAACAAAAGCTCCGGGGGCCGTGCAGATCCCTGCTCCCTCTGCTGGCAAGAAGGGAAGAGCTCTGGCAGGAGGAAACCCCGTGCCCACACGGGCGGAATCAGGGAGATGGTGGGAACCAGGGGCTACCATCTGGGATGTTGTCAGGGTCTGATAGACGAGATGAATCCAAGTCAGTAGGATAATGATATCTCCCCATTAATGTGCTTTCACCTTTAACGGTTTTGCTGCTGTGTTTTTTTCCTCTGTGTTTTGTTTTGTTTTGTTTTTCAGGCTTGAGTTATTTGGGAAATTTTGCCCGTCCGGGTGGCTGAGTGCGGGTCCCCCTGGGTGACCTGCTCCAGGTGGCCCTGCTTGAGCACGGGCTCGGGCCCGATGGCCCCAGGGGTCCCTTCCAGCTGCAGCCATTCTGTGATTCTGGTCCTCGGAAAGAGCTTCAAGCTCTGAAATCAGGTTAATTGTCCTGGATTCAGTAAGTCCATGCTGATAATCGCTAGCAGAACAAGTCCATGATACTTGGTCCATGGACCAAGTATCATGGGTATAACTTTCACAGCCATTTCTACAGCACCTATTGCTTTAGTGTCTGAAGTTGATGTGGGGAAAGCCAGTAATTGATGATGATTTATTACCACAAAGGCTCTAAGGAATATTTAGATAAATTCTAGAAATTATTCAAAGGTGGGAAGATAGAACTAACTGCAAGAACAACAAGGAAATGCTTGGTACTCTAGCTGTAATGCTGTAACAGTTACAAAGATTCATTGACCTAAAGGAAAGAGAAACCAAATGCTAAAAATACTAATCAAAAACAAACATTAAAAGGATATCTTT
The DNA here is from genome assembly GCA_011076525.1 of Nettapus auritus. Lineage (NCBI taxonomy): Eukaryota > Metazoa > Chordata > Aves > Anseriformes > Anatidae > Nettapus > Nettapus auritus. The sequence goes on from CM021766.1 coordinate 114,127,184, forward strand.
GGGGCAGATACACTTAGTTGTATAAAACTTCTTGTCAATGGCATAGAGGTCTTCAGGAGCTTTTGTTGCATGCAAGTGCAAAACAATGTGCTCCTGAGGAATGCTCACCCAACATTTTGCCTAATGTGCATCTCACGTGTAATATTGCCTTCTCTAGGCATGTGTGAAGGATCTGTCTAGAAGCATGTGTGTGCCCTGTGTCTTCACTGGCTGCGCAACTCCTGGTTTGAACTTCCCTGGAGAAACACAAGTGAAAGATCTCAGCAAACAGGGGCCTTGCACTTTATATGTACAGAGGGGTATAGCTGATGTTTAGAAAAATATTCAGTGGGACTGAAATAAAAAAGAAATGCTTTGCTTAGCTGAGAATTAAGGCTCAGTCTCATAAGCATCCCCCAACATTACTGAATTCAGTGGAAGCTGAGGAAACTTGTCATCCAGCAGGAAAAAAAATAGTGTTTTATGAGGTATGATCTTAATTAAACAAATATATATCGTTTCTGACTCAAGTGAAATGGAAAAGCATGTGGCGATAGTATATTTAGCTGAAAAAAAAAAGACTGCCACACTGGAACACAGGGGTTATATTAGGAAAGTCTCCAAATTTTTTATATCACTAATATACAATCTTGCTGTAAGATAGAGATTCTGGAGGCTGGTAGCTGATCTAAATTAAAAGAGGAAAATGAATACACGGAGAAAAGAAAGTACAAATTATGGTTTAGTGTAACATATTTAGCAGTAGTTGCACGAGACGCACTACATACATTCAAGACCAACTCAGAAACGTTTATGTTCTGAGAGCTGAGGGACTGGAAGCCCAACACCCCTGTTGGTTCATGGGCTTGGCAGGCTGCAGACAGCTCTCCAATGCGAATTACACTTAGAGGTGGCCTTCTATTTGAATGGGGTTCACCACCATGCTTGTTCAGCCCTGGTCACATCCTCCATGGGATAGTTTTCGCGCTCTGAACTAACATCTGCAAGGAACTCAGCTGAGAGCACAGCTTCCATCAGAACTGATGGCATCAGGCTGGACACAAACCAGTGTTAGCCCCACAGCCATCCTGAGGCACTCACTATTTTGGAACGATCTGTGTGGCTATGCACAGGCTCTTCCCAGTCCGGAGAGGAGAACTCAGTGTGACAAAACAGTAAAACATTGAGTGTAATCCCACTGCTGAGCCTCTTGATTACGTGGATTTGCCTCATTTGTACTGTGGAGCTGTGAGAAAGCGTGGATCACAGCTTTGACTTGTGTGTGAGAGGGACATTATGAAATATAAGTAAATTACTGATTTTAGGAATATTAACTGTTCACCTCTGTAGATCAGTAGGTGAAGTTAACCAGTGGAAAGGAAACCAGCAAGTCTCTATTAAGTATCTTTCTAGGTTTTTACCATTCTTATCCATGGATCTTATAAGCCAGTTTATAGTTGGGATGCTGCCTTGTTTCTGTTCCTGTTTCTTGATAAAATTTATTGAAAACATCAGCTTCATGCCACACAGTGAGCCTATGTAATGAGAACAGGGAGCGAGGTTCAAGTGGTGTTGAGTTTAAGGGAAATGAGCTGTCACCTGCTCAGCTGCCTAGGACTGTAGATTTATATAGTAGGAAACTACTGTCAGGAACAGCCCTGTGGCTAGCCTGATTTTGATAGCCACACGAACTGGTGGAGGTATGAAGGAGTGCCATGAGTTATGTTTCCCTTGCTGCTTTCACCTTAAGCAATGACAAAAAAAAAAAAAAAAAAAAAAAAAAAATTGGGACTGGCTCTCTTCTCATGAATGAGTGCTTTGGCTTTGGGCAGGACGTGCTTCCCTGCAGTCACCCCACAGTCGCTAACTTGAAAGATTCAGTGGGTTTGCTGTGGGGAGGAGGAGGGTGGCCAAAGAGGGGTGAAGGCCATGCATTAGCACTGCCTCATCCAGGATGTCTCCTCTGGGGCAGGACGAGGAGGATGCCACAATTTGTGACCACATATCCAGCTGTGTCCATCTGAATGTGACGAATCCCACTGGACAGGAAGGCCACAGGGATATGCAAACCCTTCACAACTGGAGCTCTGCACTCACTGTATGCTGCTGCTGAGCTCTTCACTTCCCGGTGCTGCTGGTCACAAAAATTGCCGTCCTGATTTCAGAAGCTGCTGTCTCCAGATATGTATAATCTGTTCAATGCCGAGCTCATCACACATTAACATCACATCACATCATGCAGGGAAGCCGTATCATTACCCACTGGTTAAAGGATACAGCACACGATGGAGGGCCACAACGCTGTGCATGGTGTGAGAGCAGCATTGTCACAAAACCAGCAGGACTCGGCACCGTCCTGGCCCCGAGAGCAGCTGTGCTGGCGGGGCCACAGCGCGCACTGTGCTCTGTGCAGGTGCCAGGCTGCAGGCACAGGGAGGGAGGGATCAGAAGGAGCTCAGGCACGTTTTTGTGAATGAAAGCTGATGTCACCATGACCCACCTCAAGCAGGAGAGGGAGCAGAGTAAATGTTACTAAACACTAATTCACAGGCACAAACAGAATGCAAACTCATCTTTTCCTGCAGAATACACATGCGTAGAAAGTCTCCGAGAGCACCAGACGTTGCTTGTTAAAATTTGGCATCTCTTCAACAGAGCTACCAGTTATTTTTCCATAAAACACATTAAGATTCAGTATAAATGCCTTTATGGATTTCACACCACATTAAAAGGAGCGAGTGATTGACTGCATTCACAGTAGCTTATTTTTCTTCCTTTGACAGCTGTTAACCAGACAGAAGCATTATTAGCTCAATTTCTCATGCTGTAAAAATATTTGGATATAGGAATTTGGCCAAATTTTTCTTTCTTGTCTCTGGCTTCCAATCAGAGATGTTTAGATTGTTTTGACAAATCTAGGGTGTGACTAGCAGAGCATCTCAAAGGGAAGGCTGGTTTCATTTTCAAGGCAGCCTTGAAGCTCTGAGTAGAGACACAAACTCTAATCACAGCACTCCCATGCAGAGTTTCAGAGTGGTCTGAACTGGGTTTTCCTCTTCACAATAATTAGTGCTGCTTGCAGAATGGGCACATTTGGTCCAAAGTTAGGATCTCCCTGCCACGATTAATAGATGGCATATAAAAATGGATATTGTATGGTAATGCTGAGTCAGATCTCTTTTCTTCTTATACAGGAGACTACAGACAGAATATCCTTCCTGTTTGTCTCGAGGCTCTGCAATTTTATCATTAATTGTCTGAGAAGCCTTCAGCACTATCTACCTGTGTTCTGGAAATTGCAACATCTTAAAGCAAACTCCTTTGCAATCAAGTTTCGAAGTTCTTAAAGCTTTCTAAAGTTCTCAGGTATGGAAATAAAATTATTTCCTGGATGCCACAATACCACTGGCAGACCGTCTTCTATGAACCTCCCTTGGAGAAATGACACTACCCAGGCGTTATTCATCATTTTGAGCAAAACAATTGCACCAAACCAGAAATGTGACAATAACAGAGAGCCCTGTTGTGATCTCGGACAGTCAGAGGAAATGCAAGGCACAAGCATCCAAGTCAAGGAGTTGTTTTGCATTTAATTCAGAGGAATGGGCACGTCCCTTTCCAATCCCTCCACGTGTTACAGGCTGCGCTGCTTCCCTGCAGCGGGTTCTGGGCTTCACCACCTCTGCCATGAGAAACACAGGGGCTCCATAAACCCCTTTCATCTGCCTCTGAAATAATTCCTCATGGGGAAAGCAAGCACATGAACTCTTATCAGAGTGTTCATCTGAATTATGGTCTAGTAAAGCACACAGAAAGTTTTGGTACAAACATAGGAACAATTTTAACACCTGTTCTCCTGGAACATGGTTATTTTCACATCAAATCTGAGTTTTGAAAATAAATGTTAGTGGTTGCAGCTAGATTATAAAGCAAATTCTGTTTTTTCAAATGCCTAAATGCTTCTTTTATTTTTTTAATAGGCACACTGGAGGTAGACTCATTGCAGGAGTGTGAAATGTTTGCTGCAGTGCAACACAAAATAGCAGTTGCAACTACTAAGTTTGCAATTTTAGTCTTCTTAAATGACACTAAGTACCCATTTCTTGTTCGAACAAAGTATTTATGATTTTATATGTGAATGTAACAGGGCAGGGTCACCTGGTGGTAAGGACCCGAGAGGGTACCCGTGCCCACCCTGCCCAGCACTCACCGGCAGCCGCCCATGATGCCTCCTGCCATGTCCCCATGGAACTCGGCATCTTCTTTGCAACTGCCCTGACCACATAGGCTGTGGTGAAGATGAATGCCACCAAGATGACCTGGCACTGATGGGGGAGCAGTGGAGGAGTGGCCACAGCAAAGTGGCCATCAGCGAGCTCTGCATGTGAGGCGTTGGACCCTGTCATTCACCCGAGTTAAGACAGGATCCTACTTTTATTTTCATAGGTTTCTTCATATAATTAATTAATATCTCAATCAGCCAAGAACAGACATTCCTTGGGGAAACACTACATAGAGACAGCACAATTAATTTAGACAAGATCCATTAAGATAGCAAGCTAATTTTAATGGATAGAAGCAGACAGAAGCACTATTTTTCAAAAAACTTTGAGAAATCGAGTTTTCTTTCCTCTTGTCTGTTGTCAAACAAACACATTTTTTGAAGGCAAAGACATGCAGAAAGCACAGCAAAAACTCCACTGAATTTCTGTAGATTTCTGTCTTTAGCTGGGGTACTTGGGCCATGTAACAGTGAAGACTGAACAACCCATTGGTGCTTTGCAGGGTAAGGAAAACTCATCCCCGAGCTCATCTACATGGGTGACACTGTACCAAACGCTGAAATAACACATCACCAACGTCCATTTAAAGTATTTTAAAATCAGTTCTCTTACATTTTGTTAGAATTTAGAGATACAGCTTCCCAGAGCTAAGTCAATTAATTTTTTTTTTTTTTTTTTTTTTTTTAAGCAATGATGTGACTGAAGATGTGGGAAAAAAAGTGGCAAATAAGCCTCATCCTTTTATAGGCAAACTAGGTTACTGTAAAGTTGTCCTTGTCACCAGTTGCCAAAGTGCAGTGTGTAGCTCTCGCCTCCTCGTGGGTTGCCATCTGCCATTACAGCTCCTTCTCCTTCCTCTGCCTCCCTGTTGGGGTAAAGTTGAACCATCTCAGGCTTTGGCAGGCGGTGTTAAAAACACTGTGAGTTTCCTCCAGGCCAGGGCAGTCTACTCCTAATGTTTCAATCTCTGCCTGAAGGAAATGAAGTTAATCAGACCCTGTGCTGCTCTCAGGCAAAATCCCCAAAACGCTGGAAAACAAGCGCACCAGAGAGTCTCTCTTCAGACCAGAAGATCCGATTTTTCAGAGACATGTTCTGTCTTTTTGCACAGCACTGTGATAGTCAGTGATTACGCTACATTTTAGTGAAGAAGGGCTTTTAAATTTGGCGTGATGCATCTTCGGACATTCAAAAACTGCTTCCAGTGTTTGTTTTCAACAACTGCAACTCCGAACAGCATATGGGAGGTTCTTTTTTGTACTGTCAAATTCAACCTGTGTTTGCACAGGTTATTATACCCAAGCACAGATTAGACTCCACTCAAAGAATATTTCACTTGGACATAAAGCAAGCGGGCTCCTCTGACTGCCACATGGCAAACAGCAAATCAGAGACTGAGAAAACTCCTGCTTTCTGCCTCAGCACCTTCACATGCATCACCGTCTGCTCTTACAGAACACACTAAAAGGAAGTCCCAGGACTTACTGGCCAAAATCATGCATTATCTGAAATATTAAACAGATTTTAAAAAATAAATAAATAATTTAAAAAAATATTTTCAGTTATAGCTTGCACCAAATAGGAGAAGAGAACACATGTGAAATTTAAGGCCTGAATATTGGGAAAAAGCAATGTTCAAGAGAGGTTCTTTTATATGTGTGGTTCCCCATCTGCTATCGTTTAATTTTCATATCACATTACAACAAGGGGAAATGAAATCTAATGAGTTTTTAGGCAACTCTTGCTATAACCTATATTTGATTCTATTTTTAAGTCAGTAGAAAAGTAAGTTTAAGTGAAATAGCCATGTTGGGCTCTTTGGAGCAAAGTAGGCAATTAACAGAAACCAGAGCAATCCGAGCACCCTGGCTCACACTCCCTGAGGCAAAGAGCTGAGGTGGCTTAGGATGCTCTGACTGCACATCTGTGAGATCAGCTCTCCCACAGCAGTGACAGCAATAAAAAACAGTACACTTGCACTTCAAGCAGCTGCAAGGCCAGAGCAGACCTATCACTCTACATTTGTCTTCATCCAAGATTTTAGCCAAAATGCCCCCACCAGACCATGAAAAAGCCTTTTCTTCTTGCAGCTCCTCCACAGCAGTGCTGGTCCCAGGCACTGGGGATGGCAGAGCCCAAACCCACCAGAACTGGATTTGCTCCTCTGCAGGTGCTGTGCAGCCTGTGGACGTTTCCTCAGAGAACCACAGGGTATTTCTGGCAGGGTGGGAGCAGCAGAGAAACATCATTTTCCTCTCTGAAGCCCACTGAAGAACTGTCCATCCTTTCCACGCAAAGGAAGGCACTTAGCCCCATCAGCGCACTGAACAGGAATATTCTTTTATCAACCCTTCCACAAAAGTGTCTTATTTTACATGAGATGCAAAAACATTTCACACTAAGATGAATTAACAACTATTTGCTGTGATGTGATACAGCAGCCTTCTCCTCTCAGAGTCATTCATGCAGTTTCGCCCTGGACAACATCTATAGCTCTGTCCTGTGGCTGTAAGACTTCATACAAATCTTCCAGGCATTCAGCTGCAATAGCCCTCACATGAGGTTCCTGGTTCAGCTCATATCTATTGCTTAATCAATGAGAAATAAAACTCCAGTCCCCACCAAACTGCTGCTTCAGCTAATAAGGGGTTGGTTTGCTTTGCCTGAGTATCCTAATTAATAATAATAATGAAATAATGTAAGTAGATCAGATTTATTTGAAAGCCTTTTTCTTTTTTTTTTTTTTTTTTTTTTTTTTTTTTCTTTTTTTTCTTTTTGTTCACCAGAATGGGAACTCAGTAATGCCTGGAGTTTTATTTCTCTTTGAATTACTCTTTAATTGGAGCTGACTGCTGGAGCTGTTGTTTGTAGCTGCAGCTCTGTCTCTAACTGGTTTAGGGAAAAACCTTTAACATTGCCACCAAGGGGGCTGCAAGGCTTGCTGTAAGGCACTGACATCACCCCTGGGTAGAGAGAGACTTTACATGCACCCCTGTGCCCTTGTGGATTCAACAGACTGGTCGGTGGGGTCGTGCCAATAAATGTAGCAGTGGCAGGCTTGGGCTGGGCCAGCACAGGCCATCAAGGGGTGGGCAGCAGCCTTGTGAAAAAAAAAAAAAATACCAAGTAAGTATGAGAAATTTGGCATCTATTTCAGTTCCCCATACCTCTGTCCCCCGGAGGGCACTCGGCTGCACTTCTACGTGCTGCAGGATTCTCTACCTAACCTGTAAAAGATCAGTGGACCACAGCAAGTAGTAATAAGATTAAGAGAGATAATTTGGGGAAAGTGCTCTAAAACAGCTAGATTCCTATTTCCTGAGGGCCTGAAGACTAAATGACAAGAGGACAGCTGCTGGAGGTCTGATGAGGTTGGGAAGCATCCTGTCACCTGCCCTGCAAGCAGCAGGTTCTGAAGGAAACTTTCGAAAGGGTTAAATGGAAAGAAATGCAAGGGTACAGAATGTAAGGGCTGTTACAGAAACATTGCTTGGTGGCTGAGGGGAACAGGTCAATCTCCCAATAAAGCAAAGGTGAAGGATGTTATGTTGCTCTTTTTTCCATGGTTTGAAAACATGCAAGAAACTATAATGCTTTATGAGAAAAATAAAAAATAAAAATAACAAATGATAATAATAATTACTCAGAGCAATATCCTTGGTGGTTACAGTGTAGAGAAAATGTTCATAACAATTTGTCTCTGAGAATACTTAGAGCATTTTTCTTGTTATTTTCTGGGGACAAATCTCCCAGTAGCACGTGTGTAAAATGTGCATCTCTTTTAAAAAGCCCAATAATATATTTTACCGTTGCTAACTTAATTATATCATTTGTAATGCAGTTTGCAAATGTTAGGACACTTTTTGTGTGATTTCCAGTTCACGCTCGTTAGAAATAGTTTATTCCGGAATGCCTGTTTTGTCCTCGATTGAGGTCTGCTGCTGGTTGCCAATGGGTAAATGGAGAGACAGTCACTGTGTTCCAGCCTGGGTGAGGGCTGGTTTTCAGTGCCAGATTTGCAGGAAATACCAAAGATGAAGCACTTTGAAAAAGTGTATATATTGCATATATGTAGGTCAGGAAGATCTTTTTCCATACTGTGTTTTTTACAGAATGCAATAACAGAATGACTCAGCCATGTACTCCTGCTCCCTCTCTGTATCTTCTGAATATGAAACTCCACTGATTTACAGAAATTACTAAAATAACTTTACTTCCTATTATCTTAGATTTTATTTTCCTATTGCTTTTCTGATAAAGGTTATGTAAGCTACAAAAAGAAACCTACAAAAATCTGACCTGATATGTAGAAAGGGCATGGGGCTGGAGGTGCACTGATAGCGTATGGTCTGCCTAAACCAATTTTTCAAGCTCAGGTATGGGAGCTCGAAGGGAGATAAAAAGCAGCCTGGAAAATCTCCCCAGTATGTATGTCTTTGAATGATCAGACATGAACTGTATTGCTGTTCTGAGCTCTCATGCATGAAGAAGCATGGCCAGCTCTAGGCAAAGCTGCCACATCTCTAGTAAACTAGAGATGGCAAAAGACCTGCAAACCATGAGCTTTGGACCTAGAGTAGCTGCTGCCAGGGGAGATGCAAGGGTGCCTGAGTCAGCAGCTCCTGCTGGGAGATTAAAGGGAGGGGAGAGGAAGAACCCAGAAGCCGTCTCTCCTTGTCCCTACCCATAACACATGGCATCTCAGATGCAATAATCCCCCTTTACTCTGACAGGGGCATGCCTCCCAGCCTTGTGGTGGCAAGGCATGAACTGCTGGGAGATCTTGAGTTCACTCTGCAGGAAATGGTCCCATTCACCTGGTAACATCTGATGGAATCCCTTTATAGCCCTGTCACTTTCCTTCTACATACTTTCCCTGCACTGTTTCCCTTCTCTTTTGGCTCCTCTACACTATTTTAAGTATAGCACATTTCAGTTCTTCTTCCCTCCTAATCAGCTAAGTAGCTTTAATATCAAGTATTCTTTGGGGCTGGATTAGGACTTTCCTGAAGGGTAAAAATAAATAAATAAATTGAATTAAATTTGCAGTGCAGCTCCATTACCACAAAGTTCAAAGGTATTCATGGATATACATCAAAGGAGGAATATATGTAAATCTAGAGTTAAGGTGATTACACATGGCTAAGGTAGCAGCCACACCTGGAATTATGAATATTTGCAAATCACACACTGTAAATATCTGTGCATCCATTAAAGGCATATTTATATATACACACACACATAAATACATAACATGTAGTGTATAATATATGATGTATAATATATAATATACAATATATAATGTGTGATGTATGATATATATGATAAATATAATACAGTATAAGTATTATATATGTGTGTATATATACATATATATTTATATATATATATATATAATCCAGGAAAACAGAACTTATATTAGACCTGTAAAGTGAATTTGTAGCACATGTAAAAAGTAAGAGGCACATTAGTATTGTGTAGCATAGCAAAATGCCAAGGGAGAAACAAACAGTTTATAAATACTATCAAACCAACATTATAAATTAAAGAAAGTAATTATTTAGTCTCAGAAAATAGCAGGTCAAGGGCAAAGGGCCTCAAGCTAAGAGTAGGAAAGCTTATATGGCAAAAAGTTCTCTGTGGAACAATTAGATGATCGTACACATACCTAAAAAAAGTTGGAAAAGATATGTCTTCAGTTTTTAAAAGTTCCCATTACAGTAACAACATCGGAGATAACTCCTACTGAAAATAGGTTGCATTAGCACTGAATGGGACATGCTCTTGGTTCATTGAATTACTAAAGGCAACTAACTGGAAAATATCTCTGGTTTCTGCATCGCCCTGTACTTGATGTATTACATCTTTAGCAAAGTAGGCATAAAATGCTAATACACAGTCAGAGTAAAATGCTATTATTCTGGGTGCAGTGTGCTTCACATTTATGTTACTATGTTGTAAATTTCTGCAAATGGCAATGACAAATCAACTTCTCTTGCTATAGATATTCAAGTACAGTTTAAAGAATTCAGTCAGAATAATGATATCTTTGTGAGAAGGCAAGACTATCCTCTTAAATAAGTAGGCCAGGACTGACTGACCTGAGTTCTGACACTTAGCTGCTGTTTCAAGTACTTAATTCCTCTTCCCACTGAAGTCAATATGGATCATATGCCAAAAGCATATAATGCGATTTACTTTGTTGTTGTTGTTGTTTTCATGAATATCTGCAATGTAATCAGTAAAGTCAACAGTACTCTGGAAATAGGACATACAGTCTCATCAAATATCTTTACTCATTAACTGAACAAAGAATTGGATGGGATTCCAGTTTGTTAATTTGTTTTCTCCACTTGGGTAGCTCTTCTCTTTGCAACAGCACTTCAAATATCATGCATTTAAATGGTTACTCTATTAGAACTTATTCTATTTCTCAGAGAAAAAGTAGGGATGTTCTTTTTTTAAAAAAAAAAAAAAAAGAAAAAAAAAAGAAAAAAAGAAAAAAAAAAGGTAAAATGTAATTTTAAGATATCTTGCTGGAGAAAAATAATTCTAAGACAGGTCAGGCTTTGATTTCAAACTAATTGGTGGTATTCCTTCAAATTATGTATTTTTTTCACAATCCAGTTTTGGATTGTCACAGTCGAAATGTGTTTGTATTAGCATGACATTCTACATTCCCTAAGTTCTCAAGGGAACACACATGAACATTGATGACAGAATTTGTCAGAAAACCTGTAAAATACACATCTGAGTCTTAATCTGTTTATCAGAAATAGAAAATAAAAGTGTAATGTTAGGCCATTTTCTTCAATTTAGCAATGCCAAGTGCTCTAACTTGTCCTTAAAATCTCAGAATTGGGAGTGGTAAGGATTGATGAACTTAATTGGCACCAGAAAATTCCCAAAGTCTTTCAAATGTTTCTTATGCAAAATAAACAAAACATTCAGAACTATTCCTGCCATGATACATTCCTGAATGATGACTACATCCAGGGTTCCTTCCACTCTGGAATGGAGCATATTCTGGAAAGGAGGATAGAAACATAAAAGTACCTGGCACTACACTTACTCCAACTTTATGCTGATGTAAATAAAATTCAGGAGGGTAGCATAAACCCTGTCTAAATTAAACCTGGAGCTAAGCCAGGAAGCCCTTCCTGCCATCTAAACTGCTAGGAAAATTTTCCATTAACATTCAGTTCAGATCAGTTGGTGTATTGTTTGAATAAAATATTTCTTAATTACACTCATTAAAAATCATCATGACTTAACAAATTTATATGAAAGACTTTCTTATTGTTTGGAGTTCAAAAGTAAGAACATCCTAGAGGCACTGTGGGCATCCATCAGGTAAGTGAAGAAAGATAAAAGATGGCATGTTACATTATCCACTTAAGTGCCACTACTCCATCTGTAAGCTAATGAGAATTCATTACAAAGATACTAGAGAAAAGCAGATTACCTTGGATTTATGGCAAGGTAAATCTGGTTTTGTTTATTTGTCTGTTTGTTTTCAAAGTCCTTACAAATGAACATCCATTATCTTCTTTGTTCTGCTTTTGTAGTTTACTCCTCTCTGTGAAGTTAAAAATAGAAGATCAGTATTAGAAAGCCGATTCAGACCTGATCCAGCCTATCAATCTGCTTTGTCAAACACCTGAGCCTGAAGCAGGGAAGCTTCTTCACCTGCATTCTTACACAACCCCTAAGAAGCTTCAACTGGTCATGTGAGACAAGATTTTCAGAAGTGGCCACTGATCATCTATTTGCTTCCAAATGTATGATTTTTCAGGAATTGTTTAGCGTGGACTCTGAAAATTATAAAATCAAAAGAAAGGAGGGCTGGAAGAGACTGTGGTAGGGGACACACAGAACTGGGACAACCCAGACCAATAGCTTGGAGAAGGAAAGGGGAAGGAAAATGTTTTGCAGCTAGGAAAGAGGTGCAAGCAGAGAAAAGAGTCCAGTGTGAGATGACATGCGCTACCAGCACTTTTCAGAGCATCCTGGGCATACACCAGCATCCCTCTTACAAGGCTGAATAACAAGTAAATGATTTCACAGTGAAAAACATAACTTTTCATTTAATTGGATATTGGTAAAGTGCAAATAAATATATCATACTGGAGAAAGTGTGTGAGTCAAGAGAGGAGTTCCTCTTCCTGCCCCATTAGGACTCACATTGCTTCCTTAATTGTTACCAGGAAATGTGACTTTCTTTTGAGAGACACATGCTGAACTCTTTATGGATTGTTCTGGTGGCTCAGGACAGGAAGCGGAGTGTGATGTCCTCTGCAGCAGGTCACTGTATGTGTTTTTACAGGAAACTGAGAGCCTACAGACAACTTTTGAAGACAGAAGGCTTGTCCACTAACTTCTGTCCTGGTAAGATGCACGTAGGTTGTGTGTTCAAATGACAGCTCCCTGTTGGACATGAGCTCCTTACTCTTGTTAGAGTTCTACCACCTCAAAGCTGCAAATTGTCCATAAAAGCCTATCTGATCAAACCTCGTTTCAGTAATCCCTGCTGATGTGAGGGATTAAGAACTTTAAATCAATGCCTCAAATTGCAGCAATCTGGCTGCTGCTGTAAATTGTGTCTAAGTTTGGCTGGATCAATAGGATCCAAGGTCTCCATGTATTCTGCTCTTTCTTTCACCAAGAAATACACTTGTTATTATTCTTCTGTCTTAAACAAAGATATCATGGAACAGAGAAATAGGACATCGTTATCCTTTCCACACAAAGCACGGAAGCCCTTACCTGCAGCATATTTATCTAGACAGGTCTAAGACTCTACCTGTTGCCCACTTGGTTATGACTGCAGTCTGTGCCCTCATCTCCACCCTGTACTGAGGTGTTGTGTTAAGAAAGGGGACAGTTCATGAGTTTAAGTCCTCACTGGTGAATAGAAATTTTGCTGTTCCCTGTTAAGGTTCATTATACTCTCTTGCCTGTAATATTCTGGCAATGAGTATTTTTTTAATTATTTTTTTTGAGATTGATTAAATGCTTCAGCTTTGCTCAGTCTATTAATCTCAGCAGCCATTTATTGCTTCATATACTACAGTGCATTTGGGATTATCCCTTAAGCACTGTGTGTAGAAAGCATGTAGCAGTGAGATACAAATTGTGTGTCTTGGAAATGCTTTTCTGGAAATGAAGAAAAGGAGCTGTCAGAAAAAGTCAGGATGGTTAATATTGGCACTGGGTGCCTCAACCCTTTGTCATCAGTACTGTAAGCTCCCATTTCCTTTATCAAATGAGTGATACTAACTCAGATTCTGTGATTCTGACCTAGTGTACCCTTACCTGTCTGGTAATTCCTGGTGATACCTGGTTCAGAGGAAAAGGGACTTTCCTTCAACTTCATAGAGCAATATGAGCAATTGCTGCAGTGCATTGGCTGGGACATTCAGCCTCTTAATCTAGTGAACAGCTACTGATGCTTCCAAAAGCTGCAGGTATCACTATTCTGCATATTATGCATATTTTTAAAGGTAATACATGCATCCTGCTGGATGAGGCAATCTTCAAACATATACCATGTTAGCACACTGGCTATCAACACGAATAAACCAAACCCTATGAAGTCTCTTATTGAATTGTGAATCATGAGGTTTCAGTTACTTTTTTGCTTTTGTCTTGCAAAAATCGATGGTTAGCAAAACAACATGAGCTTCAGTAGAGATATGCCAGTCTACAGCAGCAGGGGGACTGCTCTTTGCTGCTCAGCCACTGTTACTGACTTTGAACAATCATCTCAAGACTCTCATTGTCTAAATCATTTGCTTGGTTTGTTGCTTAAAACTGGATTGGCTTTCATTTCAATAATGTAAAAATGAATAGGCATATGCATCAAGAATTAATTCATAGAATCATAGAACCATAAAGTTTGGAGAAGACCTCCAAGATCATCTGGTCCAACCATCCCCTTACTACCAATATCACCCACTAAACCATGTCCCTAAGCACCACATCCAACCTTTCCTTGAACACTCCCAGGGACAGTGACTCCACCACCTCTCTGGGCAATCCCTTCCAGTGTCTGACTGCTCTTTCTGAGAAGAAATGTCTCACAATTTCCAGCTTAAACCTCCGCTGGCACAACTTGAGGCCTTTCCCTCTAGTCCTATTACTAGTTACCTGTGAGAAGAGGCCAACCCCCAGCTCCCCACACCTTCCTTTCAGGTATCTGGAGAGAGCAATAATGTCTCCCCTGAGCCTCCTCTTCTCCAGACTAAATAACCCCAGTTCCCTCAGCCACTCCTCACAGGACTTGTGCTCCAGGCCCTTCACCAGCTTCGTAGCCCTTCTCTGGACATATTCCAGGGCCTCGATGTCCTTCTTGTAGTGAGGGGCCCGAAGCTGAACACAGCACTTGAGGTGCAGCCTCACCAGAGCTGAATACAGGGGGACGATCACTTCCTTGGTCCTGCTGGCTACATTATTCCTGATACAAGCCAGGATGCCATTGGCCTTCTTGGCCACCTGGGCACACATTCTGTCTGCACAGAGTTGACAGTATAGTTAACCAACCTGGTTACCTATAGTTTACCCTTCTATTCGTTTGAATGGGTTTGTACAGTACGGATTTTAGAGATCTTGATAGCCAATGAGGCCCATACACAATGAGAAACAAAACAAAACAAAACAAAACAAAACAAACAAAAAAAAACAATGTGGCTGCAATGTTTTGATGCCCCTTGCTTTCTTGTTTCTCTATTCATCCTTCTCTATCATGCCAGCATTTGGTTGTGTCTGTCCATTTATGCTCATCTCTTTTCCTGGTGTGCACTCCCACGCTCTCAAGTCACTCCCTTGCTAGCCCACTAAAGCATTTTGCCTACCCTACCTCTTGACCATGTTTCTGGTGGGATGCATCTTCCCCAGTTCATGAACTGAATCCCCTTCAGATGAATCCCCTTAACTTATGGGAAAAGGTGGTGTTGCAGATAGAATAGTTTTGAGGCTGAGCATTACACAGGAAGGATGATTTACAAGGCCATATGAAGTCACGGGATTTGAAGTGCTCTGAAAATAACACAGATGAGAACAGCAATCCTCAGAACATATGAGACCAAGAACAGAGAGGTTTCCCAACATGTTACTCTGGCAGTGACATGGCAAGGGTTTAGGACATCAAAGAGACCATGATGTCTTCTGAGAGCACATTGAGGTATGCAGGCATTCTCTTTTTCCCAGAACTGTGACCCATTTTCCTCCCACACCAGCCTGGGCACCCAGCCCTGCATCTCTGCTGCCTGAGCATTCAGATCACCAACAACACAGCTAAGAGTTTTGTTCCTCCTTGGCTCCTTGCTACCCCCATGTTACTGCTTCCCTCTGAGTCTTCAAAATGCTTGACCACAGTCAAGAAAATCCCTGATTTGCTCCTATTTCCCTGACCAAACAAGCCTTAAATCCATATCGCCATCAAGTCTATTTATCACTGGCTTCAAGTCTTTTTCAACAGTGGAGGCTGTCCTTGATCTCAGTCCCCCATGACACCTACTCCATTGCTCATTATATCAAAATATTTTCCAGGTTTCTTACCTAAAATTATCAAGAGTAACCCATGTATGATTATTATTCTATCTTAGAACACATACATTCCATCAGGAGGGTATTGATACCAAAAATTAGTGCTGGCTTCTTACATCATCAGCATTTGGGAGCGATTTTATAGCAACAGAAATCATAGTCTTTCATTTTAGCATCATTCATTTTCTTTCTTTTGCAGTTTTTAGTTCAGTGATAACAAAGGGTCCAAATTATTTTTAGCAATTTTCTTCTGATTTTATTTTTAAATTGTTTTGATCTTTTATTTTAAAACAACCAAAATTATTTTTTTCCCTTCTTAGACTTAGCAGGAATCTTAAAGATTTTTTCGTGTTTGTTGTTGTTGTTGTTGTTGTTGTTTGTTTGTTTGTTTTTTGGTTTTTTTTTGTTTTTTGTTTTATTTTCAGTAGCCAAGCCTTCATGAATGAATTTTTAGAGTATTGGGTGGTGGTCACATCCAAAATAGAAGCAGGCAATACACCTTGCAAGTGCAAAGCACAAACCTTCCATGATGATTCTAAAGCACTAAATAGCCAGCATGGCACACCAAAGAGCAAGTGCTGCTGCGAAGTTCCTCACTGTAAAGCAGGGTCGCTTTTTCCCTGTTCCCATATCATGGACCCAGCCCGAACCTCAAGCCAGGCAAGAGTATCCATGTTAAGAAACCTCAGAGAGAATCTGAAGACATATTTCCAAATTTTCACCCAGCTGTACCAGCCCACGCACTATCAGTCCCTAACACCTGTCCTACCAGGAAAAGACAGTCAGCGGTTGACTCCCTTCACAATATAGCTCGGTCTGACAGAGACTGAACTGTTCCCAAAGTTGCTATGAGTCTGATGAAGACCCTCAATACATGGGTGAACCCACAAAAGAAGGATTATTCACCAAGGCTCAAAGACTTTCCACAAAAAAGCTCTTACCACATTAACTCATCCTTAACTACAAAACTATATTAACTCTTTTCCTCATCTCCCTTTTTGTATATTTCAAAAAGGTCTCAAAATTATTTCTGTATGCACTTCTGGTGATGTTTATTTTGGTGCACCTTAAGTACAAAAGAGACTTATTTTATTTACCTAATAAAGCCATATCTTGTTTACTGATTGAGCATCTTCTGCTCTTTTTTCTCATCAGGTGATTTTAAAATTCGCAACAGATCCATATAATGAAGCCACTAAGTCTGAAAGCCAAAGCATTCACACTGAGAACACACTCTGAAAGAAGAGTAAAATCTTACTGGGGGAAAAAAATCCAGGCAATGTACAGAGAACCTTTCTGGGCCTGTCACATAGATCACCCACTCCATGCTACAGGTAAACAACCATCAACATTCATGAAAGCACATGCCAGCTGCAAAATGGTCCCTTAGATCCATCACACAGAGACCTCCCGCCCTGTGAGGGCTGACATGCACTATTTCATTTTAGCATTCATACACACATGCAGAGTACACAAAACTAATGCTTCACAACTAAAAAATTCCAAGCCGTGTTTCAAAAACAGTATGTTCCCTCTTCAGGGCAAGTGCACCAGGCATCTCTGATCATGTGCTGCTGGCAGCCGGTGCTCAGGAGGGCATCCTGAGGGCTGTTCAACCTGTCCTGAAAGTCTCTGAACCTCTGTCCAGCAACCTTGAGCTCTAACCTTTGGTCTCGGCATTATGCAGGCATAGCATTCGATTACAATTCAAAGCATATATTGCTTGAATATCTCAGGCTCTCTGTTTAGTGCCTACTGTTCCACCTCCTAAAGAGAAAGCCTACTGTCATGCTGCCGGTGCTTGAATAATGGTGACATTGGGGTTATTTTTCTTTTGTCCATGAAAGGTTTCTTTAACCATGACTGTAGGAGGATAAGAAGTGAAATACTAACTGCATTTATGTTCATACTGCTAACCACATTGGAAAATGACTTCATTTTTTTTTTTTTTAAGTTTTCACTTGGGAAAATGGATAACAATTTATGAACATTCACTCACGGTCTTTCTCAAGCAGACTCTCATTACTATTAATCAACATAGCAGGCCATGAGACATAGCAAAGGAATAGTCCTTTCGTTTCTAAACTCAGTGGGTGAGCATGGAGCCAAAGAGTGCGTGCTGGAAATGGGGAACACCATTTTTGCAGAGCTGTTTCTAACTTTCTGTGGATGGGCAACCCTTAAGATGGGTTGCCTCTTCATGGCAGCATGCAACAGAGTCGTAGTAGTTCATTCTGAATCAATCTCCTCATAATCAGAAGCGATAAAACCACTTGCTTATGAGCTTCCCAAGTGCTTATTTCCAGGACTATATACTTTTGACAGTCTCAGGTCACACAGCCATTACTGGTCATCCCAATTCTGCTGCAAAATCCCCTCCAACCAAACTCTACATCTGTCTGTACAAGGCAAACAAGTAGACACTAAGATAATGAATACATTTAAGAGGCATAAAGCCAAAGTATGACACACTGCGAAAAGGCTGAGGTGCTTCTTGGAAACTGAATTTATGAGTTACCAGTTTATTAGGGTTCTTTTTAAAAATCAATGAGCATGTGAACAAAGGTGATTTATTTGATATAGTATACTTTGACTGCCAAAGTTTCAACAAGCTTCTTAAAGTAGCTAAGATTCTTGAGAAGAGAGAATGTGTCCTTAGAAACTGACCCCCAGTTAAAAGTTAGGAAATAAAGCACAGGAAGTAATGGCAACATTTTGTAGCAGGGGCTGGTTACCAGATATTACCACAGAGATAAATGATAGCACTTGTACCATACCGGATGTTTGCAAGTTATGTAGCAAAAAGGTAAAGAAAGAAGTTGCAATGTTTGCAGATGACACAGCTGTTCTGAGAGTAAAGCTGACTGAAGACTTGCAAAAGGATTCTTGCTGTCTTTTATTAATTGGTGACAAAATAGCAGAGAAAATTCAGTGCCAATTCAAATACTATAACACGTGGGAAAAATATAAACAAAGTGATGGGACACAATATAACTGTTACTCAGGAAAATGAACTTGAAGCAGTTCTGGAGAATTTTGTGACAATACCAGCTAGTTTCTCAATGGTGGTCAAAAAAGCAAAGTGCATTTTAAGTATTACTAGAAAAGAAGCAGAAAAAAAGTAACAGTAAAAATAATCATAACGGTGTAAAAATTCCCATCTCAAATGCAGTAGACATTTCTGATCACTCTGTTTCACAAAAAGCAAAGTAGAGAAAGAGAAAGGTGACAGAGCAATGCAGTAGCTCCCATGTGATGGCAGACTATGTACTGTGGGAATCTTCACCTTCCAAACCCTTTCATTATTTTTCACAATACCATAGCCAAAAAGCCTCAAAGCTCTAAGTTCAAATAAACAAAATGAAATGTTTTTTTCCACATAGCCCAGAATTGAATGATGGACCTTAATGGCGCAGGATACTATTCAGGTCAAAAGTATAATCAGTTTTTAAAAGGAATTATAAAGTTAATGCAAAAGAAACTGATGCTTTTTAGTAAGGTAATCTGGACACAGTCTTCATCAGAGGAAAACTTCCTTATACGCCCTTTTTCAACATAAGTGCTTTATTTCAGCATTTTAGATACCTAGTGTTGTTAGACAGAGTTTGACCTGACCTGCTGCAGAAGTGGTTGTGTTCTTGCATTTCCTGATCCTGGAAAGAGCCATATCCAATGTGAAGTTTTTCAGATATAAGTGACGCTTTTAAGTCTCTTCATCATTTCCCTTCTTATCCTATTGCCTAGACATGCTGTGGAGTTTTTCTCAGTGTAGGTCTCTCAAAAGCTTAAGTCAAGACTGAAATAGAGCAGTTGACCCTGGAGAGCCTGTGAAGTTTGAGGTCCCTTCCAGTCCTCCAGTTCAGTAATGGGGGGACGTTGTGGCTAGTTTCTGATTGCTCAGGAACAGGATACCTAGCAGAAATATGTCTTGAACTTATCCAGTGTATCACTATTCCATCCCAAGTCACAAGTTCACAGTCAGCCCAAGGAGCAGGACATTTTGGTGTGCAGCACTGAGGGAATACTTTGTAAGAAATCACCACAGCAATGAAACAAAGACATATAGCATGATAAATGCCAGCTGCTTCTTTATCTCTGCCTATTCCAGAGCAGATAACATGAAGCAGTTAAATAGAAGAATCTAATTTCAGTGGAAATCCTCTCATTTAGAGAAGTTCTGAGTGCAAAATTAAGCACCTGTGTTTTTTCCTAAATTTTTCTTTGTCAGATAGTCAGAAGCTAAAGGCCATCTAATTGCTTTTATTATCATTATACAGCTAATGCAATACTGTAGTGTCTACTAGAGATCCCCATTAGAAATAATATTCCCCATATGGGTACCAGAAGTGTACAGAGCCAAGGTCTCTACTGTGCTAATCTTGGATGTTAGAAAGTCATGAGGCAGATTTATATCCAGGATAGCAACTCTAGCCCAGTCTTCAAAGCCAGACAGATCACACTGCAGAAAAATGGACAGGCTACTAAATAGCCATCAAACTACTTCAGGAGAGTTTCTAAATATTCTTCTGTGTGAATAAAGTGATTGATGGTCTTGCTATTTCTCCTCCTATCTCAGTAGAACTTGTAGTTGATAATTATGTTTTGTTCTTCATTGGAATGGCACCCCTTTGCTAAAATCTTTGCTGGGTTAACAGAGCAGACAGTCAACATTTGGCGGGATTAATCACTCCAGAGTATTCAAAAGCATCTCCAGTATTGCTCAAGGAGGCTGTTTCAGGACAGGAAAGCAGGACACAGAGAAGAAGAACTTGCAGAATCCAAGTTGTAATCCCCCTCTCTGATGACACAATCTGAATTGCTCTGTTATAAACGCAAGTATTTGGGTAAAGATACTTACCTACATAGTGTTGTGTTCATGTCCCTCAGGTGACACAGCTGTATATATTCATACCCATAATGCTGGCTCAGCAAACCAGCAGCTATTGCTGTCTGTAACTGAAAGCACTAAAACCCTGTGTTTACCCATGGGCTCGATTTTGCTGCCTTAGATCCACAAGGCAATATAAAAGCTACTGCCTTTCTGTTAAATGAAACAGTTTTAAAGTATTTAATCTGATGAATGTGGTACAAAGCCAAATAACCTTTTGCCAGTTGTTTGCTGCACTTACAGTTATTTAAAGGTGATAGAAAGAGTGACACAGATGAAGAATAAGAATAAATACAGGATTAATTTAAGAATATATCTTTGCAGAGTAGAGTAGCACATAGACACAGTGTCACCACCCATAGGCTGAGAGCACCAGCAGATGCACTCTTCTGGCCCTAGCTTTGCCTCTTGAAGAGCTTCTTTTGTCTCCCTACATACAACCATCCACTGGCACAAGGAGCTCGTCCAGCTTGTCAGCATACACAATTAAATGCAGGAGCACTTCTCAAACCCACTTTGGTGTAAAATCACCACAGTTAGCACTGTCCAGCATCAAACCAGCTGCAGGCAGATGCCTTTGCGCTGGTGGATCTGAGAAACCCCTTTGCTAGTTTTGCTGCCAGGTGGAAACCTCCAACATAGCAGTAGTGGTATGTCAGTGAAGAAAGCCATCTGTGCCTCAGCCCTGCCTGTATATCCTGTGGCCTCTGAAAGATGCAGCAGTAAGGCATGATCGCCATTTGAGTACGAAGGCATTTAGAAACAAGAAAACATGGCCAAAATTACATTAATACACTAAGTGGAGAAATCCCTGAAAAACTGTGTATGCAAGAAGATTCTCACAGCTTTCTGTGAGACCTGCCTTTTCTGCCAAGTCTGTTGCTCTTGGTTATTCATGATTTAACTCTGTAGTATTTATCCAATTAAAAAAGCACTGGAGGGGTGAGGAAGGTTATGCTTGTTATGAACACTAAATGAAATATGCCTGTACTCAAGAATTAACGTTCATATTGAAACAGGTCAGTCTTTAAATCAGTTTTGTTAGTCTCTTTGAGTTCCAATAATTTAAAAATTACCTTACCTCTGTTAGCTGGCTAAAGACTCCATTAGTTATATTTTTTATAGAGAGATCACAGGCCAACATGACTTGATGTTCTGAAGTCTGTGTTCCCACATAGCTCAACTTATTCAAGTAAGAAGTGCTAAGGTTTTGTCTTTGTGTTAATATTATTCTAATAAGAAGTGGACTAATACTAGCTTAGGCCTAACGTTACTAAAGCCTGTTATTTCTTTGCTTTTCCTATTACCCAATTTGTAACTCACACTGGGTAGTAACCAAAATGCCTGCTGAGTGACTTTTTAAGTAGGTTTTCTTTGCAGCCCATTTGCTTCCTTGTAATTGAACAAGGTGGGGCTGAATCTGCCAGTCAATTTTTAAAGGCTTTTTGTAAGAATGTTATGAGCCACCACCTCATGTTTAGAGCTGTGATTACATTTGAAAAGGACTGTCTTTTCAAAGGAGATCTCACTTTGTCAAATACTGGAAAGGTTTTCTTGTTTTCTCGAAATACAATTATCCCTGGGGTTCTAGAAGTGGTAACTGCTAAAAGGCTAAATGAAGCAGAAATCATTTATATCATTTGTGTCAATTGATCAGCTGACACAAACAGTTGCAGCCTTATTTTACCACATCAGAGTATTGATACTGCTGTGCCCAAGTTCTGTTGCGATTTCCGGTGGGTTGTTATATACTCATTTGTTAATGTTACTCAATCTATTTGCTGTCTTTAAGGGTCTGGTTCCATGTTATTAATATTGGACCACTACAGCACTTGGGAAAAGAAAACTGATCAGGATCAGGGAGCAAATTACATTCTGTCTGGTTAGCTGGAGCACCCAGAACACGATTCACATTGACAATGCTTTACACTGCCTCTCTGAGTTTTTCCTCATCCAATGTCGGAGCTACAACAGTAAATACCTGGTCTGACATACAGTCTGCACAAACAAAGTTATCCCTTCAGCATGTCTACAACAAATCTGAAGCAATCGAGTGAGTTGTCCCACTTCCGTGCCTGTCATCATCCAGCTGTGGCACTCTAATTCCCCATTGCTAGGTGTCTAAAGCCTCACGTGTTTTCTCTCAGAACCACAACTTAAGACAATCCAGCCCAAATTCATTTAAATCCATCTGCTTTATTATTAAACTGATAAACAGCAAAGCCTTACCCTGTTGCATGTAATCTCTCTCCTTCGGAGCAGTTCAGCTGACACATCAGAGGCAGGCCAACACCTGTTCATGCTTCTGCTGTGAAATGAGAGGTGTGTGCTCCCTGACCCACTGCTGCTGGACCTGCCACGGGTGTGTGAGTAACACAGGAGTGCACAAGTTAGCAGGGCTTGGTAAGTAACACAAGAGTATTGCTGGTTGTGATAGCACCCTCTCATTAGAGGCAAAATTGTGCCACAGCTCTGGCATCTCAAGACCTCCATGAGGTCTTAGGTCCAAACAATCACCAAATGTGAAAATCTCAGGGGTTGTTTTATAAGTTTTAGCAAACAGGTTTAAACTGAGAAACCTAGAAAACTGGGTCCTGCTTTCATATCATCACTGAAACTGGTAACAGTGAGTATGACTTCGATGACGTTTTCTAGCTGATACATCAGATATCATGGCACTACTAAAAAACTCATTTTGAGTCATGTTTGAACCAATGGCTTGGGAAGCCAATGTATCTGGAGATTGGGAACACATAATTATATCAATGTTTGTAGATTTGACTCTTTCTCCTGTTGCACAGTGTTGGGTCCACACAGACTTCTCCACTCAAGAGTCAGTATTCCCTGCAAAGCACAGCTTCACCTATTTTATACAAACTGTCCCAAAACTGTTCAGGAAAATGAGTCCTAATCCAGCTGGAAGGCTGTCAACACAGTTGGCTCACAACTACTTGCTTCCTTACCCCTAAATAGGGTTCTATTTTTGCTTGTCTCCATAGTAAACAACACACAGAAAAATTATGGTTCTCATTTAATGTTCTGTGAGGGCTGAAATTAAATATATTTTTTAATCATCTCAGAAATATGAACAAGTTTGTGGACAATTTTTCATGTATATTTGTTTTTTTCTTCCTACTATTGTTAATTCCCAAGGGTTTTTTGTTGACATTTGCTGACTCTACAAATCAGGGCCTGCGTTTAACAACATTAATTGGCCAGGACAACCGTTAGCACAAGTCCAGGGAAGATTTTGCTATGAGTGAGCTCACTGCTGCACAAACACACAGATGATATAATCTCAGCAGCACAGATGCCTCAGTGCAAGGCCTTTAACAATCCAATACTGATGCTCTAGCTGCAGGAGACAGTGCTAGGTTCTAGCAAAGTTTGCTCGGCCCCAGCACTACATGAACATGACTAGAGTCATTTGAGAGAGAAGCTGTCTCTGAAAGCAATGTAGTCACATGTATATTTATCCCTATAGTCCCACTAATGAATTCTGCAAGACCAGCAAAGAGCAAATAGAGAGATCTTGAAACACAGAACCTGGAAAACTGGATAACCTAGTAAGGGAGAGTTGAAGGCTGGCAGAAAATGAAGAGCTTCAAACACACAAGGTGCAACATTGTGAGAGGGTTTTGCTTTATAAGAGTGAAAGCTCAAAATTTCAAGTGTGATTTTTGCTGAAGAGAAAAAAATCATTTGAAAGGAGAAGTAAAAAGGGAATGAAAGTAGATATGTAGATTTGTAAAAAGGATAAAGGAGGGAGTGGGAGAAGACTAAACAGGAGTTTCTCTTCCCATATCAGTCTTAAATCTTCTTTCTGCATGCCAGAAACCATTGAAATGTTAGAGTGCTGCAATCAAGGAAAAGACATTTGTGTATTTGCTTGTAATCCTGCACCCCTTCTATCAAATATCCTACTTGATTTGTTGTCACTAATTCCTTAAAGTGTAATTATTCTTTGACTTCACTTTGTACTTGGCCATTTTTGTTCAATTCTCAGAAAAGTAGTCAATGACTGATGGTTGAACATGGCACAACTTTCTGGCCTAGCTTATAATTTGAGTAAAATCTGCCTTTGGAGAAAATTATTCCCCATGGAATGAAAGAAGCTATAAACTAAAAAGAACTATAGAAGAAGAGCTATATTCACCATAATTCACCACTGGACTGATGCAGAGTTCAACAAAACAAATGTGTTGTATACTAAGCATTTCAACAAATTACTGAGTTTTTTAAAAAAACAGGGATGATATAGGCTTTTTTAAAAATAAAAAAATGATAATAATAATAATAAAAAAAATCTAACATTCTTCAATTTAGTCAGCTTTTCAAATGATTCTGTTCCATAAACCAAATATTCGAGCAGGAAAGAGTGTCTTGCAGATGGAAGGCACAGATCACCACCACAGAAGAGATAGAAAAAAAATAATTGATTTGATTCATAGTGTCTTCCTATTTCTTTGTAGTCTGAGGAATGCTTGGCTGAGTGAAGTTCTGTGGTTCCTTATTTTGAATAAATACTTCATTTGTGTTCATAAATCAGAGCCTTCCCATTTCCTCTATAAATCAGGGAGATGAAGCAATCCTGTTATCTTTATTCCATGTACAGTCAGACGATGGGGTTCCACCTCCTTCCTTGCACAGGGGAGTCACCCTTCCCTCCTCAAGCTATCTACAGGGACTCCCATTCACTCGGAAGGGATGCCATGACAGGAGATTATAGAAATGTCTGGAGGACAACAGGAAGATGTTGAAGGGCTTGGGCACTCCAGCTAACAGCCAGCAAACAGCTGCTGAAGGAAACTAAGGGCTGCAAAAAATTAGGGTTAAGCTGAGAACAGAGAGAAAGGGTAGACCCAAGATGGAGAGGCTCTGCCAGGGAAAATAGAGGACAGTGACATAATCCTCACCTGGGGAATTTCTCCTGAGGAGGCTGCGATCTGCTTCTCCCATTGTTCTTACTCCAAGTAATTAATTTTTAATCTTCCTTTCTTTAAGAAACAGTTGACAAAACTGGGAGTGAGATAAACAAATAGCCATTTGTTTCTTTTAGCCTCAGACTTCATTCTGTGTGTGTGTTTCACCAGTAACCTGGAGCCTTTCAACTTTTTTTTTTACTGTTTCCGGAACTGTCTTCCTAAACCTTTTGAAAAGACAATATAGAAAAGTATGGCTAAAACATTGCATGAATCTTTGTCTCCATTTGTCCTATCCCTATGGACCACTGATTTTTTTTTTATTTTTATTTTTTTTATGAATTCTAACCGAACCTTCTTTTGTATGGTACTAGGTAATCAACCCAGGCCAAAAGAAACCATCAACCATTGGTGTTTCCATTATACTAAATCTGTGTGTTATTCAAGATCCAACGTATGCTCTTCCATGGCCCATTGCCCTAGCCCTAGCCCTCATCTAATACTCTGCATAATCAACTGGAAAGCTCAAATCTGTGCATTTCTAATCTCTTGGTACAGTTACCTGGTCTCCAAAAACAAATGGCTGTTAAGGGAGAAAACAACCAGTGAATGAATAAGCAGCATCTTGTTGCTGCTTGCTCAATTTTCCAGAAGTTCTATTGTAAATTCAAGGATTCTGGGAAGGAAGAAAAATGCTCCAACAGTGTGTGCATGGCAAAAATAAGTTGTGTCCTTTCATGATGCTATTATTAAAGTTGCAAAACAGTACTCCAGGGATGCTGCAGGCTGGATCCTCACTGCTGCAGCCTTCCGGAGCCCTGCAGCCAACAGAGCTATAGAGGCTGGAGCTAGCCACCAAGCTGGCCTGCCAGTCCCACACACGGTCTGCACAGTGCTGTGCAGCAGTGGCTGGCACAAATTGAACAAGCACAAAATCGAGTGCTTAGAGTATTTCTTTTCACACATGTAATTGGATTGAGAATTGGTTTAGATGGACTCAATCCACAAATGCCAGTGAAAACAAGCCAATGACATATACTACTGTGTTGATAACTATTTTTGTACTCTGAGCACCAGTAATACATTTAGAAAAAGCCCAGTCCTTCCGTTTTGTACAGATCTGAGTAGCCTTTTTTTTTTTTTTTTGACAGCGTAAAGGTAATGTAATTTTAGAAAAATGTATGTGAGGATTTCTAAGACCGGACTCTAGTAAAAGAAATCGTATCATAGCAAAATATTATATATTAGCTTTTCAGTTCCGTACACCGCTATCTTGTCAGAGCTCTGAATTAATTGACTGGTATTGACTACACACTTCAATGCTGAATTGCAGAATTGGATTGTTAAGAATTAGGTTATCCCCTGTGATTTAAGCTGTTAGACAAAATCACAAACACATAAGGTTGGAAGAAACATATGGCTCATATCTCCTTTGAGAAAGAATCACGTCTGTCTAGTATATTCCTGAAAGAAGTTTGTCTGTCCTGTTCTTCTAAAGCTTTGATGATGGGAATTCTTTAAGAAACCTCTTCAAATGCTGAGGAAAGGACTGTCTAACAAATATCTCTCTTGCTGCAAGTCACTTCTCATCTTATTCTTTGTTGGCATGGAGAAGACTTGATTCCCTTTGCAAGTCTTTTACACAGGTCAAGAATGCTATCAGGTCATCATTCAGTTTCCTTTTTTCTAGATTAAATAAATCTTCCACCACCCCCTGGATTTATTGAATCTCATTGCTCCTTTTACTCTCATATAGTTTCCTTGGTTTATTTTTTTTTTCTTATCATGTCCGAAAGTGGACACACCACCCTAGTTATCAGTGCTGAGTAGACCAGAAAAATTACATTTATACTCCCCAGAATTTCATTTGTTTGGCTTATGGGTCAGTAAAAAGGCGGAATGTTTTTTCAGCAGCATCATAGTGTTGACTCACAGTCAGTTCATCAATGACTGGAGGACCCGAAGCCTTACTGCCGTACTGCTGCCTTGCCAGCTACTCTCCACTTTGACTTCCCCCCATGAGAAGTTCTTTGCATTCTTTATTGAATTTGATCTTATTGATTTCAGAGCATTTCACCAATGTGGCAGGATTACTTTAAATTCTAATCTTGTTCACCAAAGTGCTCAAAAACCCTTCCATCTTGATGTCATCCACAAATTTTACTCTATTCAAACCACTACTCTCATCCAAGTCATTAATGAAAGCACTGAGTCACGCTGACCCCAGCCATACCCTTGCAGGACCTCACTTACAACATCCTCCTGGTTTGACAGTGAATCATTGATAATTATTCCGGACAAGCGGTATTTCAACCACTTGTGCACCTGCCCAGCTGCAGTGATTTCAGCCTGGCCTCATTCTTTTCTTCTGTTCAGCACATAAAAACATCGTATGGGACCACATCAAAAGGTTTTAAAAACCCTTGCTCACGTTTGAAGCTTACCATGTACCAGCCAGGTCAGGGATGCCCGGTGCACGCAGCTTATGGACTGGATCCTCCAAGTTATTTTGTGTAGCCCACAGCCAACTGCAAGACACCTGCCATACCTATGCAGACAGCAAGTTATGTTCACCTCTGTGATTCAGCCGTAAGCAGGACCTTTGTGGTGCCTAGCCAGTAAATCCAGCACCCCCAGGAAGGAATGGACTTTTCCAGGCAGAAAGATGAAGGGTTTTGTGGGTTTTTGTTTCCATAACACATAGGAAAAGCAAGGCATCTCCTGCTCACCCCCCCGGAGAGGTCACATCACCAGCAGCAGAAGGTTTAGGTGCCTACAGCACTGAGCTGCTCGTTCTGAAGAAGAGATGATCAGATCTGTTTAACACGATGTTCTTCAAAAGCCTTTATTGCCTGACTGTATTCTGCATGTTTAGGAACAAACTGTATTAGTTTGTTTTAAAATGCTTCTCAGTGACAGTCCCAGCCTGACTCCCCCAAAGTCTCTATTTTCTTCATTTTCTCACTTTTAATGACAGGTATTATGTTTATCCACAGGGACTTTTCTTCTAGCAGCTGTCAAAGATTATTGTTAGTGCTTCTGAGAATGCTCTAGCACTTTAAATTTGCCAGCATAAAGCTCAGCAGGCTGGGCTGATTTCAATGTATCTACATCTCTTAAATTTTAAAATGTATTCTTTACTTCATTTTTGACTTTTCTATAGCCCTGTTAAAAAGGAACACTGTAAGTTTCTGGGTACCTTGTTTGTGACTTAAAACCACTGAATATCTCAGTCTTGTTGTCATCTGCCTTTTCTCTCACTAAGCCACAGACCTTCCTCCAGCCTCTCCGTTTCTAACATCCTTTCAAAGCTGTCATTACAATTTGTCCCTTGTGACTCACTTTGTGCCTTAGCCTTTCTGAGTCCTTCCTATTCAGGCACCCTTTGTCCCTCTGTTCCTTTCTGTACAGCTGATTTTGTGTGATTCCTGTTATTTACCTTACAAGGTGAACCTGGAAATGCAGTAGGGCATTTCTGCGGTGCTCATTGCAGTCACGAGGACAGCACGGAGGCAGTGCAGTCACAGGGTAGCTCCATGTCACACAACCCGGAGTGTACACCGCTGGCAAAGCAGCTGCAGCTACTTTAGAGCCAGCAGTAGATTAACTCATGGACACGCTACCTTCCTGAGGTAGTACAACTTCATCTTCACATCCTGCACGTGTCTGTGTTTGAGCTGCAGGCCACTTACAGCTGTCTGCTCCTACAAAGAAATTTCCACGCACTTAATTTCAACAGTGGTTATGGGTACACCTAAACCCAAGAAAGACATCTACCATTTTTCCTTGACAGATCTTACAGTATTTGCAAGGGAACACGTCCTTTCTTTTTCCAGGTGGAGGAACCAAGATGCAGAAAAAAAGGTGAGGGCTATGTCCAGGGCAATGCTTGGCATGGTCTATGTTCAGAAGGGCAACCAGGCCACCGGCTCCCGACCCAGCATCCTTGCCACAGTCTCGTATCATCTCCACAGATGAACTGCTGACTTCCTTCCATATGTATCGAGGACTTGATGATACACATCTAACTCCACTTTCCATTTTAAGCTGCTGCATACTACTCAACTGTTTGGCACAGACAACAGCAATGCTCTCAGGAAAATGAAGGTTCTGTAAAGCCCTACATAGCTTCAAAGTATCATTACAATATCCAACTTCCAAACTTTTTTTTGGAAGAGCTTGGAAGTTAAAAGAGTTCGGAACACAAAGTTAAAGCCTTTGTGTTCCCAAGATGTAGAGCACAGCAGCACCGCAATGCTCTGTACACTACAATAACGCAAATAACAGTCACAAACTTGCATGTATAGGGTGATGGTAATTGTATAGCACAATGTTTTCACTCTTTCACAGGATGCCTGCCACTGCTAGCGTGCATTGCTTATTGAAGATAAAATCTAAAAGGGCATGAAATCTACTACTGTAACTGACGACCTTTACAGCTTCATCCTATCAGACGAACTGAAATCTGATGGCTTAAAAGTAGCCTGCTGTAAAGTCCCTCTGCTCCCTCACAGTCCCCGTGGTACACACCTGCTCTCAGCAGCACTTCCCTCGGATTCCCACCGAGCCCCGGCACCCGGGCTGGACCCGTGCCACCAGGTGGGAGCTCACAGGAGCTCAGGAAGCACAGGGGAAGCGAGTGTCTTGCAGCGTCTATTAATGCTCACCACCAAAAAGGTGTAAACTCCTTTTGGAACAGGATGGGCGATACTCCCAGAAGGGGGTTTACAAGTGCTGGATGTGAATAGTCCCCTCGTTTTGCAAGCCAACAAACGTCTGCTGCAATGCATTTCTAGTACAGCATGACCTCTCTGGGACTGCCATTGTGTTCTGAATGAAACTCACGCAGCTACCACAAAGCTACTAATTTAGTAACACGCTTAATCACAATTCTAACTGGAAGATCATTAAGAAAGCCCAGACTTACACATGCAATCTGGTACGAAGCAGCCAACACCATTTCCTTCTTCCAAGGAGAGAATAAATAAAATTATTAATGAAAAAAAAAAATCACAAAAATCCAGCGTACAAATTGCTTGTAGTTCCCTGCTAGCACATTATCTACTAGGATCTTTTCTTCCTATATGGCAGGAATTCTATTTCTTTCTATGACATCTCAGTGTCAAGCACTAGATTTCTGTCAGTGGCTTACTTCATTGTCTGTAATGAGTCCAGCGAGCCACCAACATAGTGTCAGGATTTCTACTACTATTATCTGCATTGTGGCACCTCCAAGCTAAAGATCAGAGAGATGACGATGTATCCGAAGTCCAGTTTGGATAATGTATCCAAATGGAACAAATTCCCTTCATTATTTGATTTCACAGGCACTTAATCGTACAAAACGATGCCTAGCTGGCACTGTGGTAGATGAACTAGGGAAAGATTAGATTTGTCAACTGTGACATTAAGATCAGCACAGCCTAGCGCGATTCCCTCTCTCCTCACACTCCCTTAGATGTAGGAGGTGTGATCTCCTCTCATTCTTCGGCAAAGGGGTGATGTCAAATTAGGAACCCCATAAGCTGACACCAAATGGTGGGACGGCTGCTTATCAAGTCCGTTGTCTTCCTTGTTAAAGCACCATTTGTGTCACCCCAGAGGAGATCAGCTGTGTAAGGAAAAATTGAAGGAACTGCTACAGAGCTCGTAGTTTTTAATGCTATTAAACGCTGAACATAGGAAAGCCAGTAAATGCTTTGTAAACTGCTTCACGAATTGCTGCCAGGGAAAAGGAGCTGGTCAACATGTACTAGGGCAGCTTGCTTGGAAGGCACAACAGAAAGCAGGGTCAGGAGGGAGCACTTGGTGCTTCCAGCAAAACCCCAGCCAGCCACACCTGAGGCACTTCCTTCGTGCTGGGAGGGAGGCAGACAAGCCACACAGCACACGTACAAATTAGACTGCTGTTTTTTATGGATGAGACGTATCCTAAAAACTCAAGGTGAAAGGTAATAGCTAAGGAAAAACCTGTTATGTTTGCCCTAGAATTACATTTCAGGTTTAAATGACTCGCGGTCATTCTTGTTTTCCAGCCTTGTAATTAGGAGCTTGCCCTTCTGCCCGGCTGGAGTAAACCTTTAATTTAATTAATGCTTGCACTTGACTGGTGTTGATGACAAGCCTAGGTGAAGCTAACAAACTTCAGAGTATTGTCTGTCCTGGGGGAAGCTCCAAATGCATCCAAGTAAAGAAGCAGCTTCTTGAGGAACTGCTCCCCGAGATGTGTAAAGGATCAGTAAACAGAATGTGTTCCTTTGTAGGTATGAGAATTCAAAAGAGGACAAGAGTTTTCAGGTGTCTGACTGCAGAAAGATGCTGGCTCTGACAGACACAATCCAACACCCCTCCTTGCAAGAACAGGTGCCTGGAAGTTACCTTACAGTCACAGGCAACACTCAAACTTCCCCATAACTCTGCATTTTAATTTGTACAATCCATATCTCAGTAAGACCGGCCAAAAGGTGGGATTTTCGCTTAGCAGAAGTGAAAATAACTTTTGATTTGGTTATCATTTAATTTTCATCCAATTCAAGCAAAGCCAACAAACACAGTGTATTCCTGAAATGCAGGGCGCTTGAGGAAAACTCCCCTTGGAATATGCTGACATTCACTGTACCCCCCAAAAATAGCTGCTTGGCCAGGTGGGCAGGCTTGTCCATCCCGTGACTCCTAACAGGACCGAGAGCAGCATGGAAGCCCTGATGTACGGTTCCTGAGGTGCTCTGCCAGGAACCAAAGCACTTTTCTAGGGGAATCCTGCGTGCTGCTTGATGACAGTCTGTTGAACTGTTGCTGCTATTGCTCGTCTCAATCCCCTTACGAAAGCTTTCTGTGCAGAGCTGTCACAGCCGGGTCTGCTACCCATAGAGTGGGCAGTCCTTTAGCCACTTAGCCTTGGAGGTCATGTTCTGGAGAGCAAAAGATCACGGTTTATTGTGGTGAAACTGCCTGCAAGTGAAACACGAGTAGTTTAGTGTTGCATGAAAACAGCGATGAATTTAGCCCACAATTTCAAGAAATGGAGCAGCACACCCTGACAAAGCCTTGGAAGCTATAAATTACGGCAGCCCTCCCAGTCAGCAGCCCAGAGAGCTACGAACACCCTCAGCCCTGCTAACCTCCTAACCGGATCCCTACTGGGCATCACGGCATGTCATCTTGCGAGCTGGAATCAGAGAGTTTAAGGACAGGTTCTCCTGCGGTCCGACCTCCTTTATGCGTCGCTCTTCCCTTCCAGTAAGGTTACTGTCACTGAGACGCAATCTTCCCTCACCTTGCCATCACAGTGACAGCACCCCTTGTTGCAGGCTCACCCGCTCCATCCTGTGTGACACTGCCCTTCCCCTGCATTTTCCCACTATTCTCCGGCAGTAGCAATCAACTCCTGCAGCTGCTATCAACCGCAGACACGCAGACCTCCCTGCTGCCTCTCCATCCCCTACCACACCTCATTTCCAGCTCCCCATTCAGCCTCCCCGTCCTCCACAACCTCGCGCTTCGCTGCCGCTGTTTTGTCACATCTCGTGCACGCCGTCCCCCCACGTTCCCGCTGCGTTTTGCCACAACATGGGTACCGTCAGGCCACCGCCTGCTTCACCTGAGTCACGTCCTCATCCCGTTCCCACCTCTCTTTCCCCACTGTTCGGTGGGAGAGGAGGACAGGAATCGGGTGTAACAGGGCAGCGGTGTGAGAATCCAGTTTTGTCAGGGCAACTCTGCTCCCTCAGACTGGTTTTCTCATGTGGACTCTGACAATCGTGTGCACTTGGCCGGGCTGTGTGTTGCCCTAGCTACCCACCACCACACATTTTACCCCCCAGCACCAGATCTTCCCCCTTCTCCCTTTCCCGCCCGCCTCCGTGCACAACCGGCGTGCCCCGCTGGTGCTCCCAGACCACCCCAAGCACCGATCCCCATGGCGCAGCACCCCGAAAACGCGCGCTGAGCAGGCACCTCCCGGAGGGACCCCCCGGACCCGGTGCCCACCCCCGGGACCGCGACGGGGATTTTTTGGGAGGAGGAGAAGGAGGAGG
>CM021766.1:114161238-114193858 GCA_011076525.1 Nettapus auritus
ATCCAGCTCCGGCAGCACCTCCAGCGGCGGCTGCCGGCGCCCCTGCCTCCCGCCCGGCAGCGCGCGGCGCCTCGCAGGTGAGCGGCGGCCGCCTGTTGCCGCGCGGCCGTTGGGCAGGGCGGGCGGCCGCTCCCTCGCGAGCCCCAACGGCCGCCGGCGGCCGGGATGGGGATGGGGGTCGGGGGCGACGGGGCCGTGGTGGCGGCAGCCCGGAGGGTGCCCGCCGGTGGCGGCGGGCAGCGGGCGGCCCTCCGGCGGTGAGGGGTGGGGATGGGGAGCCGCGAAGCGCCGGGTGCTGCACAGAGGGGTCCGGGAAGCAGAAGCGGGTCGGTGTCGGTAGGCTGCGAATGCGGCGTCGCGGTGGAAGTTTGGTAACTTTGTGTTCGGCTCCTCCGGCTGCTGGGGGGAGGCGGGAGCAGGCATACGGCACTGGGGGGATGAGGGCTCCGGGTCAGCCTTTTAACCCTGGAGATGTGCCCGGATCTCCCACCCCAGCGCCGGGTTGTCTCCCAGACATCTCCAACGCCAGCCGGGCGCCTGCTCGCTAACGGAGCGATGGCAGCTGGAGAGCAGTGAGCGCTAGGGCGCTAGGTCCTCAGTTGTGCTGGCCACTGCCTGTCAGACTACGAGATAAAAGCCAGTGCCATCTCAAATCTGTACCTTTAGGTTGTTCCTCAAAAGAGCACAACCCCAGTAACACATTTCGGGGTGTTACCCTACCCCCGTTGCAGTCGCCAGCCAAGTTCCCGCGTTTCTTCAAAACCACTAGTGAATGCACTACTTATTTTTCTGTTCTTTATGCGGATTTTATCTTACTTACCACGAGACAGGGTTAAAATTCAAAGAACTGCATGCCTAAAAATAAATCTCTCCTTGCTATAAGAAGTCACACGTAAAGCATCAGCTCCTGACCCAACCTCAGCATGCTATGGCTGTGATCAGAATGAGGTGCTACAGCTTTGCAGCGGTAGAAGTAAATGCAAAATTAGGCACGTGCGCATGCCGTGATCGGAAGCAAGTGGCTAATTCGTGCATGTAATACTCGGGATGCGTGGCTCCACAACGGTGTGTAATTATTCCCACAAGCAGTTTTTGGTGTGTTACTGTTTCTGTGCACCAGTGCCTGAACTGTGCATGCTCAACCGTGGTGGATTCAGTTCCCTCTTGGAGGCACCTCAGGCCCCCATTGTGACCACAAGCGTGTGGCTGTGATCGCTGTGTGGTGGCTTGACCTACTGATTCCACAACTGAAAATCCAGAAAAAGCACAAAGTACACTATGGGAAGTGCTGGGTAGCAATCTGTTGAGGTTTGGAGAAAGGCGAGGGATGGATTTACTGTTTTTTTGTTTGGCTTATGAAGATTTAGTCCTTCATTAATGATTTCCTTGATTTCTGCAGTCGTACGCTGTCAGAGACTGGAGAATAGATGATCTCCTCCTGTCCATTTTACTCAGTGTAAGTCTATTAAGAATAGCCTTTAATGGTCAGCACTGATCTAACTGCCATGCCGGGCAAATAATTGCACTGAAATCAATGAATATATACTGACACGAAACCGAAAAGAAAATTGGTCTCATGGTGTTTTGCATTTGTATGCCTGAAAGTCAAAAATAGATGTCATAAACGCAGTGTATCATTTCAGGAAAAAATAGTCGATGCCCACCTTACAGTCGTCCAAAAAGTTTTTCTTCCGTTTCAGCAGCTTTTGGTTAGGAAAGTGAAGGCAGCAGTCTTGGAATGAGAACTATTCTGCAGAAACTTTTTGTTCCAGTGACTAATCTCCTTTTCTTTAATTCCGTGGTCTTAATCTTATTTTGCACATATACACGCTATTAACGTTGGCCAAGGACTGCTTTCTTAGACAGGGCCCCCAGAGTTTGTCGCCAGGTGTCGCAGGGTTAATTCTAATGACTGCGTTTTAAAACTGTTGCTCTTCACATTAATTACATGTGTTCCTATCTCTAGGCACAACAGCCAAATGTAAGTGGTGTGCAATGTTACATTCCAATTAGTTTTGCTGTGCAAACGTGGATTATAGTTGACGGGTAAGTCTGACATGCTCTGCATGACTTGTCATGTTTTTCCTGGAGAGAGGGGAGTCTTGGGACTGAGTCACCGTGGAAGAACATGGAGCCCCGTAGGCACAAAACTGGTGCAATGGAGTGATGAGTCAGACCTCTTATCTTTAAATTTGGTATTGTGTGGTGTTCACGGACTGGGTGCATTGTGTTCATTGTGTACCTAGGCAAGTAACTAGCAAGTGAAAAACTCACTCAGACAATCCTCTGACTCTGCGATGCCTTTTCTTTGCAGAGATGATCCTCCTTCCATTGAAGTAAAAGGCTGTTGGTTAGGATCTTGGGGGAAATCAGGGTGTATCAACTTGCTGAGCAAATCAGGTCTGCCAGGCAACACGTTCATTTCCTACGTTGTCAAAATCCAGTAGCAGTATGACCGAATGCTCACACTTTCACGTTCTACATTGTAGATCCACATCAGCGTTTTTAGAGTTCTGAAAGTGGATCAAGAGTAGAGGAGTAAGAACAGCGTTCCAGCTTCGTGGGTCCCGATACCTCTATGGTGGGTGTTGCTTTGGGCTGACAACTTTGATTCTAGAGATTCCAGAGGAAACTGGTGTTACTGCTAAATTAAGGAAAATGGTATTTCTTAGAGATAGTAGCCTCAGAAATATGCTAAACAGTGGGAGTGAAGACTGCTCACGCAGCTATTTTCAGGAACAAAACAAAGCCTTATGTCAGAGGTGTCTTCAGTTAGGCGCTTATTCCGAACTTCCTTGAATGGTAATCGTTAATAACACCATCTTCTCGAGCTAACAGAGCATGAAAATTCCTTCATTTATAATCATTTAGCGGCGTGCTTGAAATTCTGTCCGCTTACGCAAACAGCACAGGAACAACACTTTTGCTGAAAATTGGGATGGGGGTGGGGGATGGACATGCAGGCAGGGGGCAATTGTGTGCGGAGTAATCCGAATGGCCTGGAAGAGCACAATACAGAGGCTCGCTCTCCTGCTCCATTGCAAAAGCTACCAGAGAGAGTGTGTTGGAAACATTATATGAGGGTTTTATTTGAAAATTGTAGCACAGCATTATTGATCTGTATATTTTTAAATCTCGTGAATGTAACCAGTCACCATTTTGTGATCGCGACAGGCATTAGCATTAGTTTGGGAGGGGGTGTTGATGGTCTTGCAAAAAAAAGTCTTCTCACATTGTCTGAAATTGGAAAACTGTTACAAAGACGACACATTGGAAAGCATGCTGGAAAGATGTGGCAATTTAGATCTAAATCATATCAATTCCAATCAAGTATAAATGCTTTATTTGTTTTTAAGTTAGCAGGTATACCTATTGTATTCTCTAAATGTATAGATTTCTGAAATGCCACTTGTGGAGAAATACAACCTGATATCAACACAGGGAGGGGTTAGCAGGCTCAGCAGTTGAGATGAAATGCAAAGCCGCTTGCAAGAACTTGGAAGTGTCAGTGGTCTGTGCGTCCGGGTGTGGAGATCAACAGACCTAAGACCAGTTGCACTGATGAGGAAAGTGATGCCAAAACTGGAAACCTCCAGAGGAAAAAACATCTCAAGTGTAGAGATAGAGATCTAAGGAAAGCATTTAAATACACCTCGTTTGGGTTTAATTACCTTAGAACTGGAACACCATGAAGTTGCAAGGTGATAGATGGCTCGCCCCCTTGAAATGATTAGCGTTGTGCTACTGACTTCAGTAGAGCCAGGATTTTCCCTACTGCTTAGGATAACCACGGCTGAAATATTCTCTCATTTATGATGATGTAAATCCAGTCCTGGTGTATTTTGTTCCTCACAATGAAGAGGAAGGAATGACAACTCTACTAGCTGTCTGCAGCATATCCACAGCTCCTGCTAGAGAACATAATTATTGCGTAGTGCTCCAGTGTGCTATTCAAAACGCTTACCATTAACTCTGTAGTGTCACTGTGTCCTCCTCTATCTGCTCTGTGTGTGCTGATGCTATGAGAAGTACCGCAGACGGTCCGTGTACCGGCGCGTATTCCGCAAGGACCTGCAGGGAAATCCTCACCTGTGTCTTTTGTTGCGTTTCTATAAGGGTGCTCTGTGCAGTCAGAGCAGCCCGTAAATAGAAATGCAGAGACTTCTGTAATTGTTTAAATGAGATTACAGCTCAACAGAATTCCACCCTCTAATGTAAAGTACAAAAATAAAGGCTCTTTTTATTTAAGTCATCTACCAGACTGATGCCAAGAAGCAATGCGATATCTCAAATGATTTTTATTTTATTTTTTTGAAGTTTCTTACCTGGAAGAGATGTCAGAAGAGCCAGGGGTGGAGATCTACAAAAATGAAGTAGACTCAGGTGGAATTTCCTCGTGTAGTGGTCTGAATGTCTCTGCTTATTTTATTTAAAATGAAATTCAAACTTCAGAAGACTGCTTGATTTTCTTTTCTCTTGGCGCTGACAAGCTCTGCCTTGGCTTTGTTGTTTAAAGAGGTAACAGCAATTACAATGTGATATGACAGCAACTTCTATGAACTGTTTTGTGATGTAAGAGTCATAACGTAAGATTCTTCTGACATGATGAAAATTAACAGAGGAAAGGAAATCTCAGCATTACCCAGGGCTTTTCAGCAGCTCGGCCGGAACTTCCTCCTGCTTGCTAACTCCCCTCACAAAGGCATGTGAGTTGAGGCCCATCCAACTGGCAAAGCTCCTCTATAGAGAGGTCTGACCGTGTTGGTTTAAGCAAAAGCCTGGTATCAGTTTGCCCTTGGGCCTTCCTGGGGAACAGAGGAGCTCCTGGTATCGTGCCAAGATGTGCTTGTCATACTTAAGGGTGACTGGATGCAATGAAAGCAGTGAGACCACGCCGAACGGTTCAGCTTGGATGGTGCCGAAGGGTGGAACGGGTTTTGCACCGTGCCCTTGGTGCCTGCGGGGTGGGTGAGCCACCTCCTGAAGGAAGAGCCGTGTCCAGCAGTTCCGGGCATCTCAGTTGTGACGTCCATGGGCCACTGGAGAAAAGGAAAGGCAGAAGATAATGCAACTCTTTCTGGAATGTAATTATTACCATTAAAAGATTAAAACAAATGAAATCATAACGTGCCTCTGTCTCAAAGTGATGAAGGTGAAACCTTGTGTGGGGAAGGAAAGAAAAGATCAGCTTCTGTCAGAAACTGAAGAGGGAACAGTAGGAGCAAGCTGGTAGTATGATCTTGCTGGAAAGATTTGAGCTGACTGTGAGATCTGATGCATGTTGTTCTGATCTTGACCCCGGCTCCTGGGCATCTATAGTCCCTCACCAGGTCTGTACGCACAGGAGCTGCCTTTTGTGGGCCGTTTGTTTATGCCCTTATGCCTCAGAATTGCCCTGTGTGGTGGCTATTTGCATCTATTGAGCTTTCTCACAATCGCGCTGTTGTACTTGATTGGTACCAGAGTTAAAGTTAAATGCTGGTTGGCCTGTGCTCCGCCACACAATCATTGTCCCCAGTAATCACCGCCACAAAGTAGGTCTTGATGGCAGCCTGAAGTAGCAGGCAGCTCTCCTCTGTTCGTTCCCCTTTGAAGCGCTCTTTGCTTTGGCACGCCTGTCAATGAGCCTGCCCGTGTGGCTGTGCAGCACAGACTCGAGCTGCGCGGCGAGGCTTGCCTCCCTGAAGAAAGAAGCGGGGCTCTTGGCTGCCCACCAAAGCCCATCATGGCTTGACAGCTACACTTTAATGAAATGGACCGACCAACTTCTCGGCGGGCAGAGTGCCAGCCTAGCAGATGGGCCTGAATGTGGGCAGCCAGCAAAGCAGCTACATACATGTAGACGTAGAGACTGTGTGTATGGGTATAATAAATAGGGATCTCTTCCGTTCGGGAGAAGTTGTCCAAATGAAAGACTGAGTTATAAAACAAAGAGCCCGAAAAGAGACTTCTTGCAGGGAAGGGATGCGTTGGAGTGCTCAGAGGGGGAATCTGCACTTTCCTTGTTGCTCTCCGCTTGCTGTTTTGCAGGTTATATAATAAACAAAGGAGGCTGTTTAGTCTTTGAATCCAGGCACTCTTGTTACTATAACCGAGAATGTGGAAAACAGCGCTTTACTGCAGTGAATCCTTTTACAAACCTGTTTGAAGCTCAGAGCCTACCAGGATGCTCGCTAGTACAGTGAGTCCAGTGATAATCTGTGCGTGCCTTGCTCTTCGTTGTGAGTTAGTTACAGTATGAAGTATTTCACTGAACAAGAGTTAATAGAACTCAGTTACCAGTAATTGGTACAGAATGTAGCAATGCTTTCCATATTGATACTAGCCCTAATGCTTCCAAATCCGTGCATGCTCAGCTAGTGTGCAAATGCTAGGCCCCTTCCATGGATGGCTGCCAGTTGTCCCCCCATGTGCAGGCCACATAACCATTGGTAATTAAACACTCACAGGTCCTTCAAAGAGCTAAATGTTAGTTGCACCTCTACAGAAGGGACACAGAAAAGCAAAGTGACTTGAACCTGTCTGCGGAGGGAATGGATTTCCGAAGCCTGTGTCCCTGGAGACCTCTGCCTAATTTTATCAGTGTGATGCTGGAGAATTGCCAGGCCTTGCTGTCTCAGGTCACACAGGTATCTTGGTTGAAACTCCAGGTCTCCACATTAGGAGAGAGCACTAGTGGTTTGCACGATGAATAGCATCACAGCCCCAGCTGGAAACTGCCTCAGGCTCCTCTTAAAACTTTGAAGGGTCTGTGGACACAGTTTTTCTGGAGCTTTACAGGGCAAACCAAGAGGATCTATGATCCTTGGCAAAATCTGTAATGAGCTCTGGAAGCAATTTTCTTCCTCAGAGCTGTCTTCACCACCCCAATGGTTAGAAATTTGTTGGTTGTTTTTTTTTCCACTCTCAGTATAAAAGCAGAGATTCAGCTGTATGTTTCAAGGACCTGTAAATTAGACAGATTAGCAGAAATTATGGGGGTAAGAAATCCCTTTGAGTTTCACCTGGAGGCACACGGCAGCTGTTTGCGTGACTCTCGGATCAAGCAGCGCAGCATCTGGAGGAGGTGCCCAGGAAGCTGAGGTGAGCCTGCAGCCGAGATGGGCTGCCGGGGTGTTTTGGCCTGGAGGAGGACACAGGCTTTCCGTGGGGGCTGGCCTGCCTGGCGAGGGGTCCTCAGGGACTGTGGTGAGGGGAATGTTTTGAGGAGAGGGAATTTCTTAGGGCCTGAATTTTCAAAAGGCAGTTACAGACTCCTGTCGTTTTCAGAGGTGGATATTTGTTCCTGTAGTAGAAATGCTACGGTATGCCCAGTGCCTTAAGAATGCAAAATGAGAGAACATGTTCTGGTCCGAGTATAATGCTCGACACGCACACACTTCTCTTAACTTTTTATTATTTTATTCTTTCAGATGTGTTTGCCACGTAACCCTGCTCATTTATGCCCTCTCTAAGGAGTAACCATGCATAGACACTAGTCCAGAACAAGCAGTTTATTGGTAGTGTGCACTGCTTAATGAGAACTACAGAACTTTAAATGTGCTGCGTGGGAACTCTGCGAGTTTCTACTCATTTAATCCTTTCTCCTTAGCCTACATCTGCCATTCCCTTTTTGTACAGGCTAGGGTGAACATTGATCTTAAGTCTCAGGTGATTTTTATCAGTTCTCTTATCACCTGCATTCAGCTGCTTCTGGTGGGACTTCCACAAAAACACAGGTGCAGTCCTGCACAGGACTGGGAAAGGGAAAGGAAAGAAAAACAGGATGGCGGAGGAGGGCTGTGAAAAGGGGAAGGTGGGGTGGAGAAAAATGGGATGTGAGAGGAGAAGGAAAACAAGGCAAAATGGAAAGGTAGAAGGAAAGAAAGAAAAAAAGTTGAAACCAACAATGAGGAAAGAGGGAGGGGAAAAGGAGAGGGGAAAAAAACACAACAGATCATCAGATGAGAAGTGCTGCACTGTGTTAACAAATATAAAAACATGCTACAACTTGGTTCTTTTTCTCTTGATGTGACGGAGCGGGGCTCACCTTGCAACAGCTTCTTTGGGAAAAGGGTCTCAATTGACCTAATGGGACTGCTTAGATGGGAAAGTCACTTGAGAAGACCTTTGCAGGGCAAAGAGCAATGTCAAAGGGTAGCAGGTTCAAGGTGCATCTGTTTATGCCAACAGATAGGACACCAATTTCCTTTCCATTACTGAGTCTGCTGAGGTAGGAATACATTTGTCCTCAGTTAAGTGCTGGCACTGAGAAGAGGAAAGTAAGTGGCTGTATGTTTTAAGACTGCAGACAGGCACATCGGAAGCTGAACTGTATCACACCCTGCTCTCTATAACCTTCTGCAGAGAAAGGTGATGCATACTGTCAAGTACCATAATATTAGAGGCATTACTTTTGCAGGTCCTGTTCCTCTAGGCAAATACAGAACTAAAACCAGTCAGTGTTCGTGAACGTGTCATCAGTTTACCCTAAAAAGCACTTTGCTAATTTTTTGCTTCCCAACCTGTTTAATCCAGTCACGCAGAGTCTGACATTATTATGGACAACTGCATCAAAGTTGTTTGCACAGAAAAAGATAAACAGTAACTGTTGTTCAAGGTTAGTAGCATAAATGCAGCTACTTCATGTATTTCTTTGCACCAGGGATGAGCCAAGTCCTCCTCCTTAGTAGAAAACACATGTTGATGAGTTTGTTATGTTACATTTGTAACATACAAAGTTATGTTACATTTGTCTCCTTGTAATGCTCTTCTACATTTCCACAGGGAATGAATGCTGTGTTTCTTATGTTCTGGGAGCCCCACAAAATGATTGCTGTTGACGTTTACACTAAAATGTTGCCTATCCTCTTTTTTAAAGATAATTATTCCTGTGCAATTTTTACCTTTTTTTTTTCCTTCTGAAACATGAAAGCTTGGTAGGGCATAATAAAACTTGTGATTTGTTGTGGCCAGCCAGATTTTTGATGGCAAGCTTGATTGTCAGAACAAACGAC
This sequence comes from Nettapus auritus, assembly GCA_011076525.1. Lineage (NCBI taxonomy): Eukaryota > Metazoa > Chordata > Aves > Anseriformes > Anatidae > Nettapus > Nettapus auritus. The sequence continues at coordinate 114,170,235 of CM021766.1, forward strand.
AATGGCCTCTTAACCATCAGCTCTATTCCAAATAATTAATGCAATGTTAGTGGCCTTAGTGAAGCAATGGGCTGTATTATAGTGACTGCGAAGCACAGGAACCTACTGTGTCTTTCTGTCATAAAAAGGCCCTGCCTGTGCTGTAGATCCTATGAAGAATTTGTAGAGATACTTGAAAGGATAAAACGCCGTATAAATTCCTGAAGTTCAAAGAGAAAATACCACTCAGGATTAAAAAAAAAAAGGGAGCTTAGCCCAGCAGCAGCTTAACCACGTATGACGGATCGTGTGCTAAGTCCTGTGCCATCGGTGCAAATGCCTCTGGGGTTCAGCAAGTACCCAAGTGGAAGGACTGGAAGAAAGACTTGGAGAACACCGACCGTGGAGGGGCAGAGGGAGAAGGGAGGCGTTTGCCAGTAAGTGATGCTGATTCTCTGGGCAGGATACGAACAGGAAAGGTTTAAGATGTGTACAGCTAGGGCTGTCTTGCGTTTCCCATGAAAATGCCTTTTAAAGGCATTAATATGTATTTATCAGTATTACTGCATAAGTATTAGGCCAGAAATAAAACTGGGAGCTGTACAGGTTGGGCAACTCTGCTATTCTAACACAGGGAGAGATCACACCAGGTCTGAACTGATACTTTTGAGAACTGAGACTTAGTGAGTCTACATCTCAAAAATCAGTAGTTACGTTCTCTTCCGTGTGTAACAACATGAACATCACATCAAAGATCCTCACCTTCAGGCCATGAGGGTAATCAAAAGTTTGGGAAAAAGGCTGGTTTAGAAGTGACACTTCCTTCTGTCATCTCTGTGTGTGTCCTGGACCTGGAAACAGAAGGCTGTTTCCTTCTCTTGCCATCCCTTGCCCTCCCCCAGAAATGCCCCATTGACCAGGCAGCCCAGCCATTCCCTTGTTCCCCAAGCACAGAGCTGCTCTCTCCTGTACAAGCCCAAGCTCTCCCCTTCTGCCTGTGGGGCTTGGATTTAAGCAGCTCTTATCTCAGCCCCTGCTGCACATTGACCATACATGCAAATTATCTCCGTAAATCATTTGCACGCATTGTCACACAGAACAACGCAAACCTCAGTGGCTGTTGCCATAGGAGATGTGCTGGGACAGCTTTCGTGGTTGCCCAAGGAAGGGAAGGACACAGCGGCACTGTAGTGGCTGTATTGATCCCGGGTGCTGTTTCGGGCAGCTAACCCAGTGCTTGCGGTCCTTGCTTCCAATAATGTGAACATTTGGCTGCTAGGAAATTAGGTGGGGAAGGCCCTAGCATTAAATGAGGTGCATGTGGACACGTAGCACTAAGTGCTATCCGAGGCAAGTATGTGGGAGGCTGCAGTGCCTGCTAGGGCAGATAGGCTTATTGGAGGCCGTGTCGTGGCGTTTGGGCCTTTTGTCATTACCAAAGGCATAGAAATGGTACATATGGCTTTCCTCTGTTGGTAGGGAAAGGGAGAAGCGCAGAGCTCCTTCTCTGTTCCGACGCTGAAGTGTAGATTAAAGGCACTCCCTTTTTCCCCACGGTTTTGGTTTCAGGAGGCTGTAGCAATGTATTATAAGCAGTCGCGGGAGCTTTAGTGACAGCTGTTTTGCTTGAAAGCCTGTATCTGCCAGTGTCTGTAACATGATTTGATGTAATCCTTTGGATTTCCTCATGTTTAAAAAAGCTGTAGAGTCTTTCTTGCCTACCAAAACACATTTAACAGTTGAAATTTTAGCAGCGAGTATTTCTAAAGTCTACCATTTTGCATATCCTCTGTTTGATGATCCTACTGTTTATGTATTTTTAATACATCTCTCACATTAGTCTGAGCATCCAATTAAGGACACAGCTTTGGAAAATAGGAGAGTCGGCGGATGGGGGAAGAGCAGAAGTAAAATGACACTACCGGAAACCTTAGTAGTCTAATTTCCCATATACTGTTTGCTGCTCAAAACTGAGCAAAAATATTTAAAAACCAAGTTGTCTTTCATGGCAGACTTCATGCCTATGAGTCAATCTCATCTTACTACTGAGCTGCCGAGCAAATTTGTCCTTGAAACCCAAATTTCCCATACATCACTGACATGTGTTTAGCAAGACCTTGAAATTACGCAATAGCGGGAGAGCTGAAAGCTGCTGCCAAATTTACCAGCTGGTCCTGGTTGTCTGGAGCTGACCAGGAGCTGCAATTTCAGGCAGTGCTGTACTGCAGGCTGAAGGCAGCAGCGCTGCTGCCTGGGCCCCCCCGGCACCTTGCTGCCTCCTTGGCCAGGTGAGGAAATGCAGATTTACCCCAGAGAGCAGGATGCAGGGGTGTCATTCCCTGGACGTTGGCCGGGTTGTCGCTTTTGTCACGTTTTGTTTGCCCCAGATGGTTCACTTTTTCTCAGGGAGCCGTACTTGAAAGGAAGAGGTATGCACTGGTGTGGTGGGTCGTGTGGCACGCTGCCCCTCTCAGAATGCAAGGGAGAGGGGGGATATAGCCCCTGATTTTAGCACTCCAGAGTTGGCTATTCTGAAAACAAGTCCAGGGCAGTTGAATTTAACACTTTTTTTTTCTTTCCCAAAGGACTTCCTGTGGTCCTGCCTAAGAGAGAGAGAAAAACAGTGCTGGTCCTGTCACTGGTGTTGTGATTTACATCCCAATTAGCTGATATCAACACACTTACGTTTGCTAAGCTACAGACCTATAAACATGTTCTTTTTCAGACCCACTTATCCTGAACTGCCAGCATCTATTTGGATGATTTTCACGGGGCTTTGGGAGGTGGGGAACAGGGTATTTGGTTTTCATGGTGATTATTTGCTTCTCTTTTTATCAGCTTCTTTCCACTGCAACGACAGTAAAGGTTGCATGTTGTTGTAGTTAGCTCTTCGTGTATCTGTTTCCATCTAAGGACTACAAGCTACTGGGCCAATCTACATGTTTGTAGTAGTCTTGAAGTACAGTAATCAAAAAGAATGTAGTGCTTTGTTCACAAAGCCTCAAACAAAAAGGAGTGAAACTTCCCGGGCCTCTTCCTATCTGCTTGCCTAAGTCTAATGAATCTTTTGTTAACCAGGGGTCAAAAATTCATTAAGAATACCTTTGCTCTTTATGCTTTACCTCCTACTTCTACCTCTGTTTAGGTAGAACTTGATATAGTTATTTCCGGTGGCTGGAACCAAATTTGTGAAATGTCATTTGAATGGGAGGTTCAGCTTACACCCATATGCGGCCCTTGAGTACACAAACATTTGTTAGCGTATGTTATGTGAACAGTTAGATCGGAAGCTCAGACCATTCAGAGGGTCTTTACTGTTTTTCACAGCTTATATTTCACAGTTTGTTCCTGTGGGGTTTTGTTTGTTTGTTTGTTTTACTGAGACAATCCTCTCTTACCTTGAAAGAGCTGAGTGTTTGATGTGACTTTGTTAGGGAAAGTGGTAGCACCCACTTGCATACTAGGCATGAATCATCAGTGTCATTAGATACTGAAGTGTTTTAAGTGGATCTTGATATATCAAGCTCTGCTCCATATAGTCTGTGCATCTGTATTAACTGTTTTCTTAACTATTGTGTTTTTCTACTTGACAAATTCTCAGCAGAAGCATGTACAGAAGTTGCTTCTAAAAATGCCGCATTTGTAACTGGTAACTGTGCTGTTACTGTTGGTTTATTCTGTATGTATTCTATATTCACATTCTATTTTAAAATCTCCCTTTTAAAAAGAAAATACATGGAACAGTTATCAAGAAATGCTGCAGAGAGTTACCACAGTCCAGAAGAATTTACAGCAGAATACAAAGCAGTGCAGCTAATCTATGTCTCCTCAAGCAAAAGAGCTGTGTAACACACAATCTAGACAGCAGAGGCTTAGCTCCATGAATTCATGTAGCTCCACTGAAGTCACTTCTAAGAGGATCTGCCCTGACTCTGAGCATGTTCCTTGTGAAGCTATTCATCATGCGGCACCCAGCACATACAGCTGGGGCAGGATCAAACCGCACGTGCATCAGAGAAAGGAAATAAAGGCCTGAATATACACATACATGCATGGCTACAAAGGCAGGGGGACTGAATTTCTTAGCGTTTTAGAGGCTGGGGGGGGGGGGGGGGAGAAAATAATAATGAAAAAAAAAAAAAAAAAAAAAAGGAATTAATATTCAGGAAGATTTTTGAAATTGCTGTGTATCACAGAAAATAACAAGGAGAAGGTCAGCGTCCTAAGACCACGCACTGAGATGATGAGAGGCCCTTTCAAATGGGCTAGAAACCATGTCTGCATTATTCCTCGATTCAAGGAAAGAGAATATTTTGGATGTCAGGAATTATTCAATTTTTCTCAGCAATCTGACTGAGGATGAACACCTTTCCCACTTGTAATATGAGCAATATTAAGTCAGCTCATTTCCCAATGCCAGGCTTCAATTCCTACACAGGCGCAAGTTCATAACTGTTGTATTTACCAGCCAAGTGAACTCTCTCCTTTGGTATTTAACTACTGCATCCCTGATCACATTGGCCACTGCTGCAAGTAATGATTTGTTTTTGTCAGAGTTAGACCTGTTTAATAACAACCTGAAATAATAAGTGCTTCTGTTTCTGTCAATCAATACCCCTTCTTTATAACCTTTTCAACATAAATTAAAAAAAAAAAGACGTTGTGAAAACTTTGAGAGCTGATGCTAGAGCTTACTTCCAATGACAATCTCTGCATACAGTCCCAGCATGAGTCAAATGCCAGGTTAGCCCCTGGTTGTAGAGGAAACGCTTCTCTAGGCTGAATAATAATAATAATAATTTGTGGCCTTGCATATTTAGACCCATGTTTCATCCACTTATTTCCTCTTTTCTTGTGCTGAGCACTTCAAACGATCAAAAATAGCTGGCAACCCTTTTTTTTTGCTTGTTTGTTTTTTAAGTACTCTTTTGAATTGACAAGACATTAAATCCTTGGACCAAAGGACAGTATTTGTTAGTAGGTTACAAGTGTCTGAAAGTGGAAATGCTGAATATATTTACCTCAGCCATGATTTCACTGCCATAATAAGATTTTTTGCTTTGCTGCATGCACCAGGACTTTAAGATTATGTTAGCTTACTCTGAGCTAAATCCAGATACGGGATTTGGTTATAGAATATGCAAGGAGAGGTTTGTGGCCTTAGAAAGTCTCTTCAGTTCATTTTTTTTAAGAAGATACTGACTGGCTGGAAAGCAAGGGACCTGTTATGTAGTGGTTTCATGCAATGTCAGCTAATGTGATGGTGACCTTCCTGTTCACACCCGTACACGGCTCCCGAGGACCAGGCGGTATCTTTGTCATGCCTCTCCCAGACAGCCCTTTGCTTTCCCTTTGGGTTCCTTGCTGCTGAGTGCTCTGCTGGACATTGCAGTGACCAAACAGGTCCGAAGTCAATGAGCAGAGCTCAACCTGCACTTTGCATGACACCGTCGTTGAGCCCCTGCTACGAACCCACAGTGATGGCAGAAGAAGAGCTGGTGGGCCAGTACAGCCTGTACCGAAGGTCACCCACCCGTGCAGTATGAGTGCCTAAGTAAACCCTTGTGTTCCCCCTCAGTAGGAGCATCCACAATGGCTGGAGCTTAACTACTATCATTTGATGATTCATTTGCAGTGCTTATTTTCTAAAAATTGCATAGCCTGTTCTCAAAAGCAAAGCAAAGAAAAAGGCAGCTGTTATGAAAAGAGAGGAAGAAAAACTCCACATACAAAACACAGAGCTTTAAAGAGCCAACCCCACATTGTTAGGGTAGGAAAAAAACAACAATTTGCCATGTCTTATCCTTGAAAAAGATCAGAAATAGAGTTATATTTTTGAAGCACTACTCATACGTATTTTAGACAATTAACAGAAACACTTGTGAGTCTTAAGAATATATGTATTTGGATTTGGTGCTGACTGACATTTCTTACTTTTGTGAGTTTCACAGATAATAGAATAGGGAATTTTTCCCCGTTGCAAAAAGACTTGCTTTTATATTCAAGCACTAGTGGATTTCAGGCATGACATAATGATTCTGAAATAAACCCACTGCTTTTTAAGGGTAAGAAGCACCAGAACTGACCAGTCCAAAGTTTACTCCGTTGTATCACTGAATAAGAAGACTTCATTGTGTTTCTCTTTATCGTAGCATAGCATGTACAGGAGTTGATTCAAAAAGCATAAAATTGGTGTGATAGAAAATGAAAAATTAACTTTCAGTGCTGTGTAATGTTTTTCAAAAAGCATTTGTTTTCTGTGAAAACAAATGACCAGCAAAAAAAACTGGCTGAAACTGAAACTTCCCATTCAAAAATTTTGTAACATTTCATTTAGGAATTCATGATTAAGATAAAACATTGACATCTTCATATTCTTTTTTTTTTTCTTTCATTTGTCTGAATTTTAGATTTTTTCTTCCTGAAAAAGAAAGCTGTTGTTCCTCTCCCCCATGTCTCCCAGTAGGCCAGGCTGCTCGGCCTGGGGATGCGTCTGTCTCGATGTGTCAGAAGCGCTTGGCCTCTGTGCCCAGAGGGGAGGTCTGCTTTTGCTGCTGAGATGATGCATTGCCCGCAAGCAGCCCCACGGTCCAGTTGACAAGGCCCCAAAATCACAAGTCCAGGGAGGTACTCCAAAGCCCAGAGGGATGCAGCTTATCCCCAAACAAAATGTTCGGTGTACTCTGAAAGTGAAGTATTTTCCTGTGTGAATTAAGTGTGCCTTTTAATGAAGTACTTCTGTGAGAGTTTGCTGATGGAAGATTCTAGTTTTCAGTGTAAAGTGCTTCCTTGGAAAACCTCCAGCTGTTCTGTTTGGTTCTGCTGACCAGCTCTCTTCTGAGGTTCTTGTATTCCCATTTGCATGTTTTACTTGGGAAGTATCTTTATTGCAAAGGATTCTGTTCTTCCGAGATGTGCTCCCTGTTCTTATAAGTAGGGAGTGAAAGAACCAGTGCTTCTTCTCAAAGAGGAAGAAAGGCGTCACAACGAGGTAATAAATTTTCTTGCAGACTGATACACACATTTATATTGCAGGTCCTGACCAACTTGAAGCCCAGAGAAACAAAAATCCCTGTCTGTGTGTGTGTAGTTAAGGGAATAACCCACAGGATGAGTCATGAATGCAGCATTACTAATGACCCTACCCACACCACAGCTGCTGAACCTTCCTGCAAGGCAGAATCAGCCACAGACCTCCCCCAGATGCCAAGAACATCTCATCAATACTCCCTGCAGCTGATGATCTCTGACAGGCTTTCAAACCTGGCCCCCACCTTCTAGCTGAGGAGCCTGTGTGGGGACTCGAAAAAATCTGTTCCCTGCCCCATGCGTGACGGGACCCACCCACATCCTTTCCTTGCCCTCAGCTCCGGTGCCATGAGATCCCACAGCCCCCAGTAATCATCATACTGCTGATTTCACCTCTAAGTCATGAAGCTGCAGCAGGGGATCACGCTACATGAGTGAATGCATGCAAATAAATGTAAAGCACAGAGAATGGGGTAATTTCTGCAATCTTAATAATGTGGCTGTGTGCCTATTAGCATTTTCTTTGATGGAATGGCTTTCCTCTGGCGTAGGGCAGCATATATTTTTTTAATGACCTTTGTGAAGGCAATTCATGAAAAAAAGGTAGAAACAGCGCAGTGTTGTTTCTGGAATGGGCTAAAAATCATTTTGCGGCTCTGCTTGTTAAACAGGCAGCGTTTCTGCGAGGGCAACACAAAATCCAAGTTGAAAGTGGGAAGAGAGGAATTAAGATCCAAAAAAGGGCACATAGAAAGCTAGGATTAAAGAAGACAGGAAAGTGAAATTCCAACCGAAGAAGAAAAATCTGATAAATATATTGAAAGCTCTTGATGGCTGGAAGATGCATAGAAGAGCATTTCATTTCATTTTGGGTTTTGCTTTTAGCTGTCAGTTTACTACGACTGAGTTTTTGTTTGTATTCTATCTAAGGAACATTTTGGGGAATGGCATTTCTTCTGCTTCTGACTGTGATCAGCCAAATAAATTTGAAGGATTTGACCAATGAACATGAGTTTTCTTGTTGTTTTCATTAAGTCTAGATTAAGTCATGGATTTTTTCTTTTTGCATCAAGGTCTGTCATTCTTTTTTCTCCTTTGTATTTCGTTTTTGTTATTTTTGGTTTGCTACTATTGCTGTTTTCTTCTGGGCCGGTGGAAGCCTGCCCATACATTAGGAATAAGTCATTTTCTTAAAAATCCTGGCTCTTCCCATTTGCAAACCTATTCATGAGGACTGCTGCCTTTTTAAACCCTGTGCTGTCTTGCAGTGCAGCCAGGGTAAGAGTTTGACATTTCATCACTCCCACTCTCCCACTGCTGCAAGATACTCATCCTTCTGAGCTGGAGGTACATGACCCTTTTTGAGAGTTGCTTCTCCATGGTTCTTCTTGTAGATACTTGACCTGAAAGATGCTTCTCAGAGTTGCTTAGTCTGTTACTGACCATCTAGAAAACGTGTTTGTTTTTTTGACAGAACTCATTTGTTGTGTTTGGGGGCTTTAGCAAGCCTTTCTTACAATCATTGCTGCCATGTTGAAGTTTCCATGACGTGAGGTGCTGTGGCCTGCTGTACGTCATAAGAACAGTGGTGCTTCTGATTCCAGTGCAAGCAACACCAAGCAGGCAGGACACTTTTAAGTGTGGCTTTGTTCCCCTTTTATATCTTAGTGTCAGCTGTGGGAAAACATACAGCTTTGTGCACTTTGAAGAAGGCCATTCACAGGTTATCTGTGCTAAGCTATTGCCTCAGAGTAGTTCAGAAGGAAAAAGCAACCACTGGCTTCACTTGATGCTCCTGGTGCCAGAGGCCATAGTGTTGCCGCTGAAAACTTCATTCTCTTGTGTGATCATGTACAAAAACCTTTGGCCTTAAGTCAAGGAAAGAGGATCGATGGTAATGGTTCCCGGCCTGCTGCGATGTGGTTTGGGAGGGACTGAGAGGTTTTTCAGGGTCTGGGAGGACAAGCTGGGGTAAAATGGACCTTCACTGCATTGCTGCCATGGAAGTGAACAGTTGCTGAGAAAGGTTTAGTGGTGAATTGGGGGCATGAATTCAGAAACTTCACCTTTTAATCTCAAGCTGGCTTCTTCTCAAGGCAGGTGGAGTTCTCAGGCCCCCCTGCAGCACTATTGACCATCAGAGTACTGGACTTACTTTCAACATACAGCTTCCAGGTGGTAGATACAAAGCTTTCAGCTAAACCAATGTTTGTTAGGGTTGCGCAGAAAGGCTTGGAAATAAAATATGTAAAACATAAAAATTGAACACAAATTTTTGAGCCAGCCCTATGATTTCAGGGTGATTTTGCTAGTATTCTCCATTGTCTTTTGAAAACAAAATCAACATTAGTTCAGGCACCAAACAAGTAGCTCATCTGGAGTGTCTTAGTATTGCTGTACAGCAGACCTATTTGAAGTCTAGGGCTTAATAAAGTAATTTTTAGCACTTAGGAACAGAAGTTTGGATTAGAGCTGCATATGTAGCAGTATGCCTTAATCTGAATTAATTGATTCTGGGAAGTGAAAGTCAAGTGCATGAATCTGCTATGTGAGCAAAGATAATGGATTTTCAGTTGGGATGTAGGAGATAGAGACAATTTACATCAGTACATTCTTATTGATATTTTCATACTTTTGTTCAAGAAATTATAGCATAAATTTATTCCTTCCTCTTCTTCTAGCATGTACATCTGAAAATGGGAATCACTTTGGTTTTCAAGGATCATTGGATATTTACTGAGCATGTAAAACCAAAAAGTGATAATCATATTTTAGAATGCAAGTGAAAATCACTTGTTAACTCTTCCTTCTGTGTTATGCTGTGAATAGGGTAGTCTGAATTGCTGAGAATTATCATAGAACTGTGTGTGGAAAAATTACTCAAGAAAGAGAAGCTGAAAACAGGCTTAGCCAACTGATGCACTAGGTTTCATTCTGCCTTTATCTTTAGCTCCTGTGCCAGGAGGAAAAATATTTCTAATTAATGGCATTCTTCAGTATTTGACAAAAAGTGAAGCTACTGTGACTTCCATACTTTGCTGAGGCTGGATGAGGAGTCAGGGGGCAGGGAGAGTTGCTGTGCATGGGCAGAGCAGTGTGGAGGAGTTTGCACTAAACTTGACCCATATCCGTGCTACCAATTTGTCATTCTTCACAAACATAAGAGGCATCACGCTGCTCCAGCGGTGCTCCAGGAAATGTTGAAGGGTAGCATAATGAAGAGACTTAGCAAAGGGATTGATTATTTCTTATTTTCCCCCTTCCTTCCAAGTCTGTTTCATTCTTGGCAGAGACGGTTTCACCTTTCAGAACCAGCCACGAGGACATCATTCACCTGTGCTCCTGTGGGATGAACTCACCTGAATATAGCAGCAAAGCTGAAATATGCATGGGACTTGTAAATGTAACGAAGGGGGGTAAAACAGATTTGATGACTGAGTTCTATCCTGTGTGCAGGCCTTGGCTAGTAAAATTCTTAGCAATAAAAATACAACAGATATATTGAAAGGGTATCCTGGCAGACACTCTCACTTTTTCAAAACACTTTTTAAATTCCCTCTGAAACACTTTTTTCCTTGAAAACATTTTTAAGAATGTGTAGTTATCATGGTCCTTTCATCTATACTTAGCTATAACAATCAGAACAGTAGAAATGTGCATTTTAAGAATAGATGTGAGCAGGCCAAAAAATCGACAGCAGCAATAACTTTCTGCAAAGAGCTGTGCTGTGGAACCCAGTCGAATTTCTTGCTGTGCATGACGTTCAGTGAATGCATGTCGTCCTCCCTTGGGATAAACACCTCTCCCTTCTTTTGGGGCAGATAAAGTGGCTCTGAAAAATGCTTTTTCTGAGACTCTTTAGGTGAAAATCTAATACCAAATTGTTTCTGTTGCACTTCATTAGAGATGCTTGCAACTGGATTGCTATTGATTGCCTTTTAAATCTGATTCCTCATTTTAAAAAGTTATAACAGGAAAATGACAGTGATATATGTCTACCTGAGTAGCCCTCTGTCAAATGTGAAGGAAACTGCAGTACATCAATGACCTGTTAATGGCAAAAAAAAAAAAAAAAAAAGCCAGTGACTATTCACAGTCAAAGGACCCAATCTTACCATCACTTAAGAGTTGCATGTCCTTATTAATGTACGTAACGGCATTGCACGTCATGGGATTGCTCATGCTGATAAAAGGAAGCGAGCTCTAGTGATCCTGGAATCAGTACCACAAAAGCTATTCATGTTGGAAAAAGCTGTGGTCAGGGAGTCAAAATTGAAAATGCAGCTACAAGAAGGGTGCCAGTGCTCATAAAGCTAAAAGTGTTCCAGCTCACATGAACAAAATTGGCAAGGTTAACAGGAATAAGTAAAACATTTTTGAGCGATTGACATCTCAAACTGTTTTGCCACATCAGTGACCAGCTTATGCGCCTGGCTGCAGTCCGTGGGTTACGCCACTTGGTCAGGCTGAGATCTCACTGATTTTCACGTGTTCTGTACCTTCTCTTTGTGTTGTGTGGGCATGATTTTTTAAGCAACATTGCTGAAACTTGTGAGATTTCCTTATCTTCTTTAACATGATAGTGACATCAAACACACTCCTAGGAAAAGCCAAGATGTCATCAGATCCTTCTAGAGTAAAATAAGGGCATTTAGATCTCATGGGAGGTCCTCAGTATCTTAATTGGGTAAAGTAGTGTGATGGTTTTACTCGGGTGGGCAGCCGAGTTCCACCACAACCGCTCTCTCACTCCCCCTCCTCAAAGAGGAGCGAGGAGAAAATACGATGAAAGGGGCTCAAGGGTTGAGATAAGGACAAGGAGATCGCGCAATAATTATCGTGACGGGCAAAACAGACTCAGCATAGAGAGAAAGTAAGATTTATTGCTTATTACTAACAAGCTAGAGAAGTGAGAAACAAAGAAAAGAAACCAAAAGCACCTTCCCCCCCATCCACCCTCTTCCACCTCCTCCCCCCAAGCGGTGCAGGGGAATGGGGGAATGGGGGTTATGGTCAGTCTACAGCACTTCTTCTCTGCCGCTCCTTCTCGGTCACTCTTGTCCCCTGTGCTGTGGGGTCCCACCCACGGGATGCAGTCCTTGCCAAACTGATCCGGCGTGGGCTGTCCACAGGCAGCAGCTCTTCAAGAACTGCTCCAGATATGGGTCCGTACCACGGGGTCCATCCCTTGGGAGCAAACTGCTCCAACCTGGGTCCCCCACGGGCAGCAGCTCCTGCCGGGTCACCTGCTCCTGCGTGGTCTCCTCTCCACGGGCTACAGGTCCGGCCCGGACTCTGCTCCGGCAGGGATCTTCCACAGGCCGCAGTCTCCTTGGGGGCACAGGCTCCACCGTGGTCTCCTCCACGGGCTGCAGTGTGGAACCCTGCTCCACCATGGTACTCCATGGGCTGCAGGGGGACAGCCTGCTTCACCATGGTCCACACCACAGACCACAGGGGACTTCTGCTCCGGCGCCTGGAGCACCTCTCCCCCTCCTTCTTCACTGACCTTGGCGCCTGCAAGGCTGTTTCTCACTCCTCTCACCCTCCCAGCTGCTGAGTGGCGCAGAGTTTTTTTCCCTGTCTTAAATATGCTCTCACAGAGGCGCAAAACAACATCACTTATTGGCTCAGCTCTGGTCAGCAGTGGGGCCCTTACCAAACATGGGGCAGCTTCTAGATCCTTCTCACAGAAGCCATCCCTATGGCCCTCCCTGCTACCAAAACCTTGCCACGTAAACCCACTACAAGTAGTCCCAATAATCTCAACTGACGGTGGACTTTAAGGACTTCAGAGCCTCTAATAACCCCACCTCTTTATGCTCACCCTCCTTTTCACCCATCTCACTGCTCCCACCCTACCTCCCCACCCAGGACTGCACTGAGTATTTGTTCACCACCAGCTCAACATCCCAGCATCAGCTCCCGGTGCTGCAGAAGGACACAGCCCATTGGCACCCTGGGCTAAGAGCAGCAAAGGGGCTGTGCACATCGACACTGTGCAGAAGTGGGATGGAGGCTGCAAGGAAGGAACAGCCACCAGAGCAGTGCATTTTGCAGACCAGAGAAATGGTGTGTGGGGATGGTTAAGTATTTATGGTTTATCCTGTACCTTTATCCAGTGATGCTTCCATGCATCGCTATATAGCTGAATTCAGTACCAGACTTGAATGTATCACTTTTCTGATTATTAAATTGTTTGAAAAGTGACACCCAAACAAAGCCAGTCAAGGTGGCTGAAAAGTGACATCCAAGAGCTCAGACTCTTGGGGAAGAGACCTGAAAGACAAAATGGCCTGCTCGCAAAGGAAATGGGTTGTTTCCAAAGTGTTCCAGCAGTTGTTGCTCCTCTTCTCCTGAGTTTTAAGCGATGTCAGAACATTAGGGTTGATGGAGCCTTCTCAGCCTGCTCCAATTATAGTATCTTTGAAGAAACTTGAAAGTTTTCTTTCCATAAGCATACTTTTCTCCAAAAATGATGAAATGCAAAGCTTATAAGTATTTGAACATCTTGTCCTACTCTCCCACATTCCTATACAGTTTGAAGAATATTACCTTTGTTCTTTGATATGTTGTTTGCAAATTTGTAGTTGGAGGTGCTTTTTTTTTTTTTAATTAAAAAAGCCCAACATGCATCACAGGAAGTTTCACTTTCTGTGGTCCTTGACAAAAAATTCTTCATAATAGCAGTTTGGCCAATCTTTCTTTTCAACAAAATACATCATGTTCAGATTTATCCAAAATACCATCCATCCTGTGGATATTTTGAACCTTGTTACTTCCCTCTTTTGATTTGCAAACTGCTGCTGTGGAGATCAATGATTAACCCCTGGTCTGTGCTCCGAGTGTGGCTGTTCAGGCACAGCTCTTCTAATGGCTGAATGTCAAATAATGGCAACAAAGTGCTTGGGTCAAACAACTTGGCCTGGGCAGATTAGTTTGAATAACACTTGCCTATCTACAGTAGTATAGACAATACTGGAAAACAAAAGAATCAGATGAAAAATCTGTGTTTCTTTCTTTCCCTCAACTTCTCTCTGAAAATATTGAATTTGTACTCAAAAGATTAAGCGTTTGTCTTAAATATGCCTTTGAATAGAGAATGAATTAAAGTCAAGTAAAACACTGTAACCTGTGACCAGAAATTCTTATCTCTGGTTGCACATAAAACACTTTGCTTATAAATTAGTTGCAATACATTCTCTCAGCTAAGGACATCCAGTCCCAACAAAATGAGTGTACATACCATAATGAAAGAGGCATTGCTATTATTGTCTGGGGGAGAGGGGATTGTAAGTAAAGCATCATTACATGAAGTCTCTGTAGAGCTTAGGCAGACACTTTAATCATGTGTATTTGTGTTTTATTGCTTATGAAAAGTTGGTTTCTCCAACCATTCCAGGCAGTGGCATGTGAAACCTTGTCTGTTTGCATTACCATCCATGCACGGAAACTCCAATGGCAAACCACAGAAGCACTTGTATGAATCATAGCTGTTAGAAAGAAAGACTTATTAGTCATCTACTTCATTGCCCTTCCTATATAGAATTATTCTATATTGTGCTGTACATTTACTACTTTTTTTGCCAGTCTAATTTTAAATTATTGAAGAAATGGGGCTCCTGCTGCTTCCCTGGGGAAAATGTTCCAAAGCATAATAGATCTACTGTCAAAAATATACTAATTTTGTGATATTCATTTTTCCTTTATTAACTTCATTTCATTGCACCAACTTCTTTCTTTTCTGCATTTTCCCATGATCTCACTTAGAAGTGTGAGCTTTGCACCCTGCAAATATCTGCTTATTTTCAGCTCCTATACGTGCATTTAAAGGGGTACAAATTGACCTCTACAGGCTTGTAAATTGGGCTTGTGTTTAGCAGAAGTAAGCCAATGAAAGTCCTAAAATTAATCAGTTCATTTTGAAGCAACGCATCTTTGCAACAGCTCCAGAAGTAATTACTAACAGCAGCTGAAAATTTAATGTGAGCTGAAATTTAATTTCCTAGGCCACTTTTTACAAAGGATGGCTGCACTGTCTGGAAGGAAGCATGCAGAGTTAAAGCAGGGTAAAACTTTGAGTAGATACTGATTGTGCCTTGAGTTTTCTGGTTTGTCTAGAGCATTTTAGGATACTTGGGACAGTTGAAGAATGTACAGTTTCCCAACAGACATACACTCATGTGTGAGCTCCCCCAGTCCATTTCAGTGCAAACTTTACTTTAAACCAAAGCGTTGGCTTGTGCTGCCCTGTTATTTCTGCCCTGCATTGGATGAAGAACATTCGTTGCTCATCACAAGGGATGGTTTAAGATAGAACTTTCTGCCTTGCATTCAGGTGAACTTCAGTAGTTCAGGCAAAGGACAGTAGCTTAGCACAAAATCTGTCAAAATTCATCGGATATTCACTCACTTGCCTGGACTTTAACAGTGTGACCAGCAGGGCTAGGGAGGTGATCGTCCCCCTGTACTCGGCTCTGGTGAGGCCGCACCTCGAATACTGTGTTCAGTTTTGGGCCCCTCGCTACAAGAAGGACATGGAGGTGCTTGAGCAAGTCCAGAGAAGGGCGACGAAGCTGGTGAGGGGCCTGGCGAACAAGTCCTACGAGGAGCGGCTGAGGGAGCTGGGATTGTTCAGCCTGGAGAAAAGGAGGCTCAGGGGTGGCCTTATCGCTCTCTACAGGTACCTGAAAGGAGGCTGTAGCGAGGTGGGGGTTGGTCTGTTCTCCCACGTGCCACGAGGGGGAATGGGCTTAAGTTGGACCAGGGGAGTTTTAGGTTGGATCTTAGGAAGACCTTCTTTACCGAAAGGGTTGTTAGTCACTGGAACGGGCTGCCCAGGGAAGTGGTTGAGTCACCATCCCTGGAGGTCTTTAAAAGACGTTTAGATGTAGAGCTTAGGGATATGGTTTAGTGGGGACTGTTGGTGTTAGGTCAGAGGTTGGACTCGATGATCTTGAGGTCTCTTCCAACCTAGAAATTCTGTGATTCTGTGATTCTGTGACTTTAAACCTATTTTCAATTGGTATCAGTTAAATGAAAACAAAGAACAAAGCCAACGTTCTGAAGTGAAAATATCTCACATCAGTTTTGCCTGTGGTTGGTTGGGTTCTGTGTGCAGGTATATAATCTGACTTAAACTGTGTACAACATCTTGTTGTAGGTACACATGTACTTAAGTGGCTTTGCTCCACAGCATGCTGAGCAAGGCTCATTTCACTCCTACTTTGAAATTTGCCATTATGAATTATGTGGTCTTTTCAAACCTTAGATCACGTGGACAACTTCCAGGTGGCTTGCACGCTTCTAGCATCTATTTGTTTTTCTTCTTTCCTGGTCTTGGACAAGTCTGTTTTGCCCTGACTTTGTCCTCACTATCAGCCCTATTTCTGCTGCAATTCCTGTATAGTTCCAGTTTACAGGGGTCCCTTTTCTGCCTCAGACAGAGATTCAGCCATGATATCTTAGCCCTGGAAGCGAACACTGTCTTAAAGGCTTTAGAGTTTGTCAGTTTTATTCTGGATCTGGATCTTTATTCTTTTCCCAGGAAGTTACTGTGTTTTATATGACAGTGTTTTCCTAGAAAACCTTTACAATAGAACTTGGTCGTTTTTAAAAGGAATTTTTTGTTTTGTTTTGTTTTGTTTTGTTTGTTTGTTTTTTAATTGAGGCTACATGTGGGCAAGAACATAAATAGAACTTGATTTCACAGAATAGGTTCCATAGGTGTCTGCTTTACAGAGGACGAAATAAATATCTGCAATGCAGCGAACAAGGTAGCAAACATGACTGTGCCCTTTGCTCAACAATATCTCTCGTGTTTTCTTGAAATACTTGCATCTTACCTGGACAGATTAGCAGTCCTTTGCAGTCAATGAGAAGACTCCAAATTACATGTCCTGTTGTTTCTGTGTATTCAGTTTTCCTGTCTAAATATCCAAGCAACCCATTCAAGAGAAGTAAGACACAAGAATATCATGCAGATCTTACGGTTAAGAAAAGCTGGGCACCCTAACTAATTCAGTCTTCGCTAGGTTATTCAGAAAGTTGGATAATAAAGGGGGGACGCTGTCTTCTGAGATAACAAATCTTAATGCACTTTCTTAGCTCCTTTTCAAGAGCCATTGTGCCATTTTATTCTGTACAGTGGAATAAAATGAAAGTCAAAACTGAATCAGCCTTTTGGGTTTTGTCCCAATATTTGCTCTAATTGGCATTGCTAAGGTGACTGTGAATATATTACAAAAACTACAATCAAATGTTCAGTGTTTGAACAGTCTTTTCCATAGCTTAGCTGCTCAGGCTGTCTTTGCCTAGAATCCAATCATATTGTCAGTAGATGATCATACTGTCCCTTTTGTTAAGTAGGGCTGGTTTTTAAAAGGTAATTGTTCTTTTAAAATATTAATTGAATCTTCAGACTTTATCTGACAAAGCTGACTGTGCAAAATGCATGGAACAGCTTTGGTGTTATTTTATATAGTGTAACTGACCATGCATAAAATTCATACAGTAAATTAAACCCTAACAAATGAGTCTTTTGTTCCCTTTATTCTCATTGAAATCTGGGTGAGCAGGAACATACAGAAATTCCAGATATTTAAGAGACTTAACAGGATATATTCTGAGGAGTTCAAAATACTCCTTGGATGCTTTGGGAGTTTTTAGTTCTAGTATTGTCTCACTCATCTGTAGACTTGCCAAGAAATAGGTCCAGGTTAAGTACCTTTGAAAATACCAGGTATGAAGCAGCTGCTAGGCATGGAAAGCAAAGATTAGTACAAAGCAAGTATGTATTCTAAGGCATTATAATAGATACATTTGCTGAACTGAACCTCACTTTTGGAGGTTCAGCTGAGGTAGGAATCAGGAATTGGCTTTGCAAATCAAAATGGGAGTCTAGCAGGAAAAAAAAAATAACCTAGCAGAGAGTAGGCTGGACTGATGCCTACTTAACACTTACAGCCTACCACATACTTTCATCCTTTTGGTATGTTGTGTATTTTGTTATGTGGGTTTATTTAGGTATACAAAACTTTTATATGAATTTGTCTTTGAATGTCTGCTCTGAAAATAGTGACCTTGCAGATGTATGTGATTAATTCTACACTTATGTTGGCAGATTAAATACTTTTGGGGGATCCAATTTAATAGCTCAGAAAAAAACATCAAAAAGTCAATAAAGGCAGAAGAAATATGTCTGTAACAGTGTTCAGGGCTGAGGTTTCCAGCTTATGGCATGTAGCTATCATGTTCCGATGTCATCTCTTGAAAGTCAAGCAGGTCCTGTGGCAAAGTCTGGTGACCTCACAAAAAATTGTGACCTCACAGCAGTAAGAAATGAAGATACAGGATCGTGACAGTACTGGATGTATAAGGGAAAGGGTCAGATTGAGAAAAGCTGTTGTGAAGGTATATTAATCGACAATCAAAAGAACAAAATAGTTCAAGGGAAAATTGATTATAATTTGCTCTTGTAGTTTGCTCCAGGAAAATTCTTATGATATTGCAGAACAGCTTAGTGGAACGGTAACACCAATTGCAAACCTGAGTGTATTCAGAAAAACGAGCCTTTTTTAGCAAAGGGATAAATTAATTCTGTCACATACTAATGAAATGTCACATTGTTAGACAGAAAAAAGAAAACAACAACAATTTTGTTATCTACTCATCTTTCTAAGCTTCTGTGAGTTTAGAATAGTTTTCTAAACTCTTGCAAATGAAGTAACATGCAAGTTCTTGATAGTTGTGTGGCAGTATATAGACCAAGGATACCGAGCGTGGCAAGCGACTTTCATGTGATCATTTGGTTATCTTATGTGCAAATAGCCTATACAATTAAGTGTGACTCCTTCTGCTGCTACTTCTGTCATGTCATAAATGCAGTGACCCTCAACAAAAGAGGTTAATGGCTTTCTTGTCCTGATGCCATTGGCCCAAACAGAACTGTAAAACAGAGCAGTGAAGGGCTGGATTTGCAGTGTTCTTTGGCTTGTTGAAAATATATTTATTTTTTTATGAATGGCAGCTAAGAGTGTTTTAGGATATAGGATACAGATACAACCCTAATTGCTGTCTTCATTATCTTTTGAGTGAGAAGTACTTGTGTTCTGGTGAACAGCAGCTGAGTTTAACCATATATAAAATATTTGCCAGAGTAATTTAAGGGCAAGTAAATATTTATTAGGGGTGCAGAATCATAGTAAACCCCAGCAGAATTTTATTAAGATATGACCTTATGCTTAATGATTATCTTATAAAATTAAACTGCAATAATCTACCTTCAAAATACGGGTCAGTGACTCTCACCACACTGTAGCAAAGGCTGCCATAGAGGAAGATGTGGAACAGGCTAAAGGGAATGCCCCTGGGACCTGGCAATTAACACACCCTGAGCTCACAGCTTCCGCAGCAGTGCTTACTCTGCACAACAGAGGCATGAGGAAAACTTGCATTGTTTCATGGCTTTTCCACTGACAAAATTAATGGTTGCTGCAGTTTAATTTATGTATGCTTGAGATGGAGAAACTCTAGGCCTTTGTGAGTAAAACTCTAGGAATTTTGAAGTAACTGCTTTTCCAACCCTTAGCATGAAATTTTCAGGGAGGATCACCACTGCTGCATGACAAATGTGTGCGTAGTAAAACCAACCAGATCACTGACCAAGGGCTAGAAGAGATTGAACAGTTCACAGTTGAAGTCAGCTGCTGTCGTGAGTGCCATGTGCTGACTCGTGAACTGCCAGATCTCATGATCCTTTCCTTTACCTGCTCCTAGATCTTTCTGTGTGACAGCCTCTTTGCAGCTGGCAAAGATCTCTGAGTGGTACATGAAAGATTGCAGAGAAACCCCCCTGGGTAGCTTAGCTCTGCTGTCCTTGATCTTCCTTTGCACATCCGTGGACTTCAGTGAAGCAAAGGGCCCTTGTGCCAGATTTGTGAATCAAGGTGAATCTCACTTCACCTATAAATCTGCTGGGGTTGATGGAAATGGCACACATACATTTACTGTAGGATTTACTGCCACTGTTACATGAGTGGTCTACAGAGAAATCCCTTGAATTTCCAGCAGGCAAATATATTCTTAAGTGTAAAGCATTCAAGTTAACCCAAAACACAAAGTTCCTGCCTGCTTTTTCACCACCCTGTTTTTTTATCCCCAATTACCTGTTCCTTAGATCTGACACTAGTTTAAGATATGCAGGTAAGTATATTTTTGTGCATTTTGGAAATACAGCAGTGAGCACAGTTTCGTGCATCTTGGGGACGAACTGAGGAGCCTTATTAGCTGAATACTGCTGGCATACCACAGACAATTTTTTTCCTTCTGCTGATATTATTGAAAAAATTGCTTAAAAGGAATCATTGCACAGAACTTAGTATGACATCTTTAATCCTTGGTTTTTGTTTTGTTTTTAAAATCAGATTAATGTATGCAATTTTGGAGGGACCTATTCAGGCCCATTAGTTTTGAAAACTTTTAGTTGTATCACATGGATGTCATCAGTAGAATTTACTGTGTCTTATCTTACTCATCTCTAAGTGTCCTGCAGTACAGGCTTCACAACATCTTGCATGGTGGGGAAGGAGAGGGGGCAACTGTGGATATGGGTACCAGTGTCCACCCATGGAACAGTCAACATTAAAAATAACAACCTGTATTAAGTTTACAGTAAAGCTCCCGTACACTTCTGAAGAAAATGGCCCCACACAAAGCTTGGCTGGAAGGTGTCTCTAGCAGAGCATCACTATTGAAAAGGGCTGCCAGCGACACAGAACAGCAAAGCAAATCATCAGCCCGACTAACCATGTGGCCTGAGGACTGAGAGGACAGGTGTGGCTTCAGGCATTTATGCCACAGTGGCTTTGCTCTCAATAATCCTTTTCCCAGGGCAGAACCTGGTAAAAGGATCCCAAGCAGAGCTACAGTCTCCTTCCCATTGCAGGACATGCTACGGGAGGGAATAAGTGAGCCTGAGGTTATTACAGTTCTGTCATACTGCCCCATTAAATGTGATGGCTTATTGCTATTTTTAATCTAATTCCTTTGTGAGAATGGAGGTGATAAAACAAATTGTTTCTATGCTTCATTCACACACCTAATGGGAGAACTGAGGTTATGCCAGGGGATGGTGCGGCAGGCACTACCTGAGGGTGGTGAGGCTAATGGGAGCATCTATGCTGCTCCTGCGGGTGCAGGATCACCTCTGAAAAGCCTGCATACCAGCACACACAGTATGAGGAACAAGCAGGACAAACTGGAAGCTTTCGTCTTTTCCCAGAACTATGGTATCATTGCTATTAGTGAGATGTGGTGGGATGAATCCCAAGGCTGGAGTGCTGGGATGGAGGCCTATCAAGTGGTCAGGGGGATAGGCAGGGCCAGCGAGATGGTGGTGTTGTGCTTTATGCAAGGGGGGGATGAGACTATGTGGCCATTGCCATTAAGGTGACGTGGTAGAGAGCCTCTGGATGAGGATTTAGGGGATGGTTAGCAAAGTAGATGTGGTTGTCTACCATCAACCTCCCACCCAGGACAATGGCATGGATGAGGTATTCTTTAGGCAGTGAGGGGAAATCTTGAGACTGGTCATACTCAACCTTCTGGAAGACTTCAACTTCCCACACATAAACTGGTAATATCATATTGCCACGACAAGTAAGGCTGGGAAATTCCGAAAGCATATTGAAGACACCTTCCTTCACAAGTACTGAGTGAGCTGACTAAGAAAGTCACTCCAGCCCTCCTGGACCTGTTGTTCGTTGTGGGAGAGGTGATGGTAGGTGGCTGGCTTGGCCACAGTGATCACAAATTGGTTGAATTCAAAAGTTTTGGTGTAAGGAGAAAGAAGAGCAGCAGGGTTGCCACCCTGAACTCTATGAGAGCAGACTTCTCAGGGAGATAGTTAGGAGTGTCACCTGGGAATCATATGTAGAGGGTTTAGGGGTCCGTGAGAGCCGGTCACTTTTCAAAAAATACCTTTTAAAAGCCAAGGAGCAGGCAATCCCACTGTGCTGCGAGTCAAGCAAATGGGGCAGAAGAGCAGTGTAGCTGAGTAGGGAACTCTGCCTTGAACTAGGGTGGAAAAAGAAAATCTGTGACCTCCAGAAGCAAAGTCTGGCTTCACAAGGAGTGTACAGAGCTGCATCTGCAAGGGAGAAAATGAGAAAAGCCAAAGCCCAACTTGAGTTGACACTAGCCACTGTTGTGTCAGAAAACTAAAAAAGCTTCTTCAAGTATGTCAGTGGTAAGAGGAGACCAGAGGAAAACTCTAGACAGATACTTGGAGTGGATGGTCACCTAACAAGTAGGGAGGAAGAAAAGGCTGAAGCATCTAAAGCCCTTTTTTTCCTCAGTATTTAGCAGTGATGACAGATCTTGGGCTGACAGGACCTCAGAGTCGGAGGACCATGACTGCGGGAGCAGTGACTTTCCATCTGTGGTCATCAGAACTGAAGGGAACAGCAGCATCAGCTCAACATTCACAGGTCCCTGGGGCTTCAAAGGATTCACCCTAGCATGCTTACTGAAGGAGTCAGTGGATGTTGAAGCTGGATCCATCTCAACATTTTATCAAAGGTCATGGAAGTCTGGGGAGGTCCCAGCTGACTGGAAGCCAGCTGGTGTTACACCCATCTAGAAGGGCATGAGAGTAGACCCAGGAACCTACAGACCTATAGGTCTTACCTCAGTCCCTGAAAGTTATGGGGAAGATTATCCTGGGTGCTTCTGAAAGTCATTTAAAGAACAAAGCTGTTATCGAGCATAGTCAACACATCATAACCATCTGGTCAGAAGAGGAGATTCTCCCACTCTATGTAGTGTTTTTGTGGCCTCGCCTTGAATATTTTGTGCAGTTCTGGGCTTCGCAGAATGAAAAGGTTGTTAAGGCCCTGAAAGCATCCAGTAGTAGAGGGCAACAATGCTGGTAAAAGGGCTGGAAGACATATTCTGTGAGGAGAGACTGAGGGTGCTTGGGTTGTCTAGTTTGGAGAAGAGGAGGCCGAGAGGTGACCTCACTGCTCCCTGCAGCTCCCTGAGGAGGGGAAGCAGAGGGAGGTGCCGGCCTCTGCTCCATGGGAACCGATGACAGAATGCTTGGGAACAGCACAGAGCTGCACCAGGGGAGGGTCAGACTGGACATCAGAAAAAATGGCTTTGTCATGAGGGTGGTCAAACACTGGAACAGGCTTCCTAGCAAGGTGGTTGATGCCCCACGCCTGTCAGTATTGAAGAGACATTTGGTCAATGCCCTCATTAATATGCTTTACTTTTTGTTTAGCCCTGACTATATCAGGCAGCTGGACTAGATGATCTTTGAAGGGTGGTGAGGCACTGGCACAGGTTGCCCAGAGAAGCTGTGGACATCCCACCCCTGGAAGGATTCAAGGCCAAGCTGGAGGGGGCTTTGGGCAACCTGGTCTGGTGGGAAGTGTCCCTGCCCATGGCAGGGGGGCTGGGACTAGGGGATCTTAAAGGCCCTTCTAACCCAAACCATTCTATGATTTTATGATTCTATGATTGAAGGTCTTTTCCAACAGAACTATTCTATTCTATTCTATTCTATTCTATTCTATTCTATTCTATTCTATTCTATTCTATTCTATTCTATTCTA
>CM021766.1:114193868-114274520 GCA_011076525.1 Nettapus auritus
TATTCTATTCTATTCTATTCTATTCTATTCTATTCTATTCTATTCTACTCTATTCTATTCTATTCTACTCTATTCTACTCTACTCTACTCTACTCTAATGCAAAGGAGTTGGAAATTGTAATTAGTATGGGGTACATCAATAAGAATTTCCAAATACACATATTTGAGGTACACTGAAAAGCTGATGTTTGCTAATGAACCCACTTTCATCCCAATTTCTGGCCATATCTAGTTAAAATTCATAACAACAGAGCCTCACATCATGAACCTTAGGTTCATTTGTGCTTTCCCATGGTTTTCATTGTAAGTCAAAGAACATCTTAAATGTTCTTAAATGTATATATGTCACCTTATAGAAGCCTTTTTGCTGTGTCAGCAGAGGTAGGAGAGACCAAAAGTGAAAGCAAAGATCCTTATTAGCAATCAGGGGCTGGTCAAATTGTGGTGGGGATTTGCCCCCAGCATCCAGATAGAAAACTAAAGGCTTTAAGAGCCCTGTCAGTAGTGAGCTGAGAGATCAGAGAGAAATGAGCAGTGTGAGAGAGAAGTAATAAGGCAAGTAGAGGACTGATGGATTTTATTTCCCTATTTGCATCGAGAATAGGAGAAGTCTCCTACTGTGTAACAGTAGACTACTCCAAGAGAAGAAAGGTAATGCAAACTAAGAAAAGGCATGAAGGGTGGACTATTGATGAACCTCCTGCCAGGCAATGAATGAAATTACTTGTTTGCTGTGGATGTCTAATGCTCCAGATTCTGTGCAAGTGATATCATTGAGCCACGTGGGCACCACTTTGGTTCCAAGAGGGGAAACTAAGGCAAGAGATAAGTGAACTCTCAGTGTAATTTGACCTTTTACATATTATGTTTATGTTTGTTCATATAGCTGCTCAGTAATTAGTTCTGCCAGCTCTTGGTTTCCATATGTCTTAAGGAATGACGGT
Source organism: Nettapus auritus (assembly GCA_011076525.1). Taxonomy (NCBI): domain Eukaryota; kingdom Metazoa; phylum Chordata; class Aves; order Anseriformes; family Anatidae; genus Nettapus; species Nettapus auritus. The sequence continues at coordinate 114,194,813 of CM021766.1, forward strand.
ATATTCTCAGATTTACTTCTATTTATACTAGCTAAATACTAGTAAACCTGTCCACTGAAAGAATAAATTAAAAATTGTCTTTTCTTCAGCTTTCTGTTGGGCTTTTGTATATTCCTGACTACTAAAGACGCTTTATTTTCCATGTTCTCCTTTTCTTCAGTTAAGCAAGTTTATAGTTCTGCATAATTTAGCTATACACTTCTTACATTAGACTCATACAGAGGAAATCATGACAAATTATGTAGGAGGAAGATTTCCAGTTATTCAAGGCCTTAAGTGATGAAATTGTATAGAGATTTATATTTTTATTAAGCAAAATTGTGGTATCTCCAGAGCATTTCCATTGCATATGAGCTTGAATATACATGAGAAAATCATTATCAAGGTTATCTACCTGAATTTCTTTTGAAGAGATTGTTATACAGGGTTGGAAAATAACATCTAGCACCCATAGCTCTTAGGAGAGAGAAGGGTAACTCCTGACAGTGTGGAAGGTCATCAAAGCAGACTGCATGTTGTCTGCTGCCAGTGCGATGGGAAAGGAAAAATATTTTTAAAATAAAGAAAGTGGCTGGGATGTCTTCATCAAGAATTTGGAGCAAGAGAAATCCTCGTTCTGCAGGGTGGTCGCTACATGTAAACATGCATGGTGGCTGCAGGTTGGCCTGGACCAGCTGCGTGCCCTGTCCTTGCTGCACCAACCCTGTTCTCCAGCTGACTTGTTTTATGATGAAGGCAGAAAGTGTATCGGCCGATGGATTGCAGTCTGGGTCTTTGCAGTCAGCAGCGGTATGCACTGAATAATTGTCTTTCCTTCCAAACCGATGTACTGAATCAATTTTACGGTGTCCTACCAGTCCCACTGAGCAGGGAGAGGATTCCTTCCAGGCCTCTGCGGGCAAAGAGCTTGAGTGATGGAGCAGAGGTCTATCTATTACCCAGCTAGCCCAACTACAAATAGAGTTGCTTTTCTCATGGGTACAAAGGTTAATCCAGGGAGGGCTCCTGTATGGTCAGCCATGCCCCAGAAAGTCAATGATAATCCTAACAGAAAGGAGCCTTCAGATACAGAGATGATTCAGGGTCATGTGTCCGTTCACCTAATGCCATTGAGACTTCCAGCTGACTCTGAAAGTAGATCTGTGCTCAGAAATGTGTCTCAGGAGGAACACAGAGCACGTTTTGTCAGTCTGGCCACGAGGTCAAATGTATCAGCAGTATTTCCTGCACAGTTAAGTCTCTGAAGCAACAATGTGGTTTGGAAATTTGGCAGAGAGGGTTGTTGTGCCAAGCACCCTGTGTCCTCATTGTCCTTCGTGCTACTGGTAAGCCGAGACAAGGAGTTCTCAGTCGGTTGGAGATTTGTATCTTATTCTCCAAGGTTATGTGTAGGGTGCTGTGGAAATGAAGTATTTTTAACACTTTGCAGCCAGAAGAGCTTGACATCATCACCAGTGAGTTTCAGTTCCTCTACAATGCAAGGCAAGATGTCCCTCCAGGCATATGGAGGAGGGAGCATGGGGCTGGTTTTACCCTGGGTAGTCATCAGTCCAGTCTAAAACAGAAGGGTGGGCATATGTCTTTCAGCACAAGGCAGGCTTTTATACCCCCTGTTATCTTTAAAAAATCTTCATGTCTGCCTCCCTAATGCCTCTGTATTCTTGCTTCAGTCTCTTTCAGTAGCTCGATTCCATTCCCAGAGGCCTGAAATGAATAAATCCAAACATGCTCTATTTCGACTTATACCCCATGGACAGCACTGCCGATGTGGCATTTCAGAGACTGAGGGAAGTGAGCCACATTTGCTCATGGAAAAAAAAAAAAAAAAAAAAGAAAAAAAAAAGAGAAAGAACTGCAGCAACAGAATGACGTAAGGTTTATCCTGCAGGTTCACCTCGGGTTACAACCGGATCTAATTCAGCATGCTCTTGTCAGTACAGCTTAGTTCATTTGAACCAAGAAATACAGTTCAATTCTGCATGCAGCTAACTCCCACATAAAGCATCAAAACCTTCCCAATCTAAATTTTTATTGCGGGTTTCTTTTTTTTTTCTTCACTTGAAGAACTGTTGGGCCTGAATAATGTGGGTTTATTTATCTGTCTGGTACCAAATGAAAGTAATTTCATGAATTTGATTAAAGAACCGTCTCCAAGTAAATGGGAGAATCACGCATTTAAAGGAGATGTTCCCACACATCGGCTGCTAATGAGGTCACACAGGAGAACATTGCTGTTTGGGGCCTCTGTGCATCCCCGGGGTGCATTTCCTCACCGGGAGAAGGTCCCACTCCATGGTCGTAATCTAGAACAGGGTTTGAAATAGCTTTTACAGCTAGTGATGTGCTGAACTGTTCCTTTGTTTTCATCTTAGTGCACTCTGAGAAATGACTTGCATATATTTCACAGCAGTGAGATTTCTATTTTTTTTAATTCTGTAACACTTCCACAGTTTTCTTCTGTGTCACAGTGGAGTGGCAAGCTTCATCAGCAGGTAGACCCTGCAACTCCTGGAATTGCAAACAATCTTCGCTGCAGACCGCAAGTCAAGTTTGTGTGGCATGTCAAGCAGCTCAGAGAAGTGAAATAATGCATCTTGGCCCAAATCTAGGGCAAAGTGTTTTTACACACCAAAGCAAGTAGAGTTGATGTATGCTTGCTGCCTTCATCTTCAAGTGCTGCTAGCTACTGGCAGTCAGAGCAAAAAAAATGTATTAGAAAGCAAAGGTTTATGGTGCAGTCCCAAGGCGGTAATCTTTTTTTCTTAAACGGAAGTTTTATACAGAAATCTCTTGATTGAACTTGAGTGTTAACCAAACATTGTTGTGCTGGATCCGACCCAGTACATTGTTCCTGGCAATGTGCAGGAACTGGCCAGTGGATAGCTATGAAATAATGTGACAAAAGGGGTATTTTCTTCTTAATCCTTGGCATTTAATCATTGCTTGTGTCAGGAAGTATAAATGTTTGTCTTCTGTTGCTTAAAGAAAGCAAGGTTCATTAAGGATTATATTCTTTCTTTTTAAAACAAATGAGTTTCTAATGGGAACGTGCAAGAATTCATTAACAATCTAATGAATATTCTTAATAGTCGTTTTTGGTCCCAATTATATTATACGGCAGACAGCTCCACAGGGTAAACTGTACTTTAGGTTTAAAAAGGTAGAACAGACTTTTCATTACTCTCTTTTAAATTTGCCTTTCAGTTTTAACCTTCCTGTTTAACTTTTCCTCTCTGTCTCAGTAATTAGTTTGTCTTTGGGCTTCAGTCTATTCTTTTTTCTTCTATTATGAGGAAGCAAATAAGAATGGTTCGTTTTCCTTCTTTGTGCTATTTATAATTTTTATACAGCTATCCTACATTTATCCCGCCTCTCCTCATTTACTGCCTCTCAAAAAAAATCACTCTTTCCTCTCAGAGCTGATTTTCGAAGTCTCCTGGTCATTGCTGACCCCTGCACCTGGCCCCTTTCTGTGCCAGCTCTTCCTTAGCCCCATGGCTGGCACTGGCCGTAGCAGCCTTGATGCCAGCTTTACGCTTGTTTCGTTTTGTTTCCCTGGTCGAAGAGGGTTTCTGCACCTCGCCTCGAGTTTCAAACCATATGCCTGACATTGCCATGTCTTCAGGAGTGACGAGGTGGCATCGCCAGGCTGCTGTCACCAGGCTGAGATCACACAGCTGTCCTGTCTCCTTGATGGATTTGTCTAACTCTCTCCAACTCGAGCTGACTTTGATCCCATGTAATGAAAAGCCTTAAAATAGAAAGCGGAAGGGAACAGAGAGGAGCTTTAATTATTTACTGGCGAGGTAGAATCCATACCTTTTGTAAAGAGACTTCTTTTGTTGTTTTTTGGTCTATTCAGTTTTCATTAAGCCAAATTTAAATCTTTGTGCTCAGCACTGATTCAGATTCTGGGGCTGATTAAAGAGGCTTTTGAAGGAAGCTGCGCTTTTTCTTGTTTTACCTAGTTAGTTTTTCCATTTACTAAATGGAATAAAAATATTCCCTAAGCAATTTTCAGTAATTAGGTGCAGTAGTGCTGGGAGGTCCTGGCTCAATGTTTTAGGTCCTCCAAGCACCCAGTAGCTTGGCACCCACCATGAAGAGGCTAAATAGACCAAACAGGTAAGGTGTGGGAGTAGGCAAGTGATGACCACAGTTCTCAGAATAGAGGTCAGAGAAAGCTTCCCAAATTCACAGAGCTGAGAACTGCTGCAGGCCTCCCACTGCAGCCCCCCAGTGCTCGGACCACATTGTCCATGTCATGTTTGTCCCTCAGGTACCATCTGAGGAGCATGGGCCATACGTGTGTGGTCATTTCTGGGAGGTCGGCACCCAGCAGCCACCCACATTTCAGAGAGGTGTTTCCAGTTGCAAAAGCAGTCCTCATCACCGTAAACAGTTTGATACCATGTCTTCGCCCTCTTCTGAAAGCAGTAGAGATGTTCTCTTACCCATTGCAGAGGGAGAGTTAATACAGTGGGTGATCTCCAAGACGATGAAGGGCCTGGGGCACCTTTGCTTGTGAGAAGAGTCTGGGAGAGCTGGGACTGCTCAGCCTGGAGAAGGGGAGGCTCAGGGGGAGCTCATCAATGTCTGTTAATACCTGAAGGGAGGTGCCAAGAGGACAGAGCCAGGCTCTGTTAGTGGTGCCCAGTGCCAGGGCAAGAGGCCATGTGCACAATGTGGCCCACAGGAAGCTCCCTCTGAACACCAGGCAGCACTTCTTTATGTGCAGGTGATGGAGCACTGGCACAGGTTGCCCAGAGAGGCTGTGGATCTCCCTCCTTGGAGATCTTTCAAAGCCACCTGGACATGGGCCTTGGCACCCTGCACAGGGTGGCCGTGCCTGAGCAGGGGTTTGGACCAGATGACCTCCAGGGGTCCCTTCCAGCCTTAACCTTTCTTATACGTCAGAGGAACCAACTGAACTAGAGAGAGGACAAGGAAACAGTTTCCAAGCACTGCAAACATCCATGAGGGCAATAAGAGAAAACCAGAAACTGTGGGCTAAACTGGAAACTAAAAGTGACTGAATGTAGCTCAGAGGTCCTTTTTATTTTTAGGCCCAATTTGTAACTTCTAGCTGCAATGGGAAGGGATGGGTGGAACTTAGGAGAATAGGTGACCTAAACAAAATGCACTGCCTTCTGAACTGGTCTATTTTTCACCATCCCCTGAGGCCCACAGCACTGCAGGTCGGTGGTGGAGATGGCCTGCCCTTGCCTCGGTGAGCACCTTGCCCCTGGCAGGGTGTGCAGAAAGCTGCTGGGTGCCATCCCAAACCCTTCGTCTTCTCTGAGGGCCCAATGGTGCTTCCTGAGGGCATGAGCTCCAGCAGGGTGAGAGAGGGCAGGGGAGATGGGCGTTAGTGGTCCGCTTCCTTGCACTGTTGCACTTAAAGCCTGAAGCAAACTTGCAATTCCTGAGCAAAAAGCTTGCTTGGTTTCTTTGCAAAGTTACCATCTTCATATTGTATGTGGTTGCTTGCACTGAGGCTAGGGAAGCCCCAGCACCTATCAATATCAGTGTGTCCACAGCTCCTTCACAGAAATAGACAGTAATGTGAAATACAGTGAAGGTTCAGAGAAATGTCCTTGCTTTATCCTCACCGTCTTGATGCCATTAGCAAACTACTGTACATAGGGGAAAACATGTCTTTAATAGTCCTGTCTCAGCTGCTGTTAATTTGATTTCCCTCGGGTATTCAGTGTTCAGTCACAAAGTCCCAGAGCAAGACTTTTCGTAACAAGCAGTACAAATAATTTACGCTGTAATGTCTGAGGTTCTTAGATAAACCATGTGCTATTCCAAACAAAGCAAAAAATAATAATAGTTTCTTTTATTTGGGAATAAACAGAATGAATTCAGAGAGGGGAGAAAGAGCTGTAAAAATGAGGATGTTTATTCAAAGCAGCTTTGTGGTATCTGACAGCAAGTAGATTATGTCCAGACCTGGGCTTAGTTTCTGTGCATACACATTGTATATTATGTGTGGGCTGTTTGTCATGATGCATCACGGGCAATGTTAAAATAATTTGTACATATTCTTGGATTATTACAGATAAAATATTTTTCGATCATATCACTTTTCCTGTGGAAGTTGTTAGTTTAGTTTATACTTTCCATTCCATTCCAGATGTAAATGTAGATGAGAGTACTTCCTTTTTGATGTAAACTGAGCAAGTGTGAATTAGGCACACCATTGTATCCCTCTTGAGACCAAACTGCGTTTGTTTGCATTATGTAAATTTGGAGTAGTGCAACTGAAAAGAATGGATTCTACCCCAAAATGTCATTTCCCCTTCCTTTGCTAGAGCCACTCATTTAAAGGTGGGATTTTCCAATAGGACTTTATTGATGTAGCATTGGTTCAGCTGCTATGGTAGTATTTCTGGGCTTGTATAGCTTTGTGAAAACTAAAATTGAAGCATTTGAAGAAGAATTAGGTCATGACCAAGTGCGTTTGAAAATGCCATGCTAATTATTCACAACTTTAAAATTACTGAATGAGTTTTTTCAAGTTTGCTCTGTTCCATAGATCCCATTGACATTTAAATGTAATTCACTTTATCACCATGTTATATCATAAAATCCAGTTTCTAGTGTTTTCATTAGCTGGAAGATGTTCTATAATACAAAAGGAAATCATTCTTCGGGCTTGGAGAAAAAGAGAGTGCAGTTAATCTGTTAACACTGCCTTTCTAGAATTCACTAATTATTATTATTTTTTTTTAATCTCATACTCGTGTTAGGAGGGTTTGGGGTTTTATTTTTAGTAATCGTTGTGTGAAGTTCCTGAAATTCTCCAGAAGGTTTAAGATGAGTATCTGATTGGACTTTCAAAGTCGCCAAATCCTAAATGCTGCATTCCATCCTTTCAGCCTTTAATCGTCTCTTTTCATATGGAAAGTGTATGCTTTTCCTGAAGGTGCTGATTCTTCTAATCATTCCTTCCTATTCTGATGAGTTTGCACCTTCTCAGAGAAAAGTGCTTGAGAGTGATTTCTTCCTCTGAGATAGTCTCTACTCTGGTTTGGATTTCCATAAATCAGAGCTAAAAGGGAAGTTTGTAGTTAACTGAAATGTTGCTCTGAAGATCGGGAAAAGCACACTGTGATGTCTGAGCGTTTGGAAATACGTATTTTTTTCGGGTACCAGTTTTCACTGTATTCAAAGAAGGGCTTTCATGGCAGCTGCAAATAAATGTCTCATATAGGAGGTAGCCAGTGCTGCCAGCTTTTCAATGCTCAGAAACAGTGTGCACAGTGAGATTATTGACTGAAGCGATGCTCAGGTGGTCGTGGGTTAAAAAAATCGTGGGTTAAAAAAGTTCTTTCTCTGACAATCACATTGCTAATTCCCAAACGATTAATTGACTGCATTTCTATAAGCCATATTCCCCCTTTCCCCTCTTTTGCTTATGCTTCATCTTGTTAAATGCAGTGTGGCATTAACATGACTCACAAATTGGGTGCTTTTTTTTTTTTTTTTTTCCCGTTTGATGTCTGCGAGGAGCCAGGGTATGTGAGGCATTTACTGCCGGCATTGCATAACTTGTCGTTTGGCTGCTGTAAGCAACCCAACCGTGCCTGGGGAGTTTCATGCGCCTTTCTCTGCAGGCTGAGCCGCGCAGCTGATCGTGACACCCATCCCTCTCGTAAGATGAGATCATAGTCTAAATCTGGGTTACAAAGCGGGAAGACCGTGCTCAAGGAGAGGCGTTGTTTTCCCGTGTTCCCTGCGCTGTTCTGGAAGCGGAAGGACAGCACCTCTCCCAGCAGGTACAGGGCAAACGAGATCGGATGCGCTAAAAAAGGTCCACGTCTCGCCATCTCCCGAGCGGGGTGGTGGTCATTTCTTCCTCATCAATGCGGCTTTCTCAGGTCTGCCTGGGTCTGTGCTGCGAGCAGATTGCTCGCTGAAAGCTGCCATCCGTCATCCCAGCCTCTCCGGCTGACATTTGGGATTTCTCCACAGGATGGGTACAGCAGAGGGAGCAGTAGGACAAGCTTCTTCCAGGCTCTCTCACCCTGCCTGCTCCCTCCCAGCTCGGGCCCCCGGGCTCAGCAGCATCCCCTTCTGTCCCTGTTCCCAATGGGACCAAGACTCAGTCCGAGGGGAGCGGGGATGCCGTCGGGTCAGGATGCAGGCGGCAGGAGATGGCTGCGTGGCAGAGATACCTGCCACAGCCTCTGCAGAGCCCTGATGCACTTCACAGGGCAGGGCAGACATTAGTGCTTTTATGTAATTGATCTGGTGAGATTCCTGCTATTGCCCTATATATTAATGCTCCAACAGTCGTTATCAGTTCTGAGACTTTTAGCCTTCCGTGTTCCTGCTATGTTGTGGGTTTTTTTGTTTGTTTGTTTTGTTTTTTTTCTTTCAAAAAAAAATAAGTTTGCCCTTTTTCCCAAGGTTTTTGTCTGGAGGGTTGACTAAAGGAAGCCTCAGAGTTTCGTTTTAGAGCAGGAGGGATTTTTTGGTGGGATATGGGTTGGATGAAAGAGGGTTGTTCCTGTGTTGGGCTAAACTGAACAGAGAATGTATTTCATAGATTATCCTCTCCCAGTCCTGAAAAACAGTGTATGTCACTTCATCCACATGCGTGTCTGCCTGCACACACACTTCAGACATTGGCCAAATTTCTCAAAAGGCCTGTGGTTGTCTGTCAAGGCAAATATGAATACCTAACGCTTGTGGCATCTTTATGAAAGAACTTACTGGAAGTCTTCTTTCAGTGCAGAACATAGCACTGCAATGAAACCAAGGTGCTGGAATGCGACAGGATAACAGAGCCATTTCCTTAACAACAATATTCCATTCATTTCATAATTTCAGGAATAAGGACATGCATTGCAGGAGAAGGTTGTGACAAGGTGAATTTTAGTGTAGTGATCTCTAATTTCACAAATGTTTCAGGCACTGGTTGCCATGAGCTCTCTTACTGAGCAGTCATGACTCCCTTCTGCATCCTGGGTTAGAGCAGACACGAAGCCTTCAAAGCCATAAAGGGTTCTTACCGATGAGGAGCTGATGAGGTCCATATGCTGGGGCAAACACTGCGTTGTGAATCTTCATAACTGGCATACAGGTTTTTTGTTTGTTTTATTTTGCTGCTTAGTTTGGCTTTGTAAGAAAACACAGTCATGATATTTGTGTCTCCCACACTTCTGGTCGCAGTCAGTGGTTTTGAACTCATTAGACACCTTCTGCTGAATTTAGCATGGGGGAAGAAGTCTCAACTCTGCTGATTCTCTTTGACTCTTATGACCTGTCTGCTGCTTTTTCCCCAGAGAGGAAGTATGGCTGGAACTAGATGATCTTTACGGAACTGGATGATCTTTAAGGTCCCTTCTGGCTCAAACTATTCTATGAAAGGGAGTATGAAAGGGAATTGGGCTGCAGATTAGGGCAGCAGCTGAAAGAAGGACAGCTATGGAGGCCCGGGGAAATTCAAAGAATTGCTGTGGAGATGTTGGCACAGGTTGGTTTTGTGGTTGATGTGAAGAAGCTGAAGGTAGATGTGGGCAGTGCTCAAGACCTGAGGGGTAGGAGTGGTTGTGGGAGTTTAGAGGAAATGGGGACTGCTGTCATTGGGAATAGTAAATAACAAAGGATCATAAATCCTTAGGAAAATGATCCTCATTAGCTGCGCTGCTCACCAAGTGACTTTAATGAAATACAGCTGTCACTTCAAACCTTTCAAGTTCAGCATTTTCAGGCACGGAACCAATAATGGATGATACAGCCTTTTTATTTATCCATGAGCACTATCAGGCCACGAAGGACTTTTCCAAGGGTCAGTGCTGTGTGGGAGTAGGTTTACCTGTCTTTTTTTTTGTTGAAGATTTTTCCTTTCAGTATAGTAACATTAATCAATTTATCTACAATAGCTTACTGTTTAAGTTCTTTTGATTTTATTAAATCTCAGAGATCTTTGTTTTGCTATCAATTTGGACATCTACCAAGAAGAGTAGTCTTTTTTTCTGTATTTAGTGTTTGGACTGAAGATAAATGGAAGCTGCATTATTCCGGTTGTCCTCTTAGGTATTTTTCACGTAAACTGAAAGTCAGTGCATCTGGTAAGTAATTGTTTTATTTTGCAGAGACAAGGCAACTGCACAGGGTTTGTCAGAAGTTGCCTAATTATTCTTAGTTAATGTTCATAATTTATTCTTGTGTATAAAAGTTAAGTCGAAGCCTTTATATCCTGACTCCTGTGAGATGCTTATGTATGGCGATAAACACTAGTTTCAAGCACAAGTTTGTCCAAAAAAGGCCCACAAACTGTCAATACCAGACATAGCAAAAAGGAAAAAAATGTTCAAAAGTAAATGACAGATTTTTTTTTCTTTATTCAGTAAAATGGATTAACTGAAAATATGTTTCGTTCCTGAAGCTTAGATGTATAACCGCAGACACTCTCCTTCTTCAGCATAGCTTCAATCACAGAAGTGCAGATGTTATAAACAGAAAAGCCCCCACAGAGAATCCTCTGTTCCTGCAAAACTGTTTGTGCAGTGCGTACCGAGTGCATTCCCCATCTACTTTGTTGCTGCTTTTCAAGAATACAAGCCATTTGAATAAGTTTTACAAAGGAGCTAACGCATCCAAGCATTGTCAGTGGCTGGATGTTTCTGCCTGAAGTGCCAGCTGTTAGACGGGGAGCCTGCTGGGGGTGGCAGGAGAACTTGATGTGGTGACAAGGGGCTGGGAGGGGTTTCCTTGGGGTGGTCAGGCTCTCCCTGGGGACTTGGGCAGAGCTGTGCCCATCTCCATCCATCTCCATCCCCTATGCTGCCTTCCAGAGCTGCGGCAGGGGTCAGTAGGGTGCCAAGTACTGTGAGGTGACACCAAGAGCTCCCTGTTCCCGCTGGCTCCAGGAGTTGCTCCTCATCTCTTTGAGTATAAAGGTGGTAGCTGGGAGAGGAGCGACTCGTGGGTCAGCTCTTGGCCAAACGCTGCCTGTTGGAGCCCTCTGGAGAGGGCTCTTGGGGTAGCCAAGCCGCTGAGTAACCAAGGCTGGAGGCAGGCCAGGGGTGGTGGAGTTGATGAATAATGCTGAAAAAGTCGGCGTATTCGAGGCACTGTGACACACGGGGACTGCATTCCTGTCATGTAATGGCAGTCCTCTATGCCAAGCTCTTGTTCTTGGGCAAGCCCTGAAAATCAGCTGCAGAGTTTAATGAGATGTTCCTACAAGCAGGAATTACTCTGAGTAGGACTTAAAAGGACCGGGCCTATTGGGTGTTGCTTGTCCCAGTAAGTCCAAACCTTATGACTGTCAAGAGAAATGAATTCAAGATGCTGACAGACAAGGGAAGACCGAGAGCAAATTCTGTGCACATTAAAAATAGCTGAATATGAAGGGACAGTGCGTGCCTTGCAGGCACTGGGCTAAGTTGGGGATGGCAGGAAGTCACATGGCTCCAGACATGTCACCGATTCACACTTGTCGCTGGCACCAAGTCGCTCCCCCCTCCGCACCCTGCTCCACATGCAGCTCCTGCACCTCCACAGCAGCTTGCTTTACATCTCAAATCTAATGCCCCGTTGCATTTGGTGATGTTTTTAAGCAACAGGCCCTGCTGAGAGAGAAGGAGCAGCAGTCCTGCTCCCAGCCTTGGTACATCTCCCAGCCGTACGCTCTGCCGGTCGCTGTGTTCAGCTCTGGCTGCGTTAGGCACTGGTGGCACTGCACGCCTCTTCGTCTGAGGAAACTGGACACCCATCTTCTCCTCTGGCTTACGTGACACAGTTTTGGGACACATGACCTCTCTGTCTCATTCATGGAAATCTTGCTGTCCATGTTGACATCCAAGTCTTCCCAGTAATTTCAAGCACCCCATTTTCAGAGCTTCACCCACATACTCTTTGGTTTATAATTAACCTCCTAAGAGACATGGGAAAGAAACGTTTAGTGTTCTTTTAGAGGATCCAAAACTCAACCTCTTTTTACCCTAGTAAAGGAAATTTTTACATAGGAAAGGAAATACAAAAGTTCAGATAAAACTGTGGGCATGCTTTTGAGGATTTCCTTGCCATTGTTCTTTCCCATACTTAAGCACTCTCTAGGGGTAGGTTAGAGTCTGAATACAGCTCAATGTTAATCCTTCACCGCACTTCTGATCCATCACATTGGTCCATCATACTTTCTTCCATGGGGAGCTGCTTTCCTCTTTGCTCATCTGGGTAATGAAAAGCTGCTCAGCCACAAAAGCACGACTTCTCTTTGTTCCTTCTCTTTTGTCTCTCTGAGCATCTAAAGCCCTGTGCTCCTTAAGACCTAATGTTAACTCTGCTTCTGATGGTTATCTGCCCTTCAAGTCTGACACCCTTACAAAACAATAGCAAAACGCTGATGTGAGGTGTGATGCCATTACTCTGCATGGCGTTGCTCCATTTGAATGGGAGACGCTGTGGCCTGGGGACTTTCTCTGGTGTGAGAGATTTGTAAGCCACAGTGGCAGACTATCAGAAAGCAGTGCTAGGCAGCCTTCCTGCAATTCACTGCAACCCCTAAAACTGAGTAATGGACACATTCCCTGAATCATGGTATCAGCAACCCAGGATTTTAGGACCCGAGGCAGAGGAGAATTTGAGTGACTGCCTTAATGTCTGGTAGGATGTCCCTGGCATGTTTTTCACTTGCCGGAGTTTTTAAAGCTCTCTGCAAGGCAGGCATTAAACATACTGAGGTCTGTATTTGCTAATAGTAACGAAGGTTAGTGACTCAAAATAAATCTTTCAGCTTTTCAGGAGTCATCTTGTCAGCTAGTTTATTCTTTAATATTTATGTGTTTCTGGCAACTTTTCCAGGTGTGTGAACTTTAGCTGACTCCGAGTAAAGAGGAGTTTGCCTTTGGGCCTGTGGGACTGACCATGACAGTGGCTGTGGAGTTAATGTTTTTATCCAGCGTTGTCTCCTACAGCAGCAACATGAACAGTAGCTCGCCAGAGATGAAGTGCAGGCTTACTTATTTTACACTAATGTACAGCCTTCCGGATTATTTTTTTACTGCTCTTTCAGCCTTTCCAACTTTGAGGGGTTTTTTTTTGTTTTTGTTTTTTGTTTTTTTTTTGTTAGCCTGGATTAAATGTATGATGACTTTTATTACTAAATCAGCCAGGCTTCGCAACACAGGTTCTCTGCATAGTGTAAAGCTTCTTCAAACATGCCATTGGCAGGGCTTTTATAAACTGTGCTTTTAGCCAAGTGATTCTGGACACAGCTTGGCCTCAGCCCCCCTGCCCCTACCATGCTTTCAGCAGGACAAGGCCAAAGACTGTAAAACAGAATTTTGCCATGTTTTCTGTTTGAACTTGTGTGACTGTAAATTGATGTTTTCCAGTTTGAACCAGAAGTGTTCAGTAACTCATATGTTTTACGTACAGTCTTGTGGCTCGTTCCGTTTGTACCAGTCTTTGAGATAAGGAAGTCCTGATGGCAAGCAGTATTTGACTGAATGCATATTTACAGATTAAAAACTAGCAGCTTCAAAAGGCTGATATTAAGAGCCAGGGGTTAGTGTCAACCCTAATGACTCCTAAAGTCACTGGTAGTAATACAGGGCTATGTGGAAGAACTTTCTTGTTCACTTCAATCTCCTCGAGTGCTGCCAATAGTCAGTAGTACAGTTATTTCAGAGTCTGACTTCTGAACAAAATTGCAATGTATTATTATTGTAAAGAGTCACAAATTTACCAAGAGTGAAAGTTTGGAGGCTTTATGTTTGAGATCAGGTACAATATTTCATATTTTCGTACTCAGTTCCTCAACAGAGAAATCTCTGTACGGGCAGAGGTGCTGTAAGCATGCAAAGATGAATCTCTGCAGAAGCTTGCTGTGGCAGAGGGTGAAATGCTGCTCTGTGCCTTCCTCGCCCCAGCCCTTGCGCCCCTCACGCTGGTGGCATTTGTAGTCATCTCTGGAAATGCCTTGTTGTGATCCTATTTCTTACTGTGATTTAATCAGTGACTTCAGGTTTCAAACTCAGAGACTTTGACTAATACGAGATTTGGCACAAACAATAATTTCAGGTCCCTCTGTTCTGAACGTAAGCAGACAGTGCCACTTACCATTTTTATTCCAACACACTGCGATAGCATGTTTTGAAACAGCTTTGGAGGAAGGACTGGATTATAGTCCTGGACAGCATATTCGTACAGGCTACGTGAGCCTCCGAAATGGAGCGGAGAATGTGGCGAAAGCGCCAGTTTGGTGGCAGTGCGTGTGAGCTGCTTGCAGAGTGGGAGGAGGGGGTATTTTTATTGGAGTCAAGTGTGTGTGCTGTGCTGTGCTGTGTTTGGGGGATATGTGTTGTATTTGGGGAGCGAGGTGGGGATGGAGTGTCAGGCTTGGGGGAGAGCAGGGAGGAAGAAAGGGAAGGAGGGGAAGGGAGGGAGCAAGGAGGGAGGCAGAGGGAGGGAGGGGGTCTGGGTGCCTGTGATTGGTAAAAGCTCTGCAAAGGCATCTGCCAGCAGGACTTCAGAGGAATGTGAAACCAAATCATTTACAAGTTAAAGATAGACACAGAAAACACGGCATCTTGAGCCAGGGTTTAAATTCATCCCTCTCCGCCTGCCTCCTCGCAAAGCTCTGGTTGTCAGCTTTCCTCTGTCTCCTCTCAAGACTTAAATATTCCCTTAAAGATAACATAATTCTGGATTCCTTGGAATTACTAAGGTGGCCAAAGAGATCATGGTGCATACCATAGGGTAAGTAGGAAGCTTGCCTTTTTGCCATTTGCTGCGGCGGGGTCTCTGTGCTTCGCTCGTGTTTTCAGAGCTCTCAGCAGTTCCTCCAAGGTATGTTTTTAAGTAATGCTTTCCCCTGTGATTTATTTTCCCCCGTTTTCTCATTGTGGATTATTTGAACTTTATACCTCAATGAAGTGTTAACTTGCAAGGTTTCTTGCCTTGGCGTGCCGAGGGAGTCTTGGGCTTTAATAATCTTACCACTACAGTTCTGAGTGCTCTTTTCCTGTCAGCTGAATTTTATCACGAACCTTTGCTCTTCGTGAGTGAGATATGCTGCTTGAAATGCTGCTTATTACCACAAAGTTGAAAAGCAGGTTGTTTTCAGAATATAATCAGTATTTATTTGCCTTTTTTGCTGTGGTTTCACTTGTCTGCTAATTCCTTAAGTGTGAGTTTGATCACAACACAGGGTTAATTAAATTTAACTTTTCTGTTTGTTTATTCCCAAAGAGTGCTTTTACTTGGCTTTTGAACTTTATATGTTTTTTGCATTTTGGCCTTTATGTTTTCTCTCAACATAGTAAATTTTAGTAATTAAAAAATGTATGCGTTCCCCTGGCAGTAATTACTGGAGATGTGAGTTTGTGAGTAAGAAGAAGATTTGAGCTGTCATATTCTTCCTACAACTTACCAAAAGTAATTTCAATATCTAGCAAATTCAGTGGTATTTTCAGGATATTTCCCAAACATTTCTGGTGAAGTTGTGGTGTCCCTTTGACCAAAAGGATTTATTAAATATCAGCAACTCAGTGGGAAGTTAGATGTAAAATTCATTGCATAGCAGGAACTGATATTGTGTGAGTTTCCTCTAACCCTGTGATGTGAGAATTGCCTGCAGCAATGGCAGCATCACTTTTATCGTACATTTTGGGCACACGTGTTGCACTCCTGTAGCAGAGGAGCCCCGAGCCCTGGTGCCGGTGGCTGTTCGCCCAAACATGCTCCAAATTCCTGACGTGTTAGTGCTGCCCATGATAGCCGAGGGAAGCGGGCGCTGCCCGCGAGTTACTGGAACACCGAACATTTTTGGCTATAGATATGAGTGGCAAAGAGATTCATCCAATGTCCATCCAAAATATGTGCAACAGAATGAACTAAAATAGAAATGTTTCCTCTGTTTGAAAGAAAGATGATGGATCTGATATGTTTTATTATCTTTATGCCATTTGATCGAGTCCATGCTTGTTGATCAGCTTTCCGGAGTTTTGTGAAACATCTGGGTGCATGTGGGTGAGCAGATCTGACGTGAGATGTTTTCTGAGTGGTTAAATCTAGGGGATGAAGAAGAGGCACTTTTAATACAAATATAGAGAAAAGAGCAATTGCAGGAGCATTTAAGCCATTTAAGCCACTTCTCCGATAGCTGATAATAGTTGGGTATTCCCTTAACTAGTTCAGACTAGCTAAACACTTCAGTCCCATGCTAAATTTCCGGGGCAACTGGTTCTTAAATTAAGGTGTCACTGTAATTATTTGTTTTGGTATTGAAGTGGAAGTAGTTTGAGACAAAATATGTTAGGATGAGTAAAAAATTACAGCGGGGCTTAGCAGAGCTGTGGTTGTTTCTGGCTCTTTCACCGGATTCCTGTGCAGCTTCGGGCAAGTTGAGTTTTCTGAGTCCCTGCAAAACGGAAGGGGGTGGGAATACCTTTCTTACTTCTCTGTGTTACGGATGTGGATGGCAGGTCCTCGGGACAGGCATCGCCTCCGCTTGGTACAATAGGCGTCTGTTTTCAGATGGCATCCCCCTCCCCAGGGCTACAGCAAGAGGAGGGAGGGGGGGGGGAGGAATTCACAGATTTGGAAACAGTTTCACAACACCTTTTATAAGCTTCCTAAAACTGAAAAGAAAAATAGACTGACATTCAGAGGTGAGCAGAAAATAGAATTAATGTTCCATGGGAAATTCCTGAGTCAGTTCAAAATTAAATTGCATTTCCCTACCACAGTTTATTGCTTTTCAGAAGTACTGGTTCAGGAGCATGATGTTCCCATTTCATTATCTGAGACCCTTCTCCCATAATTAAATGTCCAGGAGGCACCAGAGAGCTTTGTCAGAGGGAAACCTGCTTTGTATTGTGGGAAGCGAAGCCACCAGGAAAAAAAAAAAAAAAAAAAAAAAAAAAAAGTTCCTGGAAAGGAGTGGGCATCTCACCCAGGAGGAGGCATTCCCAGAATAAGGAGCTGCATTGTGATGTTGGGTTGGCTTTAAAAAATATGTTCTGGTGTATCAGGTCTGCCTGAAATAGCATCTTTCAGCAGTAAAATGGAAAATCTTCTATAAACTGGTATTTTCCCATAGAAAATGTTGATGTGTTTGATACAGTTTATATATGATTATAGTGTTGGTATTTTTTTTTTCCAAAATGGGTAATGCCAGGCCACCCCTAGTGGGCTGTTAGGGTGCCGTGGTGCCGTGTGTGTTGGGCGGCGTGTTGCGGTGGCACCCTGCAGCAGGCAGGGACAGCACCGATGAGGGGAGTGAGCACACCGAGCTGCAGCAGG
Organism: Nettapus auritus; assembly: GCA_011076525.1. Lineage (NCBI taxonomy): Eukaryota > Metazoa > Chordata > Aves > Anseriformes > Anatidae > Nettapus > Nettapus auritus. Next base: position 114,212,081 of record CM021766.1, read on the forward strand.
GGTGCCTCCAGATTTGGGGAGTTGCCTTTGCATTTGGGGTGCTCCCCTGATGCCAGTGTGTTGGCCATCACTGCCGTGTGCCACGCTTTCCTGCCCCGAGGAGCTGACTGTCCCGAGGAGCTGACTGGTGTCGCCTGGGGACGAGCCCTGCTCTGTCACAGCTGGTAACAGGTTTGCTCTCAGAGCAGGCAGATCGCAGTCCCCCCTCATTCGTTACCATTAAGTTGCAAGTGACTTTGTCACAGAATTCAGAAAAAACACACTTTCCAAGGTGCAAATGGGTTTGCAGCAATTTTTCCTTCAATACATCCTGTGCTTCTTTTACTGCAAACCCTGGTAAAACCCGTGGCAGGGATACACATATGGGTGTTAAAATCCTTCCTTGCTAGACTCTAGTTATTATATGTGGGTCCCATTTCCTTTCTGTCATGACCATTTTTTCTTTTGTAAATCTTTATTTCTAGCCTCATCTTCAAGCTTTTCTCAGTGATCATTCTGCCAAAAATTGTGGAAGAGGCGTGTTGTCAGGAACTGCTTGGTTAAGAGTGTAAGGGCTGTTTCCCCAAGGGTCCCTGAGAAGATGCTGGCATTTTTCTGAGCTCACAAGTACCTAGGAGCAGCTCTCAGTGAAATAATTTCCTTTGGGTCCTAATGAATCTACTCGCAGTGCCAGCGGCTAATTTGTTTTGGCAGAATATGACAGGCAATGCCTAATACAAGGCACCACGCTACAGAAAGCCTCGATTCTGTAACTTTGTAACTCTGGCATAAAGGAAGAAAACACACAAAACTAACCAAACATAATGAAATCACAGTGTCCTCTGTAGCCACGCATAACCTCGGAGCCCAGGAGCCCTCACAGATGGGAACCCTTGCAAGCCCTGCACTCGCTATTGATCCTGGCTCCCTGTGTATCAAGCAACAAAGCACTTCCTGAGCTAATTATTACTGTATGAAGAGACTCTACCTGGAAATACAGCGAGACTTCCCACTAATAGGATGCTTAAAAATGCATCTAATTGCAGCTGTGTTGGTTGAGAGCATGCCTAATACCTAATAGCCTGGAGAAAACTGCCCTCCCTTCCAGAGGGATGTTACACGAAGCCAAGTTTTGGGGTGTCTTTCCTGGGTCTGAACCAGTTATGTGGCCTCTTGCTACATTTGGCTTTAAAACCAGAACTAGGGAAGTGTACGGAGATAGGAAAGTGCTGGAGACGGTGAATCCCTGCTTATGAGCTTATTTGTTGGCGTGACATGGTCAGCTGAACTTAACCTTCCCTGGGGCAAGGGAGGGAACAGAAGACAGTGTGTTAGCTTCTGTACCAGTCATCTCCGAGAAGTCACGCCAGGGGCTTGGCATCATCTCATCTAAGGGTGGGGACAGAAACATTTGCCCGGTTTTGTGAAGTGCTCTGAGATCAAGGGATGGAAAGTGGTACCTAAGTGCTACGCTCCTACCTTCTTTTGTATCTGTTGTAACCATAAGGCTATCCTGTAAAATACCTCCATGTAAATTTCTAAGAACATTTGCACTCAGCGGAGCCAAAAAAAAAAAAAAAAAAGAGAAATGAATCAGACACACAGAAGTCTGTGAGCAAGGAGGCATTAAAAACAATTTATTGACAACTAGTGACTAGTTCTTTCAAGCACAATTAAAGTAAGCACAGCTAAAGCACAGAAAAGTGTGCTCAGAGCAACATTGTCCTTGAGTGCTCATTACCAAACAACAGCTGCAGATAGAATTAATCTTACCCTTTCCCAACACATTTTTTAAATACACCATTTAACAAGGGTGTAGTTTTTATTTGAAAGCATGGCAGAGCAAATGCTTCTCAACAAAAGAATTATAAAGGATTTATTTTAGCACAGGTGGAGTATCTTTTCCTGAACTTTGGCTTTGAAAATTGCTGAATGCATATATGTAATATATTCTGCTTGACTGCAATATCTGGTGTGTAGAATTGCAGGTCAAGCTTAGAGTTTAGGAGAGCAACTGGAAAAAAAAATGTTTTGTAGTAGGAAGTGGGTGTAAGCAGAGGAAACTTGCTAAAATAATGATGGCAAGAAGCTGTTATGGGAGTCTAGGAGATAGTAAATGCAATGTCAGTAATCATACAGCTCCATGAATAATTAGGTAGCTGATGATTAAAAAGTATCCACGCAAATATAAGATCTCCATCCACATCAAATCTGGTGATGTATTCCCAAACAGTATTTAAAGAGCTGGAGTTTAAACTAGCTCTAACTAGTCTAAACTAGGGAATTTTTTAAGTTTTCAGGCTTAGGTGAACTCTTGGCAAGCCAGTGCATTTACATTGTAAGGCAAATACGTGTCTGCTGAGAGTCACAGTCACTTACAAGAGCTCAATGGTAACTTGGAGTGAATGGACTAAGCTTTGAGTTATTTAATGTGTGTCCACTTTGAAGCAGTGTATTCTCTGTGAAAAAGGCATAAAGTAGATAGGCTGCTATTTTTTCAGGCCATTCATCTTTCCCTAAAGTGGAAATAAATTCCCTGTGTACAAAGCATCGGCTTTTGCAGCTGTTCCTGCATAACACTGAAGAAGTTACCCACTGTGCTCTGCCCAGGAGATGCCAGCCTTTGCCAGCGGCCAACCTTGGACTTGCCAGCTCTGCCTGTACCTGTGTCACAGGGCACTGGGGCCATCCCTTTTCTGCTGTACACCATTGTAGAGGAGTGCTTCAGCTATTTTCTTACTGCAATTCATGCTTTGTAAATTCTGGTTGGAAAGGTCTCTGTGCAGAGCGGGATGGTTTTTGCTGAGGAGAAAAGGCACTTAATCATTGTATAGTTTCCGCATTTTGAAATGTTCCTTAGGTAAGTAGTTAAGGCATAAACAGCTGGCTTTGCATTTCAGCTCAAATATCGTCATCCTGAAATACCTGGGGACATCACTCTGTCAGCTGGCACTTGACAAGCCATCCTAAATTTGAAACACGTAATTGGATTCGTAGGATGAAATGAGAGTCCCCTTTGAAGTCATGGGTTTTTATAGGGTACAAATTTCACGGTGAGGCCCAAGTGGCGTCCACTTGCATGTGCTGGGCTTTGCTGTCCTCGGCAGGCTAGCTGCGTGCGAGACAGGGCTGCTTGGAGTACGGTGTAAGAGTGTGTAAACTGTGCTGTGACAAACATTTGCTTCTAGAAGGGGGCCTTTGGAGTCCCTGTGTGGGTGAGGGAGGGTTTACAACAGGCATTACGTCAGGGGAATTAATTACTCTTTCTTTTTTTTTTCAGTTAATGTCAACAGAACTAATTTACACCATCTGGCCTAAAAGAGAGAGAGGCACTCAGTAAAAAGGCAGCACCCATTTTGGTTTCTAAAATTTTGTTTGCTGAGACTGCAGGCATTCTGTATTCTCTTCAGTGTAACATTATTTTTTTTCTCTTTTTCTGTCTTGAGGGGTTCTCACCCAACGTATATTTTTTATTTCCAATGCCCTTTAACTTGTATTGAATATTCAGATAGGTATCACTGCAAGTTAAATGTTTTGCTAGCTACTGGTTAATCCCTTCTGTTGAGATATGTGCAGAGAAGTCTCCAGTTGTTGTGAACTGGAATCGTTCCACTGAAAATACTCAGGCTTTGTTTATGCCAGTACTAATTCAGAGCAAGTTCATTGTTCACAGTGTGGGTATTTCTGATTTAGAGTATATAGTGAGAAGCCCATCCTCGAATAAGAGATCAGACTGATGTAAAAGCTCAGTGCTAATCTCAGGGCTGGGAGTTAAAATTTCCCGTATGGTAATGTATTGTTGCATTTCCACATCCACATTTATTTTCAGGCTTTTCTCAGCTGTGCAATATTGCACCCTGTGTGTGAATTGCATGCATACACCTGAGGCTAGAAGCAGCCTGCGAGGAAGCACAAAACCCAGACCTTAGGACCACCAATATATCAGTTGTTAATAACCTTGCAGTGTTATTACAGCTAACACTGGAAACGTAATTAAATCAGAATGATTTGAAACTATCATTAGGGGGAAAAGGACAGAGGAAAACAGTTTCACCCTCACAACATCATGTTTTCATTGACCTACTTACAGCAGGGAAAAAAACGTGTTCCTTCCCATTACAGCAGAATAGGTTTGTTCAGCAATTTTATAGTGCAACAGCACAGGAGAAGACTGTCTTTTCTAACCACTCCAGGAGGATTTGGCAGGGCAAGTAACGTTTTTTAACACACTTAGCGCTAAGAAGTGTAAGTTCCTGTCCGAGCTATATTATTAACCCAATCAATTCAGCAGAAGGTGCTTGGACTTGGGAAGAAAAAAAAAGGGCCTATATTCAGAGGCAAGAGAAAAAGTGTCGTGCCTGGAACTGTGCAGAGAAGCCTTTTACCGGCAGCCACATTTCCATAACCTTCCTTTTCATGTTTCCCAGATGCAAAGCCCCTGCCACCCCTGAGCCCCTGCTGTCCCCGAGCCCCTCCGTCCCTGCCGCGCAGCCCTGCTGTTGGCCTGCAGCAAGAGGCTTCCCTTCTGCCTTCAGCCCAGAGGTAGGAGCGCCCATGGGGCACAAAGAGACACCTGAGGGAGATCCCAAGTGCTCCTGCTTCTCCAGATGGGCACCTGGGCGGCCTGCAGAGCTGGGGACGAATGTCACAAGGAGCAGTGGGGACACAGTCCCAGGCTGGGCCTGGCACAGGGCTCTGCTGGCTGCGTCCCTCGGCTTTGCTCTTACCCCACAGCTTCCAGCGCACGGGGTCTAGTGTTTGTTGTCTTCATAAGCCGTCTTTATTTGAAAATAAACACCTGCAGCTAGCCCTTTTCAGGCCACTCAGGTCACATTCCTCCACAAGGTGCTTTTGCTAATTTGGTATTGTCAGAAGCATTAGTCACTGCAGTAGTGGCTTAATAAGTCGCAGCAGGAGCCAGCTGGTAATTAACAAATTAAAGATATCTTAGACATTTTCCTCAAATATTTCATGTGTAGCAAAAACAATTAGAAGCGGAGCACTTCAGCTGTTTAAAACTGTTACATATATGAAAAACATCTTTCCGTGTTAGGAAATTATTCATTTATAATGGTCAGTGAGGCCTAATTTTGCTGCTGTCCCAGGGTTCATAAGTATACACACAAGGGCTGTGAAGTAGGCAGAGAGCAGATCCTGTTTTTTTGTTTGTTTGTTTGTTTTTTAACTCTTTATTAGTCATGTTTAACATTCATCCTAATGTCTGTCTTCTGCATCTGTTTTTAGGAGTGACACAACTTTGTAGGTCTCAGCTGTTCTCTTCTGCACGTAACTTCCTTTCAGGTTAGAAACATCCTGAATTAGAGGATTACTTGCGCACTCAGGTGTGATTCTCTTGAAAAGATGAAGTCAGCTTGCAATTGAATAGGAAAAGAAACAAAGCTAATATAAATTGTATTAAACTGCTAAACTGGGCATGACACCACAGCATTAAGTCAGATGACGCTGGGTTTCATAAGTAAAATACTCCAGAATGCACCAGCTTGCTTTAACTCACTTGGAGTTTCCTAGTTTCATCACCAGATGGTGACCAGCAGTTTCAAATTAAGATGCTCTCAATTACCTGTGTGTGATGGTTGAGTGATAGCGTGCTTTGATACGTCTCCCTTCCATGCTGCTTTAGCCCAGTACTCCTTGATCCTCCTGCAGCCTGGCTCCAGGACTAGGCTCCGAGTATCCCAAGCCTTTGACTCTGCTTTTTCTCTGGGGCAGGATCTGATCTGAGCGCTCTGAGGCGGAGGAAGCAGGGAACAGAGCAAGCAGTCGGAGGAGCATCATTTCCACGGGTAGGGCGCAGCTAACTGTCTTCTGTGGGAAGCTGTTGGGTACTGGCAGTGGCTTTGAGACGTATGATTTACATTTGAAAATTTTCTTGGAGAGGAAAAAACCTGTTGAAAATGTGAATGGGTGCTTTTTGATACAATGTGAGTGCAAAGCCTTTGTCAGACAGTGACAGAGTTTTTATTCAAGCTTTGAACTTGTGCTACAGATGTGAAGGGCTGTACAAAGCAAGGAAAGGCCAAGAAGGATCTGCCCCCATAATACTTTTGCTCTTTGCTTCATTTATTCACCTTTACATTGTTTGACAGAAGAGCACTGGGGATTTCAAAGAATGTGTTTCTGAAGCTTATGAAAGAAACAAAGTTCTTTGTGCAATTTCTGTTAAGGTTTTTAACTTCTTAAGGTCAGACTCGGATGTTTGGAGTGCTTCTCAAACCTTTTGCTAGTACTACACAGAGGGTAGAGGCAGATAAGAGCTCTAAAGTCATTCACACAAGGTTGTTAACAGTGCAGACGTGTTTTGTGCACCCTGAATTCTCTGTTGTTGTCAGGGGTGGCTGTTCCTTGGGGTTTTTCTGGCAGTGCTTTGCACTGGCTGTTGTCTTGGCAGTAAAGTTTCACTGTTTTTACTGTATAAGAGTAAAGCATGAAAGCCCTGGCAGCCCTGGAGTCACGTAGCATGCAGAGAGATCCTGCTGACCGCACTGGGGATGGGTGAGACGGGAAATCTGGGGGTGCAGGCAGAGACACCGTGTCATGCCGTGCCTTATCTGCCATCCCACAGGGGCACAGGCCTCCCCCAGCCTGCCTGTGACCACCACAGCAGGTACTTCTTGCAAGTGCTGCCAGCAGTCCTGCTCCCCCAGCTGTCCAGAGCTTGCACCCCTGAATGTTCCCCTTTTTGCTGCTGTTTCTGGATTTCCTTCCACTGCAGCCCAAGGGAAGGGCATGGGGATGGTCCCCATCTGGTTCTGCCCCGATAAGCAGGCAGGTTGCAGCTTGGCACACGTGCAGGGACCTGGCAGGGCTCTTGGCGTCTGCAGAGATCGTCACCTGCATGTCCCAGCCAGTGACAGGATGGTGTGACCTGCTGCGGGAGCTGGTCCTGCGGGCAGCATCTTGCAGGACATTCAGGCCCTGCAAGGCATTGCAAATATTACTAGAGTCGGCGTCAGAGAAGATCTTTCACTTCCCTGAAGCCCTTCATCTACACAAACAGTTGCGCAGACTTCACAGTGGTTATGTCCCTTTAAACTGCTCTATTAAGATTGGTAGTAGATTTTTTATATTATTTTTATTCTAGCCTTTGAGTTAATTCAGTTTATACAACCTTCACACTTAAAGTTTTAAAGTGTCACTACATCCCACAGAAGACTAGATTTCTGTTAAGGGGAAGGAAAATAAATACCAGGGGGAAAAAAAAAAATGAAGTTTTTCTTTCTTCAGTCTGATGGTTGATGTTATTGGGGAAGGTAAGAAGTGTCTTTAACACCTGTCACTCCCTTGCACTGACACTTCTGAAATATTTGGAGACAAGTCATGGAGTCATCCATTCACCTGGGAATGAAGAAAGACATTCTTCTTTGTTGCTATTTTTGTTTCTTTTCTCACATTGCATTGCATGTTAGTATTCCTGCACAAAGGATATACGGTATTCTCAGAGCAATATGAGCCACAAGAATTTCTCTTTCCCGTAGTTGATATCAGCAAAACAAGATCCTTGTAGCTCTGCATTAAAGGAGCATTGTGATATTTGAATATCACCTTCAAAGCATTGCATGTCGATACAGTTACTGAAAAATAAATTTTGCACAGGTACAATATGTTATTTGCTGCATCTCCTTTGTTCTGAACATCTCTATGGTTTTTATTCTGGCCATATAGCATTCTGAAAAATAACTGGACTCATGGCATTCTTTGTTCTGTGCTCATTGCCTCAATTGTTTAAGTCAGACTTGGGCTGTCCTCTTCAGTTTTTATTTTTGTATGATATTTGAGAAACAGTGAGCTAACCTGTGAGGTGTGTGAGGACTCTGGGTGACTGAGTAATTCCACAAAGACTGCTGCTCACTGGTCGATCGCTGCACTTGCGATTTGTTTTTACCAAGATAAATGCCAAAGCCCTGCCGCTGAGCATAGAGGTTCAAAATGCAGATGGCTGAGCTGGAAACCCGTTTGTTTTGTGTTTTGCAGCACTGTCGGGTGCGACCCGGAGTCCCCAGCAGGCTGCAGGGGCAGCAGGAGTAAGGAACTTGCGGGTGACCTGCTGCGAGGCTGGTCCGAGCTCTGCTTACCGCATGCCTACAGAGTATCTCTGTTTATTTCACACAGCCAGGCAGAATGTCGTTCCCAACCGCTGCCTCACTCGAGCAAAGCAACAGGTGGCTAGATCCTGATGTGCCATATCTGGCCCATTTTGCAGTTGTTTTCTGCTTTTTGATGATGCAGGGATATGGGCCTGTGGTCATTCCAGCTGCTCTGGTCGCTCCTCAGTTCGCTGAGGTCGTTTTCATTTGTGTGTCTACCGTATTCGTGGGATCCCAAACACTGCGGGTAAAGATCCGTGCTGACTTCTTGTCATGAGTATCTCCCTGCCTATGGGAACCCAGGCACATATATGTATATATTTTTGAAACAATGATTATGGTGGTATGTGCAAGATTATCTTCTCAGACTTTTCGTTTGAATGTATATTTCACGATTAATTACTATTATGAAAAATTCAGTCCACCCTGTTTAGAATTACATGTGTTTATTCCGGCCATTGTTAACGTTCATGCTGTTGTTACTCATGCATGATTTTTGCTTCCATGTAAGTTTTATTTTACTTTGATCTTCTCCTGTAGCGCCCGACATATCTTTAAAAACCACTTCCCCACAAACTGTTATTTCACTATTATATGTAATTATAAGAGAACATGCATATGAATCACAAATGAGAATATTACCCAACTGGATGTTCCTAGAAACAGGAGAGCACTTACGTGCAATACAATACATTAATCATGTATAAGGAGTCAGCTATTAAACTGATTTTTTTTTTAATACAGTACACTGAGTACAAAGATGTGAAAAGCCTTTTCAGTGAAGATTATTGTGGGCTTTTGAAACTCTTTTTTTATTTAACTTTCATAACTTTCCATCATCACACTCTTGTGACAGGTTTGGAAAGGAAATTTACAAGCTTGGGTGACTCCAGGTTAAGTTACCTGGAGTGTGAGTATTGATGTATGTGTGTGTATACGTATATGTTTAAGGATCTGTACGCATACAGATAGTGTATTTTGGTCCCATACCTACCAGCTTTTCTCTTTATGGGAACCTCACAGTGCATCTGGTGCTGCTTTGTTGCAACAGGAAACATTAGTCCTCATGGGCGAGGGGTTTGCTTGCTTAGACACATTCTCAGTGCAGGATCTGTGGTCACTGCAAGGAGATTTCTCAAACGAACACAACTCTGATAAACCAAGGGAGCTATCATTCCTTAACAAGGCGTTACCCCTTGGATTGGCTTCAGGCTTACATATTTCTAAATGTCACTGATAAAAGAAAAAGGAAGGAATGTCGAAAGCTTCAAGCAACCTTGTTTTGAATTGTTCTTCAGTTCCTTCCTCTGTCCCTTCCCCATGCTCGTGGGATATGCTCCACCTCCAGTCATGAGCTGCAGAGCTCAGTGAGCCCCGCACAGTGCCCCGTGGTCATGCACAGCATCCGGGCAGCTGGTGGAGCTGAAAGCAAGTTAGAGCCACCTTGTACCTGGGCAGCTCAGGGAGGAAGAGGAGAGATTGGGGTTTATTACTAGGAAACCTCTTACCACTGGACAGCGGTGCAGAGCACCGTTCTGCTTCCCTGGGCTTGTCACCCTCAGCTCCATGGCTTTGGGATGGTGACAGAGCAAGGCAAAGGACCTGCTGCAGGGCTGTGGTTATGCTGAAGCAATTTAGCTCTACATTAGTAGAGTGGAGGTTACAGCCAGGGTCACTTTACATTCCTTTATTGGTTTAGGCAAAAAATTGGAAAAAGAAGTGGTTTTGGGAATTAATAGCCACTCCTGATAATTTGGCTTTTAAATAAAGAATGGGATTTTCCAAATACCCCAGTAAGTGGCAAAAGCAGCAGGAGAGAACAGATTTAACACTTGTAAATTGTCTTTTATTTAAGGTGCTAAAATTTGGGCAAAAAACATTGCAGTTCTCTTTGGAAGAAAAGTCTGTGTAATGAATAGTTGGTTCTAACCTAAATCCCTTCCTCTCTTCCTACTGGAAAACACAGCAGTTGTGATTCCTGTAGCAGGATTTAGAATGACAGGCATGTTTAAATCTGACTTTTACTACTGGGATTTGTCTAATGAAACTTAGCTAAAACCATCCTACCACTAGCGAATACGATGCCACGAGAGCTTTACAGTTTAAGCCAAGTTTTCTTTGGCTCTCATAGTCGTCCTGGGCCTCATTGTGTGGCGAGAAACCCAGATGGTTTGTGCTCTGTGCTTCCAGATATATTGGGAGTGACTCTTCTGTTTCTCTCTTTTTTCTCACCCCTCCAGAGAGCAAGGCACTGCACATACATGCCCTGCACAGCTTCTCTGATCAAGGAGTGACACAAGAGGAATTGCATTCCCTCTTTTCACTGGGCCAGCAGCACTCCTGAATACACTGCCGGTGTGTGTTGGTGGGTAAGGGAGGGGAGGTGGTCTTTGGCAGAGAGCAAAGTGAAGGCAACCCAGGACCGCTTTGTGCTTTAGCCTGCCTCATGGGTCAAGCCCCAGAAGAGATCAGACTGTCTGAAGGGTTGGGGAAAGAAACCCCCACCTTTCTGACACCCAGCTGCCCTCTGTCCTGATGGCTTTTGGGAAAGGATGCCCATTCATTCATAAATTCATTCATTTTTCACTCATTAAGTAACCCCATTTCATGCTCTAGAAATATAGCAGTGGTGGAGGGTGCATTGCACACATACACGTTTCAGAGCTGTGATGGCAGTATTACCATTTGTGTCGGATTTTTGGAGATGCTGAGCAGCTGTAACTCTGAATGAAGTCCATGGGAAGCCTACATGGAAATCACACTTAACAGTGTAGCTCTCTTTACTGAGTCGTTACTGGTTTGTGTTCAGTGCCAGACTCTGGTACTAGCAACCTGGTTATGTACAATACAAGTAGACTCCTTATCTTTTGTCTTTTACTTATCAAATATTGTACTTGTAATTTATCCTTGTTTTATGCTGTCACATACAATTCATGATCCAGAACTGCAGTGGTTCTTCTGACCCTGTAGAAAAGTGACAGGTAGAATTGCTTGGAAAGTAACCTCCACTGGAAATCTTATTACAAGGAAAACTCAACTAGTTATTACAAAATTGACAGTCCTATTCATTCACCTGTCCAGAGCAGAATGGAAGGTCAACTAAACTTTGAACCCTTGGTAAAGAAGTGTCACTTCACATTAGTGGGACAGGCAGTCCGAAGATGGGATCGCGCATTATTAAAGGTAAGAGGCATAAAGTCCCACTTACAGGTTTAAAAGCAACATCCTATACGAGAATGATTATTGAGTAAGACATTCACATTATCATCTTCTGAATGACAGCTCTATCTGTCTGTAATTCATCATGAAGTAAAGAATTTGTGGTGGTCCAGGAGATCTCTTGACCTGACAGGAAAACTTTATGGCCTAACTTTACGACTCCATGAAGTTAAATACACTACTGCACTTCTAAATGTAGTCTTTCCATGCCTGAACTGCAGATACAAAAACTCCTTCAATACCTATTTATTAACACTATATTTAACACTTTATTATACAACGGACACTTAAAAATTCTAAAACTTTTTTAATAGTTCACATACACACATAACCACAGTGGGCCAGTTTATAGCATATTTCAAGCTATTTGTCATTTTTAATTTTAGAGTTAGCGGCAATTTTAAAGGTCAGGCTGTTAAACCTCTGCCAGTTTTCACTTTGTGTCATAGTGAGAACTGCAAACGATAGGCTCAGAATTTGACTTCTAGGTGTGATCTTTGTGCCCTACGGCTGTCGCTGCAGAAACAATTAAAATTCACCTGGTGAATTAGAAGGGGAGACTTCGGTGCTGATCATTCCTGGTGGTCCCACAGATAGACCTGAGGCACGGTACTGACCATGAAGTTGTTGTGAGGCTCTCAAAATGCTCGTTTGCTGCCTTGGGAGAGGGTTTTGTTTTGCTCTTCTTTCTCTGAAGGTCATTTTGTTTGAAACCTGCTCCAGATTTCCGTTCGGCACACAAATAGAATTGTGTGCTACTTGTCTGGGTATCCTCTTTCTTGCATCTAATATGAGCCCACATCTCAGATTTCTTTTTCATCTGCAGAAATATGACTGTGATAATTTTATCTCAACAGCCTGTATGGCTCCACTCACGTCTAGGTGGCAATGTGCCTAGCTGTGGGCTTCAGGCACATGACCTTGGAAGAGGTAAAGACTATTCATGTTGTATCAATATGATGTGCATGTACATGTGTTTCATAACTTTGAAAGGACATGGCACATAGAGAAACTCTCCTCTGTCTGTCACTGCCCAGACTGGCCACGAAACATTTTTTCTGGACCCACTCAAGTTCAGCTGGCAGCTCTGCTGCCTTTTAGATTCCCTTCTCTCTTTATTTTTCTGCTTCTGATCAGCTCGCTGGAGAGTAGTTGATAATATAGCCTGTGATAAGCAAAACACATAAAGTCCTAACGATGTAATAGGTCGGTAGCACTGACAATTAGGAAGGTTGCCCAGCAGCTCCCATTATAGTACCCTGTTTTTCAGGGTATTTTTGAAACTTCTAACATTTGAGATGAAAATTTTCAGGGCAGCTGTTTTCCTCAGCCTGAGTATTTTTGGAATATTTCAGCTCAAGTGATTCAGTCAGACTGAGAACAAGGCTAGCATAAAAATAAGTTTTGTTTTGTTTTGTTTTGTTTTTCAAATTAAATGAAAACTTTATTGGTCATTGGTATGCCTTAGTATTCTCATGCTTTGGAGCAAAGATATAAACTTCAGTAGACCCATGACCTTTGTGTGAGGAGCATTTCTGTTGTTTGTTCCTGTGCAAATTTGCCTGTGTTTGGCCTTTACTATTAGCCCTCAAGGGGGAAAATTTCCAGAGCAGCTCACACATGCCAAGAATTGGCTCCAGGTGAAGAACTTTGATGGATCCTTCCCCTCTGCATGTGCTGGAGAGCCTCCGAGTCTGCTCCTGGCACCCGAGTCTTTTGTGAGTCCTTGAGCACCTGGCAGGCTTTGTGCTGCATTTGTCTTCACACAGCTTAAGCAGACACGGAGCTTCTCAACCAGAAGCTGTCTGGTTGAAGATATCTCAACCTGTGTTATCTGGCTGACAGCAGAGCGATGCACTGAATGAGGAGGTGGTTGTGAAAACAAGCGTGTACTGAGGAGCTGAAGACTGCATCTATATGTCTTATACACAGAGGGTGATGCCGCAGTGCAATGGACAACCTGACTTTTGGCACCTCCCATCTCTTAAATGCCGAGCCTGCTGAACCAAACATGTAATGTTCTTGTTACCTGATTCCTCTGGACTAATTCTGTATATAATGTGGTGTTAATCCTCATTTAGTTGAATGAAGGTGGCAGAGAGTCACTTTGTTGAAGTTACACTGCTCTGCATTAAAAACAAATTTTAATCCAGAATCTTACAGCGCTTTCAGGCTTCACATGTTGCCCTGTGAGGCAGGTGTCACACGCACACAGACCACAAAACCTAGCAGGGAGCAGCTGTTGGGCAGGATAGGGCACGGCAGGCAGAGCGGGGCGAGAGGTCGTTCCTGTTCTCTGCCAGCACAGTCTCAGAGAGAGAAAGTGGCTGATGTTCAAAGCTCATTTCAGTGTTGCTTTATAAAGAAGTGCTTTTCAAACTTCTGGGTTTCTACCATCCCTCCAAGCACTAGTTAAATAGATCTCAAAGGGGAAAAAGGCAAAACACAACAAAAATAAATACATGAGCAGTTTGAAACCTTGGTTACGGAATATTGGCCAGTATTAAGTAGAAAATAATCCTCCTGTCATCAATGTGTGTGATGTTAGGAGTACATATCTGCTCTGTATTTATTTTTTGTACTCTTTTAGCGATCTGTGTTCAGGAAAAGCCTTTGATTGAATTTGTTTTGTTCACTGTGGTCAGATGAATGTTATTTCCAGTTTATTAAATGCCCCATGCTTACTGTATTTTATCCACGTGAATAGGTTTGCTTGAGAACAATGTGAAAGTTGCATGATGGGAGGAACAAAGAGTTAATTTTTTTTTTCTGTCCTACGTAATACTTTGGGATACATTCCTCTATTGATACCCCAATCCTCTTATGTCTGCCCAAATAAATTCTTTATCGTGGAAAATAACTTTGCAGTTTATAACACTGTGAGATCATTTTCCACTGAAAAGATCTTATTTGTATAGTCCTTTCTTGCTTTCAGACCCACTGCTGCTGTTCCAGTTTCCTCTCTGGTAGCAGTGGTGTAAGGATAGGTAAAAGGCAAAGTTGGCAAGAAGTAGTGTTTTTTACAAAGCCAACCTGTACCTGTTGAAAGGACAAACAAACTTCTGGCAAATGAGAGTGGTGGTGTCTTGAAGTGATATGTGACACAAATCAACATCCCATGCCCCCAGTCACTGAAATAAAATGGCTTTGAGATTTTTTTGTGATCTCTTTCACAAGATTTTCAGTACTTTCCTCTGCTGCCTTTCCCCTCACTGAACCTCATGCCTCTGACTGATGAGAACTATTCTGGCCCAGGCATAAAGAGCATGGAAAGGGTATGGATATGTCCCAGTGACTCTACCTCCACCAACAGTCTCCAAAATTATAAAATACTTCATCAAAAGAACTCAATGAAAGTCCATAGTTAGGTGGTTTATTATTGCAAGGCAGATTTTCCCAGTATGGGCAAATACATATTTGGAAACAAGTAAAAAGAAGAAATCTCACATAGCAACAATTTACTCCAGACAAAGGTTGCCTTCCTGACTACTTCAGAGGAACAGTAAATGTATTTATGTACACTGTAATTTGTGTATTAAACCACAGGTGTTGGTATAGCGACACTGAGAGGTGTATAGAAAGTTACACTGAACTCCGTCATTGTTAAATATTCTCTGGGCTTTCATACCTGAATAAATGGACAGCCAGCTGCTCAGATTAAAGACCTTGAATTAAGATAGGAAAGTAACTGGTAAGTTCTGTGGGCAGATGTAATTCCCAGTTTTCAGACAGCAGAGGAAAATTGCCAACTGCACGTTGCAAAAATTAAAGGAAGGAGCTGAAGGAGAGGACGGAGAGGAGCCATGCGGGCTCGGACTGCTGCTGTGTGCGTGGCAGTAATCGCTGTGCAGGCCCGGCTGCGTGCCAGCCCTCTGCTCTGCTCTGCGGGGCCAGGGCTCGCACCAAAACTGATATAGCCATGGGCACAAGCCTAGGCTATCCACAGTCGCTTTGCTGCCCAAAACACAACCCTGTGTGTTGGCAGCTGACATAGGGACGAAGGTTGTGGAAGGTCCAGCAGCTGCCAGGGGGAGGCTGGCCCTGCCAGCCCTGCGCCGTGGCCCAGGTGTTCTGCCCAGGGCCCCAGCAGCCTGTAGGAAGCCGGAGAGGCCCTGTTCGGCCTCCTCGTGGCCTGAAAAGCCACTAGAATGCTGTTTTGCCAGCAAAATTAAGGGTTCTGTGTGCAAATGGTGTGGAAAGAAAGGATAAATTAGAAAAAAAAAAAAAAAAAAAAAGCTTACATTCCAAAGAAGTTTAAAATCTTGGCTGTGTAATCACTAGTAACATCTGTGACAGTTGCTCTCTGACTTAAACATCAAAATCACTTACACAGATCAGCTGGGAAATGGATTTAGGATGTCAGCTCAAGTGGGCTGACTCTGCTGACATTAAACATAGCTGTGGAGATGAAACTTTGCCTCTGGCTGGGTGCTCAAGGAAGTGAGCACCTGCTCTCAGACGAAATTGTTGGTTCGCAGGGATGCGTGATACCATGAGATATGCCTCTTGTCCTGTGAATTTGCACCTTGCATAGCAGGACAGAAAAAAGGTTCCATTGTAGACACCAAACAGGGAAATTCACTGAAAGTGCCATTGCTCATGTCATCGGCTAATAGGCAGCACAGCATATACCAAAAGTACTGCTTTGAAAAATCCGATCTTGTTTGACGTTTTTCTTTCTAGCTAGAAGGATTTGGCCCTGTCAGTCCTTCTACACTCGGGAACACAAGCTAGTTGTTTGGAGAGCATTTTGTTCTCATACTCTCTCTTCCTGCTTCAGTATCACCTGTGTTCATTTCATAACCTCGATCCGGAGTTAAGAATACTTGAACTTAAAATACTGGTTCTTAGGGAAACCTTTAAAACTGAAGCACCTTTTTGAGGCACAACAGCTTTTTAGGTGTTCTATTTACCTATTGTCTACTGTTGCCAAAGATTTTTTATTTATTTATTTATTTATTAAATGTATATCCTGGAGGATGACAATTCCTTGGGCAGGGATGCGCTTTGTTTCTAGCTCCCAGCATATGGTCATTGCTAGACAAGTTGGTCAGTTTGCCCTGATGGGGTCAGATTCTGGCTGCCGAGAGCATCTTAGAGTGCATTTCATTTTAAAAGAATTAGCACAGAAACAGCGAGTTTAAAGGATATGATCCTTATCAAAAGTAATTTTAGGTCTAGGCAACCTCTGTCAGGCATCTCACTTCTGGTTATGGAGGGCATGCATTCAAGAGTGCAAGGGAAGTGGCAAATCTTTCAGATAAATCAGCTGGTCTGGAATTTACTATTATTACTGTTATTTTTTTCCCTTGGAAGCGAAAAGCCTGATTTTGAAACGTGACCTTTTCTCTGCAGTGTGTTAGTTTTGCCTCATTTTGGAAAGAGCTCTGGCATCCAGATTAACATATCTAGCCGAAGAGGTAAAGAGCTCACTGTTTTTAATAGCTCAACAACCAGGGCCCTGAGGCTATGTCTGTTGTAGGGCACATGCTGCAGAGATGCCTCTGGCACGTGTGGGTGCCCACAGTCAAGCAGCCTGTTGGAGATGTCTCTGGCCTGTGCAAACTCCCAAACTGTGCCCAGCAGCTCTCTGGAAGAAAGACAGTTGTTTAGGACCTAAAAACGCTCCAGAGGCTGCTGTAATGCTTCAGTGGTGTAGGCAGCAGCTCCAGGTCCCAAGAGCATTCCCTCACCCAGTTTCACTTACTGATACAGGCATGGCCTTATCACAGGGGTAGAACCAAACAAAGAAAAAGCAGGGATTTGGTTCCTGTCATTCGCCAGCGTGTTTGACGACATCTGTTCTGAACCCTGTTGCAGGCTGTAACAGATTATTCAATAACTCTGGGCAAGCTGCCTCCGTCGCAGCTCCCAAGTTCAGTTGGACCAAGTCTTCCCTGGGACGTGCCAGAGCCCAGCTCGGCTGCTTGTCTTTTGTTGGGCTGGATCTTGCTAGCAGCAGGGTTGTTCAAGAGATATCACACATTTGCTTTCAAAATCAATGAAAATATTTGTGGGGAAATCTCAACGTTGGATAGAGAAAAGTTTGTCTGCTGGGCCTCACGCTGTAGTCAGTGTGCTGCCATGCATCACTGATGCCCTGGTTGTTTTTAGCCTGCCTGAAACATTTTTCAGACAGCTCCATGCATTCTATTCTCAGGGCATTATTTCTTAGCTAAAACCCAACGTGTATATTAATGTTCATTCTTATTCTTTGTTTTTGCATGTAAAGGTGTCATGTTGTGGTGAGACCCATTTTAAAAGGTGTTTACTTCCTAATTTCTGCTGTCAGATGAAGACCCCTTTGGAAAGAGGAGTAAATCATGCACTGATTTCTGGTGTTATTTTTTTTTTTTTTCCTAATTCTTTATATCTGGGATTTTATTTTCTGTTGTTGATAAAGAAGTATTTGCATTGATAACCTCAGAGCACATTACATGGTGACATTACTATGTTGTAAGATGGTGCACATGTGCAAATAATCAATTTGGATGGGGAAATTTGATTTCATAATTATATCAAGCTTCCAGGGAGTGTCAGCTTCCCTCCAAATTGATTCAAATTGTATTGGTGTTAAAGACAACAAAAAATGTTTTTATAAATACATCAATACAAAAAGGAGGACTAAGAAGAATCTCCACCCTTTACTGGATGCGGGGGGAAACTTAGTTACCAGAGATGAGGAAAAAGCCGAGGTGCTTAACGCCTTCTTTGCCGCAGTCTTTAGCAGCAACACCAGTTGTTCTCTGGACGCCCAGTACCCTCAGCTGGTGAAAGGGGATGAGGAGCAGAATGTGGCCCCCACAATCCATGAGGAAATGGTTGGCGACCTGCTACAGCATTTGGATGTACACAAGTCGATGGGGCCGGATGGGATCCACCCAAGGGTACTGAGAGAACTGGCGAAGAGCCGGCCAAGCCGCTTTCCATCATTTATCGGCAGTCCTGGCTATCGGGGGAGGTCCTACTTGACTGGCGGATGGCAAACATGACACCCATCTACAAGAAGGGCTGGAGGGTAGACCTGGGAAACTACAGGCCTGTTAGTTTAACATCAGTGCCAGGGAAGCTCATAGAGCAGATTATTCTGGGCGTCATCACGCGGCAGTTGCAGGGCAAGCAGGCGATCAGGCCTAGTCAGCATGGGTTTATGAAGGGCAGGTCTTGCTTGACGAACCTTCTATGACAAAGTGACACGCTTAGTGGATGAGGGAAAGGCTGTGGATGTGGTCTACCTTGACTTCAGTAAGGCATTTGACACCATTCCCCACAGCATTCTCCTCAGGAAACTGGCTGCTCATGGCTTGGACTGGCGCACGCTTCGTTGAGTTAAGAACTGGCTGGATAGACGGGCCCAGAGAGTTGTGGTGAATGGAGTCAAATCCAGTTGGAGGCCGGTCACTAGTGGAGTCCCCCAGGGCTCGGTACTGGGGCCAGTCCTCTTTAACATCTTCATCGATGATCTGGATGAGGGGATCGAGTGCACCCTCAGTAAGTTTGCAGACGACACCAAGTTAGGTGCGTGTGTCGACCTGCTCGAGGGTAGGAAGGCTCTGCAGGAAGATCTGGATAGGCTGGACTGATGGACTGAGGCCAACGGTGTGAAGTTCAACAAGGCCAAGTGCCGGGTTCTGCACGTGGGGCACAACAACCCCAAACAGAGCTACAGGCTGGGAGATGTGTGGTTAGAAAGCTGCCTGTCAGAGAAGGACCTGGGAGTTTTGGTTGACAGTCGGCTTAATATGAGCCAGCAGTGTGCTCAGGCGGCCAAGAAGGCCAACAGCCTCCTGGCTTGCATAAGAAACAGCCTGGCCAGCAGGTCCAGGGAAGTGATCGTCCCCCTGTACTCAGCTCTGGTGAGGCCACACCTCGAGTACTGTGTTCAGTTTTGGGCCCCTCACTACAAGAAGGACATGGAGGTGCTTGAGCGAGTCCAGAGAAGGGCTACAAAGCTGGTGAAGGGTCTGGAGAACAAGTCTTATGAGGAGTGGTTGAGGGAGCGGGGACTATTTAGCCTGGAGAAGAGGAGGCTCAGGGGCAACCTTATCGCACTCTACAGGTACCTGAAAGGAGGCTGTAGCGAGGTGGGGGTTGGTCTATTCTCTCACGTGCCTGGTGACAGGACGAGGGGGAATGGGCTAAAGTTGTGTCAGGGGAGGTTTAGGTTGGATATTAGGAGAAACTTCTTTACTGAAAGTGTTGTTAGTCACTGGAATAGGCTGCCAGGGAAGTGGTTGAGTCACCATCCCTGGAGGTCTTTAAAAGACGTTTAGATGTAGAGCTTAGGGATATGGTTTAGTGGAAGATTTGTTAGTGTTAGGTCAGAAGTTGGACTCAGTGATCTTGTAGGTCTCTTCCAACCTAGACTAGTCTGTGATTCTGTGATTCTGTATTGGGATGCTCTTGTATGTAGGTATGAGAGCAATCGGAGTCGGAAGGTCAACTGCAGGACTAGTACTTCACAGCTCTGATTCCTTCACAGAAGAAGGTTTTCCCAAATCATGGCTTTAAAGAAAACTTTGTTCATGGGCACAATACTCAGCAGATAATTCATTCCACACAAGCTCTTACAATTAAGTGCACAAAGTTTGCATCTATCCACTTCTGCCTGGTATGTGAAGATCTAAGTGTTTGCTAGTTGCCCAACTTGCTAATGTAGCTGCACTTAAAGATCATAATAATAACAATATCATCATGAGAAAACCTAAATGTGGTAGAACCACCCATTTTGCTATTTCTACCTGACTCACTAAGGTTATTCACACTATCTAGAGACATAAGGAAAAAACCACTTCTGCGTAGGCCAGCTGAAACTGATGAACATTCTGCAGTCTAATAATAACAGTAAACATGGTGACATTTTTAGGGAGGTGGATTTATTTCTTTTCTTATAAATATATTCTGTGCTGAGTAAGCAGGCTAGTCCTGTAGTTTCCGTAGTATAAATCAAAAATTTGATTTGACATATATATTAGACTTATGCTTTGGGCTAAAGTTTCTTGTTTAATTTGCAGACATTTTCATTTCCCTTTGAGACAAGAGTCCCTCCCCATGTCCTCCTTGAGTCTTTTAATATGGGAGCTTTTGCTTCCAGTTTAGCATTCGTAGTTTCATGCTCCTATAGCTGGTACTAGTATAGTGTAATCAAATGCTTTCTGAGATGTTTTGATAGTGGTGATGCTGCACATCAAATGTCATCTCTAGATTTTTCAAGTCGCAGGCAAAGCAGAAGGGTTGAAACCAGCTCGGGACTTGATCCACAGCCTAATATGGATGTAGAATGCCTCCGCGTTTCAGAGTACGTTCGGAGCCTGCCAGCATCTCACTTTGGACCGTTTGCATGATGAATTCATCCCAAGCAGTAAACAAAATGTGGTTAATGCTCTAAATAGACTGCCCTGGTTCCTGGGTTCTTTGTGGTTCAACTGTTTTTTTAACTTCAATAACAACATATTTTTTTAAACAGTGTTCATGTTTCAGATTTTTGTTGCATTCATGCATATCCACGTAGCAGAACTATATAGCACTGTCAAACAGTTTTACTAAAATCTAAACTCTGAAGTTCAGTTATGCTCTTCTTTTTCTTTATATATTGGTATTTGTCCTAGCATTTACAAATTCCCTGCTTTTGAAGTTTGCCCCGAAATCACTTTTTAGATGTAGTATTAATTATCATGCTAGAAAAAGCTGAGCAATTCCTGGTTAGGACACCCATGGTCCTGGGCACGCAGTTCTAGGTGGCCCTGTTTGAGCAGGGAGTGGGAGCAGAGGGCCTCCAGAGGCCCCTTCAAGCCTGAAGCCCCTCTCTGATTCAGTTGCTGTCTTCATGAGACTGCTCCAGTTCCCCTGAGAGATGCCACCTGAACACTAACTACCAAGGTTGGATGACTCAATTTTTCCATTGTTTATGTATGCCAAGAAGGTTGATTAAAAATCAATATCCCTCTTCAGTCCTACTCCAGACATGCATGGCAGAGTTGTCTCCGTAGGAAACCTTGGATCTGCATTCCCAGTACACAGTGTGTGGCCATGTGGGTTAACTGTTATTAGGAAACCTGGACATCACCCAGCAGCCCACCTCAGAGGGTGGTTTTAACAAGTCATATTCACTGTAGGAAAAATCCTTTTGGACCCTAGGAAATGAAGCAGCACCTTCTGCTTTCTTAAAAAATAAAAAGTAAGCGTAGAAAGAAAAAAAAGATTTCCTCTGGAATGTTATTTCTGGCCCTTGTTTGTTTGTTTTAAATAGAAGGTCTAGAGGGAAGAGTCTGGTTTCCCTGTTGTACCTGATGCCCCTTGATAGGGATTATCTTGCTAAGTTTTGTCTCCAATGACCACAGCTAGTAACCAACTCACCAGGTTGCACCTGTTCTGCTCCAGTGTATTGAACCTGAGAGTCACCAGGGAATTACATGGGCTGCTTTTTTCTGGAAGGCTGAATTACCTACATGTGATTGCCAGCCTTTGCTAGATATTGAGAAACACTTCCACAATCTCATCTGGCTGGCCGTTGTTAATAACGTGTTCAACTGATATAGTTGCTTTTTGCTTTTGTCACATCATGAAATTTTTGACCATCTACCCTGTCGGTATCTTTAGCATTTCATTTATAACAGCATTGTGATCATTACCTAATTTGCCTAATTGTTTTAGGGCCAAATATGTGGGGACCCTTCCCCCCAAAGAATAAGAGCTGAGACTGGAAAAATGTGTAGATATTCTTCTCATTGAGATCTTCACAGTGATAGGAAACGTCATTTCTGCTTCTATCCCCAACAGAATTGTACAAGTTAATTGTTTTGGAGGTTTGGGAATGTCTTTTTTTTTTATATAAAGAACTTCATATTCTTTAAGAAAGTAGTCAATTAACCCTTCAAGAGTAAATGATTTGGAGCAATGAAATGTATTTTGGGTTTTGTTGAAGCTCAATTGATTCTCAGACTTCTTCATCATTTCATTCCATTTCCAGTGTACATTTAGCCCCAGATGGGACACCACTGGATGTACTAATGACTAGCAGCTATATAATTTGGAGAGAAATCTAGTTTTCTGTGAAAGTCATGGGACTATCCTGAAAACTACCAGGGGAATTTTTATTTTTATTTTTCAAAGTAGTGCAATTTGTTTGTCTCTATATCTGTAACACTATGGGTACCCATAGTATTTTAAGTTATTTCATTTTTCTCTTGTTCTCCACAATGGTCTTGTAAACACTGAGGTACATGCTTTACTCTGTCCAGGCAATTAACTCTGCCTACAAAAGATACATTTGTTGAAAATATTATTTCTTCCTCAGATTCCTCAAACTAGAAGATATTTATTAGTTGCTCACATTCACTAACACCTCAATATTTGGACCCTTATACATTTTGCAAGACAATACAACGAGAAGTATTCATCTGCAGATCCCATTCTTTGTTATGTCTCAACAGGAAAAACAGATATACAGTGACTAAGTATATAATTGGTAGAAGTATTATTCCCTATTGCTCTATGATAAAAGTTGTCAATGAGGAAATTCCTCAGAGAAAAGTCCTTTTACAGGTAACGCAATTCTTGTTTTGTCTGATAGGCCAGAAAAAAAGCCAAAGGTTGGATACGAAGTAGTTACTGACTTACCTCCTCTGAAGCTGCGGCCTGCCCCGTCAGCTCCATCAGCACCCCTGGGAGCCAGGTCCATCCCCATGGGGCTTGTGGGGCTGAGTGGCAGCGTGGCTAGTTATTTGTAGTGTTAAGAGTCAGAGAATCATAGAGCCATAGAATATCCTGAGGTGGAAGGGACCCACAAGGATTATGGAGTCCAACTCCTGGGTCCACTCAGGGCCACCCCAAAATCAGACCATGTGTCTGAGAACATCATCCAAACACGTCTTGAACTCCGGCAGGCTTGGTGCCGTGACCACTGCCCTGGGGAGCCTGTCCCGGTGCCCAGAGGTATCATGTTTTTCCACAGAGGACCAGTACTTAGGCCAGTCTTTTTTTGCACCTTCTTTACCAGTTGCCAAGGACAGAAAATAAATGAGAGGGAATGATGTGTTGTAGCATGAACGACTGAAACCCTGTCTCAAGTAACTGTTGGAAGGCTTGTTTTAGCATCTTGAAAGGAAGCAGGCATTCACGTGTTTTATTTTTAGCTTGCAAGGGAAGAGTTATTTAATGTTCCTTTATGTCTCATCTCTGAAAATGTTCTCACTAAGGCAGGATCTGCAGTCTTGGAACTAGTTAACCCAAGTCTTGCCTGCCTCTGAAAATTTATTTTCACAAAGAGGTATTATTGAAATTGTTTTTTGCTGTAAAATCTTAAGTAGAACTGATTCCAAACTCCAAAAGCAGCAGAGTGTTAAAATACTTTCTGCTGCTGGCAGCTATTTGTGATTCACAGTATATGGCCGGCTGCATTTTACTCTCAGGAAGTCATAAGCATTTTCGAATTTTTATTGCAGAGTTGCTTGTGGTGCCATTTGCTTTGATTTTGGCTCCCGTTAAGTTATATATAGTTTGTTTACTTAAATTTTTCTAAAGGAATATTTTTGTCCAGGATTTTAATAGTATTGCTGTGACTGGGCATTAAATCTCTAAGCAGAAATGGGATAAACTATTAATTTGTAGTCAGTGCTGAAAAAGTCTTCCCTCTTCTCTCTTCCTTGTTCACTGAAGTTTGGTACCATCGCTTGTTCTTTAGGTTACTGAAAATCTATGAATTATTTATTATACTTCACTTCCCAGCAGTTGGGTAATGAATGGGCTTGCAAGATGTTGCTGGTCAATAGTCACACTCGTGGGTCAACAAGCGCTTCTGATGCATCTTTAACCTTCCTGCGAGACTGCTTTTATTTTCCTCGCTTTGCTCGTCTGTAAAGTAGCAGCACAGTGCCAGCAGCAATGAAATGAGAGCTGTGATCTTGCTGAGTGGGTAAGACAACCTGCTAAGCATGTGGTAAAAATAAAGCAGGAAGGCAGCGATTATTAATTTTTAGAAAATACATTTCTACCGATCTTCAGGCTGATGCCTAATGCTATCAGAAGGAGAAACTCCGCATCTGGGCAGTGTAATTCCTAGTTATCTGTAATATCTCTTCCTCTGGTTATGGCACAGGCTGTGTTTGCTTTGAGGGTAACAGGAGAACCTTCATGAAGGTGGCTTTCCCCAGGCCTTCCACCGGCCTGAGGAGCAGGGGTGGCACCAGGAGGCAAATCCATGGAGGTTTAAGCAGAGGTTGCTGGTCAAGGCTCGTTTTCTCTGCCAGAGAAGGACCAGGGTTACTGTGGTGCACGGCGAGCCTTTGCTCCAGGCATCTGCTGTGCCCTGGAGAAGGAGCTGGAGTGTTTGCTCGGGCCCTGCAGAGGAGGAGCGGGAGCAGGCCGCACACCTGCCAAGAAAGGGAATCCTGCACGAGTGCTCTGCTCAGAAGAGATTGGGAGCTGGGCCAAGGATTTCGTATGTGGATGATTAAAATTAGACTCCTGCATCCATATGTGCGTTCTCATTTCGAAAACACTGCCGGCCTTACTTCTCTCGTGCCTTTTATGTAGTCCCCTAATGGGCTAATGAGTCCCCATTTCCTCCAGCTCTGACAGCGGCCCTTGTGCTCGGTGAAAGTAACTTTATCTTTCCTCTCTGTAATCATGCGTGATCACACACACTGGAACACTGCTCCTGCCTTTCATTTCCCACTAATACTCTCTCAACAAGTAACTTTTTTCCCTTTCAAAAAGAAATAAGCTCTCCTCGGGAAAAACAGCCCAACATGGAAGCAGGTTTGGTTACACACCTCTCCTCGTGTGGTCGCTGTGCCTGTCCAAACCCAGACCTTCCTGTGCCTGCTGCTGTGGGACCAGCATGGGGAGGTGCAGGCCTGGCCAGGGAGGTGTCCTGAGGAAGATGGGATGAAGGCATGGCGTGGTGAGGCAGGCACTGTGCCTGGCTGACAAGTGCTCGTCTCCAGCCTGTTCTGTTCCCAAGCACCAAAACCACCAAAGGGTAAAGAATGAGTAAGGCGGCCAAGGCATGGCTGAGTGACCTCCGATTGCGAAGGATGTACAGTGAATCACACAAAACTGTTGGTGCAGAAGTGCCAAATTTCAGCTTTTGATATCTGGTTGGTTGAATACTTGTAGATGCTTATCATCATTAGACAGTGATTTGGTCCAGTCTCTCGAGAGCTCTGAAGCATCCAAAGACCCAAGTCCTTCCAGAAAGAAAACCTTGTGTTTCAAAAGACTTATTGTATTTTTTGATGTTTTGAGTCCTTATAAGAAAATGAGTAGACTTCCTGGACTGCTCATTAGAGACTTCTAGGAAATCCCTGTTAGTGCGACTGTTTTCTAAGCAGCCAGGCTTCTTCATCCTTCAGGCTGTGTACCCACTGCAGAGCTTGAGAGGGGGGGTGGACCTACGCTCCCCAGGGACTGCCTGGTCAGTTCATAATTCTGCTTCAAAGCAATAAATCCTTAATTGGGAGATCTCTGGACAAAAAACAGCACAGCCTCCTCTGTGGCCTGCATGCCTTGCTGGTGTAGGCTTGCCCACCACACTGCAAGCCCTGGTCCTGGCCCTTCTTCATGCACCACCCTACAGGTGAGCAGCCACCCCTGTGTACCTTTTGTGGGGAAGAACCTACTCATGCAGAAATGCTGGTTTATTTCCCCCGGAGGAGGATGTAAATCGAGGCTGGAGTTTCCCTTCCCCACAGGGTGCTAGCGGGGGCCAAGTTAGGATGCACAGGAGCTCCCCGCGCCTGGTTTCCCTTCCTCTGGAAAAGCTACAGGCTGTTGGGTGCAGGCCAAAGCAGGCAGACGAGGGAGCTGATGTGCACGCAGTTCTTGCCCTAACATGGAGTGAGGGCATGGCTACAGTGCACACCCAGATACAAAAGTTCTTTTTTTTTATATATCAAAACTGGCAACAAAGCACCTTGTATAGCAAAGCAAAGTTTATAGCTTGCTTTAGCCTGGAAAAAGACTTCTCAGAGCTAGCTGCAGGCATTGTCTCCTAACAACCCTCAAGTGTTTGTTGGAGGTAGTTTATCTCAAGGCAGCTTTTCATTCCTGTTTATTTTAAATTGTCCTCCTAGAACCACAAAATTAAACAAAAGTCATGAATCCATAATGAAACATCCCAATAAAAAAGAAAAAATCAAGTGAAATTTGTACATTACAGGGCAGCTCTGCAGCCTTCCCAAAACCCTGCCAGATGGAGGACTTGCACTTTATGCATGGCCTATAAGCAGTACAGGGATATTTGCAAGGTGCATTAAAAGCAATTACAGAGAGCGGAAGCTGGGAATTATATACAAAGGAAGGAAGTCTTTTGAGAATCAGGTTTCACAATTTCTACTGCTTAAGGACAAACTTGTTTGTCATACAGTCTGCAGGAGGTGTATATTTGCATGTGAGTGTCTGTATAGGTATGTGGATTTATGTGCACAGCATACGTAATTGAGGAGAAGGAGCTTTCTCTATGGTTTCTCAGCCCTAAGCGTGCTGCTTTTATCCCTTCTTAAACCCTGTGCCCATTTGAAACAACACAAACAGACGTTAAGAAACTCCCAAGGCAGCATGCGTGCCTGTGTGAGGGAGTATGAGTAACTCATCTTCACATTCAGCCGGAGCCTGGGTATTGTCAGAGCAGCTGAATCATTGCCTGCGAGCTGCCATGTTTGCCATGGTGATGACTTGACGACGTGCCAGCATTGCTGCCTACAGTCTCTGAGAGGCTGACCTTGCAACACCATCAACATTCTTTCTTTGGCTTTTGCTGACATACTGTAGGCTCTGGAAACTGTTTTCAAAACAAATATATAATGAAGTATTGTGCTTGTAAAAGCAATTGTGTTTCCGTCCGTCAGATTATTTTAGGGCGTCTCGCCTGCCAAAGGGCAAAGCAAAGGGACACGCAGGGAGCATGCAGTACTTCAGATAATACGAGAGGATTTCTGTGTACAGAAGCAATGGGAATCAAAAGTAACCTTCACAAAATCAGAAGTTAATGGTAAAGTGGCAACTTATCAGCTCTTTGTGTTGTTCCATCGTAAACCAAATTGTTTATAAAAGTCACGAACAAAGCAAGGACAAGTGAACACAGCTCTACAGGCAGTGCAGAGAACACACAAGGTCTAAAAGCAAGAAAACCTCTTGATTTAATGCTTGCTATATACTCTTGTATGTCTTCTTCAAGCAGGCAGAAAAAAATCACGATCTAAACTAACTTTTTTATATTTTCCATCTAGGCATTTGTCATGGGGAAATGGTAGAGATGTGGCTTAACGGATGAGGTAAGGGCATTGTCAGTACCTGAACACAGCAATCCTATTCTAGGCCCTAGGTTTGGGCTGCTCTGTGCTGGGTGACCTGGCATGTTGAGGTGTTAACAAGTTGTGGGTCATTACCTGAGCACTTGGTATTCCTGCTGCCCATGGGCCCACTGCCCACTAAGCTTCATGTGCCCTCTGCTTGCCCACTATGTTCTCCAGGACCCAGCTTGCAAAGGAAGCAAACAAACCAGACACAGGACTTGCCCCACACTTGCTTCTGGTTTGATCGTGGGGAGCAGAGGTAGGGAAATGCTGTTACTGACTTTTTCTCTTCTTGCTACCCTTATTAAACTAAACACATATAGCAATTACTGGTGTCCCAAATGACATTTCCCAGAAGGTTTTTGTGAGATCAGAGACTATAGTAGATGTGTGACAGGCTTTCTTTAAAAACTGCCATGCAGCACACAGAAGCCATACATAGGGTTAGGTAACAGCAGTTATAATTTTAGGTAAGGGATTGAAAAATGTAGTTAGGGTAAACCCAGGACTGTGTAGGTTAAAACCAGAATGAAAGACGGAACTAACAAAAGTCTGGAGGCAACATCTTTATGAGACACCCCAGTTTTCACTCCCCCTCAGAGATCTATTTTCAGGTGTTGCCTGGAAGGAGAACACATAATTTATACCAAGATATTTCCCCTGGATCCTTCTTAAAGTGCAGTCTTCAACATTTGTTGAAGTCAGGTGAATATACCTCAAGTTCTACCTACTTCTGCAGGTAGAAGTAAAAGTTACCATAATACCGTTTGTTCATAATACTGTTTACATTAGTGAAAAATAAAGCTAACTGCAAAAAGCAGTGTAAGCAACTCACAGAACAGCATGAATGGGACACGTGCAGCCCAGCAATGTCTTTGTAGAAAGCTGCACCACTCTCTGGTTGAGCGATGGAGGTCCTGGCCTGGTCACCTCCTCCCCCTCTGGATCTGTCTGTTTCATGTGTCCCTGATGTCCAGGAGACACCCCTCCTGGGCCAACCATGCTGCCCACCCCATTGTGACATGGGCCACCACCACCGTTCTGCTCACTGTGACACAGCCACTGCATCACCAGGGCAGTGCCAGGAGCTAGTGGCTGCCTGCTGTGACATGGCCACCACATCACCAGGGCTGCTGTAACACTGTGACGTGGCTGTCACCTTCCACCATTCCAGCAAGAAGAAATAATCACATAATAAAATAATAATAGTCATAATAATAAATCGATAATGCTGAGGATGGGAATTAAGTAGTTGTAGCTGCTCAGGAAAGGTTAAAAGAGAATTAAAAGCTGCAGGTCCTATCCACTTCCCAGTTTTAAAGACTTGTGCTCCTGGCTGTTGCTGAGAGCTGTGGGCTTGAAGGCTAAGTTCTGGAAGAAAAACGCGTGTCGAGCTGGCTACAGGTAGTATTTCATACCTTTGGTATTAAAGACATCTGTGGGGACATCTCAGTGTGAACTGTAAAGACTCGCATAAAAAATGGTCTTGTTTACCCACTTTCTAACTTACCTACTGAAAAAGCCTCCTAAAGGCTGTCTGACTTCAGCACATCCTGACACTTGGAGGAGCTTTAAGCTTAAACAGGATTTGTCTAGTACATAGTAGTGAATTACTCTGTCCACATATATATATTATATATGGCTACTAAAACTTCAGCTAATGCAGAAAAAAGTATTTGAAAGAAACAGCAAGCACATTATATTTGATTCTGCATTGTTTTCCAGTTTGCTTCTTTTTTGCAATTCGGTAATGACTTTTAACTTGCAAGTTTAGTGCTTGGACTGCATTTTCCTTAGGGTTTGCCTTTCTCCACGTGTTGCAATTGAATCATTGAGCCAAACCAACAAACAGGAAGAGCCTGAAAACAGGATTTGCAAAATGAAGATAAAAAAGTTGCCGTGGGACATATTTCCAAACCCGAAGTCGCTTTGTGGTGAGGAAGGCTGAGTCTGTTACTATTCAGGACATCTGAATGGTGTCACATCTCAGACTGAGAGGGATAGCAGTCCCTCTTGAAGCTGCTGGGCCTGTGTAATCTAGATAAGATGTCCACGTTTAGCTTTGAAAGGAGCATTTGTGCCAGAACAAGAGGAGTCCTTGCTGGCTTAACCAGTAGCATAGTAAGGGATGGAAACTGGAACAGACTCCAAGCTCTGGTGGGCAGCCAGTGACCAAATCTTTAAGTGTCCACCATACAGGTTCAGATTTGGGAAGGCTTAGGAGCCAGTTGGCTGGGCTGTCTATACCGTTTGCCCGAACCAACCTTATAACACAAATCTGGTGCAAATTAGCCTTCCGAGGTACCCCTGCAAGCTCACTTCTCTGTACAGTGGAAATAGGTAGTTTTTCTGACAGTGAGAAAATTCAGTCTTTTGGTGTCTGAAATTAGTTCACAAGCCACACAGCTTATAATCCATTCAGCTTTTTCCTAGGGGCAGGGACTTGGTCTTGGTGCGTTGTTTTCAAGTTAAATGTTAACCCTCTGTACAACAGAAGCCTGCTTCTTACGGGCTTGGTGTCTCCTAGGTGGAAGGCAAGAAGGGCTTTCGGGAACGACTTCCCAGGGGCATCCAGAACTGATTGAGGGACTGTAGGCTTTTACTGGCAGTGTGTAATTGCCAGGCTCACTAGCTTATTCTATTTTTTTTTTCCTGTTTGTGTGGGCGGGATCACACAGCAGAGACCCTCTCAGGATGTAACTCTTAATAATTAGGTGAGGAGGATTTCCCTATCAAAGGAGAGATGAAAATTTTTTCCTTGTGAAAAGCTGTCGTGAGACCCCAAGGCAGAACTGCTAGGATGTCCACCACCAAATGGTGCCTAAAAAAATGCAAATTGGTTTTAAAAATGAATCTTGCTCGAGACTTGGCTTCTGAAACAAAGGGAGCATTAGCTGCTCACTGCACAGAGTATCAAATTGGACCATAGAAGGAGAAGAGGAGAGTGCCATGGAAAATAAGTCTGTAGGCTGAGCCAGATTTCTTCCTGTTTTTGTGCACGAAAAGGTCTTGTTACAGCCATATCCTTTAAGCCCCGAGGAGACCAGATCCACAGCCAAGAATGGCTTTTGCATTTCTGATCGCATGCTGCCTCCTCCAGCAGCCTGTATTTTTCTAAAAATAACCCTGATTTCATACCTTAGCTGATGGACCTCCTAGCAGCCACAATAGGCACAACCTCCCTGGAAAACACACAGTAATATGTAAAAGCGTCGGCTGCACTGTGCGCAGCTTCTGCAGAGGCATCCTTTGTAATGTGATTTGTGCTGGAGCGTAGTGAGCCCACACGGAGCCCTTGCTGCTTCCCCCAGAACAAACACGTCGCTGCTGAATACCAGGTACCTTATTCAGTGGAAGAACAAGCATTCTTTCTGTCTTTAAAACAAAGAAAATAAGAAGTCACTTGGCAAGGGGAAAGAAAGGATTTGTTTTCCTAGTCCACGGGGAAATCTGTCAGGCTGAACAGCCTGCAGCGTCTGCTCGGGGTGCGTGACGGTCGCCAGCAGCCGAGGGAGCATCCCGAGACAGATGTCAGTGTGAAAAGTGGGGAGAAAAGCTGCCCTGTGCTGTGGCACATCCCTTCTCGGCACCGGCCCCGTTCCTTAGCTCCCTGCCAGGGGTTGCTGTCCTCACAGCTGCTGGTCTGGCTCATTTATGTGTCTGGCTGCCAGGAAGCTCCTATGCCAGATCTGCTGCCGGGGGAGCAGCCACGTGCGGGTGCACCCTTCGTGAGCATAAGGGTTTGCAAAAAGCTCGGGTGCTGCACGTGAATCCAACAGGGGTACAAAAGGTAGGTGAAATATGCTGACGCTAATTCAAGGTGTATTGCCAGCGCAGAGGCATCCACGGCTTGAGGACTTCCCTGAGGCAGTGGTGAGGTCTCCACATTTAACAGCGTTGGTGTGTGGTCAGAGGGTGCTGCAAACGTCCCCCCAGGCTTCGTCCCCTGAGCAAGGCCTGTTGGTCTGGGTTGTGAGTGCCCCTTCACAGGAGGAAGGTCTGCAGCCCCGAATTCACAGCTGGAGGTGGGATCTGCCTCCTACTTAAGCTGCACCTGGGACTGCCCAGGCTTGGCTGAGCAAACCCTAAAATGCACACCAGGTGTGTCCATACCCATAAAGTTCCCTGGCTGATGGCTAAAGGGAGGGACATAGCACCAGAGCAGGCTGCAGCCATACAAACATTTGACACGGGAGTGAGCATCTCCATCATGGTGACTGCCATTTCCAGCAATGGTGAAACAAGTAACAGCTTTTGGGCTCCTGGTGCCAACCCTAGGGCGCTTGGCACCTACTGCCATGGGCTCAGAGCTGGTCAAAAAGCACAGACAGGAGAACCTTGTGCACTAGCCATGAAGGCAGCACACACCCTGCATTGCGTGCTGGGGCTAATATGACATAAATGTGATTGTGTGGTGGTCTGGTCACAGGTCAGGCCTGTGTCAGCCACAGGCTGCTTCTCGTGGTCTTGGCTCAGGAGTGAAATGGATGGTTTTGAGCAGTGTACACACAGCAGAAGTATCAAATGGATTAAAAAAAAAAAAAAAAAAAAAAAAAAAAGACTTTCCCTTCATCTTTTCCTGGGTCGTAAAACCAGCAATGAAACGTGACCTCCCATATAATTTTAAGACTTTTGGCCATAATATAAGCATCCAAATGCTTACATGCCTAATCCTTCTGTGATTCTCTATTATCCCATGATTCTAATCTTCAGCATTACATAGAAGTCACTGTGCCTCGGCACTGCTGTCCTTGTGATGCACAAATTGACAGTGTATAAGGGGTCTGTTTTTCTCTCCCCATCCTTCATTTATAAGAGGTTTACCCTGAGAAAGCTGTCACTCTGAGATACACAGGTGGTTTTAGTCTGACTTGCTTTGTCTTTAGAAAACCTGCCTTTGGAAATGAGCAGCCAGTTAGCTTGATCCTGCTGTACAGAAACACCCAGCAGCCAAATCAGTGAAATGCCTGTGTTTAGGCTGGTGTGGGTAAAGAACGAGGCCTGCTTGTCTCTCAGTGTGCACGGACTCGGTAAGCACTGCAGCCAAATGCGGGGTTTTTTGGAGAAGAATCAGAGTTTTAGTTTCATTGTGAAGTGGTTAAAGATTAGTAATAATTTTGCAGCCTTGGTAGAAGTAACAAGAACGTAACAACAGATATCTGAACGGTATTTCTGCAGAGCCCAGGGGGCTGGGGGAAGCCTGGTCTTGAAAAACATCAGCATGTGCTGCTTGCTGTAAGTTTGAAGTACTGAGGTAGTCAGTAGCCAATGACAAATAGAGCACTGGAGAAGAAACAAGTACAAATGTTGTTGGTAAACAAAGATTTTCCCACAGGCTTTGCAGCTGCTTAGTCTAGAAGTGCAATCTAAAGGGCAGTGATGGGTGAAACGGCTCGGGCTGTTGGTTCACGTTAGTTACCATATTGTTGTTGAGGTAGGTGGGTTGGAAGTCACAATAAGACACTGTAAGTTACTACAAAACCCCATAGGTTAAAGGTCCCATATAACAATTTCAGAGCTATGTTTATTGCCCAAATAAATAATTTTTTCAAGCTAACAAAATAAACAAGAAA
This sequence comes from Nettapus auritus, assembly GCA_011076525.1. Classification (NCBI taxonomy): domain Eukaryota; kingdom Metazoa; phylum Chordata; class Aves; order Anseriformes; family Anatidae; genus Nettapus; species Nettapus auritus. Next base: position 114,245,252 of record CM021766.1, read on the forward strand.
GAGCCCCCTCACCCCCTGCCCCATCTTGTATATGTAACTAGTGGTTGTAGCACGTACCTGGGTGAGTTGCTGGAAAAACCCTTGCCTTCCACCAGGAGATGATGCCTTCATTTGGGTGAGGGTTAAGCGCTATTAACCACAAGGATAAAAGCTGGCGCGGTTGCCTGAGGGAGCCGGAAGGATGTTTAGATTTTTGGCTCACTTGATTTATTGCTCAATTATTCAACTGCATCCCAACAATTGTGCATGAGCAGCAGTGAGACCTATACATTTCTTCCTGATTTGTATCAACAGCCTCCAGAACAACAGCCTGTGTTAGCAGCTGCTTTTTCCTTTTCATGTCTGGGAAAGCAAGGTTTGAAAGCTTTTATACTGTACGAGTTAGGGAGAGAAAGAAAGTGCCCTCGTCTCCAGCTCGGCCTTTATGTCTGGTTATTTGGGCTTGCACAATGAGCAGTGAACTCCAAGGCATGTTGTAATACTGGTTGCTGTTCTCTTGCCTCCCTGTTTGTGTGGCATTTTGGAGCAGCTAGCAGGCATGCAGCTGATGAAGGATCAAGGGCTGGATGTTCATGTCTTTCTGGTGTATCATGAGAGTGATGGGGGAAAGTCAACTGATAAGTGGGTTTCTCATGCTCTTCACAGCTGATCTTTACTGTTGTTGCTGGTGGGGGCAGTGATGGCTCTGGCTGAGAAGGAATGGTATTTGACAGCATGGAGCAACCCTGTGGGGAGATGTATTTTGTGTGTTATGTGAGATAAGTTAATTGTCATTTTGTGGGTTTGCATGGTGTGAGAAATGTAAAGTCTCAGGCTTCTGGGAGCAGACGCTGCAGATGTTGTTATGTGACACAAGGAATACATGAACTAAGATTTTGGAGAAAACATACATTAAAACCTGAACTGACTCCAACTGCGAGCTAAGCAGCTCCAGAAATGACTGATAAATTCATATGAACATCAGTTAATGTCAGTCAATACTGCTCTGATTCACAGGTGAGGCACACGTGCTTTGAGCAAAAAAGTTTCCTTTATAGCAGCTCATTCCTTTAATCTATTTTCACCATCATTTGCCTTCACTGTTACCCATCTCTTCTGCTCTGACCGTATCTGTCATCGTTTCTTTACCTGTTACTCTGCCCTCTTCTTTCTTCCTCCTCCTACCCGGTATCTTCTGACTTCCTGAACCCTTCTCTTCCCTGGGAGTCTCCTGGCCACTGCCGTCCGCTTTGGCTTGGCTTGCTTGCTCCCAGGAGGCATGGGGCTCTGGGGAATGGGTAGTCCTTCCCTTAAATATCAGGGGGACTTTTCTTAAATATCAGGCTGGTGCTGTTTGATTTTAGTTCAAAGAGTGGTGGCAGGAGTGGTCTAGCAAATGTCTGTCTTGGATATTTCCAAGCTCCTTGCCTGTGTGATTGTCATGGCACATCAGGCTCATAAATATTTGTGTCTCCAGAAAAAATCAGTAAGATAGGATGTGCTGTTAATCCAATTTCTTAGGCAGGGTGCTGAGATCAGAACGAAGAGGGAATTAAGCCAGAGTCTCCCAAATTACAAATCTGTATGATAATGCCTTCTTTATGAATATGCTCTTTGTTTCAGTTTGCCTGGATAGTTTTTTGGTTTTAAGCATGATTGCAGAAGATTGTTAAAGGTGGAGTGAACTAGCAGTTATAAGGCTGTTCAGATTTAGAGAGGGTGACTGCAAGAGGAGGAAGGAAGGAGTTAAGGAATTACAGAACAACCCTGTTACTAGAAATGTTATTCTTGTCCATTCGGTATGCAAATCTGTCAGTACTAGTACTGTGATTTTTTTCCATCTACCATTGGTTCAAAGCTAAGAGTAAATAACTCTTAATAACTTTTAACTCAAAATACCATAGAGATGGATTCCTGCAAACATACATCGTAAGAGTCCAGAAGTTAGGAAAATTGCTTCTCCTGGTGGCATTCCAGTTTCAAGACTCCTAAGCTATGGTGACAGAATAAGGGACCTAACATCTGTCTTCTCAGTCATCACTGGATGTCCTGACTATGGGGTGTGCATGGACCTCTCTTGGGCTTTGAATAGAATTAATAGAATTTCTACCATAGACCTGAGAAACCTTTCCAACAAAGCTGTTATAAAAATAGGGTATGCAGGTGATGGGTGTTGTGTTTGATAAAACAGCATTTTCTTATTACAAATTCCTGTTGGAAAAGGTCCCAGCCAGCTTGGCTTTTCACACTGTAAGAAATGTTCTCATCTTCCGTGTGCAAGTTCTGAACTCTGTTAGCCATGCTTGCTGAGTGTCTAGGCAGATAAGCTGATTTCAATTACCTTTCATTTGATTGCTTTCTATTTGTTTTCAGCTCAATGTCATTTAAAAAAAAAAAAAAAAAAAAAAAAAAAAAAAAAAAGACAACATTTACTTAAGATATCTGTACCGGATTTAGCTGTAGCAAAAAGTAAGTGAATTTAATCACTGCTGGAGAGAATACAGGTCCAACTCCATCCTCCCAGGAGAATAAATCATGGGGTAAACAAAGATTTTTAGATGCTCTCAAGGGACACAGAGGCTGCAGTACTCCAAATAGTGCCAGGAGTGGGCTGAATAGAATAATTCTGATTCCCCTTCCCTCGTTTGATTCGTTCTCCTTCCTCCCAACTATGTTAAGCAAGAAACATGATCCAAACAGAACAACTCCTAATAGAGTCCCCCATATGGAAAATCAGATCTACATGGGCTTTCTGATGCACTCTTTATTAACATTTAATCTCCAGGCTTCATAAGGTATCCAAATGACTAGCATATTCTCTGAAACTTGCCCTTACTATGTGTCCGTGTAGTGACAGGTTTTTTTCTGAAACCAATTTCCTTCTGTAAACCAAAAGTAATGTTACCCTATTATGAATTATGTTGCTCTTTCCATATTCCTTCAGACTTTACAGCTTACCTCTCATCCCTCTCTGGAGCAGTTTTTAAAATAAATGTTGTCAGTGATATTAAAATATAAATAATAATTGGTTTTAATGTAAGTCACATTTCATTCTGAAGTATTTATGCAAAGTATCCAGTGTGTTTGACTATTAAAATAATTTCCATACTGAGACCAACCTCATTGCGGCTGAACTAAAGATGAACAGTGGTTTGGTATAGGGCAAGTTCGGGATCGGAATGTTCAAAAGAGAATGTAAGAAAGAGAAACCCTCTGCTTTCCTTGAACATGGCATAATCGAATGGTTTGGGTTGGAAGGGACCTCAAAGATCCCCTAATTCCAACCACCCTGCCACAGGCTGGGACATCTTCCACCAGACCAGGTTGCGCAAAGCCCCATCCAGTGTGGCCTTGAACACCTCCAGGGATGGGGCATCCACAGCTTCTCTGGGCAGCCTGTTCAATGCCTCACCACCCTCCGAGTGAAGAATTTCCTCCTAACATCTAATCTGAATCTACTCTCTTTTAGTTTAAAGCCATTATTCCTTGTCCTATCCCTACACTCCCTGACAGAGTCCCTCCCCATCTTTCCTGTAGCCCCCTTTTAGGTACCGGAAGGCTGCTGTAAGGTCTCCTCAGGGCCTTCTCTTCTCTGGGCTGAACAACCCCAACTCCCTCAGCCTGTCCTCATAGAAGAGGTGCTCCAGCCCCTTCGTCATCTTTGTGGCCCTCCTCTGGACTTGCTCCAACAGCTCCAGGCCTTTCTTATGCTGGGGGCCCCAGAGCTGGACACAGTGCTCCAAGTGGTATCTCATGAGAGCAGGGCAGAGGGGGAGAATCACCTTGCCCTGCTGGCCTCGCTGCTTTTGATGCAGCCCAGAATCTAGTTGGCTTTCTGGGCTGCAAACACACATTGCCAGCTCATGTTGAGCTTCTCATAACCAACACTTCCAGGTTCTTTTCCTCAGGACTGCTCTCAATCCATTCTCCAAACAGCCTGTATTTGTGCTTGGGATTGCCCTGACCCAGGTGCAGGACCTTGCACTTGGCCTTCTTGAACCTTATGAGGTTCACACATGCCCACCTCTCCAGCCTGTCCAGGTCCCTCTGGATGGCATCCCTTCCCTCCAGCATGTTAACTGCACCACACAGCTTTACTAACTGCGTTTTTAAAACTAAATAAATAAGGTGAATACAGTATTTTCAAAGTAAACATGAACTCTTCTGACACAGGTTCTTTGAAAACTAGTTTTAGATTGTTGTATCTCTGAAACTTTTGTCATAGTTTGTCATTATAAGACTTTACCATAGGCAAAATAAACTGGTCAGGCTGATGCCACCTGAGGACAATCACAATGGATGTAGGATGACATTACTTCTGCTGTAGGTAAGAGCAACTTGATGCCCTTCATATTTGCCCCTCTTCCAACACAATGTAAGAGATAAATGTATTGTTCTATGTGATCTGCATTTTGGGCATTGCTTCCCCCACTCCAGAAAACTTTCATTTCAAAATGCTGGAATCTTGCTCTGTTTCTTTATGCATCTTTTTACCACAGTCACATCATCTGTCATATTGATGCTATCATCATGACCTGCCTGTATTTCGGAAGGGCTGCAGTTTCTACAACGCCTGCTGCCTCGGCTGCGCAGGCAGGATGGCCAGGAGTCCCGGCTGCCTGTCAGACAGACGAGCAAACACTTCATTTGCATTCGTACTCCCAAGTGCTGGCTGACTCTCTCAGTGCTAGTTAAATTAAAACTCTTTTAATCTGCTGCAGCTGTCTTTAACTTGATTACTTTGAATACGATTTCCCATCTGTCTTCACCCAACATTTACCTGTAGATATATTAATGATATCTGTAAAGATAGATAAGTACAATATCCATTTTATCCATAGTTACACAAGTGCTTCCGTTTGGAGGTCAACGCTGTAACTCATCAGTCATTTCTAATGCATTCGAATCCCAAGAGGGCAGAATCACCTCTCCTGGCCACGATGCATTTACCTCATCAGGTCACTAGGGTTTTGTCCTGTGGTGCCCATCGCGGAGAATCATCCCTGAGGCTGGGGAGTTGTTGGTGACCTGAAAGGCTCCGTCCTTCCTGCTTGCAATTTGAAATACAACAGGGATTCTTGTGCATCATAACCATCCTTTCCCCCAGTACAGACATCCAGTGACGTAGGATATCTTTTGTCCAGAATCGCTGAAGAGGTGCTTTAGGGCAATGAATGAGGTGCAGCTTGACAGTGGGATGAGGACAGGTGCTGCTTTTCAAAGCTGGCTAAGGAGAAACAGATTCCAAGAAGCTCAGGTAAGTATGGGATTTGAGGGTATTATAAGGGGTACTTTAAGACTTTCATTGCAGTGAATGGTAGTAGAGAGAAATCCTCCTGTCATGCTTGATGTTTTGTTAGTTTACATCCAGAAGAAAGGAGAGATTAGGGGTTCTTGCATGAACAGGGGGAAGAATTCCAGCATGTAGCAATGCCCAGTGGGCAGAGATTCCACAGCACCTTTTAAATTAATGTGTCAGGTATGCAGGAGTCAAACTGCTGGGTTTCAGAGCACTAGCCTAGGATACTCTCCTGTCTTCAGAAAAGGTGTAGGGCAGCATGTCCTTCAGCTCCCATTCAAAGTCAAGATTTTGGTCGCTGTTTCTTGCGTGTGAGGCAAAGCGTATCAGGGTGCCAGCCTCTCTTCCCACTGGCAACATACATGTGAAATAAAAGACTTCTCAGAGAAGAGACAGGAAAAAGGTTGCATGGATTTTTGTACTGCATGTAATATTGCAGAGTTCTTGTCTTTTCAACAGCTTCCTACTGGAATGCATCTTTTGGTGCAATTAGAGAATTTGGAGGATGCACATAAACTGAGACATGATTAGACATATCTCATATACCAGAAGATTGACAATCAATGCAAGAAGATAGCAGCACCCATGAGTTCAGTAACATATCTTAAGACAACTGTAGATGAGACATTTTGTTTGTGCTGCAGATAGCAGTCCTTCATGTGGTTCTCAGCTCAAAATATGGAGGCTGGGAGAGCACCAAACACTGTGGTTTAGCTTGGCCAGGGAGTTTTGTAGGAAGGGGAGAGAGGGATTGATTGATACGGTTTTGAACTTCATCTGTAACTTAAGCCAAGAATTCATTTTAAACTCCTTTTGTTTTCAGAGAAAAATGGGGACCTAAGTATTGCCGTATGTGGGATTTTATAAATTGTCTAACATTGTTATTAGAAGTATTTTGATAACAATTCTCTTGAGTTCATAGTTAAAGGTACCTCCTTGCTATGGTGATTGTTTGGTGTAAATACCAAATGTTGCTCTTGAAAGAAAAGCAGCTGCAGTTAATTTTAGATTTAAAAAAATATTTATAAAACATTGCCAATATTATAAACTGTTTTTTAAGAGAATACCTTTCAACTTTCCAGCTGATATTAAAAGTAGAACTTAACTACAGTACAGTTGCTAAAAATCATTTGAGCACATTGTTTAAAATTTAATGAAGAAATGCCTTTGTTCAGTGAAAATTAGTTAAAACTACTGTTTCCCTTAGTATGAATGTGGTCTGGGGTGATGCTGCATTTCCATTTCTAAGTGATCAGGACCCCAATCCAGAGGGCTGTCACCTGAGAGTCACGACTTGTATTTGAAGCACCGTGCAGCTGTGATGTGGTTATTGTAAGACTTGTGCAGGTTTCCTCTGGAAGGCAGGGACTGTTCTGCCTCTTCTGCAATCACCATTGTTTTTTTTGCTTTCTGCGTGGGCCTCTCCAGAGCAAAAGGCTGCTTGTCTTCTCAAATGGAGTGGGAACTTGTTTTTTTGTGGAAAAGCACTGTGAGATGATTGAATTTGTTTTCATTTGAGATACAAGTAGGAAATGGATCTAGCCTGCCAGAGCTGGAAACAGAATGTGTTAACTCTTACAGCCTTTCCTTTCAGAGCCCTTTATGCCAAAACTCATTGTGGGATGTTTTTAGGGGATGTCAGGAGATGACAGACAAGATGACTGGCTTCAGCCTTACTGTGTTCCCCAGAGCCTTGGCTCCACCAACACACCCAGGTGAATTCCCCAGTGACCCAGTTCACGGGTGACACCTCTCCTTCATGCTTCATATGCTACTCTCTTAACCTCTCACCCCCGTTTTCCAGCTCCTGTTATCTGGGGCTGACAGTCCTTCTTTGCACTGGCAGTGGGGGAGGCTGTTAAGTGTTGGGTCCTGCACTTGGGGTACAACCACATGCAGCGCTACAGGCTAGGGGAAGAGTGGCTGGAAAGCTGCCCAGTGGAAAGGGACCTTGGAGTGCTGATTCATGCTGTCTTGAACATGAGCCAGCAGTGTGCCCAGGTGGCCAAGAAGGCCAATGGCATCCTGGCTTGTATCAGGAATAGTGTAGCCAGCAGGATCAGGGAAGTGATCATCCTCCTGTACTCAGCTCTGGTGAGGCCGCACCTTGAATGCTGTGTTCAGTTTTGGGCCCCTCACTACAAGAAGGACATCGAGGCCCTGGAACATGTCCAGAGAAGGGCTACAAAGCTGGTGAAGGGCCTGGAGCACAAGTCCTGTGAGGAGCGGCTGAGGGCACTGGGGTTGTTTAGTCTGGAGAAGAGGAAGCTCAGGGGAGACCTGATTGCTCTCTACAACTACCTGAAAGGAAGGTGTGGGGAGCTGGGGGTCGGCCTCTTCTCACAGATAACTAGTGATAGGACTAGAGGGAATGGCCTCAAGTTCCAACCTAAACCAGGGCAGGTTTAGGTTGGAAATTATGAGCCATTTCTTCTCAGAAAGAGTAGTCAGGCACTGAAACAGCTTACCCAGAGACATGGTGGAGTCACCATCCCTAGAGGTCTTCAAGAAACATGTAAATGTGGTGCTTAGGGATGCGGCTTAATAGTGGACTTGGCAGTGCTAGGTTAAAGGTTGGCCCAGATGATTTTAGAGGTCCTTTCCAACCTGAATCATTCTATTATTCTGTGCTGCTACCGTCTCTTGCAACCATTCAGGGGAGAGGGTGGGCACAGGAAAGGGTCCTCCAGGTAACCTGGACAGACAGATTTGAAACCATTTGGCCATTTTAAATGTGGAAATAGGGTTCTTGCAGTAATTCTGAAGTCTCTTTCAGGCTGCATGTCTGAAGCTTGCCACAGACTGTTTCCCTGAGGAGGCTGGGATCCCCCATTGGACCACATGAGCAAATCCTAGCCAGAAAGCACTGCTGTGTCCCATGCAATTCTCCACACATAAACCCATCTAAGTGAGAGAAGTCATGGATATTATGGACGAGGCCCCAGCATGCAAACCCAGAGCTCTTCAGACATTGGTATGTGTATTAATTAATTGCACAGCCAGATGGAGGGGTTTATATGTCCATTTGCCCACTTCATGTAATCACATTTTCCTTAAAGGTTTCTCTAGAAAGGCTTTTATATTTATCGCAACACTATTCCTCATACTTATTGTTCATCCTAATAGCAAGCACAGTAATAATCACACATTATTGTAATTGGTGCTGATGCTGCCCTATTTAACATCACTTCTTTCTGAGTAGCGTTAGATTTGCTGAATCCATTTTTTTTTACTTTTGTTAAATTAAAAAAAAAAAAAGACACATTAACATGTTTTCAAAGAGACAGAGAAAGAGGGAAACCACTACATCCCAGTGCATTAATTTAAAAAAATGCAAATAGGCCTATAAATGAAAATCAAAAGTTGTTGGTTTTTTTTGGTGGTTGTATCTCTGTCAATGCAAGATTTATTGGTTTCCAGTCCTCCCAAGGCTTATGAATATGCTTAATTGGGCTCACTGGATTCAGAAGTGGTGTTTCTTGTGCTATGAGGAGCAGGGGCTCAGGAGCTGGCTCCTGTGAGCCTTCACATCACCAGCTCTGGATCCCCCTGCATGGGGGCACTGTGACATCAAGCAACATGTTTCTTCAGGGATACCTTTTTTCCTAGATGTGGTGCAGGAAGCTTTGAAGACAGAGTGTACATGTGATGTGCCTGCTTGAAGTCAGCCAGCTGATACCTCTGCACAATATGAGGGGTTAAATGACAGAATCTTAAGGCTGGTACAGAGGGACGTCGATGCACCCAGCTTGTCCGCAATGCATTCAAAGACCCAAGTGCCTTGGCCAGCACTAACAACACGGTGGTGGGACAGGTGACAGTCTGTGCTCCAGGGTTTCTCTAAAGCCAATGCCTGAGCGTAGGTTTGGATCCATTCAATAATGCTGGGAGGGATGAGATCCTGCGAGCTCAGCTCTTCTCCCTGGAAGAAATTCTTCACTCAGAGGGTGGTGAGGCACTGGCACAGGCTGCCCAGAGAAGCAGTGGATGCCCCACCCCTGGAGGTGTTCAAGGCCAGGCTGGATGGGGCTTTGTGCAACCTGGTCTGGAGGGAGGTGTCCCTGACAATGGCAGGGGGCGGGAACTGGGTGATCTTTGAGGTCCCTTCCAACCCAAACCATTTTGTGATTCTGTGCTAAACACACAGGGAAATGGCTGGCTTCATGCAAGTAATGAAGAGACTGAAGTATCACAAGTACCTTATTGCCTCCAACTGATCTTCCAAACATATTAAGGCAAGGTGGTAAAAAACACAGAAGCCTATTGGCAAAGCACTATAAGTGAAAGTGTTTGAGGTAAGATAATAAAGCAATATATGAAATTGCAGCAAAATCTCCCTCATTTTTTCCCTTCAAAAATGTAGTTGGGCCATGAAATGTAATCAAATATCAAAGTAAAAGTTAAAAATAGTTTCAGTTACTGCTGTTTCCTTAATCTCTTGTCCATATTTTTATTTCAATATTACTTTTATTCTATTCCAGGTTTCCCTTTCTTCTGCTATTATGTTGAAAAGCAACACAAACAGAAGTGCAAAGTGCTGCTCAAACCATACAGAAAACAACAAAATCAGAAATTATTTATTTATAGAATTGTTTTATTTGAAATCGTTTTAAGTATCACATAATAATAGCACATTTGAAAGTCATAGAAGTGTTCTTTTAAAAAAGAAAGGTTGATTATATCTTTTAAGGGCTGTTCATAGAAATACTGCAGTTCTTTATAGTAAGGAGCACAGTCAAACAGAGCCCCATGCAGATTATTGTTGCTCGAGGGCAAAATAACTTTGATAGCATTCGCAGAGGCATGCTGTTGCACCCCACAGCAGAAGGCACATGCTGCCTAGCAGCAGGGTAACGCTGCAGCAAGCTTGAGAGGACATATATAAAAGAGCAGATAGGTAGGAATTTGCTCTCGTTGCCATGGTGTTTGGACACTGTTTACTTCACTTATCGGCCGAGTCTGATACTTTGCCTTTCTTCTGGAAACCTGCAGCCCTAACCTGCAGCTAAGTTCAGCATTTATGGCATTCACAGCTGAGGAGGAAAACCCCCAGACATGAAGCATGTGTTAGCTGTTCAGCAGTGCCCCAGGGAGCCAAGCACCCACCTTCGCAGGGGCCAGGCTCTGCCCCCAAGAGCCCTGCAGAGGTGGATGCTGCAAGGAGGATGCTGCCACCACTGCTTTCCTCAGTGTGATGTGTAGGGCACGCTTCCCCTGATGTCCTTAACCTAACTTCAATGACAAGTGCCAGACTTACGCATATCAATGTTAGCTTTTCAGCTAGTAACATCATGGTACTATTTTCAGTGACTTTAGCTCTGTTATGGTGGCATTACCACCAGCAAACTACCATCGTTAAAAGGTTGTTGGCATACCCTTTCGTATTTTGAAAATAAAATATCCTTATCCCCCTCTGGCTTACTGGTTAAGTCACACTACAGTGCCCCTACTTGTTAATTTTCTCATGAAAGGCTCAAATCCTAGGGTTAATTAAAGCGTGGAATAAGTATCTAGGGAGGCATATATAAATGCTAACAGGATTCCTATCCATATCAACAGAGAAAAACATCACCATGTATAGTTTATGCTAAGCTAAGGACAGAAAATCCTTAGATCTTTTACAAGGCAGAATTTTATATGTTTTGTGGCAGCTGTAGCCTTAAAAAAATAAATAACAAACCCACACAAGATTTGATAACGATGATATGTAGATGTATCCCTAATAATCGCAGGGATTAAGCATTGCAGAAGATTGCATAAAGCTTTGTATTTACAGGAATCTTAATACCCGTTACTATCAGAGGAATCTGCATCAAGGGTCAGAAGCGAGGAAGGCTGCTGGGTCGGATTGAAGCTGCAGGGGAAATTGGAGCGATCAGAATTACTTACTGATAGCATAATCTGGCCAGTGCCTCAGGTCAAGACATTGCGAAGAACTTCATGATCCATTAGGATGGGCGATCAGAAGTACTGTTTGGCCTCTTGCCTACGAGCCCCCAGAGCATCAGCTGGCACTCACCATCAGCCCCAGTACCAGCACCAACAGGGCAGCAGAGGGAAGGGTGGCACATCCCAGTCTCCACCCTCCTCCTCGTCTGGCCTCAATTTCCTGCCAGGGGTGTTTTTTTTATACTGACTTTGCCCTCTTTGGCTTATGGTGTTTACCTGAGGGGAAATAAATGGGTGAAGTGATGCTAGAGCTTCTGAGGGGAGCCCTCATTACTGGGGCCACTCTGGAATAAGGGGATTCTGCTGAGGGTCCCTCCAGCCCCCAGCTTGCATGGATTATGCACTGTGCTCCTGTAACTGATCTTTTAACATTTCTAAAGAGGGTAGAGTTTGTCTACTCAAAGCAGAGCCTTAGGAGATGCACTGATACCATCTGCTTTATGCACCCAACTTGGATGCGGTTCAGAGGAGAACGTTGGGAGCAGAAATTCCCCGCAACTTCATTGCAGAGAGGCAGATGTCCCTACGTGGGCAATTCAGGTCATTCATGTCAGATTCCTAAAATAGTGGATAGGCAAATTCAAATCGTCTGCTAGCTTCACCTAGTCCACTGCTTACATCTATTTGTGTCTTGAAGGCAATTTATCGTCTCCCTGCTGAAAGAAGCTTCTGGCCTGTGCAGGGCCAGAAACATCCACAGGGCTTTCAGGTGGGTGGCAAGAGGCCGATGGTTGGGCTGGCTTAGCCTAGAGGGGCTTAAGCTGTGGCCTTTGTGGGAACATGCTAAAAGCTAAACGAAGCAATGGGTTTTGAATAAAACACTCTCTGCTGGAGTTGCACTGTTCTTCCAGCTGCTGCAGGCTGGGCTCCTCCAAAAAGCCAGTTCTTGCAGGAGCCAGGCTTTGCATTTGTTTTGCATGCCTTGGGCATCGTAGAAGGAAGAGAGCCTACTAGAAAGTTTTAAATAGATCGGCAGCATTTCTGATGAGCAAGTATTTTGATGGCAAAGTGGCCGTTCATCTTAGAAGCCCAGATGTGCTTGATGAGGTCCCTGTAAGGCAGTCCCTGGCCAGAGGGCATTTAAAGAAAAACAGGGTCACCTTCCTGTGAGAACATTTGACATCAGCGTGGTCTCACCCTGCGTTTCCCAGGGAGTGGGAACTATTTCCCATTAACTGACTGTTCCAGAACAACAAGCACACCACCTTCAAGCCCCACCGGCCCTTCCCATACAACAGTAAGCCCCACCTGGAAGCTGGTTCCCACCTTCCTGAGGAGCACGTTCCGGGTGCCTACCTCTGTTAAAATATGAAAGGGTTTGGCGCCGTTCCCCAGTACTAACAAGCACAATTTCTAAAACTGGCTTGCTTTTCCTGCAGGTCCCCTGAAGTTTGCTGCAAACCCCCAAGGGTGAAGGAGAACTGGGCTTGGGGGGTGGCACAGCAGAAGAGATAAACTCTGTTAAGGCATTAAACTGTGAGCACCACAGGAGTCGGCTTTTAGCCTTGGGGCACTTGAGCAGGCATGAATTATTGAAATTAAGGCTCTGGTAATCTTCGTGTTGTCAGCCTGCTACAAGCAGCCATCAGGGGCTGCCTGCCCCACATCCTGCCGAGTAGGAAAACCCTCTGGTCAGGTAAGGGGGGAGCAGAGCTGACGTTAGTGTGTGGCTTCAGCTCTGTGTTATGGGTTATCTGTTGGTTCACATTAGGATCCCTTGGTAGGTATTTTTCCCCCCTCCTTTCCTTTATAGATACATATATACAGATATATATATATATATTGGTCTACACACAAGTAGAGACAAGTCATTAAAAGCATAGAGGGAAAACAGTAACATTAGGAGACATGCACAGAAGGTTTGCTTGCCTCTTGGCTTTTGGGTTTTGTTTTTGTTTTCCATTTTTTTGTGCGTAAAGTACTTATCATGGAGTTTGCAAACAGCTGTATAACAACCAAGGCTGGATCACATTACGCAGCTTTAGGAAGTGTTTTATGGCCTGTTCTCCTGATAGTCAGAATTCAGGGGAAGAAAATTTGTTGTATGCTAACAATTAAGAAGATACAAGTTGGGTATTTGTAGAAATTGTTCTGAGGAGAATCCTCTTGCATCATGTGTTTTGTCCCTCAATCCAGAATGCCAGACAAATGAATAAAAAATTACCTACTTCAAGGCAAAGTAAGATGATGACTCCAGAGCCTGCATTGCTGTTTTCCATCTTCAGAGGTCTCTTAGGACAGCCGTGGCTCTGAACACCTACAAAACTGGGGATCTGTAAACTCCGAAGCCAGCCTTCACTGGCTTTTATGAAAATAAATGAAAATATTGTGAAATAACCTAGACAGAGTTTGACTATAATCATAAAACAGTTGGAGAATTAATTAGTAGGCATGATTTTGTTTTTATCTTCATTTTGGACTCTTAATGGGATAGGTCAAGATCCATGACAGCAGTAGATGATTTCTCTGCTTTTTTTGTCCCATTCAGACAAGTGGAAATCTGAAGTTTTGATGGTATAGTTGAAGAAATACATTTTTACTTAAGACGTTTTTGGAGCAATGACTTTCACACCTTGACTAGACTTTTTATCTTGGAGACGTTATTAAGTTATTTTGACTCAAAATGCCAGGCAGGTGTTGGGGAAGGCTAGTTGCTGGGAAAACCCCATGAGAAGCACTTCTGACAATACTGGCACAGTTATTGTGACGTGGATTGGGTCGCTGTCAGCTCAGTCACTGCTCTTGAAGAAGCTTCCTGCAGGGGAAAGGCTGGGCTCCTCTGCCCTCAATCCTTTTCTGCCTGCTGAAAATGATGGTGGAAGCCTACCCTGCTCTCCACAGTAAGACTTTGTTCTCAAAGGTGCAGTTGCAAGGTGATAATTCATGTATTCCAGTACACTTCCCAAGGCAGGCTTTGCATGATAATATTATACCATCTCAGCAGTGCAAAAATTCATTTGAAGCTGGAAAGCATCAATGTTTAACTCCAAAAGCTCTGCTGTGGCTAGTGCTCATGTTTAATGCAGTAGAGCAGCGCTAATGATGATTGTTTAGCATTTTCCAGATACATACAATTCTGTTCCTCAAGCACACAGTTTTGTAAAGCTTTTCCAGGCCAAGAAGGTGGAAGTGCATGCCTGCTTTGTTTCTGAACCTGGATTTTGTCACCTGTACTGATCATGCAGCTATACCATTGGATTTCTGTCTGCTGAGCATGATCATGTGCTTGCATTTCCTATGGCAGTAGTGACCTAAATTTTGAAACCAGTCAATGGCAGGAGCAGAAAAAATAATGATCAGCTGTTTAAGGGATCAGTGATGATTTCATACCTATTAACTCATTTGTTCTCTGAAAAATGAAACCCAAATCCCCTGAAGTAAAATTCAGAGTTTAATTGTGTCTTTCTTTTTAGTCTCCTTCACTGCTTAGCTCTCACAGGTGGCATGAGCCTGTCTGCACTGGGTTTGCTGCACAACCCTAACTTTCTCTGGGTGAGTGGACAGAAAGAAAACAAACAAAAAAAAGAAAATACAACCCCTCCCCAAAACTTTTTGTCAGTCTTTTCTGTTGCAGCAGCTGGATTCATCGCTGCCAAGGCAACACACCACATGATGAGGTGCATTAGGTTGCTCCACGGAGCAAGAGGGAGAAGTGAGCACTGCGCCCTGCTGAAGGCAGAGGTGACTCTGGAGCTGCTGCTGCAGAGCTGGGCAAGGTCAAGGGCTGTGGTGTCCGGCACATGTTGTGCTCAGAGAAAGGAGTGAGGGCTTGTGGCTGAATGAAGCTGCAGAAGCAGGTAAGCATCGATTAACCTGCAGTCTTACCTTGCTCCCTGGGGCAGTGGAACTTCGCAGAGAGTTTTCTGTTAGTTTTTTCCGAGTTCTGTAAAGTTACTTTGCTCATGTGGCAATGTGAATACGTTGTCAGGTGTTTAAACTCTTTAAGAGATTCTCTCACTGCAGAGAAGCAAACCTTACAGTTTAGGAGGTGGGTGCCTTCAAATCAATGCAGAGTGTATGGAGATCTCTACTATTCTGTCAGCTTTGCTTTGAGGTATTGGACAAATTTTGGTTTTATTATCTGCACAATGGTTCGGAACATCTCTCATCAGTCAGGCATTTTTTATCAATACCTTTATCTACTTAGGCATTTTTTATCAATACTTTTTAAGATTCTGCTATCTTTAGTATTTATTAACATTTCTTCCTTCCTGATCAGTGACATCAGTGCCTCCGAGTCTTTGGAAACGAATTGCTGTGCAATTCTTCAGATTTTATGCTGCCTCCTTAAGTCTGTAGCTTTTGTAGTGCCATTAACCAAACTTCAATGCA
The DNA here is from genome assembly GCA_011076525.1 of Nettapus auritus. Classification (NCBI taxonomy): domain Eukaryota; kingdom Metazoa; phylum Chordata; class Aves; order Anseriformes; family Anatidae; genus Nettapus; species Nettapus auritus. The sequence goes on from CM021766.1 coordinate 114,260,811, forward strand.
CTTGTGAGGACATGAAAGTGGAAACTGTGCCACAGTATATTCTATTTTCACTCTGTTAACCTTTCATTTGCATGCAGGTAAAGAGAAATAATTACCTTCAGCATTGGGTTTATCAGTTTGTTCAGACCCATATCAAACTCAAACAAGATTTATCCTCCCAAGTTCTCTATTCCCCCTTTTTTTTTTGGCTTTTTCACATAACCAGGTTAAATGGGACAGGCTTTCAAGTAGCATCCATTAGGTGAAGGAAGATGGCTGTACTGTGGAAAGGGAATAACTGAGGGACAAAAGCAGTAGTGAGGAAGGTGGACAAATTGTCTGAAGTTCAAGTTAGATAGTTCAGTACTTTTCCTGCTTCCCATGAGGGGTTTCCAACATTTGAATGCTTTCTGTTACTTAGAAACTGTTTCTTTCTAACCATTGGGCTCCTGTTTGCTTCACCAAATAGTTGCTTTTCTCTCCTGACAGACTAAGAGGTGGTGAAGAGCCTCAACCTTTGCTCCTTCAATGATTCTGCTTGTACAGATAATAAGAGTCCGAGGCACAGTGCCCTAATCAGGTACTTTTAGTGCTGGTTTAGGGGCAGCGGTGAAGCTTAAGAGTCATTGACTCCCAGCTTCTGTCAGAAAGCACAGGTTGCACACGTGTGCCTGAAGCTGCTCCATGTCAGAGGCTCCAAAGTACTTCATGGTAGATAGATATAAAATAGAAGGAAAGAGTGGCCTGGCTCTCCACTTTCACACAAGGCATAACAAGGGAGTGCAAACATGTAGTGTTTCTCCACTGCTCTAAGTAGAAGCTTTAAAGCAACCTTTCTGTTGCTCCAGATGTACTTGCAGCCCTGGCAGTCTGGTGTTTCAAACCCTCATTCTCACTGTAGGCACACTGGAAGCATTCCTGTGGCAGCCGGTGAAGGTCAGCCTGTCCCTCCTGCTCACCCCTGCTCGTGGCAAGCAGCGGCAGCCTGAGTTATGGTATAACTAAAACAAGTCTGAGTGGTAGGCAATTTTGCCAGAAGCAAAGGCAATGTGTGCTTTGTGCCATGCTGTAGGGAGTAGGTGGTCAGAGCTCAGATTTTATGTAATTAGTTGATTTTATCAGAGTTGAAGAAAGAAGCAGCCAACCCTGCCCGTCAGCTTACGGAGAGAATTTGTGAAAGTGCAAAACTGAGCAGTCTGTTTATAAGCCCAGAATGAAACAGGTTTACAAAGAGTTGAATCAGGATTCTCGAAAATGAGGATTTGATAGGGGTGGAAATCTTTGAAGAGGAAGATTAGCCATGTGGGGAAAAAGTCAAGCAAAGTAGGGCTGTGATTTTGCTCTGATTCCACCAGTTCAAGCAGAGCAAGGAAAATTCTGATCTAATTATCCAAGCAGTCAAAGAAGCTTAATCTCTCTAGATTTAGGGACCTTGTTCAATTTGGTGAATGAGGAATCTAATTGAAACACCCAGGAGCTGAGTATCACTAATACAGCACATCCATTGTGGCCCAGAGCATAAAGCATCAGGGGAGCAGCTGCTTCATAGCAGAGTATCACTAACACACTCACCTAACTGACTGTCACAGAGATGCACTAGATGTGATTTTGTCCAGGGGATTCAAAAATTAAGGAATTTAGATGAAAGGAGATAAAGCACCCTCTAATAAGTACTTCCCTCTCTGTTTCGTTTGTCTTTGAGCTTTTGTTGTGATAGCTTATCACAAGGGAGGGTGAAAAGGAAGCAAGACTTAGTCTTAGTCAGGGACATCATTACTAAACAACAGCAAACAAGATAGAAAAGTTTGTGTGTAGGTAGTCTTCTTTTCTAGTAGCAAAAAGGTGAGAGATTCCATAAATATGGGTATGGATGTAAACAGAAGGAGCATGAGCGCTGTTAGAAAAAAGCTTCCTACACCAAATCAGTTGTTCCTTTTTTTTTTTTCTTGGCCTGCAGATGCTCCTAAAAATGGCCATCCTGATTTTGAAAAGCGGTCATGATTTGGTGAAGAAGACTATCTTCAAGTCACTTTTTGTCCATTTTTAGGAGCTGTAATTGCATACCAACCTTTCCCCTTGGCTTTTGTTCAAGTTCATTTCTATTGTCTCATTAATCCCACTGATTCTTGTATAAAACTTCCTGGAGGGGCAGTATCTTATTTGTCTATAGCCTATACAAGGTATTAATACCCAGTGCTGACTGAAACCTCTGAAAGATGCAGTAAAACCAATAATAATTCTTTATAACATATAGATGCCTCTTGTACATGGACCGATTGAAAAAGACTCAGAAGACTGCTAAAATGTACTCCTGTACCTACAATCAGAATAATTTCATTACGTGGTTTTGCTATTTGGATTTTACCCATGGAAAACTTATAACTCTCTAATAATATCAACAAGGTTATTAGAGAGATCTCATCTGCCCTCTCCTATTGATTAAAATTTATTCTCAGAAAGAGCAATTAGGCATTGGGATGGGTGGTGGAGACACCGTCCCTGGGGGTGTTCAAGGAAAGGTTGGATTTGGTGCTTAGGGACATGGTTTAGTGGATGACATTGGTGGTAGGGTGATGGTTGGACCAGATGATCTTGGAGGTCTTTTCCAACCTTAATGATTCTATGAAAATCACATGATTTACTAATGTAGTCAACTTTTTACTAGTCTTGGATTCATGGAAAACAGTGCAAACGCCAAACTGACTCCACTGGAAAGAAAAAATCAAATCCATTGGACTGACACAACTGCATCAGCCTCTTGAGAAGAAATCTGGAGTCTTGGTTACCCAGAATCAAAACAGACACAAAATTTTAAGGCTAGTTAATATGATGTGTATATGTGTTGTACGCAAATAATAATGCAGGCCAAATTCCAACAAAGGACAACTCGCAGTGACTAATCGATGCAGGAATATGTGTACCAGGAGGAGCAGGCCAGTCCCTCACTCAACTGTCAGATGGCTGAGATATTTTTCTAGGGATAAATATGTACAAGGAGGATTACAGCAACAGATGCTTACTTTAAGAGCTTGAGCTCCACATCCAAATGTTCATCTGGCTCAAATCAAAATGGGCAAAAGCATTTCCAAAAGGAGAGCAAATATCTCCTGAGCCACATCTCAGATCAGGAGTGGGTGGACTGACAGCAGTCCAGGCTATCTTCTTTACATGCAGGACTTGTGCTTTTGGGATCGGTTGTTTCCAGAAGGTATGGCTACTTTAAACAGTTCATCGTGGAGAATTAAAGAAAGCTATTCCCTGGAAATAAATTCACTGTGAAATCATCACAGGAGCAGTTGATTCAGTTCTTCATGGAGCACAAGAGCTTGTAGCACTGGGATATTTATTTTGGATGTCTGTACGGCTAGCTCCAATGCCCATTTCAGTTTTAAGGGTGTGCTGCAACAGAGCAAAACAAACACACCTAACAAGTAGCAGAAAATGAGGTTTTCTGACTGCTGTGGCCACTGAGCCAGTAACAACAGGCGGTGTTGTATACAAATCACAGAATCACAGAATCACAGAAAAGTCTAGGTTGGAAGAGACCTACAAGATCACCGAGTCCAACCTCTGACCTAACACTAACAAATCATCCCCTAAACCATATCCCTAAGCTCTACATCTAAACATCTGTTAAAGACCTCCAGGGATGGTGACTCAACCACTTCCCTGGGCAGCCTATTCCAGTGACTAACAACTCATTCAGTAAAGAAGTTTTTCCTAATATCCAACCTAAACCTCCCCTGGTGCAACTTTAGCCCATTCCCCCTCATCCTGTCACCAGGCACGTGGGAGAACAGACCAACCCCCACCTTGCTACAGACTCCTTTCAGGTACCTGTAGAGTGCGATAAGGTCGCCCCTGAGCCTCTTCTCCAGGCTAAATAGTCCCAACTCCCTCAGCCGCTCCTTGTAAGACTTGTTGTCCAGACCCTTCACCAGCTTTGTAGCCCTTCTCTGGACTTGAATGCCTCAGGGAGAGGTGTAAAGCCACCAGCTGGCCATCAAGCTTTCTAGAATTCTTCCTCCCAGGCACTTGACTTCAGTACTGCTCAAGTCCCACTGCTCATAGGTCATGAGTCAATGCTACAAGCCAGTCATGAGATTTCAGACCTTCTCTTCTGTCTGAGTCTTTCTGATTTGTTTCATGTTATTTTCTGCAACCATGAACCTTAGAGAACTATACTGTGGAGCAGAAAGAGACTGGTTAGCCTCCTGATTCCAGCTGCATGGTCTCTACAGAAAAAATGCCAAATGCCGTGAGAATCAGAGATGAGATCCTCTTCTCCTGATGGAGAATGTCAAACACTAAATCTCCTATCCAATCCTTTGCTGAGAAAAAGCTCCTCTCTGTGATTCTACTACCTCCTCCATCAGCCTCAGGCTATTATAAGTTGGTAATTAATCTACAGCAAGACTCCTTCTTCCTTTCTGCCCATCCCATGTAATGCAACCCTCATATGCATGTGTTTGTGTGTACATGTACACACAGACACATAAATCATATATCCTTGCTGTATGTCTTTAGACACAAATTTCTCAATTTGGGTTAAATTGCTTTGGTTTTCATGGCTTACAAAAACAAACAAAAAAGGACTGAAGAAAATATTAATTGCCACAAGCTACTTTATTAAAGACAAGTGACGTAACATCACATTAAGATGAATGAAAGAGGACCAAAGATCCCCTTCCTTTTAGTGCACCAGTAGCCTACTAATTGTATCAAATTATCTGCTGATCTGAGATGATGAAGTGATTCTTCTGCCTCTGATGCTGAAAGTCCCAGTCTTGTGAGTTGCAACCTAACGCCGGGTTGAAAGTAGCTGGATTTACAGGGCTGAGAGGCACAGTGCCACCTACCTACTAACTGTAATTAAGTATGTATTTCTTACACATTTATGTCATGAGGTAAAAACTAAAAGCCTGCTAGCTCTCTTTAGCTATGGATATTTTTGTGTGGAATGCTGCTTAGAATTTAAAGTGGCAGATCAGACTTTCAAGCACCCTTTGACAACAACAGTGAAGCTGTGGGTGCACTGAGGAATGCTAATACTGGAAAAATAGGAACATCTTGATTGTTAATACTGCTGAAGTTAGCAGAGCAAAGCAGAAAAAGAAGGTTTTTTTTCCTTTCCATAACCCCTAGGATTCATAAATGCACCACACTTCCTTATTGTCAATTTGCTCGGGAAATCACTGCTGACATCTCACCTACAAATCTATTATCATTCTAGTCAGGCCATCTTTCACGTATATTGAAGATTTCTTGGACTTTTACCAGCTTTAAATTATATTGAAAGCAAGCAGATGAACATTAAATTAAAAGGTTAATTGAAACTGAAATAGTGTGCTGGCACAGCTGATTTGTTTCAGTTAAAATGTTTATTAGCTTAATTGAATATTTACAGAACCAAGAGAAAAAAAAAAAAGTTGTGCATGTGTTTCCACACACAAAAGAATTAATGTACCTGTATTCTGAAGATAAATAGCCATTAATATTCCTTAAAAACAATAGTCTATGAGAGGATATTACCAAAACAATGAGATTTTTCTGAACCCCAAAGCCACATTTTCTTATGGTTTCCTATCAATCACCCCTGAGGACACTGAAGTTTTCAAAGGTGTCAAGATAAAGAGCTTACAAAATACAAAATGTGTTGAACATATGGTTGATTCAGCAAATATTCACAAGGTCTTCTGCCTGGCAGAAGACAACCAACTATGTGATTCTTTTGTTGTCTTTGAGGACACATTTGAGACTGGCCAGAAAAGGTCCTCATAAGAAAGAGTTATTAGATTTGAATGGTCAGGCTGTACACGTGGAAGAAAAAGGAAACCAGTTCATTACTGCTTTCCTGGAAGAAACCAGTTTTCATATGAGTTGGCTTGTCTAGGGTGCCTAATTTAACAGCACTGTGGTAATTATTAATCTTTAGCAAGTAACCAATGAGTTAGACCTCATTGGCTTTATAGCATTTAAAGTGCTGTTCAGATTTTACTAGGTATTTTGCCCACTATAACATCTGCCTCAGTTATGGGTATTCAGGGACAGTATCATACCAAAAGCACCAGCCTGTGATAAGTAGGAAGGGCGCTTTTAACTCAAAATGATTTTGTGAGTTTCTTCATCCTACTGGCTGCACTGCAAGAGGGGAGACAGGAGGCAGATGGAAAGAAAGGTCCAGATGCGTCCTGTTTTGCTTGAAGTGTGACTATAGATGATACTGATCATCTTTTGTAAGCCTTTCTTTGTTTACTTTGTACAGGGCACACACACCTCCCACATCAGCCATCAGCTATCACCCAGCAGAGAATAGGTATCCAAATGCTTCCCTGGTGCACTGCTTCAAACTGATGTGGCTTACGAGTAGGCTGAACACAAATACCTGCTATTCAGGTTCTATTCCATGAGTCTGGTGTGTTTATCACATGTTGGAAATATAACTGAACCTCTGAAACCTCTGAAAACCCTGAAAACTTTGTGTGCATATAATTCAGTGACTTCAGTGGGCTTTGATGAAACCTCCAACACCACAGTGTGAAGGGCATCAAGAGGAACCATAAATGTCCGTGCTGTATGTTCATTGTCTTTCCCTGCACCTCTTGTATGTTTACAGTCATCCCCTGTCTGCCTTGTTGCTCTTTTCTCTCACCCATCTGTCCCATTTCTCTTTCTTCACCCCTTCCTCCATCCTAATTGTATGTATGCAATTTTTTGCCTCCATTGCTCTGTTCCTTAAAGCAGACACATTTTCTATTAGCCAAACGCTCTTCCTTCACATCAGTCCTTTAACATCTATTCAAGGAATCTCTTCTCCTAATAATAATAACCCCTGCTCCTTTTCATTCCTTTTAATGATTTCCATATGTCTTGTCTTCTTGTCATGTCTTCTTTGATGGCAAGTTTTTCCTGTGCTCATAGAGCACTGGTTACATGCATGATGAATGAATGCTGATTGTTTTCAGTGTTCTAGCTGCAATTATTTTTACACTCTGCGGAGGGTCCATTGCCAATGTTACTCAGAGATATTAATTGGACTTCACCCACACTCCCTCATATCTTTGCTTTTTGTCTGATAACACAACCTATTTGATATCCTATGTATCTTCCTGAAGTTAGGCATTGCCATAGCCCAGCAGTTACTTGTCACTTTGGGGAAAGGCACTGAAACAGAGAAGCTTTCCCTCTATAGACCTTTTTGATAATGAAGCCCATGTCATTCCTGAAGAGAAGCTGCTCTCAGGAGAGGCTGTGAGCAAAGCGTGCTGCTTGGCCCACCCACCTCTGCCTCTAGTTCACCTTGTTGCCTTGTGTGCACTACTGGGTTGCTTCAGGGTATCATCTTCTCCAGCCGTGCCCACTGGGGTACAAGCAAGTTTTGAGCTGTTGGCATCATGGGGCCTTCCACCCAGATATGGAAGGTGATTTTTGGAGGTGCCAGGGGCTGTGGCACCAGATCCAGATTGTCTAGAGGGCAGCCTCAGGAAGGCTGCCAAAGGGCATACCACAGGGTAGAGGCATACCCTAAAAATGTCTAAATTACAGAGTCACTTATTTCTGCAGTACCTTTGTGTGCTTCCAAGGAAGCTCATTCCTAGGTAGGGGGCAGAATGAGATAATGTGAGAGAGGAAACAAATCCAGTTTCTGTACTTTGAACACTGAACAATAATCTTTGGAAAGGAAAATCAATGGGGAAGTGAGCAAAGGTGATGGTGGGGTGCGACAGAGACATGGACTACCTGCTTGTAAAAGGAGAAACCTTTTATAGCTACACCAGGCAGAAGGAGATGAAGCCAGCTTCTGTCGTGCCATCTTTTTCTTGTTGCTGCACCTCACTGCTGAGTCTCCTTCAGAGTGATTTTATTGCAGTGATATATTGAATGCAGAAAAATAGTGTAATCCTGAGCCATGATTAGAAGCTGAAGAGGGAAGATGTTTTAAGGTAGCCAATAGTAAGGAGTTCTCCCAGTTGGCAAAGTAAAAGTCTGTAAATCACATAAATAACCTAAAAGACTAAAAGCAGAATGAAATAATTATTCATTTTGGGTCAGGTTTTGATTTTTAAGAGCCTGAGTGTAATTATGCTGGTGTTAAAGCAGAGCTGGCTACAATAGGAAAGCTTGTGCCTTCAAACCAGAGAAAGGCAGTGAGGCACTGTCCCTCGAGCCAGAGCACCACCAGCTCACACCTGCTCTGGGGCCGGCAAGTTGCAGGCTTGGGTAAGAGCAACTGCCTCCTGCCAGTCTTCCAGCAGTCACAAAACAATCTATAAGGGAGCGTTTCACCTCCATTTACTCATAAGTGATTTAAAACTCTTGACATTGTAGGAGCCTTATTTTTTGTAAGGCAGAGAAAGCGTCAGGTAAGTGCAGAAATAGATCCTGCAGTTCAGAAATATGTTTTGAATTGTGGAATATCCTAGGCCCCTAAACTCTGGGCAAAGTTGAAAGAAATCATTCCAGAAAGTCAGTTCAGAATTTAGCCAGGCCATTTTGTTCCCCTTTGTTTCTCTAAAACCCAGGAGATACAGAGTTTAATCGACAGTCCACCAGTGCAATTAGTATTACTTCAGAAAATGTTCCTCAGTTTGCAGTGTGTCTTGATGACGTAGAGAACAGCTACAGGTCTGGGAATAGTGAGGCAAGGAGCAGAAAATGCTTTTGCTCCCTTTTGGTAGGCTGACATCTATGTATTTGAATTTTGACCAAAGCCCAGGCTAATACAAAGCTGTAAGTAGAGTAAGGACAAAGTTGTAATGAGTTCAGCAGTTCGTAAAAAATGTTTTCTATCAGTACATTTATGTAAAATGTCCTCCTTCTGTCTGTAATATTCATAAACTGAAATTGTATGTGTAAATTGTAATTTCTAATAGAAATAAAATAATGCAGTGTATTTTAAAGTGAGTGCTATCACGTGAGAGAAAACAGGTGATCGTCCTCCTGTACTCAGCTCTGGTGAGGCCGCACCTTGAATGCTGTCTTCAGTTTTGGGCCCCTCACTACAAGAAGGACATCGAGGCCCTGGAGCATGTCCAGAGAAGGGCTACAAAGCTGGTGAAGGGCCTGGAGCACAAGTCCTGTGAGTAGTGGCTGAGGGAACTGGGGTTGTTTAGCCTGGAGAAGAGGAGGCTCAGGGGAGACCTGATTGCTCTCTACAGCTACCTGAAAGGAAGGTGTGGGGAGCTGGGGGTCGGCCTCTTCTCACAGGTAACTAGGGATAGGACTAGAGGGAATGGCCTGAAGTTGCACCAGGGCAGGTTTAGGTTGGAAATTATGAGCCATTTCTTCTCAGAAAGAGTAGTCAGGCATTGGAACGGGTTATCCAGCGAGGTGGTGGAGACACCATCCCTGGGGGTGTTCAAGGAAAGGTTGGACGTGGTGCTTAGGGACATGGTTTAGTGGGTGACATTGGTAGTAGGGGGATGGTTGGACCAGATGATCTTGGAGGTCTTTTCCAACCTTAATGATTCTATGATTCTGTGTCTTCAAAATGATATTTCTTACCTTGAGTTAACTCTCAAGCCCAGACATAAATATTGTGCAGTTGTATCTGTTGGAAGGAGAAAATAAAATCTTGAAGTCCCAGTTCTGAAACTGTGGTCAGGATTTTTGGAGAAGTAACACCAGTGCTGTAAGTGCATTCTACCTGTGAATACAATGATCCATGCTCCTGTCTACTACAGCTGGTCAGACACAGACAGAAAGGTCCCAATGGTGTGCTGGAGACAGAATACCACATGGCCTTGCTGCCTGGAGCACCTTCCGTCTGTCTTTTGAAGCTGGCCGTAAAGGGCAGGACTGTGTGAACTGTTGCTAATTAGAATCCTGGCCCTTTAAATTCTTTTTGTGTCAGATGAAAAATTGCTATGTGAGAATACCTGCAGGCCAACAGGAACATTTTAAGTGGTTATGCCTGCATTTTAAAATAACTTCTCCTCCCCACCCCGTGATTTGTTGCATAAAAATAGCCAAAACTTTAAGCCTGTCTCCCTTCTGGGAGTATCCTAGTCAATCTCTGTACCTTTTCCTCCTCTCTTTTATATATTCGCTTTTTAGTAGATACACTTTTCCCATCAAAATTCCAGACAGCTAAGGGATAGATTATTTTCATTGGAATCAGTGACTGAAATTATTACATCAAGGTCATTCGGTTAATTTCCCATCTTTGTAAAACAACATATAATTTTAAATCCAAAATTATCTGAAGTGGATAAAGGTGTGGAGAAATGATCTGATATGATGATGCATAACATCTCCCAGCAGTGGGTATTTCACATCTGCCACTTAAGGGGGAACAAGATTTTGTCATTTATTAGAAATACCACCTTTTTCATGGAGAATCTTAGAATAATTAAAGAATAGAAGGGGCTGTCAGTCCACACATTGCAGTAACTCATTGTTTATCAGTTGTTATTTTTGATGTTGCTGTTCTGTTGTCTTGACTCTCTCTTGATTGTGATCTGTTCATGCTACAATTTAACCTTGCAGCATTCTAATTTTAACACCACAGCACTACAAAAAATACAAACATGCTAGATTCTGATTTCAGAAGATGATGTTTATTTTCAGTGCCCAGCTTGGGCACTGGAGGGAGAACAAGCACTCTTCCTTTTGTGAAAGACAGACACCTAATGGACATCTTTAAATATTTCCAGTAATAGAGATGTCCTAAATCACAGATTACTTTTGTAAACATAAGCCATTATAGCTAAAATTAAACATGGGTAAAATCCTGACAAAATTGAGTTCATTGTCATTGAAGTCAATGAAAACCATTCTATTGGTTTAAGTGGAGCTGGGATTAAACCCTGTATTTATACAGAAGATGAAGAAAGATGAAGAGCTCTTACTCTTTTTCACATACAGGCACATGCGCACTTTCTGTTCTTTTTTCTGCTATAAATGTACTGTGCTGGGAAAGAGCTACGGAAAGTTCACAACCTTTATGAAAGATGTCATGCCAGTAGCAGAGAAGCATTAAGAAGTGAAGGACAAGCATGGCTGCATGCATCAGCCAGTGCTTTTTGTTGCAAAAAGACAGGGCATTTCACCTGCCTGTGCTGCAGCAAAAAAGCACTCCACGTAGATTTCAACAGGCTTCACCTGCCAGGTTTAAATGGAGAAGTTTCAATCATACTTGCTGAGGCTTTCACATTCAGTGCAAGACATTTTACATAAAATGTTATGCAGGCTACATTTGTGAAAGTATATTGTTAGATCAGCTTAAAACAATGTACTGGATACCCCCTCTGCAGCGACCTAAGCCATAGCCATGTTCATTATAAAAGGCTATTCACTTTTAAACATGTTTGTTTGCACAGACAGATTTCAGCTCTGCCCTTTCTCCATGTGGCAGAAATCCGAAGAGCAGAGAGCTTTGCCAGGTCTGGCTTGTTCCAGGTGTTTAACTTGAGAAGGATTGCCTGTGGGTCTGCAAGCAACAAAACAAGTAATATTGCATTTTACAATGGACGTCATTAAGTAAGAAGCAGGGGTTGTACCAGGGTGCCATATTTTCGAAAGAAAATTTGCAAGGTTTGTTCCAGCCAAGATAAATTCGCCACGATATTTTGCTCAAGTGCTCATGGTAACTCTGGCCAGGAGCCCTCAAGCACAAGTCTCCCCAAGTGTGTGCTGTTTGTTGTTCCAGACCAAACTTTGGCCCAGCCCCTGAAAAAAACCTAAAACTTTGATTTTAAAGAGTAAACACGTACTTTCCCATGCAATTACCCACCCAGAACACACAGTTTACTGAGAAAAAAAAAAAAGAAATGAGACTATTTTCTTTTTTAAAGCCACCCTCTGAAAAGATTGAGAAGTGTCAGTTGAAGTTCCTCTCTTTCCAGATCAGTGTGTTTTCCCCCAGAAGAATCAGCATAAACAGATGCATGCATTGAAGTTCAGATTTGTTGCAGATACATCCATGACTTCAAGAACAAGTGAAAAAAGCTTTGTACCTGGACAGAGGCAGTCCAGATGCTGTGTCTTCCCTGGAAGGACAGGAAATCTGTACAGAAATCTTTTTCATAGATAGGGATATAGCAGAAAAGATTATTCTGAATAGCTGTTGCCTGCAGGAAGCCTAAGAGGCTTAATTTTAAAGGTTTTCCATCCTGTATACATTCAGGTGTTGCCTGTTTTGCAGTCAGTGTTTGCAGTACTAGGGAAACAAATATAAAACAAGCTGGCTTTTATCCTGATATAATCAAATGTGTGCAGATGTGATCTCTGTTTGCTCAGTATGCATAAGGAGAATGGAAGCAAGGGAAAGGAGGAAATAAAGAGTTGCTCTTTTTTTTTTTTTTTTTGTACAAAAAAAAAAAAAGTTGTTTGTACAGAAGAAATACAGAGTTTGTGGGATAAAATTATTTTTTGGATAAGAGATGAGTGGCAGGATGGAGAGGGTTGCTGCTTACCTGAGAGATCTGTTTGGTGTGGTTTTTCCTTCTGTCAAAGTAAGAAGCTGGGCAGGTGGCATGATAGTATTTGTTCTCTGAAACAGGGTTGTTAGAGGGAAGTATTAGCTTTAATCCAGATGTGAGAGGTTTTTCTCTGTCTACAAAAACTAAGAGGGGGGGAAATTCTTTTTTTGGACACTTGAGAGTACTGCATTCGTTTTTTTCCTAATCCTTTGCTATATCAAAAACTGAATTCGCAAGACAAAGATTGTAGGATATGTATTTTTGATCCTAGCAAACATATTATTCAAGCCTGATGAGCTGCATTTTAAAATATGTTTGTATGTTAAAGGTGAAGGGAAAGCATATGAGCATAGTAAGTGTTGGATTTGGTGTTCAGTATTCTTCCTCCTTGGAGTAGCTAACATAAAACTGTTCCAGGATCTGAGTTTTTGGCAATGTTGAAGAGTTTGGTTGATATTATTAACTATTGCTGGCAGCTGCAGCAACTTCCAGGTGTGTAAAATTGTTGATTCTCCAACTCTTTTTAAGTGCATTAGTTTGTCATTTTAAAGGTTTTATACATTAATACTCTTGCAAATTTTTTAGTGATTTCTAGTCTTTCCCTCTAAGACAGTGACACATTATTAAGTCAGTAAAATTTCAGGAGATCTTTCAAAAGAAAAAGTAGCTGTTTTTGTCTCAACCTTGAGTATTTTTCTTATCTAGCTAACATTTTCAAAAGATGTATTGGTTTTCTTCCTTATATAAGATCTTAGATGAAAGGAAAAAAACATTTGAAGAGATCCCATTTTGTGTGTGTGTGTGTATGCCTTCATCATTTTGACCTTATTAATACCAGGGGTTATTTATAGCTCCATGACTGCTATGTTTGAAACCTTTGCAGGCAGACTGACTCTATCAAAAACTGCATATTTCAAAGGCTTCCAGGGTCACTGCTACTTTGGAGGAGGATCTGCTCCACCCTGTTCTCTTGTGGACCCTTTGGGACCTCTGCCCTGAGAAGACCTCCTCATGTAGGCATCTCATGCAACTGGCAATGCTTACTTCCAGAAGTGTTGCTGTGTAGTACTCTTCTACCTCACCTAAATTTCTGTGATGTTGTGCAGAAAAAAAAAAAAAAAAAATGCGATTGATGATAATACTTTAAATAGCCTGTTGCTGATATAGTGAAGGATGACTGGCACTTCATACAAACAAATGGTCCTGACACTGGGGGTTGCCAGTGGAAGAAGAAAAATGAGGTGTACACAAGGAACACCATCAAAAAGCCTTTTTTTTTTTTTTTTTTTTTTTTTTTTTTTTTTTTTTT